>VDFB02105785.1:171058571-171132893 GCA_007258455.2 Sequoia sempervirens
GCTTCCATTCTTCTTTTGCTGCGCTTGAACTGCCAAAACCACCCTGCCTCCCTGGCTGTTGGATCTTGATTTCGGCTCCACCATGAAAATTTGAAAAAAGCGAACCTTTGTCCTTTGGTCATCCCGGCCCCGGAACCCCAGAGTTCCGTCTCTGGAGTTCTGCGAGAGATTCGTCTTTGGGAACGACGAACGTCGCCCGGCGCCCCAGCTTCTGGGCTCCGCCAATGCTTCGACTTATTAAGTGTCTGGCAATTTAAAATCGATCCATCATTTTTATCTTCGAGCCCTAGACGAGAGGTTTCCCTGCTCCTTTTTCCGTTGTTCCCACTGCGCGGTCTTTCGGCGAACTTACCAATGCCGCCCTATTCCCAGACTCCGACCTTTCACCGACGTTGGCTTATTTTTTCGCAACAGCGACTTTCGCATCCCCGGGCCCCATGTCCCGGACTTCCGTCCTCGAAAGTTCGTCAATATCCTGCCGTCAGAATCTTCTCCCCGTCCGCCTGGTCGCCGGACCCCGAGCTTCCATCTGCCATGTTTTCTTGTCGAAACTCTTCGCGATCGTCAGCACTCCGGGCCCCGTGTCCTGGGATTCTGATCCTTGATCGCCGTTTTGAACGAAGATGCCCGCTCTGCCGTCCACTCTCCGGGCGCTAGTATCTAGACTTCCATCCTCGGAAGTCCTTCTCTTGCCTGCTATTTCTAACGGAAAAGGTCGTTCGGCGCCCCGACCTCCAAGCCCCGCCATGACAATTGCCACTGAACTTTAAAACTTATGTCACCGGATTCCTGCCCCAGACTTGCTCTCTCAGACTTCCGTCCAATATTTTTTGTCCTACCTGGCGAAGTTTGTGCACCTTCCTGGTGTCCCCAGCCCGAGCCCTCGGAAACAAATGACTTAGCGCCGGCCGCCTTTCGGCCCTCTGGGCCCCGGTCCTCAGACTTCTGCCTCCGGATTTTCGTCCACAGTCCGCCGTCACCAAATGCCATCACCTGGCGGCTTTCCGGCCTGAAACCTCTGAGGGCCCTTAAATCTATCCAAATGATCCCCAATCTAGAATCTAACCTTGACCCACGTCCCAAATTTTTCTCTTCTTCATCATGAGCCTCCTAAAAGATTAAAATTTGGCGAAAGAAGGTCTTTGGGAGCTTTCGGCTACGTTTTCCCTTCTAGACAACATTCCTGCCAGGGAAGTCCGGCCCTCCGGGCCCGGATTGTCCAAATGACCTAAAATAAAGATCAATGTCATCTAGAGATAAAATCCATGATATACTTGATTGATTACTTGAAGTAGATGTTATTTTTGAGATATGGACTAATATGAATACTTTTGATAATCTATTGCACTGACTTTGCCCTTGCCTGCAGAATATATGGAATCAAGTGCAGGAACTTCAGGGGCATCCACCCAGAAGGACAAGGGAAAGAAGTCAGGAAGGACCCCTCAGGGAAAGGAGGACAATGATCAAATGAAGTATCAATTCCATGGTGAGCCGCTCCACTCCAAGGTCACAACAGACTGGAAGAAAATTTTAGATACTAATATTGGCTAGGTGGACATTGATGAATTCACTCAAATGGTCAGGGTCAACCCGACAACAAAGAATGCCAGATTAATATGGTAGAGTGGAATAGCCAAGGCCGCCGGTTTTCCTCCATCTCTCGTAGCACCCGAATTAGTAATGGCTTGCCAAGAAGTCTATCAGACCGATACCAGAACGATTGTGGATAAGGAGAGAAATATCCTTGCAGACATGTCACCAGAGGGGATCACAAAGACATTCCACATCCCCACGTTCCAACAGATGGAGGTCCCCACATTAGAAGAATGCCAAGCAGCGTGGGATGCTAATTCGGTAGGGTGCAAGAAGTCGATCAACCTCCATTGGCTTAAGGAAAAACGGGGCAGCGCTACGAAGGTTTCCCAGGAACTCTTCCGTAGCGATTTCCATGAGGACTACCATGAACTGGTAACCATGTTGAATAGGGTTATGGGTCTTCCAATAGCCGCCTGCTTCCAGGAGTGGATGGCATACTATATTGAGCAGATCTTGCGAGGAAATGAGGACGTTACAACCAAGGTCTCATTTTATTGGGGAGGCATCATTACCAACTGCTTCCATGAGCAGTTTGTCAACGTGAAGAAGAGCTCCAAGTTCTACATGACTTCCTACCTCATTTACTCCCTAGCAGATCAACGACAATACAGTGGGTCATTTGTGGCACCTGATTAAGGGCAGAAGCAAGAACTCAAATCCTTTGACAAGTATCCGTAGCTCCAGTAATGCAACTTCAAAAGGGAGTACTGTAGGGTCAATGATGCCTTCATTGGCCACTTCTTTAGGTTGATCACTGGAGACTTCAAGAGGAGAGTCTCCCACAATGCTAGGGTGCTCCTAAAGCAATATGCTTTTCTGTTCATCCAGTTCCCAAAGTCTACATACATCCGGGCCCAAGGTTTCACGGAAAGGCCGAAAAGATTGCCTCGCTACCCCAATGATAGGATCATCCTTCTAGAGCTTTCTCGACAGCTCCAACACCTCCAGGCCATCTTCAGCAACAAGCACATAGCAGGGATCTCCTACCCCATGACCCTTGGCCAGGGCATGTATCGACTGCAGACGTCCCAATGTGCCAGTAACTCTTAGAAGGAGCTCAAAGAATACCATTTCGACTGGTACACCATGCGCCCACGAATGGATTCACACGGCCATGTCAGAAAAGCCCTGGGGCCGGCATATGCCCATCAGTACCACATTGAAGATTTCTAGGCCGACTGCTAGGATGACAAGGAGGTGCACGCAAGGCACTACATGCGCATGATGGTGCTATTCCTAAGGAGGGTGCAACCGTTTCCAGTACCAGACCAAGTTGAGGAGGATGAGTCCACCATTATGCACCCAAGGTACTCTGTGGTTGCCGACCTGACAATACCCTCCATTGATTGGGATGAACACGAGGTCGATGACCTAGACACTATCACCCAGCCAATCTTGACTCGTACTAGGGAGTGGATCGATGGATAGGTGGCGCATCTAAAGTGACAAGGAGTAGTCCTAACTTATGAGGGGCTCAAGAGCGAGCCGAGTGCCACAGAGGATGTCACTGCCACCACATCAACTGGCGGGACCTCCCAGTCTCCTCCGATCACCAGGCTTAGAAAAAGAAAAGAAACAAAGATTGGGCAGTCGCCAGATCCCAAGGCCCAAGCAAAGAAGGAAACAGGAGGCTCATCTCCCAAAAGGCTCAAACAAGTAGTAGGTGCGGAAGAATCCCAGCCTCCCTTGGCTCTCCCTACCCCTCCTGTTGCACCGCCCACCTCCCTAACTACAGTTGCCGCTTCCCCACCAGCAGTGGACATTTCTGTCCATCTTTCCCCTTCACCTCTAGCCGAATCAATAATAATCATTGACTCCTCTTCCGGCATGACCACTCCACTTTCTTCTTCTGCTGCCATGTCGCCAATTACATCGCTCCCTCTGGCAACAATAACATCACCTGTTCCCCTTGCCACTATGTCTGAGGCTCTTACAAGGCACATGTAAAGTCTCCCCCTTGAGCTCTCCCAGATCCTAATGGATCCAACTCTCCAGGCAGCCCTTGCCCAAGTCCTTGCAACGACTTAGCCTTCACAACCGCCGATAGGGCCACCAGCTATGGAGGCCACAATGCAAATCTCGAAGGAGTTGGAGGAGCAAGAATGGGAAGCCTCGAAGTTAGTCGAGGAGGAGGCTGATGAGTACCACGAGCACCCTGAGTACGAGCATCGAACCATCGACATGGTGGTATATGAGGAAGAGGAGATAGGCTCTTTCGAGAGTGGAGACGAGGAGGGTGGCTCAGATGCTAAGGAAATCATCCAGACATTTGATGAGGACCTTGAGGAGGAAATGGCACAGCAGTTGAAGGACATGGGGATGGAAGCAAAAGAGTCACCACACGATAAAGAAGGCCAGCCACCAGAAGAACAACAAATAAAAGATCTAACCGAGGCTGAGACCCATGTTGCCAAGAGCCCCGAGGCTGAAGGTACTAAGGAGAAGAAAGAAGAGGCAGCAAAGGAAGAAAGTCCCATCTGGCAACCATTCGCTGGGCTGCATGTCAGATGCCTCATGTTCATTCACGACTCTGATGAGGAGGAGGATGCTACAAAAGAGAAAGAAGAACCGCAGAAAGAAAAAGAGGTAGAAGTCTTGCCTTTGACTAGGAAGGGTGAGGGTAGCCGTGATTCACCCAAGGGGAAGTCTGTTGTGCTCAAATGGTTGGAGAAGGAACTTGAAAAGACGACCCCTGTGCTGAAGGACCCAAGGGTGAGGCTAGAGGCCATCTTGGCTCGAGCCCAAATCACAACGAAGAAGGAGAAGAAGCCCAAGGTCCGATCCACGGTAACCATGGATGCTTCTGACTCCCGAGCAGCACAAATTGCAATGCCTATAGTTGGCCAGACAGGGGTGAGCTACAGTATCTCCACCATTGACCTAGGGACCACAACCTGAGAGCAAAAGGTTGAGCACCTTGAGGAATCGATGGCCACAGTGGTACACTTGATAAAGCAGGACAAAATCTCCAAGGATGAGCTCAAAGCGCAGGTTGTAGCATTAACAGACTATATACAGCAATGGTCTTTGGTGGATGACTTGCCCACCACATCCGCGGTTGCACCTCAGTTGCTCTCCAAAGAACAGATCGACAAAATAGAGAGAAGGAAGAACTTGGAGAAAACCATCGAGGATTGGTTCCAACAAGTCTCATTCGTCAGAAACATGGGAATCAGCAGGGCTGTGCAGACAGCCAACAAGTTCTTGGACCTGATGCAGTCCCTGGAGAGCACGAAAAGGCTCTGCACCAATTTCCTTGCAACCTACGACTCCACCTTCCTAAGGATCGAAGCTATCCTTCAAATGCCTAAGGCCACATGGGAGGAGAAGCTAGAGCTTAAAAAAGATCACTAGCTAGTGGATGTGTGGCGCAGAGACTTCGACAACCGAAAGGAGAGGTTGGAGCAAATCCTGAATAGGGTAGATCCAGACATTAAGTGGATCAAGGAAATCTGGGCAGAATGTGCCCAATATCTTAAGCTGATGACGGGCTTTGATATGCCCATGGTGCAAATGGATCCAGAGAAGATCAAACCCTACTTCCAGGGGAAGATGAAGGACGAGACAGCTAGAGAAATCACAACAAAGTTCCTGAGTTTTGCTGCCTGCGCCTTCGACCAATCAGAGCTATTTAGGGACCAAGCCTCGAAGTATGACGAAGATTGGAAAAGGCTGGAAAAAATGCTAAAGAATGGAGCTATCAGGCCTTGCGGTGTGAAATCCTCGAGATAGATAAGCTCCAAGCGGTCATCCTCAAATATATAAAACATGCAGCTTCAGAGGAGCAGGAGGATAGCCCAGCCAAAGACAAAGACCTTCCTGAAGAGTAGCTACAACAGCAAAACAACAATCCGCTATAGGATGAAAGAGCTATAGTGTCATCCACAAGAGGACGAAATAGGGAAAAGACAAGAATGTAATTTTAAATTGAGATCTATTTGGGGGTAGGTAAAACCCTATTTTGTAATGAATCGTGGCCACACAATGAGAATGAATCTTGGCCATTCATTTAACTTTTGAAAAACTATAAATAGGGCGCAAAGGGAGAATTGAGTTGTTGTAAAGACATGCTGCTGAAATTTCTAAGAAAAGACATTGACTTGGTGTATTTTCTTGGTTTCTTTCATGTTATTTGATTCATTCTCCAAAGTTAGATGTTTGACTTAGATCTTATTACTGTTTAGTTAGCTGTTTTCTCTCTTTGGATAAATCTTAGAAATGCTGTTGGGTGATTGTGAAAATTCCTGCCTTGTTGATGATTCCTTAGTCCATACTTTTTGTTGTTTGCTGATGGTAGATAGCTGTGCAAAGTTAGCCTGGACTTGATTTTAAAGTTGCTCCAAACGTTCATCTTTGATTCATGCATGTATGTGGTGGATGAAGGATGAAATATCTGTAGCCCTTAGAAGATAGCACAATTTCCATGATACTGTGAAATTCCTGGTTAAGTGGGATATTGTTTTAAGAAAATGTCCATTGCGGGAACTCCATTGTCACTATTCATAGCTAGCTTCAGACTTAGGAACTTTTCCTCTCCTTCGCCTTTTTCCTTTTCTCTAGTAACTAACCTATGCTAAGGTTCATTGCACATTGTAAAGCCAAATCCAACGACTAAATGGAGTCCAATATTGTTGTTTGAACCTACAGCCGGTGCATAATAGCTTTTATCCTAAGAACTCCACTTCAAGATCCAACTTCCATACTTTGTGTCCACGCTTTGTATTTTCTGTAAGACCGCCTTGTGATTCCACCAAATCATATCAAACTACTGAGGCATCTAAGCACTGTCATGACCTGACATTCGAGAGACCTTGGGATAGTGTTCTGCAATTCGATTGTGAGAGATTGTCTTTGAAGAGAGGTAGTGCACCTACGCACTGCCTATGTTGAGAAGTGCATAAAAACACCATCAACACTACCCACAACCTAATATTTAAAATAGAAAGGATAAAACTATTCTAGCATACCATATTGAAATCAAATAATTGAATAGAGTTACTTTCTACATAAAGATACATAAATGCTCAAAAAGTAAAATAACATGATAAAACACATCATAAAAAGAATGAACATCAATTTTCTAAATATATATAGAAATTACACTCAAGAATTATGTCATCTATCGTTATAATAAGCCATTGACTATAGTTTAAAACAAAAAAATCTTATTATAAATCTTAAAATAAGCATAACCCTCTGATTTTTTTATTTTATTGAATTAATAATAAAATATTTTTAAAACTTTAGAAGGAAAAGTCAATTCCTTCTTTGAATGGATCACCATAGAATCCCTATCCTTGCAAGGACTTAGTAAACAAAATGTAGCTAGACAGCCACGATTCCAACAAACCGAAAAAATTGCTACGCAAACATAAATCAGGAAATCAGAGCACAAAGGGGAAGGAGTGCAGTATCGCATACACCACAAAAAACAAGGATTTTCCCATCTGATAATCACAAAATCTTGTGTCTTATTAAAATGTTTGAAGCCATGGTCCCTTACATATTACAGCATCTTACAATTGATCATTCAACTGACACGAACAGGAGGTGATGTAAGAGGTCCATCTGGTGTTGAGGAAGACAGGCGGAGACGAGAATGCTTTTTCCTCCATCCTTTGCACATGATAAAACCATGGCTCCAATCTCGTTAATGGTTGCTACCTGCACATCCGATGGTTTCCCCAATCCATAATCTATCTCATACAATGGAAATTTTGGAGAGCTTACTGTATTAGTTCCGTTTTGCCACCCGGTTTCTCTAAGTAAATTTCCAATATTTATATTGGAAGTTTCCGCCCAGGAAATCAAATGATCAATCTGTGATTTATCACTGTACGAATCGATCAGTTGCTGGATAACCTCTGCAGCGAAGAAGATGTTGGCATTGGTAAGTGCGTTGGCTGTAGTCTGCGCCACACCCAAACATAAGCAGTTTCCAAAATAAGTGGGAAGGATGAGTGGCTTTATACGAGCCCTGCAATCAACCAGCAATGAGAAATAAACAGCTTCTTCCAGCGGCACCTCGCGAGCTCTTATTACACATCTCCAAAACTGCGCGGCCACTGCAACAAAAGAACTCGAAGCCCCACTTCGTTGTTTCAGGTCTTGAATTATCTCTTCTGTAAAACAGAACGTTGAGTATACCACTTCTGTTTTATTTTTGAGATTCGTCCATTTCTCAAGACTCATTTCGAGCTTTTCCACTTTCCCGACAACAGGTATTTTTAAGTGCTCTGAATCGTCTCGTACGAACTTGAAAATATTGACCCCTGTGATACCGTTGCTTACTATCTCATGAGCTTTGTAGGAAACGGACAGGGAGCTCTTGTTTCCTCGTCTCAAAACTGTTCTGTCGATCTGAGGTAGTTTGCCAATAGGAAGGCCTCTGCTATAGTCTGCCCACGATTTCATGAAATACCAAAACGAATTTCCATCCGCTATAACGTGATGAAAGGTCGTTCCGATGCACATCTCTCCTCCCTCAAAAGCTGTAACCTAAAACACCAAACGTTCTTTAATAGAAATGAAATTGATAATGGTTTCCCAAGTGATAGAGAAACACAATTTCTTTAAATACCTGTATTGAGAGAAGCGGTCTGCGAGGATTTTTATTGTCAAAAATATCGACCTCGTGAACAAGCTTTTTGAAAAAGGGTTTACGCCGAAAGCCATCTCCTTCCAGGTCTCGAAAGAGTATATTGATTGAAGCTTCAGTAAATTCCACTCCTCCGTCGTTGCAATCAACCTCCATTCTGCCAGACTCCCCGTTTTTCAGCCGACCAGCCAGAGGATAGAAATACACCAAAACATAGGAAAGGCTTTTCTTTAGGCCTTCGATTATTGAAGAGTAATCGACTAATGGAGAGGTTTTGTAGAAGAGAAGGTTTTGAACATTGTTGACGGGCAACCACAGAAGGTCAAGGATGGAGAGGAACACCGTCTGCGTCGGGGTTAGGATGGCCAGTTTTATCAGACACATTCTCCTAACATTAACAGTTTCTGCTGGTGCTTCTACCATTAGTGTAGTTCCGTCCATTGCTAGCAGATGTAATATCTTCAGGAGACAATTAATAATTATGGCTCTAGAGATTAATAGTCCCCATAGTTAAGTCTGGGTCCATTAACATCTGTCAATATCTTGTTGCATTATAAATAAAGAATTACATAATTTTTGTTTTGTAGTCGAATTGGCATATTCTTTGTAAATGGTATAAGGGTGTAACGCTCGAGTTTACATATGCATGCAATTTTTCATTTTAGATTTAGGTTAATTTTATGAAATTTTTTAAGATAATTATATATTAATAAGTAGTATATTATTGTGTTAAGTTGTTTTAAATTTAAATTTAAATTTATTTAGTTTTTGGTTCTTTAAATTTATTAAGTGTTTCTTATTTGGTTAAGTTTGATTGATTTTGATTTTGATTTTGATTTATTTTTATTTTGAATATATATATATATATATATTCAAAAGAGATAAATATAGTGATTAAGGAGCTATAGAAAATTATACAAATTTCCAAAAAATAAC
The DNA here is from genome assembly GCA_007258455.2 of Sequoia sempervirens. Classification (NCBI taxonomy): domain Eukaryota; kingdom Viridiplantae; phylum Streptophyta; class Pinopsida; order Cupressales; family Cupressaceae; genus Sequoia; species Sequoia sempervirens. Next base: position 171,067,705 of record VDFB02105785.1, read on the forward strand.
TATCATTAAATTTCAAAGTGTAAATCTAAAGAGGTTTTCCACAAACCCCACCTTTTTAAAGAATCAAAAGAAATCACGAAACCAACAAAACTTAAAATTTTGAGAAAAAACATAATTAAGGATCAAACTAAACTATTATAAGGGAGCTGAAGAAACTACAAAGATTGAACTAAAGGTAGGGATTCTCAATCTACGATCTCCAAAATGCAGTTAATCTCAAACATTAATTTGGCCAAATAGTCTACAACATGTTCTATTTCCTTGGGATATGATTAAAGGAGATAGACTCAAACTTATATTAAAGGTGAAGAATTTACTCAACATAACATAGCAACCTCCAACAAGACTCAAGAAATCTCAATTATTAAGAAGGGATGGTAAAATTATATAATCCATCTCGTAGATTATCTTCTTGAAGCCTAGATCATATGCCTTCTAAAAAGCCACGAGGAGTGCCCAAGTCTTAATCTAATTATTAATGTTGAGTTTTAAAGTACTATTATTAACAAGTAAAGTACCTTTCTCGAGAGAATTCTAAATCATAGCATTTTCTAGTCAAAACCATTCTTAGAAACTTAATAAGTTAAAAACCTCATTAGTAGTTATAGTTTACAAGTTTGGCCCATGCCTGATCGTATTGCTAACACCATCTCCAATAGGTTTTAGTAGTCAAGGCTTCACTATTCAACACATAGAGCTAAAGAAAAGGACCACCACTTCTTTTTTTCTACAAACTCAATCTGAACGAATAAGAATCGAGTGTTATAAGTCAAAACTTAATATCAAAATAATTTTGTCAAAAAGTGAATGAAACTCTAGTTTTTGTATAAAAAAATTAAGAGCAAAAAGGAATAGAAATCAATAAATGGTAAGAGCATGAAACTAAATTTTTAAAATAGTAATATTCTCTACAAATGAAATCCATTGGAGTGTCTTGTGAGAAATTCTTATTCTAAACCTATCAAGAATATTTTTCCATTCAAATTGATTAGGAATACCTACTAACATGGGACTAAAATGATTATCCAAGGGAAACTATCATTTTCATCTATAAGATAAGAAAAATTCTCCTTTGAATGGAAAAAGGAGTATTAAATAAATAAACATTTAAAATTTGATTATTGATTTCATGATCAAAATCTATTAAAAACACATTGAAGTATCTTCTAAAACTAATAGCATTCTAAATTTTAGCAACCTCCATTAGGGTAGTATTTTCCATTAAAGTAATATGAGAAAAAGAATCAAGTTTTCCCCACATTCTAACCTAAATAGTTTAGTTAACTATCTACTAACTAAGGAACCCTACCAAATAGTGAACCAAAAGAATGAAAATATAGGGGAGAGGATATGTCTTGTAGTGTAGGAAAAAGTATCCCTTTTTCCAACTTAATTTGGGAATAATTAACATTATACTGAGCCTAATGCTGCCTTGATTTAGTGTTGTAATCTATTTTACACTTTCACATTAAGTTTAGGACCCTTTTAAAATAAATAGACCTAGTTTTACTGTAATTTATTGTTGAAAAGTGTATTTATTATGCCAAAGGCATGTCCCTATTTGAGCTTGAGAAGCTCATTTTTCCTATCAAAAATGCAAAGTTGTTCTGAGGGCAGGCAAGAAGGTTGAATGCATCTCAGTCATTCATCATTTTTCACCTTTCTCTATTGCTTTCCCCATTGTTATCCATTTCAGATTTCATTTACTATGAGTAGATTGAAGCAACAACTGTATTTGAAAACATAGCATATCAAATCTCAATGCTATCGTGTGCCACCACACATGGTATCGTGCACTGCTTGTTTTAATTTTTAGTTCAACTAGCAAGATAAAAGGGGGTCCTTACATAGGGTTTGAGAAAAACATTTATTGTTAAAATACTATATAAACTCATTTAGTGTCCTACCCATTTCAGTTCCATGCATTCATTTTTTCTTGCACGTCACTTCAGAGATTTGTATTTTCTATTTGGAGTGAGTCGAAAGGCATATCAAATTTGACAGCCTTCACCTAGTATGTAATTTGTACTCTTCCTCTCTTAGCTTTATAGTTCTCTTCTCTTTTCCTTCATAGAAATGCATAATCAGAGGATGCCACATTCCAAAACCCTTGTTTTGTTTCTTTCATTTTTTAAATTTTTTAAATTTGTTTATGTTCTTTTTGGTGGTTTAGGGTTTTCAGCAATGTTTTTTCCTTCTACCCTTTTCCTTTTGCTTTGTTCTTGGTTTCATTTGATGGTGTGAGAATCAATTTTTTTTGTTTTGTTCTATTTTTGTTGATGCAACATCGTTCTTTGTTTTTTCTAGAAGTTAAATCTTGAGTGATGTAGGACTACACTTTTAAGATTTGTGAACATGGAATGCTTCTACCCTACACGAGATCCATTTTGTGGTGAGGGTGTTTTGAACCTGCTTAGAAGAATATCCTCCATCATCATTACACCAAATTTCATCAAATTTGAATTATATTCTTGATTGAAGAAACCAAGCCACATCCCAGAGCATGGAGGGACTGATAGCTATAGCAATAGAATCCCCACTATACTGAGCATAGTCATAGGTAGGTCTTAGGTTCACAAATCTGATATGTGAAAAATATCCTTGTTGGTTTGTAGAAATAACGATCATTAAATTGGTTCAATAAAATATTTAAATTATATATATATGTATATATGTTTATGGATTTATTCTTTTTTGCTTTCTTACTAATTTCAGAATTAGGAACCGGATCGCTCATGGTCACAAGTGATACTACTTTTTCTTTTCAATTAGTATACATGCCTTAAATAGCTAATTTGAGTAGGCAATCCTATCACAACATTTTTAACTGACAGAGGAGCCCTTGTGATGGTGTGCAGGTAGGAGAAATTGAAGTTCATGCCCAATTACTCCTGAAAGACAAGTTGAGATTTATTGGAGAGCTAAAGTAGGAGGGCATGGTTTCCATGGTAAGTGATGGAATTAATAATGCACAAACATTAGTAGCAATAGATGTGGGGATAGCTATGTGTTTGAAAAGCTCTGTGGTAGCCATGGAATCTACAGACGTAGCTCAAATGTCTAATGATAAAGGAAGATTGTTGGTGTAGTGAAAATAGGGTGGAGATCAGTGAGGATAATATATACATAAATGTTGCATTCTCCCTATTGACTAAGGTAACCTTGGGGTGCTTACTTTCATGGGTTATATCTACTTGTGGATTGTTGTGCTAGTAGACATAGGCACTTTCCTAATTGTAACATTCCACAACATGCTTCTCTTGAGAGGAGAGAAAGGTGGTCATGCTCATCATCATCATCACGATGTGTGTTGCAATGACTTAGATGTGAATGGGCATGGAAATCCTTTGCACAATCATGATCATGATCATGGTATTTGCAAAGAAAACTCACGAGCACAATCACAATCATAACCATAACCAAAACTATGATCATGATCATTAACATCATCATGACCATAACCATAATCACAGTTATGGCCATGAACATGAGCATGAGCATAAACATAATCATTATTTTGATGTGGTGAAATGTACTGCCCATGGACTAGCCCATTTTATTATATAATGCCCTATATTTTTTCTTTTTTCCCCTTCTTCCACCATCCTTTGGTACTCTGTTGGGAAAAGTTTTTAGTTGAGTTTTCTAGAAGAATATTTCCAACAGAATAGGTATGGAAATTCATTTATTTTTTAGCTATTTAATCTATGCTTTTTTGGTTTTCCTATTGATAATTTTCTTTCTAATTTGTTCTAGAGTAGGTTTTGTTTATTAATTTCAGATGTTAATTGAATGTATTAGATGCTAATTAATTTTAAGTCCCTTTTGGTTTTAACAAGATCCAAATTTGATTGTGTTTTGGGTTTTCTTTTGCATGAAAAGTAAATAATATCAAATTTTAGATTAGGGCTTTCTAAATTTTGTTTAACCATGGCCAGAAGTTTTTGGTGTTTAGTTTGACTTTCGTTTGAAATTAAATTGGAAATTGATAGGATTTATTGGAATGATTGCTCAGGCTTTTTGTTTTGGATGGATTGTATGTAGTTATTGCAAAAAAACTCATTCAATCTTTTTCTCAATAAATTGTTCATAGTTGTAGAAAATTTTGTTAATTAAAATTTATCTAGGAATTTAAGAGTTGTAAATCATTTTCTTTCATGAACACTAGGTTGCTAGTGGATTTATTTTAGTTTAACACCATTTCAAAATGTATTGCTTCTGATCTTAGATTTTCTTTTTTATTTGGAAGAAAATTGGTTGCAAAATTAATTTTGAAATGTATTGCTTCTGATCTTGGAGTTTGTTTTTATTTGGAATAAAATTGGTTGTAAAATTAACCTATGGTTTTGCTTCATGACTTATATTGAATTTCTATTATTGTGAACTTATTTTTGCTTATAAATTGTTTGAGGATGCCTTTTTGTTTATTCCTATCTTCAAATTGAGTTGTTAGTAATTTGTTTTAAATTTTTATTTCTCATTATTTGACATCTTTAGTAAGATTTTCATCATGGGTGGTGTGTTTTCTAGTGATTTAAAGTTTGGGATTGAATGATTGAACAATAATACACGATGTTATGTCTTCAAAATGTTTGGATCTATTTTTGAAATTTTATTGTCATGGTTTTGTTTTGTTTTAGATGTAGTTGGATATTAATTTATCATTGAATTTGGGATTGTTTCAGTAATTTGCTATTAAATTTTTGGAACATCAAATATTTTCTGTGAATTATTTTTTTGAAGGCATCCCTACCTGTGCAGCCTAATTAACCAAAATGCAATTATTTGCCAAATTTTAGAAATCAACATAATTTTAATGGCTTTTACATGGAAATGCACATTTTGGTATTAGAATAGTTTGAACTTGTACATTTAGGGAATTTATCCTAGCTTAATATTAGTTCACAACCAATTTATATGTAACTTTGGGCTTTTCTCTTGAATTAACAAAAATGTCTTGTCAAATTTATGGTGTAGTAGCATAGTTTTTTCAGTTCTTACCTATTTTGGTGTGAGGGCTTGTTTTGCTGGTTTGAGGATAAATAAATGGATCGTAGTTTATAGTCTTTGTTTCTAAATTTTGATTTTATGTACGTGTTTCCTGATATACTTGTGCTGCTCTCTTCAGACACAGGAGTCAAAATGTTGTTTGTCTCTTTAGTAACCACTAAAAATGCAAACCCTCCTGTGTTTTCTATTTGCTCATCTTTTGAATTTAGGGAAGAAATGCATTTTTTATTCATTCCTTTAGAGAATTTGTGCCCTAGACTAGAGGACCCACACTTCGATTTTGGGGGGCAAGGAGGTTTTCTCATTCTTTCGGCAAAAGAAATACCAACAATAGAATTCTCGGTGGTGACAAGGATATGGAGCCCTTTGTGGAAATGGACCCAACTAGAAGGTATGGCTAGTATGATGAGGTTCTAGGCCATGGTGCCATGAAGAAAGTGTACCGATATTTTGATGAGGATGACAAAATTGAGGTTGCATGGAACAAGGTGTATCTAAACTGCCTTGAAGATGATGCACTAGAAAGACTCCTTGTAGAAGTCCAACTTTTGAAATCCATGAACAATAAAAATATAATAACTCTTTATAATGCATGGCTAGATGAGAGGGTTGGATATGTGAATTTTATTACTAAGGTTCACACTTCTAGGACCCTAAGACAGTACCAACATAAGCACATAAATGTTTCCATGAAAGTTGTAAAGAACAGGGCATGACAAAATTCTTAAGGGTCTATATTATTTACATAGTCAAGAACCTTACATCATTCACAAGGATTTGAATTGTAGTAATATTTTTGTGAATGGCAATAGTGACACTGTGAAGATTGGGGACTTGGGTCTTGCAGGAAACCTTGGAAGTGACCGAGCTACTCATAATTTGATTGGTACACCTGAATTCATGGCCCTCTAGAGTTGTATGAAGAGGATTACAATGAACTGGTGGATATCTATTCCTTTTGCATGCACATGTTGGAGATGATTACCTTTGAAATTTTGTACACTAAGTGCTATAATTTTTCTTTGGAACTTTGCCATATTTTATAGTAGCAATGGCCCTAGTAGATATGCATGCAAAAGTGGAATCATTAACAAGGCGTGTGAACTATTTGATAGAATACTTGGAAAAGATCTGATCTGATGGATTGCAATGGTTGTAGGATATGTACAAAAATGGATTTGTTGAGAAGGAAAGTTAGAAACTTTCAAGAAAATGCAATTGGCAGGTGTAAAGCCAAATTCCATAGCCTTCGCCAGTATACTCCCATCAAAGCATCATAGATGGAGGAAATTTTTTAGATATTAGAGTTGGAAATGCTTTGGTAGACATCTATGAAAAATGTGGAAGTATAGAAAAGACGCGTGAATTGTTTGATAAAATGCCTCAAAGATAGGTTATCTCATGGAATGCAATGATTTCATTCTTGAGACATTTATCGATCTCTGTGATGTAGACCAAATCCAAATCCATGCTTCTCCTCGTTACAATGGTTGTGTTACAGATGTGTAGATATTAGATTTGTTGATTACCATGGTTTCCCTTTATTCAAGAGCTTTATTAGACACTGATTTTTTTTGTAATTTTGGACTTACAAACTCTTTCAATATACCTTTTTTCTCATTAAAAAGCTTCCCATTACCTCAACAACCACATCAATTGATCAAGTTGATTTCATCATTGATGGCCCCCTTTGTAGCAATACATTTTCAAAAGGTTATATCACTTCATATTATATTTGGTTACAATATAGATTTCATAAGGCACACATAAGTGAACTCATCTAAAGCATATCTCTTTACCAATTGAATTCATCTACACCACAAATTACAAAGAATAGATCAAAATTTTCTCTAATTGACCTTCCACAACTCTTTGGGATACCCATTGCACTCCAAGGTGCAAGTGCTAGTTTACATCTTCACACTAATTTTTGAGCCCTATTGTATTCATTACATTCAAATCATCACTAATAGGCCCCTAATCCCCTTTATTATGCATCTTAAGGCTTATTTCAACTGAAATCTCAACAAATTCAACAAATGGATTCAATATTCTAACCCCTTGACATTTCCTTAGCTCAAAAAGCTAGGGTGGGAACAATACACCACCTTGGGCATATGAGTCACCCTAGGTAGGACCCATACACCAAATTGGGCATATGAGTCCCATTTGGCCCATTTTTAGGGTTTTGAGGGAGAAATGAGGGTTTGTAATTCAAATTTTGTGAATGTTAACATTTGGGATCTAATAAAATGATAAATTAGATGGAATTCCTATATAACAAAGGTTTCAAATTATTATTTCACTAAGAATCTTCAAGAAAGATAATTTCACCTAAATCTGAAGCTTTCAAGAGATATTTTCAAGCATTCAAGAGCATTTTAAGAGCATTAAAAGGTAGATTTGAAGAAGATTATTGTAGCAATCAAGATCCATTATTATGTCAAAGACTTGATGCATCATGCATGTGGTTTTGAGCTAATGTTGTGATGTATTGTTCAAGATAAATTCAAGTAGTCAAAGGATTATCTTTCATGAAGAATCATGATCAAGATCTACATCCATTGAGGCCACTTCATGCTTGTTTACAAATCTACAAGGTTTTAAACAAGGTTCTATTGTTTCATCTTATGTTTCATGTTTCATTTCATTCATGCTTCATTTCTCATTAAGTTTTGATTACCAAAATGGGTTTTTACCAAGGCAAACCCCCATTCCCTAACAAAAAAACATTTTTTCCTCTCTTTTTATGTTGCAAGTTTATAGTTTGAAGAAAAGGTGCATTTGAAGCCTTCAAAAGTACCAAAATTAAAAAGTTGTAAAAGTTGCAAAATTTTTCATAATAAGTTGTCAAGGCTCATGAAAAATCAGATCTACAGCAAGATATCCAACCTATCTACATGAAACTAGTGGGAAAATGCTTATTTAATCCATCTTCAAAGGCTTACAAAGTTTTTGTTTAGAATTTTTCTCCTAGGACACTTTTCAATTTTTTGGGGAAACTTTGCAATAGTTTGGGCGTATGAGTCCCAATACACCCTTTTTTCTAGCCTTTTTTAGATCAAAGATTCTAGATTTTTCCCAGAAACCCTAGACTAGGACTAAATCACATAGTCTAGTGTATAAGTCCTAGTGCACATTAGAAAAAATATTTTTTAGGGTTTTTAGGCCTCGCTTAGTCATCTCTAATCCTCCAAGTACTTTTTTGAATCTTTTTGTTTAGTGATTTGATTTTATATTCTAAGTTTCTATGGTTTAGTGCATTAACGTTTCAATTTCTCCTTAGAAGCTTCATTCAATGGTGAACCCCCCATTTTATTACACCTATAGAATCCCTCTTATGTACCTTTTCCACAATTGAGTCACTTGATTAAGGGATCTTGGTTTCCTAATGAATTGAAGCATGAAATAGGCCCCAAAGTTGTCCATCTCTCAAAAATGTGGACACATCTATTTTCCTTCATTTTATCTCCTTGCAATAATTCTTTTGTAGCTAAAAAATGAAGATAGGATTCCATTAATAAGAATTCAAAAGGAAGAGTATGTGACACAACACATGACTTAATCAATCCACCTTGAATAGAAGAAAAACTAGATAATTTTTTCTTAAGGACCATCAAACCATATCATAAGCTTGTGCATTTCCATCTTAATAAACATAAATTTCTCCTTGAAACAATCCATATAATGGATTACTTTTGAAGAAATAACAATAAAATCAAGAATATGACACCCCTTCACAAAACTGCTTTGATCAAATGATATAATATCATAAAATATTTATTTAGAAAATAAAAAATGAGATTGGCGATTGATGATCTTGTAAGATACATTAGAAATAGAAATTGAACAAAATATATCAACAAGGTTTATCCACAATTTAATAGGAATTAAATCCAAAAAAAAAGAATTGAATACTTTAGGAATCTACTTATTAGTTGAATATTCACTGTAACCTATACAGGATCATCCTCCAAGATATCCCAATTATTTTGAAGGAACTCAATATAGAAGCTATCAAGGCTTAGAGTCTTACCATGCTTAATTTGGAAAAATAAATTCTTATTTTGAAAGAGGGATAGGATACATAAGAAGGAAATTCATTTCCTCATTAACCAAAGAAAGGATGTAATCTATTAAAACTCTTTCCTCCTTTAGTACTACAAGACTGCTTTCTAAAATAAAGAAGATAAATAAAATAAAACTTCCCTATTAATCTCTTAATATTAATACAATTGAATTCCTTGAGAAGAAATAATAGATGAAATGATATTTATACTTCCAATTTATTTCACAAAATAATAAAAAATGGGGTGTTTTATGCCCCCCTACAAAAGCCAATTACATCTTTATTTCTACTTCTAAAAAATATATTCATGAAGTTCTCATTCATTAAGTTATTTGAACAAATATGACACCTCCTAAAGTCATTCCCTAGTAATATACAATTCTATAGTTTGAAATTTAATATTATTCAATCTTGTACCAAAATTTGCCAATTGCAAATTTTCTATATTGTTTAAGGTTGAACTTGACATATTGAAGCCTTTTGAATAGGAATAAATAGTATTTCCAAATGATGGATTACCCTTTAATCACCATACCACCATGTGATGAAATAGAATTTGATGTAAAATCCACATTATCTAAACATTAAATGGCGTATTTTTATGATATAAAAGAAGATGAATAAAGATTAATGGGGCAATTATCTAGAACTTGTCATTCCAATTTTTTTGAAGAAATAATCATATTATCATCAATATAAAAATTACATACTAAAAACCTACTCAACCACTCAAAAATAGAAGAAAGACCACATCTCCTATTGTTTGAAGTAAAATGGCCACCACTTGATTTAGCAAATAAAAGATTAAGAAAAGACACATTTTATCAAAATAAGGATAAAGAAGGGTCTAATTTTTTTAAGGACCCATTTTCTAATCAAGAATAAGAATGGAATTAAAATCCCCATCCAAGATCCAAAAAGCATAAGAAAAAAAAGAGGGAATACATGTAATACATGACCATAAGAATATATTTCCTTCAAAATCCACAAGAGCATTAATATATGATAATAAAATAAGGCTGCATATAAATAAAGAAAAGTACCCACTAATCAAATATAATTCTTAATTACTAGCCAAGTAAAAGGTGTAAGTAAATGAGGGTCACAAAGGAAAGCTAAACCTTATGTAAAACCTTGAGCTTGAGCACATTGGCATTGACTACCATTTTAGAATAATGAAGGAATAGTTCACATTTCCTCCACAAAATATTTTTTTTACTAAATAAAAAATATATGAATCATATGAACCTAGATAATTTTTCATATATCCCTTCGAAAATGGGTGCTTTGTAGAAATATATCATTGCATGAGAGAGTTATATCATTTTTTTGAAATAGATAATTGAGAATCCAAAGTGAAAATGACTCCAAATTCAACCAATATTTTTTAAACATATTCAACTTCTATAAATAAATCTTTTTACATTTTAGAGACTAAATATATATCAGTCATTTTAAGATTATTTTTGGAGACCTAATAGGATAGGATTTTTATTTTTAAATCTCCCATTAAATCATCCTTATTTAGAGCTTATATCACCATATTATATATAGAATCTCTAAATAAAAGTATAATTCAAAATATAATTACAAAGTTTAAACCAAAATAAATATATCAACTTGATCCATCCACATGACATAGAGAGGGGATGTTTCCCTTGTCCTCATAATAACTACACTTTATATGTAACTAAAGTTTCTTGTGGTGGGCGCATGGAAAAATTACAAGGTATAATTGTTTGATTAAGTCAAGTATCACTTCAACCATTATAAGGAATGTGTTAATAATCATAACAACTATACAAATGATTGCGATAATAATAGTTTTGATTAGAGGGGAAAAACATGCATTGAATGGAACTGAAACCATAAGGTTTTGAAGGGACTCAAAACCAAAACTAGGATGATCATGCTGCCTAAAAAAAATGACAAGAGCAAACAAAAACTAAACAAAAGAAGAACCACAACCCAAAACAACAGCCAACTAGCTTCTAAACATAGAAACAAGATTTTACAGGGATCTCAAACCCAAAGTTTTTGAAGGGACCATCAACCCTTTACAAATAGGTTTTGGAAGGGACCCAAAACCCAAAGGAATCACCTGTAATAGCCAGGAAACAACACGCCAATCTTTCAAGAAAATTAAACTCTTCAAACCACTGGTAGAAATAACCAAATACAACTAACCACAAGGGTAGAAAAAATAAATCCTAACATCACTCCCTCTCCACCTCTATAGGAGAAGTCACCACAAACACTCATGTCTCTATCCTTAAACCAAAAAAGCCAACAAATCTCTCCACTTCTATATGAGAAGAAACTAAGTTCATCCTTGCCATAATAGCCACACAACACCTACAAACCAACACTCCACCTAAATATGAATGGCCTCCACCTCAATGGGAGATGTAGGAGAGAGCTTTCAACCATCGAATACACCTCACCCACCAAAGGAGATGAATCCACCTCCATAGGAGAGGTCTCCAGCTCAAAAGAAGATCCAATATTTAGAGAGAAGTTTAAGTTTGCAGTAGAAAGAATGAGCCTAGAAAATGCTAGCAGTAAAAACATTTGGGTCTTCAACATAAACTCTGAATACCACCTAGTCCACTGCACCTCTAGAGAAACGAAGACCAACTTCAACAAGAGGAACTCCATAGAAAAATGCTAAACCAATACCATCACAACATACATGAACAAATCCATAGAAAATGTAGAGACATCCACCAACTTAGTACAAATATGGGTCCTAAAATAAAACATGGAAATACACCCATCCAAGAGAGCCCAAGCACAAAAAATATCACTGAGAATCTTTCATTTCCTTCCAGACACACACTTCCCATAACAACAGCGAGAGAAAAAAAACACTCCACAACAGCCCCCAAATCAAAATAAACATTGAAGAACAATCTCTTGAGGTACATCCAATGCAAGCCTTGACAAGAATCCAATGAAAGTAGAGAACCAAAAGGAAGAAAGACAATCCAAAACCAAAGAAAGAACTCCTAGTAGGAGAACCAAAAACCCATACCCATAGAGGGGTTCAACCAAGACATCGACCCCCATTCACTAAAGAATAACAATATTGAACAAAAGGATAGAACCAGGAACAAAAGAAGAAAGGAGACATCTGCTCTCACAAAAAATACCACTAGATCGCACCATAACAGACTCAAACAATAACCAACAAGACAAAGAAAGTAGAAAATCCCAACCTAAACAGTAATGCCACACAAAAATAGGGGCCAAAGACCCAATATAGTTTCCAAACCATAAAAATAAGCATGAGAGCTCAACTGCCATTTGAAAACCACAAACTAGCTGGAAAAGACAACCCCCGGAAGGGAAAACTCCAAAGAGAAACTAGAAGAACTAACCACTCCAAAATCCAAGGACAACTAAGAAGAGGGCCTTAGATTAGAGGCATGGATTGGAAAAACACCCTCACCCAAGTGCATACAGCAAGAGAGGCTGCCAGAAAACTCCAAACAAAGTTTTCCGCTAAGAAACCTGACAAACACCACAACAGGAAACCTCACAAATGCATCTAGGACATCAGGTAGAAGATACCCAGACAGACTAGAAAGCCCATCTACCTCACTGATGTCTTTAGAATCCTCATTGCCCTTAGAGGAATTCAGAGAAATAGCTCCCGCCCAACCCGCAACGGCCGCTTGACACTCGCTCTAGAAATAGCCCGACGCTCAGAAAAAATAGATCACCAAGCCCGAACAGAAGCGAAGAATCTCTCGAGAACCACACCATGCAGAGAACAGAGGAACATAGAGTAGTAGGAGAAAGAATCACAACTGCAGAAAATGTAGAGCCAATGCCATCTGCCTCATCTTCATCTGAATCTGACTCTTCATTGCCTTCACTAGCTGAAGAATTCAAAGTACCCGACCCACTCCTCTTCTTGCCCAGCCGCTCCATAGAAACAAAAGTGAACACTCTTTAATAATAGTTAGTTAATAGGGTATTACTTTTAATTTTGATTAAGGAGTGTTCTTACAAAAGTGAAAACTCTTAAGTTAAGTGGGAATTTGAAAGGAACGTATCTCCTATGGAACTAACTTTTTAGGAATAGGGAAGTGTGATTATAGGAATAAATTCTTATTAGAATGTAATAGTTACATTTTTCACTATTGGACAAAAGAATGATCTATATGATACAATGAAATTGTGGTAGGTATATTAAGTGGTAAAAGTGTGATTTATTCTATCATTATATTCATGGAGTTGAAGGCTCTCATCTATATTTTGAAAATCGTTTATTTCTATAGAGGTTCCAAACCTCTCCTATGAATACCCTGGTTCAGGAAAGGAATTGTACACATTAAAAGGAACATATTTTCCATTCCATCCAAAATAGTGAAACAAAATGTAAAATATTTTGAAAGACTACACTGATCTATCTAATCGAATCAATCAAATATCCATGAATATCAAAAGGTTATTTTTCATTGTAACTAAATGTTTGACTAATAAAACAACAAAAGTTGAAGTCAAATAGCTAGAAAATGGTGATTTTGGTTTGCTTGAGTCAGCATTATTTTGTTTGAGCTCAGTGGAATTTGATTTCCTCTAGGGTCAGAATTAGTATAAATAGGGAACAAAGTAATTAGAAAGATTATATAGCTATTCCAATATTCATATTTTTGAATCTTATATTTCTATAGGGATCATCTATCAAGTGAATAGGTATTGTATATTGAAGGTTTTTCACCTGAAGTAAAGAGGAGAGAAAGAACTACAAATAAACTAACATAGATGTTATGGAGTAGAGGAAAATTGAATTTTCTTTTTTATTCACAAAGAATATTTATTTTATGTGAATAATAACTTTTCAATGACTTCCCCTTCTATCTCTCTCCCATGGAGGATCCGAATGAAATTAAATTTTCATGTTTGGTTCTAAATTAGAGGCATTAATCAATGGCAACTATAACCCCTAGCCTTCCAAGCTAACAATGCAGGTTCGATTCTCGCTAACCACTCATTTATATTCCTTATTCAAAATATTTTTTCAGGTCAACTTCTCTCTTATTCACTTGAATTTTGCATGTCCATGTTACATATCTATTCTTTCTCTTTCTTTCTCAAATCTCATTGTCGATGGAGCAAAAAATTGTATTTTTTGTTAACAATAAAGTATTTCAAGGAATAATGAAAATAAGGTGTCCATCATCTAATGGATAAGACAAATGTCTTCTAAACCTTAGGTATAGGATCAAATCCTATTGGACCTAATCATTCATTTTATTTGTAAATGTTGCATTTGAAGTAATTATTAAGCTCTACACCCATGTCCCTCTTTCCAATTCTCTCGACCTGGCAAGGGTCTAGCATCGACTACAAGATAATCATTAGGGAAGACATGATGATGTCATGTTGTAATACACCATCTATCATAAGCTGTAATTGTGCATAAATCATCCAACTTAGATGTTGGTGTTGCATCTTGATCCTCATCATCAAAATCGTTGAAGGTAACATCGATGATTGTAGGATGGTAGGTGTCCTCTAGCTGGGCACCACTTTGTGCAAATTTTGATAAGTAGGATAATGGCTAAATGCTATATGTATTTGACCAAGATGACGCGTGATATGGTCATAATAGAATGGCATGAAAATATAGTCATGGCAACTAAAAAATAACTTGTCCTTCTGAATCTTGGTAAACTGTTGTATAAGACATGGCCACTCTAGTAGAATCTTGTATGATCTCCATACAATATTATCCTCCTCTAGATGATCGAACCCGACTCTCTAGTGAAATAGATCTTCATATTAATAGGCCCATAAAAGTGTGTAATAGAAGTCCTGTGGATGATTGAAGGTTGTGCTAGTCGGAAATCTAGTTGTCTGGTACATGTAACATGCTTGAAGGCCCACACCTAAAGAAGGGTACAATGAAAAATGGTGTGAAGCTCCCAATAGAAAAAATGACCAAGATCATGACAAAGATGTGAGAGAATGTTGTGTCTCAAAGCATAAACTATCTAATGCTCCTCCATCTCATGTATAGTATGAACAAGGACCTCATGAAGGTGTGTGCCTCATCCATCAGGAACAAGAGCTAAAGTTATTTTCACCCACATAATCTAGCGAATTAGGGAAACATCGACATATAAAAGCCAATCAAGATCAATATGATATTTGGGGTGGATGAAAATTATGTGGCAGTTAATACAATACTAAATATCATCTACCACCTACTGGCATGCACAAAACTCATAAAAATGGACTATCTATTGTCTCACCTAGAATAGGTATCCTAAGTATGTAGTGTACATCCTCAAGTGTGGCTGTCATCTCCCTTGCTAGGAGCTAAAATATCAAAGAATCTACATTCCATCACTCAAATAATGCCATAATCATCACATTGTGATACCTCATTGGTGGCATGATGTATATCTAATATAACTTAGTAATGCACAAAGTCTTCTCCTCCTTAGTAAGTCATTTAAACTGCTTGTGGAGAAGAGAAAACAATCATCCTCCCAAGCATTGACAAGCACGTGGTGGATCTTGGTAGAAAAAAGAAAAATAATCAATAACATGGAAAAAACAAGTAACCAAAGATTCAAAAAGAAAAAAGAGCTACCCATAGACACTATCACCATTTTGGGATAGGGTGTGTAGGACAAGCTCGTCAAACTAGGAAAATATCACAAAGTTGGGACAGGTTCACGAATTTTGGATAGGGTCACCCAAAGAGGATGAGAATGCCATGTGTTTTAAAAAGTGCTGAAAATAATGTAGAATACTGAGATAAATCACAACGAGTAGGTACAAGGAACTCACCTTTGGTGTGATGGCACCATCCGCAATCTCTGCTTGAAGGATCTCAATTCATGGGGGTTGGTATGGTTGTTGACTTAGCATCTTCACTTCTCTACACCAAGAAATCTCTCTCAGAATCTCCAAATAGTAATATCATAATGATAGTTAAAAAGATGATTTTTCATAGTTAACATATAGTAAAATTTCTTAGTAACACAGTTCATTGAAATCACCATAATACGGGCTATTTTTTATGTCGTTTGTTACATTTGATTCATTGTTCCATCCCTAATCTTATCCAATTTTTAATGATAGATTATGTCATGGTATCATAACCCTGTCATAAACATTTTCGTTAATAAACATAAAAATTTGATGTGGTTAGATTGCCCCCTAATTTCACCTCCATAAAGAAAGAAGAGTTAGGGGGATACATTCACCCTCAAATTTGGTTCTCCATTGAAGTTGACATGATTATTTTAAAGTATAAGACAATTTTGAACAACTAACTGTTGAGATTATGGATGCACAGGGTCCTTGAAGTTGCAGTCTTCAATAGAGGACCTTTGAGCCAGGAAAGATAATCAACCACAATGAAAGTGTTGCAACTAGGCATGCACAATAGAGATTCTATATTGATGATATGATTGATTGATATTTTATGTTAAAAATGAACAAAATGCCTAATTATATAAGAAAGAAGAGAAAACCTAAGATGCATGAGATGTTGCCAAGTGTTATAATCTAAAAACATGTCACAACATGTGAACCCTATCTAGATGATTATTAAATGTTGAGATAAGTTCTAGAAGGACAACTCATCTTCTAGAAAGAATCTTATCCCATAAACAAGGAAGGGAATATAATCATATTTATTAAATGATTTATTAAAAAAGAAACATAGGACTAAATGATATATGACCTAAGTTAACTTATGCTAGTGTAATAATTAATTAATTAATTACACTAACAGCCCCCCATAAGTTCAACTTAGGGAGGAAAATGCAATGATTATGCATAGATGGATGGGTCCTAGCTACGATGCCATGTTAGGTACCCATGTACATGAAGATGTAGAAAATCTCCCACAACTAGAGAAAAGGGGATAACCCAGTGGGAACAAAACCCCTCTTCAAAAAGGAGATGAAAAAGAAAAAATATGAGATAGGATGGGAAGGATGGAGGACTCCCAAATACCCCCCAAGTACACCATCTGTCACATGGATACAATAGAATCAAAAGCCCCCCCCATAGGGAGGAAGGAGAGAGACAATATATCCCCCCCAAAAGATGATATCACCTACAAAAATTGTAAGTGTCTAAAAACAAAACAAGATCCAATGTCGACAAACAACTTGTCTCCCTTTCGGAAGAAATAGAACCAAGTGCAAGTGCAGTTATGCTTCCCATTCTAGATAGGAATTGAAGGAAGGAAGGATGAAGGTGGATGCCGATGATGTCCCTGAACTTTGCTCATGTGTCTCCTTGCCTGAAGATGAAGATGCCACAATCAATTAAGAGGGTGACAAACTAGGATGATGTGGAAACTGATGCTGAACAATATCCAAATATAGTGTGATGAATATGATGGATGTGATGGAGACTTGATAGCCCCCCCTGAATGAAGTGTCCTCAAAACCATTGAAAGAAGTTTGAAGCCAATCCAATGGTAGATGCTGAAGAAACCTAAAATCCTAAATAGAATGACAGGGAAGAAGTCTCAGATATGAAATATTTGAATAAAGGAGTGATACCCCCTCAAGAATGTCCTCCAAACTTGTAGAAGTAGCCAAGTCAGTGATACCTAAAATAAAGCCATCTTGTGATGTCAAGTCTAAAAAACTGAATGTGTCCTGATGAATGATGATGGTGGAAGCCTCAATCAATGAATCTAGACAAGGAATCACTAAATGTGAAGGCATGCCAACTGTTTTTGATGGAGAAGAAGCACCTAAAGGAACCTTGTCAACCTTTTCAGAAGATTCAAGGAAATAAACTTCCTACACAACAATATCATCATAGGGAACCTGATCTAAAGAATGACATTCTGAATCATGACCATCGGGGAATGGTGGAGTATCTGAATCTCCATAGATCTCCCAAAGTGTAGCCCAAAGGATATGAGGACAATCACAATGATCAATAGAACTAAAAACATCAGAATCAACTTGCATGGAAATGATCTCCAAAATAGTGTATCTGCTGGAACTCCATGCAAGTTCATGAATACCTTCACTTGGATGAGGAACTATACCAAACAGATGTGGCAAAAAATCAAGTGAATGGAGATTGTGGAAAATCCCATCTCACCACTGTTGATAGTTTCCCTTGTGCAACATAATCAAAGGAGTATATGCAAGCCCCATAATGAACTTTCTCCAAAAATTACAAAGACATTGACCTTCAACAACAACTAAAGACTTCCAAAAATGATGTGCAACTGAAGTGATGCTACTAGAATCAAAAAATATTGTCCCAAACTTTAGAATAACCAGGTTATTGATCAAATGCGCCAAATTGAAAAAATATCATGCAAGAGTACCTGGAGTTGAAAACGATCAAGGGTTATGGACTGATGAAAAAAGATCTGAAAATGCATCCTGATGCTGCTGGAATCACTGAAATCTGATGAACGGTCGTGAAGATATGAGCCATCAAGTCCAAATTATGGTTTTGAATTTAGTTAACTGTATAATTTTTTGCAAGAAAAATTTTATAGAATTTTTTGCGCCACTAGAAAGTGCTCGAAATTCTCTTTCTAACGGTATCTCGTTTATCGATTTTCGACACTGTGGGTGAAATTTGTGATAAAATGAAAAAAAAGGCCTATATTAGGCACTTTGCAAATTAACTAGGGTCAAAAAATTAGCCCCTTCGGGCTTAGCTCTCGGTCCTCAATATGACCTTGCTGATCAATGTGGCAAAAAAAAATGCTGGATTTTGCGGGCCCCTTGGTCGTTGATGGGACCAAGGTCTTCGGCGGCGGAGTAGGTAGAATGGTTGGGCACCAACGAGAAGAAGCAACCGGTGGTCGGTGGAAAGAATACCGATGGGAGGTCAGAAAAAAATTCTAGTAGGAGACGTGATGGGGTTGGCAGTGATGGGGTCGGCGGGAGCAAGTCATCAGTGGCGGTAGGAGTTAATTTTCTAGTGATAGAGATGACACCGACACATACAGCCGGCAACGGAGAGGACCTTGACGGGAAGGAGAAACGCCCGGTAGTGATGGAGCCGGGAATAACAGTCGACATCAAAGGATGTACATTGGCGGTGCACGGTGAATAGGGGCTGGTGGAAGGCTAGTGACGAGTATGTCTGGTCAAAGCATAGACAGTACACTCCCTTAGTGAATGTTGTAGACTTTGTAAAATATTCAATGGGCCGACAAAAAGTACTCAGATTTTTTTTAATATTACAAAAATTGCAATTAAAAAAATCAAAAACTTTTGAATATTATGCCAACCAAGGAAATTTTAAAAGTCGTTAATTTTAAAAAATATCAAACCCCATATAATCCCGATGGAAAAAAAATGTGTATGCCTACTAACTAATAAATTGCTAGTCCCCCAAATTATTTTTTTGAAAACTATAGAAATAATCCCACAAATTGATTTTTTGCCAAACAAATAAATAAATACCTAATTTTTCTAAAATAGCAAAGTGCCTACTACTAATTTTTTTTTTCCTCAGAGGATAATTGACTAGGATGATTTTTTGTTGCAAATTGTATGGATAGTATGATTGATTTTGTAAACCCTAAAAATACCTCTAATGGCTCTTGGGTTGATGTATCCAATTTTGATGAATGGACAAGCAATCCTAGGGTTTCGAGGCCTTCTGAAGACAATGGTGAGCTCGGATCTGACTCTATCTTCTTTAGAAATCAGCTTGGTCCCCAGGTGAAAATGGAAACTTTCAAACCTGCAAGAATCTCGCACACCAACTTTCTTGATCAAGGGTTGATGTTTCACTAGACAAGCTCTGATACCATGTTGAGATTATGGATGCACAGGGTCCCTGAAGCTGTAGTCTTCAATGAAGGACCTTTGAGCTAGGAAATATAATCAACCACAAAGAAAGTGTTGGAACTAGGCATTCACTATAGAGATTCTATATTGATGATATGCTTGATTGATATTTTATGTTATAAATGAACAAAATTCCTGATTATATAGGCAAGAAGAGAAAACCTAAGATGCACGAGATATTGCCAAGTGTTATAATCTAACAACATGTGACAAAATGTGAACCCTATCTAGATGATTATTAAATGTTGAGATAAGTTCTAGAATGACAACTCAGCTTCTAGAAGGAATCTTATCTCACAAAAAAAAAGGGAATATAATCTCATTTATTAAATGATTTATTAAAAAAGAAACCTAGGACTAAATGATATATGACCTAAGTTAACTTATGCTAGTGTAATAATTCATTAATTAATTACACTAACACTAGCAAATTAGTTTTGTAGTATGAGGTTTCTAACATTGTGGTTTTGTAGATGACTACACTAGGGGATTCATTCTCTCATTTGCAAATGAATCATAATATACATATAAGTATAATTTTATGTAGCATTATTTACTTTTTGAACTTTAGCTTGCATGTGCACATAGTTTCATATGCTTGCTAAAGTGGGGGATAAATGTAGCATAGGAAATTATACCCCCTTGTAGGTTATGTAGACACATAAAAAAGGCCTAAACCCGCAAACCATATTTTCCTATGACAGCCATGCTTCTCCCTTACATAATTAAAGTATTAATTATTCCTCGATGATTATTTAAATAAATAAATTTATTTATTTAAATAAATTTATAATTTATTTAATTACTTGTTTTTTATTTTCACCTACAATTATATAATTACCATTAATAACATTACCATTTATCCTTCAATTAAATAAAATTAATTATTTAACCCACTTTTCATCCCACCAAGTAAATAATTAAAATAATTATTTATTATCTTTTTCTTATTTCCATTTATGAATTTAACCATTATTTGATTTTAAAAGTCAACCTTCCTCCATAAATTAAATAATTTCTATTATTATTTGATTTTCCAACTACCTCTTTTTCTCCACCATTGATTTAATTGTTTTCAATTAAATCCCAACCCTTCATTTCAAATATTTCCCTAACTTTGACCTAATGTTTCCCTAACCCTAATGCTCCTCATCACATTGAATTCTATCCTTTGATCTTATGGCTTTACCAACTTATAATCCTGGCCATCCATTGTCAGTTTGACAATCTTTAAAAAGGTCTCTCCCTAGTCATTTTTCATATATACACACAACATGCTTGAGAGCTCTAAGTACTTGAGCATACAATACTTCAATATTTTGCTTATCTTAGGCATAGATTATAGTTGCACTTCAATCTAAGAGCAATCATACAATTTGTAGCAAGATGGAGAAGGCCAATGGAGGTCATTCAATGGAGGCTTGAAAACCAGGTGATATTGTTTCAATATTTTTGTGTTTCTTTCCATTAGGCTCTATTGTCGATTAGGGTTTAATTTATTGTACAACTTGCAATTAGTCTAAATATTTCTCCCTAGTTACATTTGGTTAACCAAACATTGTTTGATTGATTTCATGAACTTGATGCCCTTCACTTATATCCTTATAGATTTGATGCACTTCACTTGGGATTTTGATATGCATTTTATATGCTTTGTGGGTTAATCACATTCTATGTTTAATATGTGTTTGATGTGTTGTGTTGGTCAATCACCATTTGTTGCATTATGTTGGTCAATCACATTCTATTTCTAGCTTTGGATGGCTCTATTTCTCCTTACGTTCATCTAATTGGGAGGTCAAAGTATAGAGTCTATTTAACAAAAGTCTTTACATACTTGGTATTAGTAAAAAAATTGTGATTTGGATTTGTCGGTGTTGACTTATCTACTCCCATGTGTAAACAATAAATTCGGTTCTTCCAATAAAGTTTATGTTGGTCATTTACCATGGAAAAGTGATGATAATTCACTGCTACAATTATTCAGTGAACTTGGAAAAGTTTTGGAGGCAAGAGTTGTATATGATAGGGACACGGGATGGTCATAAGGCTTTGGATTTGTGACATACTCATCACAGAATGAAGTGCATGATGCCATTAGTTCCCTTGATGGAGCTGACATGGATGGCAGACCCTTGAGAGTGAGTGTAGCTGAGAACAGGCCTTAGTGATTTTGAGTCAGAAGAATAACTCTAAGTTGGTTACCTTTTTTTGTTTCACCCTATCTCTTTATACGTTGGATTACATTATTTTTTCATTCTTTCTTTTGTATTGGGAATTTATGTATTCCTTTCCAGAGGAGGTTTTCTCTATACACATTTGCAGGTAGTGTTCATCATTTCCATATAATTTAGTTCATTTATCAAAATTTGGAACTAAGGAAGGTCTCTGCCATCCTTTTCTTCATAACATTGTGATGATTCATGTGTTCCCTCACAAATGAATTAGTAGAATAGTTAACACGTTAATCTTGCAAAAACTTAGTGCAGGAATTCATAGTTTTCCCCAAACATCATTGGTTTTCGCCCCTCTAAAATATTCTTCACTGACATTAATGTTTCACTTCTCCTACTTGGCGCACTTGGTGGTGTTTGCTGCTTTATGTATGCTATTGGCTTCTACCCCTTCAAACTCTTCTTTGTTGCCTGAAGATTGGAACACAGAGATATAGCTTGAAACTTTGCGCTGGTATTGACATTTCACTTCTTCAATTTGCCAAGCTACACGAACAACGTTTTATTTTTTCTTTCCTTTTCTGCAATTCACTTGTATCGACATTTTAGAAAAATTCATTTGATCGGGCTATATACAAATTTGTATTTTTTAGGCATTTATATTTATTCATCCGAAAGCTTTTTATTAAAAAGGTAGTTTATTATACTTGATGGCCACATTTAATTGTCTACTGACAATGATTGTTCTTTTTTTTGCACATCATTTTTATAGGCCATCGTACCTGCATATTGCTAAGGGCATCAACTCTTGACACCACCTATTCTACAGTCGGCTTGAAATTCATTGTTGTTTACCACTGTTGGCCTTTCCTCCCATCAGTTATTGAATGCCATCCCGACGACATTTTTTGTAGACCTAGGCATTTAAGTCTGCACCGAAAGTTCGTTGACCACATGGAGTGCATTCAATAATTCTGTGACAACCTCATCAGCACCCCGATTTGCATTCCCCAATGATTTGTTGGGTAATGAATGAGGAACCAACAAGAAGATCGCCTTACTTATCATCTGAGTTATAAATGTGGTAGAAGGATTTGTTGGGAAATGGATGAGGAACCAAGGAGATGATCGCCTCACTTATCCTCCTCCAAAATCTTCCAACTTTCAACGCCTTGGCTGCTTTGCATGTTTTGGTGCATCATGGGAATGTTTACAGTAGTCATTAAATCGATTTAATACAGGTTTAGGATTTGATTTGATTTAATTCAATTTATATTAGTATTTAATGTTAGATTACATCTTAATTAGATTTTGATTTAATTAGATTTTCAATTAAATATTAATTAGATTTTCATTTAATTTTGATTTTGATTTCAATTAGATTTTAATTTAGATTTCTAATTAGATTCTTAATTAGATTTTAATTAGAATTTACATTTTTAACTAGATTAGAATTTGATTAACTTTAGATCTCTAATTATATTATTTTAATTAGCTTCTTAATTAAATCTTAGATTTTTAATCTAGCTTAAATTTTTTATTTTCGATTTTAGATAATTTAAATTTTTAATTAAATTTTAGATTAATTAGATTTTCAGCCTTAATTTGATTTCATTTTTTTAAAAAAAATTAGTCTAGCTTTATATATATTTTTAAATTCAATTTAGACTTAGATTTTAGATTTTTTTAACTTAGATTTTTAGACTAGATAAATCTTTATCTTTTAATTTTCATTAGCTAGACTAATGCTATTTTTCTTTCTATTTTAATTTCGATTTGTGACTAATCTTTGACCTTTCTGTTGTAGGTTCAAATGACCAAGATTTGAGAATTAAAACCTAAAATTTTTCTTCTCAAAGATTGGAGGTCAAAACTACTAATCATGCTTTGCAGGGATCTTGCTTTAGTGTGCTTTATCTTAAGTGTCTTTCTCACATAGCATGATTTGTGGGTCTAAAGAGAACTTGAGTGTTTGAATTGACATCATAAGTGAGGTTAAAATTTACTAGTTCTTACATTATCTTGTGGTTTGCATTTTGTTTCTAGGTGTGTATGCTCTTCTCTCACACTATTTGGTGATCTTGAGAATTAGAAACACCTTTAGAAATTTTGTACACCCACCCCCAAATTTGGATTTTGAAATTAAAATGAACATTATGCGAGTGTGAGGAAAAGGTGTTGTATGTGCTCTCTCCTTGCACTTTATGTGACCTTGGATGATAAAAAAAAAAAGTTCCTTGTCTTGCTTTTTTTACCTTTAGAGGGGCCTTCCTCGAAAGAGGGAACGAATCCAACTGGTTTTTTGCTCGAGCTGGTATATAAAATGATAAGACTAAACTGTCAAGTCCTCATGGTATGTAGGCCTTAGCCATGTAGTGTCATTCAAAATAGGGTACCTACCATAAAATGCATAAGATCCCCTAGTAGAGTGATTAAATCATTAAGTGGATTGTTGGATGCTCATGAGGTGCCATGTCCCCCAGTATTCACTAAGAACCTTTATTATAGTGACAAAAACCCGTTTCACTTGCTAGCATAGGAATGGTGATTCTGAAGTTGCCTCATGTCTTCACTAAGCATGTGTAGAGGCAGAAATCCCTCTTTGGGGAATTGAGACTTGGTGAGCTCGAGAAGTGAGTGTCATGGAGGGGAGCCAGTGCCACCAAATCTCTAGTTGTTTGCCTTATTTAAGTGGTTGAATAAATTTGAGTGGGGATCTAGCGAGTGGTATCTTTTGAGAAGCCTAGGGTTGTACAAAGTGCTTTCAAATTGTTTTCCATTTCAAACCAAGATCAAACTAAAAAAATTGTGTTTTATATGTGTTTCTTTCAAACAAGCAATAAAAAAAACCTTACACCTAAAAATTGTAACACTTCACAGCTTCAGACCAAGCAACATTTTCAAACAAAACAATAAAAGTTAGTTCAAACTCTTTCCAACATCAAATTCAAACCTTTGAGATCCATTTTCTAACCAACTTCTTATTGTGATTCCTGTTTAAAACTAGAAACTTGCTCAATTCACCTTGCATATCATCATTCCATTATTAGGTCACCATTTTAGGTACCTTAGCATCCTCACTACTTGCATATCCCAACATCACAATTGGCTACCTTTTTCAAACATTCAAGGTTGACACCTTGTGGATAGGATAGAAGAATTCTCTATAACCTGGTAAGAATCATTGCTTCAAAAAAATATTGGCATTTGACCAAATCACTTTTTAACTTAGTCCTTTGTCATTTTGGTGATAATTTCCTACTCACAAGTCTAGTTGGGAAACTAACCTTGTCACTCTTTTCACTTGTCCTGGAAAAAGGCCATTTGACAATCCTAGTTGAAACATTGGTTTACCCTTGGATAGTTAGTCATCCTATTCTTACATCTTTCAAAAGTGTTTAAGACCTCAAGTTCACTATAGGCATCCATCACCTCTTGGTCATTTGCATCCTTCTTACCACAACATTTTAGACCTAAAATAGCATTATCATACACTTTGGAATTCATAACATCCAACATTATCATTATAAATTTTAGTCTTGTTTCATCCATTAGACATCTTTTATCCTCAAGATACCAAAAATACCAAAAAAATAGATGCATTACATTTAGGAATACCTTATTTCAAATATACCAAAAACATAATCTTAATCTCATATCATCCACCTTCATTTTGAGCAAGTCTTATATGGTTGAAACTAGATTGCAAAAGAAATGTTGAGCAATGGATCTCTTTCATGACAATGAGGACCTTTACAATTACACTAGCACCCTCAAATTTGACAATACCACTAATGATCCTCACAACAATACCAACCTTGAATGTCATGACCATATCAACTTGAGATCTATATCTTATCAGTAACCAAAGATAATAAATCCTTTCGAAAAATTCTTTGTTACAGACAAAGATGGAAATTTGTTCATAGAAGAAGTAGAGGCTACCACACAAAATCCTTATGTTTCCTCTCTTGTGGACAAAATTGTCATGTTGGACTCTCACGATATTTCACCAAACTATTACATGAAGGAGTTAAAATACCTCAAGGATTTGATGTCAATACCTTAAACATAGCAACATCACCCAAGGACAACACACAAACAAAACAAGGACAATCTACACCACAACTTACAATTTCCATACACTTTGGAACAAGCCCAAATACTACAACTACCAACACTTCATCCATCTTTGAGACACAATCTATGTCACAACCAATGACACAAACCACATCACAACCATTTTTCACAACACAACCCTTTCGCTCGACATTTACTCCCTTTGGGTCACAATCTAAGCCCATAGGGGCATCCACATCTAACATCCTTGGTAGACCTATGGAAAGAAGGGTTCTCATCCAAGGACCTCAATCAAACACAAAAACCATGTCACAAGGTCCTCATGCCAATACAAACACCTTGCAAGGACAAAACACAAATGCCTAACATAGTCAAAATACAAACACTTCACATGGTCATAATCCTTTTCAACATGGAAAAGGATCACAAATGACACGGCCTCTTAATGTATCATATGGCTACACACATGGATCCTTTTTTGGCAACCAAAATATATAGGACAACACACCCAACAAATGCAACATAGCTCAACCACTTCTCACATCCCAACTTACACATCGCACATTCATACTTATGGACACAATCAAAATCCACCACATACACACAATATTACAAACCAAAACATGTCATCTCAATAAGACATGGGACCACACAACATAAATATGGGACCTTATAACAATGTTTCCAAAAATCTCGTAATAGACACATTGATTACCTAGTTGGCTGCCCTACAAAGGCAAGTGGAAGGGATGCAAGTGTCAAACAAGAAAATGTACTCATCACATGATTTACATCCTTACCCATATGACACTAGCATATACATGCCTCCTTTCCCTCCTAGCTATATCATCCCTACCTTCACTAAGTATAAGGGAAAGAGCAATCCTCTCGAGCACATACTAGAATTCACAATCACTTGTGTGGATGTTGCATACAATCACTCATACCTTTTGAGACTCTTCCCTAGAAGTCTTATTGGGCCTACACTTGAATGATTTGCACTGATACCTATTTAGGGTGTATAAAGTCATAGGATGACCTCGCTAATAAATTTTTGGAGAATTATGCCTATAACATTGAAAATGAGGTCACGATTGCTACCTTATGCCACTTGACACAAGATGAAGGATAACCTTTCATTAATTTCTTCAAAATATGGTGTATTATGGCGAGTTGATGTCCTATCAAGATCCTTGAAAAACAAAAACTGGGTCCACATGTTCCTAGAAAACATCCAGCCAAATTTGAAACACCGTTTATAAGTACATTGTCGTTCCACATTTGTAGACTTAGTTGAGAAAGACATGAAACTTGAAAAGGTCCTAATCACCCAAGGTGAACTTACATATGGAAACAAAATAACACACAACCAATAAACGTCTAATGACAAAAGCAAGTTTTGGTCTTCTAATAAGAATGTAATGAACGATGCAGTCGTAGACACTAAACCTATGAATAAAATAGGATACACATTGACTCTTAAAGCACCCAACATGAATAAAAACACAGCTAATGGAGTACAAAATAATCAAGAATGAGGACCTCCAAGACAACCAAGGGAATACCCACGAAGAAAATACACTCCTTTACCAGAACCAATCAAATATGACCTTAAGAAGCTAGTACAATCAAATGTAATACAACTCCAAGAGATCAAACCATAAGACCTAGGATAGTTCAAACCATCTTGGTGGGATGACAATGCCTTTTGTGACTACCACCACATCAAAGGGCACAAGACATTGTCATGCTGTCAATTGAAGAATATAATTGAAGACCTAATTGAAAATGGTACCATAGAGGTGGAAGGACAACAACAAAATTCCAATCAAGACCATACAATCTTCAAAAATCCCCTACAAAACCATGGTTTGGTAAAGCCCTCCACCTTAGGTCGAAAGACAAAAAATTAGGCCAATTATACCAAGAATTTCTTTGATTACTCAAAGATAATTGAACACCTTTGTGCTACTGATGCCTATGTCAACACAATCACCATTAAAAAGGTTCTTGAATGCATCATCGCTACTCGTAGGGCTAAGGTTACTTTATCCAGCCCTTCTTCAAAGCAACCACAATCTAAATCTGACCAATATAATATTGTTGACCAATTTATCAAGACACACACACACATTTCTATCCTTGAGTTGTTACAATTATCACCTAAATATAAAGCTATCCTCGATAAGGCTTTGATGGAAACCTCCACTCCTACTGACCTAGATGTCAACCAATTTGAAGCTTGGTTGGATACTTGGATAATTCACTCCATGTCTCCTTTTATGAAAGAGACTACTATACATAAAATACTAACCATAATGACCCATTTCACCTTGAAGTATTTGTCCATCAACACAAGGTTAGATGAGTCCTAGTAGATGGCAGAGTTGGACTAAACATTTGCACCTTAAAATTGGTCAAGAAATTGGACTATTCTAAAGCATGTGTAGACATGAACAAAAGTATTGTCATCAAGGCCTATGATGATGAAGAATGCTCTTCCAAGGGTGTTATCATACTCCCTATCAAAGTTGGACCCACAATTATGGATGCCACCTTCTAGGTCTTGGATCTTGAACTTCCATATAACCTTTTCCTCAATAGATCCTAGATTCACACCTTGAAAGCCATGCCTTCCGCCTATCATCAATGCTTTAAATTTCCATATAATGGCACTGAAGTCACAATCATTGGTGATCATGATCCCTTCCAATATTGTACTAATTTAAGGGGAGTTCCAAAACACCAAGTGCATATCAATTGAGATGCTTCTACATCCACTTCTACATTCACTTCATCTAGTTATGTCAATCCCTCCACCCTCATTAAATTATCTACATCCAAAACCTCATATGCTGACCTCAAAATCAGGATCCAAGACAAAGGTTGTGGTGAGTATAAAATAAAAATTTCCTATTGCATCACAAAGCTACCTAAGTCCCCCAAGTCTTATGGTAGGCCTTGCTTCAAGATGAAACCCAAAGTTTTCATTGAAGTTCCTCTTGCAACCACCTTCACAAGTTGGAGAGAATTAAATAAAGAAGAAATTGAGGAAATTTCAGCATGGATTTAAAAAGACAAAGAAGATCTACCGCTGTTGCCAATAGAGAGATTATGGGTGATCCCACAATACTGGTTTACAATTTTTAGCCAAACTAGATATTGAATTGATTTTTTTAACTAAATCTCCACTTTCGGGCACCTATAGCAGCTAAATCATGATGAATTTGAAGATGATGCAAACTAGTGATTTGTGACATTTTGTTTGTAGATTCTAAATATATTTTTTTCAAAAAAATTGGAATCATATTGTACTTCTTTTTCCATCTCTTTCAAAAACTATTTTTAAATAGTAAACACCATTTTTAAAGAGTGACGTTACTAGTTAACACATAAATTTTTTTCTATGAAGGATAAAATTATATTTTTTTTGAATCTAGATTTGTAACTATGATATCTAGTGCATGGAATTGTTTTCATAGAATTTCATTTATTTTTTTCTTAATTACTAGTTTCAAAGTCAAACTAGTTACAATTTAGACATGATTTACTAGCTAAAACATAATTTTTTTTGTATGTATCGAAATTCAATTTTTATTTTTGTTGGATCAGGGGCATCAATATCTAATGCATTGATATATATATATATATAGATATATTTGATAATTTTCTATTTTTCCACATGTGTAGAACAAAGAGCTTCATTTTTCACTAAAAAACCTACATTTGAATATGAAATAAAAAATAAATATAATTACGAAATTAAATATATTTAAAATTATACTTTTTGAGAAGCTTATAGTAAGGACTACATACAAAAAAAAATAAAAAATTAATTCATTTGATCTCCCAAAAAGTTAATCAGAAGTGGTTTTTTATTAGCATTTTTATAGGTGTAAAGGAGACTCCATTATAGCTATGTTTTAAAACTAGCGGGGTTCTATCCAAGGGGTTTTGATCTAAGGTGGTTTGATAAAACCCTTTTCAATTAGAATCCTCTAAATGGAACTTTTCAAGGCTTAAATCATTATATTTTCTAAAAATTTATGGTTTCAAAAAAAATTAGGATGTCAAAAAAATTGTAAATCATTATTGTCGGATCACCCCAATATGGAAAAGGCTTTGAGTTAATGAAACAAAAGGGTTATGATGGAATCATTGGACTTGGTATACATAAAAATGGAATGAGGGAACCCTTGATGCCTCTTAAGCGGCTGAAGAACTCAAGGTTAGTATTTGTAACAATTAAGATTAGCGCTCCAAGTACTAAGGTGCTTTAAAATAAGAATGCAAGTGCTTTAGAAGACATTGAGACATCTGAGGATCCTATCGAAATCTATTATGATGACATTGAATCTAATGAATATGAGTGGGACTCTTGTACCACCAGTGACTATAAGCTTGATCATGTGTCTTTTAGGGGTTTGACATACCTCATCCATCCTTTAACAACCTCATGGATATCAATAATCGTGTTGACTCCTTTTATGAACCTAACCCATCAAAGACCATAGATGAAAGAGAATGGATAGAATCCTTTTGGGGCCCCAATAGTACCCCTATCTTTAACCTATCATCTACTTCCCCATCCTTCACTAACATTGATGATGGCATCTCCCTCATTTACCAATAATTGATCAATTGGGACCAACAATATCCACCTACCTTGGACACATTTAAAAATGATGAGGCTAGTTTTGAATTTATGGGACTACAAGAGGGAATTCTGCATGGGGACTATAGTGCTGGCTTCATTATAGATATTGATGCTACAACATATTTCGATGAGACTGTCCCACCCTCTAGTCACAAAAATGACAAATAAAATAAAGAATGAATGATCTTTAGGTGAAAACTGCAAGGTGGCTTCTAACGAAGAAAAAGTAAAACGAAATGATGTATTTGAGGGTGAAAACCTCTTCGAGGCACTCGAGGATGGATGGTTGGACTTTCTCCTTGTCAATCAAGAGAGATCCTCAATGTTGATCAAAGACATAAAAAAAATATAAACATTGGTACTCTAGATAATCCTAAGAATGTTCTCTTTGCAACATCCCTGACAGAAGAGGAAAAACTAAAATTTCAAGCATTTTTCATAGAGTTCCAAATTAACTTTGCATGGTGGTGATCCCACAATACAGGTTTACAATTTTTTACCAAACTGGACACTGAATTGATTTTTTCAACTAAATCTTCCCTTTCAATCACCTATAGCAGCTAAACCATGAGGAATTTGAAGATGATGCAAACTAGTGATTTGTGAAATTTTGTTTGTAGATTCTAAATATTATTTTTTCAAAATTTTTGGAATAAGAGTGCACTTCTTTTTCCATCTTTGAAAAATAGTTTTTTTTAGTGAACACCATTTTTAAGTAGTGGCGCTCACCGTATACAACATAATTTTTTTTCCATGAAGGATAAAATTCTATTTTTTTTGAATTTAGATTTGTGACTATGATATCTAGCGCTCACAATTGGTTTCATAGTGTTTTATTGAATATTTTTTCCTTAATCAAGTTTTGAAGTCAAACCAATTATAATTTAGACATCGACAAACCATATACAACATAATTTTTTTTGTATGTATTGAAATTCAATTTTTTTTATTGAATCAAGGACTTCAATATCTAGTGCACTCATATTTTTCAAATAAAATTTTGATAATCTTCTATTTTTCCACATGTGCAGAACTGAGAGCTTGATTTTCGATGAAAACCATATGTTTAATCAAACTAAAATATATATATAATAAAACTAAAACATATTAAAATTATTTTCATTGGATAGCTTGTTCCGAGGACTACCATCATCTAGTTGGGTTTGTGAAGTCTCCTCCATTTTCATCCTTAACTTGAGCTTTGAAGGGAATAATTTTGGAGTTTTTTGGTGCTAGAGGGGGAGAGGGGGAAAGGG
This sequence comes from Sequoia sempervirens, assembly GCA_007258455.2. Taxonomy (NCBI): domain Eukaryota; kingdom Viridiplantae; phylum Streptophyta; class Pinopsida; order Cupressales; family Cupressaceae; genus Sequoia; species Sequoia sempervirens. The sequence goes on from VDFB02105785.1 coordinate 171,099,768, forward strand.
GGGGTTTGAGTGAACCCACTTTCCACAAAGCTTTTCATTTGGTTTTTTTCCTAGGAATGGTGGGACCCAAAATTTAATGGGTTCGATTCAAGGGGGGTTCTAGCGAACCCTCTTCAGGTTTGCTCAAACCAGATGTTTGTTTCAACCCCTAAAAACCAAAAAATTTTGCATGGGGGAATTTTTTGCAACTTTTCCTTCCTCACTGGAATTGTAAACCAGTTTTGTGTGTTTTCCCATGGTCTTATGCTAATATGCTAGGGTTGGATCTTTAGTTGGTCCTACATCATCTATCATTGCATCCAAACGTAAATCTCATCAAACAAAAGCTTAGAAAAATGCACCCTCAAATAGCTATGTTGGTCAAAGTTGAACTTAAGAATTTATTGTATGTTAGTTTCATAAGACATATAGACTATGCAGACTGGATCTCAAACCTTGTACCAGTGACCAAACTGAATGGAAAAATCCATCTTTGCGCATATTTTTGGGACACGTACAAAGCTTGTCCTACTTGGATGACTTACCACTCCCGAATATAGACATCATAGTAGACTTAACGATTGGATACGAGATTTTGTCCCTCATGGATGGCTTCTTAGGATATAATTAGATCCATATTTCCCCTAAAGACCAACATAGGATGAAATTCACTTGCTAATGGGGTACATACTACTGGAATGTCATGCCCTTTGGACTGAAAAACACAAGTGCAACCTATCAAAGAACTATGACCACCATATTTCATGATCTCATGCACACATTGATGGAAAACTATGTTGATGACCTTTTGGAAAAATCCTTGACAGGTGTTGATAACTTAAGAGTCCTGGACAAGATTTTCAAAGGGATAGAAGAATATAAATTTTTCCTAAATCCAAAGAAATGTGTCTTCATCGTGATATCAAGAAAGCTTTTGGGACACATTGTTTCCTTTCGAGGCATTAAAGTAGACCTGAAAAAATTCAAAGCAATATTAGACATGCCTCCACCTAAAAGAATTAGTCAAATCTGAACATTACAAGGAAAAATCCAGTCTATTAAGTGCTTCATTGCATATCTTGTTGATAAATGTCAACCTTTTCAATAATTTTTATGTAAGGGAGTTTCTTTCATTTGGATAGACATGTGTGAGGCAACTTTTCAGCAGATTAAAGAGTACCTCTTGATGCCTCCTATCCTGATGCTATCTATTGATGGAGAACTCCTAATTCTATACATCTTAGCCACTATAGCTACACTGGGGGCATTGTTGTCTAAAAATGACTGTGAGGAAAAGGAACATGCAATCTATTACATTAGCTACACTTTGGTGAGATACGAGCTTAACTACAGTCCAATTGAATGTGCTTTTCTTGCAATGGTTTTTTTTTCTCAAAATTTGAGACACTACATGTTCAACCATCAGACTAAGCTTGTAGCAAAAATAGATCCCCTAAAATATCTACTTAGTAGGGCAGCATTAACAAGACAATTGGCTAAATGGGTCATGATACTTAGTGAATACGACATTTAGTATGCAGAACGTAAGGAAATAAAAGGATAAGTCATCATTGACCAACTAGCAGATGTGCCCACACAAGTTGATCACCCTTTAGTTTTATATTTTCTTGATGAGTTAATATTCACACTAGATACAGGAGTAACATGCAAATTATATTTTTATGGATCACATTCTAGTCATGCATCAGGTGTAGGTATATTATTTGTTACCCCTCAAGGTGATACAATCCCTAAATCTTTCAGGACATCCTTTCCATGCATGAATAACATTGTAGAGTATGAAGCCTTGTTGACAAGATTGCGTATGGCAATAAAATGGAAAATCAAGAATCGACAGGTCTTCAGTGATTCACAGGTCAACGATGACTATGATACTAAGGATGAAAAATTCACCCCATACAAACAAATGGTTGATAGTTTCAAGTAGTACTTTCCAGACATCTCCTTTTTCCAAGTGCCACATATTCCAAATAAAGCAACATATGCCATGGCCATTAGTGGGTCTCTTTTGGATATTTTTAATAATATTTCGCAGTATGGTTTCTTAGTGGAATAACTATTGGCCCCTCCCTTTGATGTCCCAGAGTTTGAGATGGTATGTGAGCTTGTTGGATCTAATTCCCCTTGGTGCCAAGATATCTATGACTACTTACATTCCTAGACCTTACCACCCAATCTGTCCAACAATTAGTGCAAGTACATTTGCAAAGCCGCTCACTATGCCATGATCGGTGACACTTTATAAAGACATAGCTTTGAAAAAACCTTACTAAGATTTCTTGACACTAACGAAGCAAAAACTATCTTACGTGAAGTACACAAAGGTATATAGGGAGCCCATTCTAGTGGTCCAACCCTAGCTAAAAAGATCATGCGACTGGGATACTACTGGCCTATAATGGAGCACAATGCATATCACTTTATGTGGAAATGTTGAAAATGCAAAACACATAACAACCTCATTCATGCACCTGTATAGGATTTTCAACCCATCACTTCACCATGGCCCTTCACCCAATGGGGACTTGACCTTGTAGGAAAAATTCTTCCCACCTCATTAAATAGCCTTAAATCAATCATCATTTCCACTAAATACTTCATGAAATGGGTTGAAGCCATCCCTATGATATACATCGCTTGTAAAAAAAGCTCCAAATTCATCCTCAACTACATCATATGTTGGTATGGTGTCCCCCAAACCATCATCATTGCCAATGGTCATCCCTTCAAAAATCAGGATGTCCATGAGTTATGTGAGAAATTCCACATTCAGCACCACTTTTCCACACCATATTACTCACAAGGAAATAGCCAAGTTGAGGCATCCAATAAGACTATAATCAAAATTCTTAAAAAGACTGTCAATGATGTTGGTTGTGACTGGCACATTCATCTTAACCCTTCCCTATGGACATATCATACAAGCATCCACACACCCACTTTTGCCACTCCATTTTCCCTAGTCTTCAGTTCAAAGGCTATCATTCCTATTAAGGTCCAAGTCCCCTTCCTATGGGTCTCCATGAAAGGGCTTATTGAAAATGAGGAATATCGTATATCCTGGTTGTATGAGTTAGAATTGCTTGATTAATGCAAATAGAGGGCCTTCACTCATCTATAGGCATATCAAAATAGTCTTTTCCACAGTTACAATAAAAGGGTTTTAATTAGACACTTTGACATTGATGACTTAGTATTGATGGAAAATCTAAAAAATCCAGCAGAATGTGAGAAACTTGGAAAATTTGAGCCCAATTGGTTGTGTAGATGGTGAAATCTGCATTTTGCTCAAAACAAACAACACACACTAGCATGTTAGTTTAAAACAAAGCAAAATCTCAACATCCATATGAAATGATACATCAAATGCTTTCAAATGCAAACAAATGACAAAAGCAAGCCAAATAAGCACATGAAAAACATGAAGTAAATCATCTCATATTGGATTGGTGCTTCTATGGAAAGAAGCCCTTTCCCAATCCTTGATTAAGCTCAATGATGAAATTGATATGAAGATACTATGATGCAATGGACAAAATCAGTTCTACAATGAAGAGAATGACTTTGCATAAGATTTGTTGATGAAATTGTGGAGATGAAATGCTAAGATTGTGGAGTGGACAAAATCAATTCACTTGAAGAGAGTGACTTTGCATAAGCTTTGTGGATGATTTGTTGAAGAATGATGCCTCTATTTAAATATTTTCTTGATGAGAGATTGTCCAAATGGATGGATGTGGGAAAAATATCAAGCCAATAGGAAGAGGCCACTTGTCAAGTTGTGATAGACCAAGGGATGTGCAAGATTTGGGAAATGTGCCCATGAGAGGGAGTTTCAATTTCAAATCTGTGCAATAAATTTTGAGAGGGGGACAAGAAAATGAGAAATAAATGCAATGTTGGAGGGACAAATCAACTTGTCATATTTTTCAAACTTGAGAGAATATTCCCCATAAATTCCATGTTGAGTGAAAATGATGATTTTAATAAATCAATAAATTGATTTATTTGTGCAAGTGGCATTATCTAGAGGATGCAAGTGGGTAAGATTAGCATTTAATCATGGTTAGATTAAATTAATGATGATCAGGTTAGTTTGACTTTCATGACTTAAATATTTGATTTATGTAAATCATAAAAGGATGAAATATGGATTTGGAGATTTAATTAAATAAAGTTTTGGTTTATTTAATTAAAGGGATGATGTTTGATTTATTTGATTAAAAGGTTGATGATAATGTTTATTTAATTTTGAATGAATGACCTTAGGAGATGGAAATTAATGAAATTACCTGATGAATGAATGAAGGTGAACCTGATTAATTGATGAATGGACCTAATGTGAAATCTAGTTTAGTTAATGAATGAACTTGATTGAATGCACAATGCTAATTTTGCATGTCTACATTTTTCCCCTCTTTGAAGCAATGTACTTGTTGCATTGGTTGAAAGAATAATCTTACCATGATCAAAATTCAAAAAAATTCTGATTTTCTTGGATGCCCCAGCGGAAAAAAGTACATTGGTACATTTCCCCCTCGAGAGATCGAGCAAAAAGATTCAATTTGAGGGTCGATCTCACAATAAAGAGGTTCAAAATGAATGGTTATGGACGATGATGCAAAATGAGATGATTTTAAGGTGCTTAGAATAATAAATCTACATTATCCTAAACAACTTAGATGATGATATGATGTGAGATGGATGAGATTGCTGATGTGATATGCAATGGGTGATTTATGCGATTTTATGATTTATGAGATGCTTAGACTAACAGATCTATATTATGAAGATGATGGAAATGTAATGCATGTGAAATGATCGATATTTCCTATTATGTATGATATGAATGATATGTGGTATGCTGACGGTTTGTGGATGCATGATGGATGCATTGGTGATGATGATGTTAGTGCGGAAATGAGATGATGACAAGAGGATCCAACAAGTCCATGATCTAACGAGACTTTATTAGAGATAATGATGATGATAGATGATGATGATGATGATGATGATGATGATGATAAATGATGATCATAGATGGATGATGATAGATGGATGATGATTTGCTTATCAAGGATTGGGATTTTAAAAGGGCTACTTACCTTATGTTTGATTACACATGTAGATACGATGCATCAAGGTATAAAGAACCAGGATGGCGTTGTACCTAGTGCGATGGACTTTGACTTGACAAACAAATAGGAGTATTCTTGTTCACACTTGACATGGAAACCTTGCTAGGGCGTACCTAACAAAGCAAGTATTTGCTAAGTTATTTTACAAGAACGTCCAATAAGCAGACAAAAGGATAATGATCGTTGCCCCATTCCTATCTCTCTAAATCCTTCGTTTGGATATCATCGAGAGGTCCTTGGAATGAATGCAATAAGATAAATCAAAATAAAAGATCAAGTACACAAACAAGTCAATGTTCTTCATATCTCTAGCCAAAAGGGATTTGTTTTGATAGGATAAGAATCCAAAGTGATATAAAAAATGATGCCCATTGTCGGAATGATATATCCTAGGACATGCATTGTATAGGATGATGATGGTTTGATAAGTTGATTGATAGGCTATTGATATAAGGTTGATTGATATGTTTGAAAATGATCAAGAGTTTGATTTTGTTTTGAACGTTTTTTGTTTTGATTTTGATTTTATGATTGAAGCTTGCTTTTGCTGATTGTTGTGATTGTTTTTGTTTGTGTTGCCAAAGGATGAAGGTAATGATCAGTTTATTATGGATGATTGATTATTGCGAGTGAAAGCGAGATGAGGCGGATGGATTTTTTCAAATATTTGGATGTTTTTGACGTTTTGAAATGTTTTGAGGTTGTTTTTGAGATTTTTACAAATGTTTTGATTTTTGATTTTTCGAATGTTTTTGGATTTTGTGTTTTTTGAATGTTTTTGACTTTTGATGTTTTTTGAATGTTTTTGGATTTTGGTGTCTCGGGGGCTGATCAAAGATTAGCCTTGCCTATGTTTAAGCTCAGAGACGACGTAGTTCGGATTCCATGTTCTTGATATTTTTCTGGATTTTATGAATGTTTTTGGATTTTTCACATGATTTTGACGATTTGGATATGGACATGTGTGATGATATTAGTTTTGTGTTTATGATTTTGTTGAAAAACCAAGCTAGGGTTGATTGATCAAATTGATGGAATGATGATGATGGCATTGTTGAGGATACACAATAATGCAAGGATTGTGTTAAGCAACACAGGGATTGAGATGATGATGAATTGATTGGATTTGATTGATCAGGATTGATGATGATAACATTGTTGAGGATGTACAACAATGCAAGGATAGTGTTAAGCAACAGAATGATCAGGAAGGATATCCCAAGATTATGGATTGATTGGATTCGATTGATCATGATTGATGAAGCTTGATTTGGAACAAAATTTGTTCGAATGATTTGATGTGACACTTGAAGTGCAAATTAGATGCGACTGATATCGATTGTTTTGATTGATGTTTGATGAAAGATGAAGCTTGATAAGGAATGTCTTCTTGTCAAAATATGCCATTCACTAGTGATTTGGATTTTGCTCATGAGTGGTGGGCCAATTTTATTTCGCATTTTCCAATGTTCAGATCACCACATAAGTTGAAGGATATAGATCAAGATTTATTCTCGAAGCAGGATGTACATATCTACCCCCAGTGTCTAGCAATGTATGGATGGATATGGTAAGCATGTAAAGGATGCCAAGGGTTATCTTGTGATAAGATAAGGTGTTTGGATAATGAATGATCATTTGGATAATGCTTCATGGCTCAGATAATGCTGGGTAGGATAGGATCAATGAAAACAACCCATGTTAAGATGTTTTATCGTAAGAAAGTGTAAAGTGTGCCCCAAACTTTCATCAAGATCGGGATAACTCGGATGATGGATGTAGACGGATAGAGATGGATTGGATCAATGGTTTATGGATGAATGGATTTATTATGGATAAGATGGATGGAATGTTGGATTTATTACGGATGGGATGAGATTCCTTCAACTGAACTGGCACACATAGATGCTCTTCCACACATGATGCCTATTTGCCAGGTTTTCATCATGGTGTTGCCCAAAGCATCGTCCATGCGGTTTTCACTAGAGCATAATTTTTTTCTTTATTGTTTTCAATCCTTTTATTTTTTATTTTTTATTTTTTCATATATTTTGATTTTTTTGGTTTTTCTGAAAGATTTATGCTCATGTTGAATCACAAGGTGTTGCTGATGTAGATACCCCTATCATAATGTGCCATCGATATCCTTCTTGAAGAAGTTGCTTTGCCAAAATACATGCACTTAAATATAGCTTTTTAAATTCCTAATCTGCTTCGTCGATACTGGAGTTAACTTTGTCTTTGTGCACACATCATGACAGAGTGCCTTCTAAATCCTTATGATGAAGGGTCATTTCCAATACATGGTTAATGTAAGAACTAGATATCATTCCTGGAGGCGTGGATGGAGTTTGTTTAGAGATAAGAGATGGATTGGTTGACAACTTGGAATCTTTGACTCTCCAAACTTGGGAAGATGAGCAATGATGGGTGGATATGAAAGTGTGCGTGGAATTAGGACCAACTGCTTGATACACTTTGTACGTCGCTTGAAAAGCTTGCTTTTTCTTTTGTGGAAATCTTTGATGGATACTTTTCCCTTTTTTATTTTGCCCCATAGTTTCTTTGACTGATGGAGTTTGATAGGGATAATCTTTCTTTGTATGTTTTGGTATCCATGCATATTTGATTTGTCCATTATGTTTCTTAGCTTCTTTTGCTTTGATAACATTCTTCGTACTTTGATTCAAATATTTCCTTTGATGTTGGTCCCAATTCTTGGATGGGGTGATGGGTGGATGAAGATTCATGATGTGACTGGTTGTAGTATTGGCATCGGTTTCATCATAAGGATTTTTCGTGCTCCCTATGTTGACGTTTGTTTGAGACGAAGTTGCCCCCAGTTTGGTGGTAGTAGCACCTTCATGCTTTGATTCCGCTTGTTCCAAGAGCTCTTGTTTAGAATGCATTCTTCGATAAATGACCATCGTAGGTGATGTTTCAATTTTATGCTCCACTAACTCTAGAATATCCTGTTCTATCTGACTTGTTTCCTTGAGTGGATAATGCTAGATATCTTTATTCATGATGTCCTTAGTTTGGATTTTCCATATATCTGATACTGTTGTTGACAACTCTGTTTGATTATAGGAATCAATAACCTGCTCTTTTTGTGTAATAATATCAGGAGTAAAGGAATCCTGTTCTGAATGAAGATCATCTATGTGTCCATCCATAGAAAGCATCTCATGGGTAGATGGAGGAATATGTGTTATGGGGATATGATCATCTTTCATAGATAGGAGAGTGTCCATTAGATTATTGTAGTATCTTGAATATACAAATTCTTGATCTTGAATGGTTTTGGAGTTGCTTTTGACATGCTTTGGATCAAGTTCTTGACATGGGTCAATTTCAAAGGATGGATTGCTTACAAATGGTTCTTGGATGTTATCATTAGGCATGGGGAATGGCTCAATATCCTCTTGATCTTTGAGTGGACTTAGATCAAGTGTCGAGTTCAGAGTTCCTTCATTATCTATAACCATGACATCAAATGAGGTCAACATGTCTTGGAAAGGACCATTGCTAAACCTTAGTGGAATATTTTGATCTTGTTTCAAGGAATAAATTCTTGAGATATGTCATCTAACTCATTAGGTGATGTAAAAACATTTTCATCATGATCATTGGTCCATGGATCATGCATTATGTCAATAGGATCAAATAATCCTAACACTCCTTGAAATAGATCACTAAAAAGTGGCTCTTGATGTATGGTGAGTTGATCATCAAATAGGGTGGAAACATCTTCAAGGTGCTCATCGATGGAGAAACCTTGATCATTGTTTTCAACAATTGTGGTGGAGGGATTTCCAATGTCTTTAACCATAGGGTCAAATGATGTTGATGTTTCTTGAATTGGATCATTGTTGGGTAGTGTTGGTGGATTTTGATGATGATTGAAAAGTGACTCTTGACATATGTTGATTTGATCATTGGATGAAGTAGACATAGCTTCCAGGTGCTTGGTAATGGATTGATCTTGATCCTTGTTCTCAATAGTTGTCATTTTTTGTCTGTGTGCTTGTGTTTGTTGGGTAGCTTGAGAGGCTTGGGTAGCTTGGGTAGCTTGTTGCACTTGTTGAGCTTGTCTTGCTTGTTGCGTGGCTAGATATTGTTGTATGGCCTTTTGGTAGGATTGGTGAGCTTTTAGTGCAATGTTATATTGTCTTGCTGCATTTGGTTTTGGTGGTAGTGGTAGTGGATTCAGAATAATGTTGGATGTAGTGACAAGTGATTGAGATACACTCGGAGCAATCATGGTAGAGAGGGGTTGAGATGTGATGAGCATGCTAGTGGTTGTTGGAATGGTTGAAGTGATAGGGATGGTCAGAATGACCGAGGTGGTAGGCCCTTGGGAGACCATGTTTTGATTTGTTGGGATCAACATTGTTGCTTGATTGAATACCATTTGTTGGTGCAATGTCGATGGTATATCCAAAGGATTTGATGTGATGGCTTGATTGGTGTTAGGTGGATTTATTTGGATGGAGTGATTGGTGCTAGGTAAAGGGGGAAGCCCTAAACCAAGGAATGATGTTGATATGGGTAATGGTGGTGGAGACGTCTCTTGGCACATTGACTCAACTATTTTGGTAAGTGCAGCAATTTGATCTTGCCAAATTTGTTCTCGATTTTGATCTTGACTCCCTTGATATAGTTGATTTGGTTTTTGTTCATGCAGATTTGGAGTGTGTACTTGTGTTTGATTTTGGAAAATGTTTCAATTTGGGATGACACTCAGATTTGGCATGATAGGTTGAAATTGACCATTGTTCACATTTGGAATATTCGTATTATTTGCAAATGTATTTATCCCAAAGTTTGTCAGATTCATGTTTCGAACACTTGTACTTGGTACCTTCTCATTTGGCTTGTAGGGATTTGATGGGATGATGTTGTTCATTTGAAGGCTCATGCTTTGATTGTTCGGTTGATAGACTTGTAGGTTTGGATTTAGATCTACCATTGGGAAATGTGTTCCAGTCTTTTATTTGGGCATACTCACACTTGTTGTGCCATTGATATTTGTAGAAGGTAATGATCCCATGTATGGATTGTATATGTGTGAGTTTTGATAATCAATAAGCATTGTAAGGCTTTGAAAGTTCAATTGATTTGGATTACTCATGATGTATGGATCAAGTTTATACTCCATGTTCCTCTTGTGTTTTGACCTTGTTGCAAAAGTGACCTCTAAGGTTCTTAGGACTAATGACGAGATGAAAGATGAAAGGTGTAAAATGATATGAGTGCTGAATGTTTAGGGACTTTGGATCAATGCTAGACTTAGGGTTTGATTTTGATTGGTTTGATTGGATGGTGAACTTGTAAACCCTAAGATGCTAGATTTTATCTTAGGATGAGTTTTTTCAAAGGATTACTGATTTAATTAAATGTATGAGAAAGGATGCATTCCCATACACCTAACTAAACAAGGTGATTTTGATTGTGATGATTTACCCAATTCTAGAATGATGTTTTCAAAAGCTCTAAAGTTGTTTGGTGGGATGGGATGATAAATGTTTGGATGGATGAAGTGTTTGATTTGATCCTAAATGAACCTAGGAAGGACTTGTTTACGAGACTAGGATAGTGAAGAACATGCTTTTCTCTAAGAGTAATTCAAAATCAAAAAACCAATGTTTGTATGAAAACCATATGACCAAAAGATGCCAAGCACATATGTGGGGTCCAATTGATTTAATCTTTGCTTAATGGGTTCTTTTTACCACAAACACACTCTTCATTAGATTTTGAATCTAGATGTCTAATGTCTCAACTTTACCCTTATCCCACAAAGTGTATTATACGGAAACCAAGGAAATTTGAGGCAAGAGTTACCTAAAGTTGACTTTAGTATAAGAAAATTGAGATGAAATTCAAATGTTTAGATGCCTCTAAGGATATGAATCCCAAGGGCAAGAAATAACATGTGAATTTGTTCAAGGATATTTGCCTCTCCTAAAGGGTTTGCAATTTTGATGATTCGTTGAATGTTGGTTTTCCAATGTTTTTGATAAAAGCACTATGTTTTCAAACCACAAGCAATATAACACCCTAGCTCAATTGGTACGTTTTTCTTGGTTGGCTTGCCTCATGCCCTTCATAGTAGAAGAGATGATTTTACATGCAACCAAGGAAAAAATATAAAGGTATGTTAGGAATGAAGTCTTAACCTCTATATTTCAACCAAGATCGGACATGGCAAGTAACTTCTTGGAATCTAAGTTCCAATGCACCACTTTGATAAACTCATTCAATGGATCAATTGGCCACTACAAAACAAGGGTTATATTTTGGACTTTCCGTTTATGGAGATTGACCCATAAGGCAAGAGTCCCCTTTTAGATCCATCTTGTCGAAATCAACCGCGTGATATTGGTGTTTCTTCCAATATCCACCTTTATATCCTGGCTGGAAATACTCTTGGCTTTAGAGTGTTACCAGTTGAGTTGTTCCCTTGGGTGAGTAATTTTTCGCACAAGGCAGGCCCTCTAGGATAAACAAAAGCAAGCAAAGAAAATATTCGTAACTCGATCAATCTTTGGCAGCTCAAAGAAAGAGAATATACGTGATGATGCTCTACTTACACTCGCACAAAATGTCCAATTTTAAACCCAAATCGAAGTGTGTATGGGAAATTATTTACGCAACTTAATTTCACCAAAAGCCTTTTGATTCTCAAGATTGTCGTGAGGCGTGAGAGAAGCGTATACGTCTTTTGATGATATTACTTTGTGTAAATAATAAAAAAACAATAAATGCACACATTCATTTTATCCTTCAAAGCAATGATTTGATTCATTTTAAAGCACCAATGTCAAGTGTGAAGTTTGTTTGTTCAATTTTAGCCCAAATTGAAATCTAGTAGGTGTCTAAGTTTCAATTTTATCCTTTTGCAATGAAAATTTGATCCATTCTTTTTAAACCCAATTGAAAATTAGTGTCCTAAAAGCGAAAAAATAACAATTTCATGAATAGTGTTTGAATAAACACTAAAGTGTTAAAGAACACTTTAATCTCCCCCAAAACGTCATCTTCATTCTCCTCGTTTTCTTTTTCTTCTTTGTTTCACCTTCGCTTTCCTTGCCTTCCTCGCTTTCCTTCATTTGTACCTATCAAACAAAAGACAATCATATGAAAACTAAGTTAGTTAAATTTGCTTCCCAAGCATTTAAGATTTCAATATAAAGACACACTAATCCAAGACCATAAATGTCATTGTATCATTCAAAATTTAAAAACAAATGGTTGTAATAAAGAACCCACAGTCCAATGATTATGTATGTCATAAATGTTAGGTATGAAATTTGCACCAGATATTCTTTTAATATTCAATCCAAAAGGTATGAAAAATAAAAACAAACAGTGATTAGGTTTGCGCCTAAAGAAAACACCTTTATTTGCTTAAAATATATCTCTGTACCTGCACCACCACGAAAGTCAACACAATGCAACAAATGAGCAATACGTACAATAAAATAAAGACCACCTTGTACGACTTGAGTGAATGATTTGGAAGGTGTTCATTAGGAAAATTTTAAAGAGAAACTATTCCTAATCGTTGTGTATATTGGCATAGAACACTTCCCACTGCTCTGCATCGTTGCAACTTTCATGGTGAATAGCACATGTAAAAGAAAATATAAGAGTCAGTGGCCACAATAACTTTCAAAAGATTTCCACACGCTATAAGTAAAAGACAACATGCTCTGCACCTTCTCCTGCATATTTTCTGTCAAGAATAAAGAGCTTCCAAAATGTGTTTGGCAGGTTTATACACAGAAAGGAATTTTAAGAACATATAATCAGCTAGCAACAAGCCAAATTCTGTAGATGTGGCAATAAAGTACCTACTTGTCAGATCTACACCTAAATGACAGTGATTTCATTTACTGTCTGAAAGTAAATGATTTCTTCCGTGTAGCTATCGAGCTTTGTGCAGAAGCCAGAGGTGAGGGCGTCTTTATATCCATAAATCACGAAAGGGATTTATACGTCCTAGATGATATACCATAGCTTAATAATAGTGCCACACAAAGCTGAAGCACTTCACCTTTTCCTTATCCATCGATGCTTCCCACACTCCCTCTAAATACACCACATTATGGCCATCAATCATTGGAATGAGTGTCACGCCATAACACATAGAATCTTCAGCAACACATATAAAAGAATGAGTACTTTAATATCGCTAAATAAAGAACAAAACTAGTTCAAAAAAAGAAATGATGCCTATATGGACTGCAAGAAAACTTTTCTTCATTCCTCAAACAGTGCCTGCCTTCTTTAAACTTTTATTGATTGCAACCTTCTGACTGTATCAACATGCAACAATTGTTCTCGACAAGATTTGATTTCATGTGCACCAATCGAAAAGACACTTAATTCACACACCAAAAGAAGCAACAACCACGTTAGAAAATAATTAGACGAAGAAATATATGCAATGAGTAGTTAAAATTAGCTGAGGAAAAATAGGCTTTACAGCCAAGCATTTATTCGATCTTCAACTCCTTTGTTGTAGGCGCATTCAAGGTTGTAGTCCTTTGTTACTCTCCTATCACTCATGCTAGTGAATCACCAATTATGATGATGCAATCCTGCAATCCAGCGCCTTTCCAATTGTGACCAATGGAAACAATAAATCCTAAATATATATAATAACGTCGCTTGCTAAGATAATTGTCGCCCGTGTCTGCATCTATCCTCCTTGAATCTTCTTCGAGATAGTGATATATGCATGAATCAAAAACCTACAACCATGTCTATGAATAAGACCCAAGTACTAAGTGCGAGCCATTTTGGTAGGTACAAAATTCATATCACTGAAATCATTTATGAGCAGAAATCAAAACATCAGGAAATCAAATTGTTATCCATATAAATATTGATAAAGATTGATAGTAAATGTTGTGCGAGCCAATTATCGAAGGAAACTCAATCTCAACCTCAACCTGACGTATATCTATCACCATATAATGACAATCCAAGCTCAATAGGGATAACAAAAGGCACCACACATCGGCTTGCTGCTTCGAAAATAATAAATAAAAACCAAACCCAATCTGCACAGTTCAACTAATTCATTATCAAGGACAAAATGACATTCAATATGGGACAGTGAGGAATACGTCTAGAAATGATAGCGATCATAAGTATGTTAGACATGGTGATTAATGCAGTGGGTGATTGAATGACGTAAAATGATGAAAAACAACAGGCAGAACTTAACACTTGTGCTTATCGATAACAATCAAAGCATCATTGTCTACCATCAAAGAAAATTTCTTTATCGAACAGAGGAATGTTATAAACAAATATTGATGAAGATCACAACATCATTATCTAATACCAACGCATAGACCATATGCCATTCTAAAAGTGGGAAACATAAAATATTCAATGGAGTGTTCAAATAACTTTTTATTTTAACCCTTTGTGAATGTAGGCCCACCAGCATACGAAACTATGTGGTAGAACATGCTGGTTGTTCCTTGTGTCTTACAAAGCTTGGTCAGAGCCGAACATTCCTTTGCCTTCCACTAAACACTTAAAATATGTATTGTGGAAGTGAGTAGGTGGAATTGACAAATGCTCCTGTGCTGCGGTTGGTATTGGCATTGGGGCACATGCTCAGTGAGCTCTGCGCAAACTATGGTTGCATGTTGATATCAATATTTATCCAAAACCTCTTCAAAGAGTTAGATACAACAGTGTCTACTCATTATATTAGGGACAATATTTTGAGATTAACGCAAAGAGCATTTCTATAAACTACTGTTTTAAATGCAGCAACAATATAATCATCATATGATCTGTGCTTATCAAGAAAATATGTCCAATTTATACGTGGTCAGCAGATTTAATGAAAGTACTGCATATCATATCAACCAAAACCAACAAAACTTATCCCTTTAAGTATGGAATCTTTCCAATAATTTCAGCTCATTCATATTCTAATTGTTGCCCTCCTTCTAGCGCCAAATGTAGATGGTGAAATTTGCATTTTGCTCAAAACAAACAACACACATTAGCATGTTAGTTTAAAACAAAGAAAAATCTCAACATCCATATGAAATGATACATCAAATGCTTTCAAATGAAAACAAATGACAAAAGCAAGCTAAATAAGCACATGAAAAACATGAAGTAAATCATCTCATATTGGATTGGTGCTTCTATGGAAAGAAGCCCTTTCCCAATCCTTGCTTAAGCTCAACGATGAAATTGATATGAAGATACTATGATGCAATGGACAAAATCAGTTCTCCAATGAAGAGAATGACTTTGCATAAGATTTTTTGATGAAATTGTGGAGATGAAATACTAATATTGTGGAGTGGACAAAATCAATTCTCACTTGAAGAGAGTGACTTTGCATAAGCTTTGTGGATGATTTGTTGAAGAATGATGCCTCTATTTAAATATTTTCTTGATGACAGATTGGCCAAATGGATGGATGTGGGACAAAGATCAAGCCAATAGGAAGATGCCACTTGTCAAGTTGTGATAGGCCAAGGGATGTGCAAGATTTGGGAAATGTGCCCATGAGAGGGAGTTTCAAATTCAAATTTGTGCAATAAATTTTGAGAGGGGGACAAGAAAATGAGAAATAAATGCAATGTTGGAGGAACAAATCAACTTGTCATATTTTTAAAACTTGAGGGAATATTCCCCATAAATGCCATGTTGAGTGAAAATGATGATTTTAATAAATCAATAAATTTATTTATTTTTGCAAGTGGCATTATCTAGAGGATGCAAGTGGGTAAGATTAGCATTTAATCACGGTTAGATTAAATTAATGATGATCAGGTTAGTTTGACTTTTATGACTTAAATATTTGATTTATTTAAATCAGAAAAGGATGAAATATGGATTTGGAGATTTAATTAAATAAAGTTTTGGTTTATTTAATTAAAGGGATGATTGATTTATTTGATTAAAAGGTTAATGATAATGTTTATTTAATTTTGAATGAATGACCTTAGGAGATGGAAATTAATGAAATTACCTGATGAATGAATGAAGGTGAACTTGATTAATTGATGAATGGACCTAATGTGAAATCTAGTTTAGTTAATGAATGAACCTGATTGAATACACAATGTTAATTTTGCATGTCTATAGGTTGGGTCCCTATGTCATAACATCTTTTGGTTCTGGTGCTTATTAGCTATCCACACTTGAAGGGGAATCTTTTTCAGAGCCTATCAACAACTTGTACCTGCACAAGTTCTATACATAGCTTTAGAGAGCCATGCTAAAACCATAAAAATACAAAAAAATTGAAAAAAAAATGGTTACCTTGATGAAAACTTGGAAAACAGGCATCTTGGTGACAACAAAATAATCAAAAAAATTTAAAAAATTATGAAAATAGTAAAAAAAAATAATTGACCCAATAGTGAAAACCACTTAGGTGGGACTTTAGATAATTACCATGGTGGAAACCTGGAAAACAAGTGCCATGTGTAGTTAGTATTTTCTCTCTCATCTACTATTAGTCTACTTGGTCTTCCACCCTAATCCATAGTAATGCCTTTACCTTCCATAATCTCCTATTTGACCTCCATCATAAGGCCCTATCATCTTTATCATTACTTTCAAGCGGTTGATGTCTTGCATCCTTTCTCCTCCATCTTCCATATATAATAAACCCCTATCCCATCCCATCCCTGATGGTTAGTCCTAGACCTTCTTGGGGGAAATTTCCTAACACTTGGCTTCATTGGATTGTACACTTGTCATTGGAGGTTGGAATATTCCCAAAAAAGACAAAAAATCCAAAATATTTCAAAAAGACAAAAAAAATCATAAAACTTCAAAAAAATAGAAAACACGCATGTGAAAAACACAAAAACATCCAAATAACTTTCAAAATCCCAAAAACAGAGTCAAATTCAGTCAAGTCGGTCATTTTCATTTTCAAACTACATTGCCTTTGTGACCGGATGTAAGCAAGGTCATCTGTTGATGTGCCCCCAAGGCATTAGGTCAATCCTTCAGGTGTTGTCAAATAAAGTCATGATTCAACCCTTTTTCATTACAAAAAATTCAAAACTCATGTTGAACTACAAGGTCTCTGAGTGAATGACGTAGGAAAGGCCATCTGTTGATGAGCCCCCAAGGCCACCTAGGTCAGTCCTTTAGGGTTCGTCGCATCAGTCAAATAAATTAGACATAGTCAGACTCGGAAACATGACAATCATTGAAACGTCAACATTCAAATTGTGAACCAATAGACAAAATAGTCCAATCAAACATCAATTTGAAAATTTGTCAAATTTCCAAAATAGTGTCAGCCTAGCCACTTTATGGTCCCATTCAAGATGTGTCCTTCTTAGAATTGGACCCTATCAAAATGTCATTTTCCTTATCAAGATGTGTCTTTTCTTGATGACAGGCTTCGTCACATAGTCATTGGCCTTTTTAAGATGTGTCCTTGTTAACGATAGGCATTGTCAAACCATCAAAACTGTCAAACTATCAAATCATCGAACTATCAAAATGTTAAGCAATCAACCTTCGACAAACAAATATTGGAAAAAATATTGAATGGTTGTTGATTTTGGTGGCCTATTTTGTCTTGTCTTTTATTGTTTGGTCTCTTGGTCATGTTACTAGTTACCTCAAGGATGTCCCATAAAGGATTTAGAGGTTCGATGACATCTCATGACCTATTTTTCCTTGATTGTTGTCTTTTCTATGTATTAACAAAAAGACTGGGGCAACTCATCCCTTAGTATGAGTTAGGACATTCCCCATCTATGACTGGCTATTTTTCACAAGTGGATCACCTTACAAACCTTGGTCTATATCATATCATGGCGTTTGTTGTCCATTTGTCAAATTTTACCACCTAATGATGATTATGTAATGTCTATTATGTTATTTGGAAAAATATTGAAGTATTCCTTTTTTGTCCTAACATCCATGTCTTCCACACTAACATTTCTTCTATTCCTTTCATGCTCTAATCTTCTCATCCATTTCAAGAGCACACTCATGTTCTTTGAAACCCGCCTATTCTCTCGAGGGGGCATACCACTAGCTCCTCATCATCCTTCCTCTCCTCAATTTCACACTGGGGCATATTGTTGACTTGTTTTCTTTGACACAACATAATAAATTGCATTATGTCAAAGAGAGGAAAAATGTAGACACAAAAAAGACCTAGACCTGCAAACCATATTTTTCTATGATGACCACACTTCTCCCTCACATAATTAAAATATTAATTATTCCTCTATGATTATTTAAATAAATCATCACTAATTAATCCTTATTCTCTCCAATAATTAAATAAATTTCTAATTTATTTAATTAGTTTTTTTTCATTTTCACCTACAATTAAATAACTACCATTAATAACATTACCATTTATCCTTCAATTAAATAAAATTAATTACTTAACCCACTTTTCATCCCACCAAGTAAAGTATTAAAATAATTATTTATTATCTTATGTCTTATCCCCATTTATGAATTAAACCATTATTTGATTTCAAAAGTCAACCTTCCTCCATAAATTAAATAATTTCTATTATTATTTGATTTTTCAACTTCCTTTTTTCCTCCACCATTGATTTAATTGTTTTCAATTAAATCCCAACCCTTCATTTCAAAATTTTCCCTAACTTTGACCTAATGTTTCCCTAACCCTAATGCTCCTCATCACATTGAATTCTAGCCTTTGATCTTAGGGCTTTACCAACTTCTAATCCTAGTCATCCATTGCCAATTTGGAAATCTTTAAAAAGGTCTCTCTCTAGTCATTTTTCATATATACAAAGACAACATACTTGAGAACTCTAAGTACTTGAGCATAGAATACTTCAATATTTTGCTTCTCTTAGGCATAGGTTATAGTTTCACTTCAATCTGAGGGAAATCATACAATTTGTAGCAAGATGGAGAAGGCTAATGGAGGTCATTCAATGGAGGCTTGAAAAATAGGTGATATTGTTTCAATATTTTATGTTTCTAGCTTTCCATTGTTCTCTATTGTTGATTAGGGTTTAATTTATTGTGCAACTTGCAATTAATCTGAAAATTTCTCCCTAGTTATAGGTTAGAGTACAATTTCATGCTTAGTTTGGAACTATCTTAGTGACCCTTGCATTTATGCATTTTCAACCACTCCTAAATAGGCCCTAATTCCCTTTATTATGCATTTTGAGGATTATTTTTACCATTTTTTGACACTGAAACAAGCATTGAATAAATATGTCCAATCATTAAATTGTCCCTGAATTTGAGTGTCCTGTAAATTTAGGCCAAGACCTAGTCTCCCATGGGTGATTGAATCCCCTCTCTTAGCCAAAGCCTAAATTTTAATGGATTGTTGGTGACATTTTGATATTCAAAATTTAAATTGAAAATATCATCTTTCAGGATCTAATTTTTAGGAAATTAGAGAAATTTATATAAATACCTAGTCTTTTAACTATTTCAAAACTAGAAAGAGATAAAATTTGAAGAAACAAGAAAAATTTAAAGTCTTAGAAAACAATTACTTGAGATTTTAGATCTTGAAGTCCATTTATAGATTTGATCAAGTTTTATCACATGATTGAAGGTTGAAGTTTATGGAAGGAAATGTTCGATTCTATGATTGGGAGACGTATTTGGCCACTTCTCTCCACCTAATGACTTGTTTCCTTGATGCTCTAATCTTCAAACTTCACTCTACTTATAGTCTAAAACAAGCTTGTTGACATCCAAATTTGACCACTCCCACATGGTTAAATTCATTCCCTTTATTCATCTATTTCATATTTCATCAGTATTAATTAAATTATTTATTTAATTAATATTCCCCCTTTTCCTAAGGTTTCTAAAGTATTTAATTTAATAATTAAATACTTTACCCTTCATCCTTTCCTGTCTAAATTAAATAAATATATCAATTTATTTAATTTAGTCATTTATATTTTTTGAATTTAAATCAATTTGAAATTCCCCATTTTTCTCTCTCCTTGTCACATCCTCCATAACATTCTTCTAATCTAGATTAGTTTAATTAATCCATTATTAGGATGTGCACACCTTTAATTAGGATTAATGTCACATCCTACATATTCTCCAACTTGCCTCCAATCCTTAATTAGTCTTCTTAATCATTTGTTTGCACAACCTTAATCTAATCACATGCCATATTTTGCATGTTCTCCAAGTCAACCTTTCATAAGTGCTTTCCTGTTTGAGCCTTGACCTCTTCCCCATGTGAATTTAAAATTCACATTTATTCATTCAATGCATTTTTCTTCCCCATGCAAGTTGTTGAAAATTTCCAAATTCTCTCACTTGTCACATCAGTCACATGGGACAAGGGCTTCCTTTATAAGGACCTTGTCTTATCCATAAGGTACTTCTAATCATGTGAATTTAAAATTCACATTTATTTCCTCAACCACTTCTTTCTTCCCCATGATGATAAGAGAGGACTTTCTAAAATTTCTCACTTGTCACCATCACTCTCATATGGGGACACAAACTTCCTTTTTAAGGAGATTCTCCCCTAATCCCAAAGTACTTGCAAGTACCTCCACCTCACATGTCCTCTCTCCACCTCACATGTCCTTTTTTCCATCTCATTTTCACATGGAAAGATGTGAGGGCTCGTGAGTCCTCAACTCACCACAACCCTCCATCTTGTCCATGTTGGGTAAATCCTAGCCATTGAATCCTCTTGAGACTCTTCCCTTAAAATGGAATATTTTGTCTCATTTTCATTCATTCACACATTCAAAATTCAAGAATTTAAGCTCTAGAACTCAAGCACGTGCATTTGCATTCAACCTCCATTATTGCACTTACCAAACTTCCATTTTGCATTCACCAATCCAAATACCCACATCTTTCATGGAATTCTACATCAAATTTGCATCACTTTGCTTAACATTTTAGCCCATTTTCCATCAAGGAGTACACATTCAAGCTATATCAAAAGGCCAACCAAGAAGATCAACTCAGACAAGGTATAATCAATGTTTTATCTTTCTTTTTCTGAGTTCAACTTAGGCCAATCTTGAGGTGTTGAAGTGTTATTTTTCTCCTTTGCATTTTGTTATTTTGCATCATTTAGGATAGTAGAAAGAACTATGCACACATTTTTGGCATGCTCGGTGGGACCCACAAATGGGTCTTTTTACTTTCACATTCTCTGTTGTTTGATATTTTGCAGGTTTCGGTTACATAGAGGCGACTCCACAACAGACATGGGTGACCTTGCCCTCAACAAGGGTGACCCTATCCTAGGATAAGAAACCCTTCCCTAATACAAGTGACCCTAACTTGAATAGAGGTGATTCTACCCTTGCAAAATCACCCATCTATGAAATAGGAGAAAATTTGCTCCATGTTTCCTGAATAGGGGCAACCTGGTCAATAACAGGGGAAACCTTGCCCTAAATAGGGGTGACACTACCCTAATAGGGGTGACCCTGACCTAATAGGGGTGATCTTTCCCTAATAGGGGCAACCATGACCTAGACATAGGCGACTAAGGTAAAAAAAAACTAATTTAAACTTGAATTCCAGAGTTTGTTTCTTGTTGTTTTTATTACTACTAACCCCCTAACTTGTTCTGGTGGTGAATGTGCTAGTTTTTACTAACATTTGTGCAGTTGTTTCATGCTTGATGAAGACTAGAGGCTAAAACTTCTAATGTATTTGTTGTAGGACAAACGAGCCAAGTTTTCTAGTTAGCTTGTTTTGTTTTCATTTTCCTACTAGTTAGGGACGTAGATTTAAGTAGGGGGGGTCAATTTATTGTTTGAGCTATCTTTTATGTGCAAAACCAGTGAATTTATGTTTAGTCAAGTTATCCTTTACCTTCTGCTTGATTTTTTTAATGTTTTTTGTCCTTTTCCATAGTTATTTTTCCTAAGCCAGGTGCAGGTTTTTTGATAGAGGTGACCTTGCACTAAATAGGGGTGACCTTGCCCTTAATAGGGGTGATCTTTCCCTCAACAAGGGTGACCTTTCCTTCTATCTCATTCATTTCCCAATTTTTTTTTCTAGAATGGCCTATCCTTCACTAAATAGGCGACCTTTCCCTTAACATGGGTGACCTTGCCCTCAAAAGGGGTGACCTTGCCTTTTGTCTCAATCATTTGCTAGTTTGTTTCTATCAGAATCACTCATCTTTCACTGAATAGGTGACCTTTCCCTGAACAAGGGTGACTCTGCCCTGAACAGGGATGATTCTGCCATTTGCTTGAGTCACTGTCAGTCAAACAACCCATCAAATTTGTCTATTTCATCAAGAGAGGTGATTATTCCTTGACTTGAGCCACCTTTCCCTCAACAGGGGCAACCTTGCCCTATATTTGGGTGATTTTGCACTTGAAACAGTCAGTCTTGCTTTCCGTTCAGTCAATTTGTTAGTCCGTTAGCTCGTTTCGAGTGTTTGTTTGCAAAATTATGAGCATCTATTTGCCCATTCTGAGTGTCCATTTTCCCATTCTGAGCATCTGTTTTCCCATTCTAAGTGTCTGTTTTCCTATTCTGAGTGTCTATTTCCCCATTTTGAGCATCTGTTTGCCCGCTTTGATAGTCTGTTTGACCCTTTTCTGATTTAGACAAGTCCAAAAAATAGTTGGATGACCTTGCCCTTGACTTGGGTGACCTTTCCCTTGACTTGGGTGACCTTGACCTTAAGTTGGGTGACCTTGACCTTAAGTTGGGCAACCTTGACCTAAAGTTGGGTGATCTTGACCTAAACTTGGGTTACCTTGACCTTAAGTTGGGCGACCTTGACCTTAAGTTAGGCGACCTTGACCTGAAGTTGGGTGATCTTGACCTGAAGTTGTGTGACCCTGACCTTAAGTTGGGTGACCTTGACCTTAATTTGGGCGACCTTGATGTGAAGTTAGACTACTGTGACCTTAAGTTGGGCGACCTTGACCTGAAGTTGGGAAACCTTGACCTAAAGTTGGGTGATTTTGACCATAAGTTGGGCGATCTTGCACCCTAGTTGGGAAAACTTGCACCTTTATTCAAACATTTGCATCTTCCATTCACCCATAATTTGAATTTCAATCTGCATCTGTATTCTTCAAAGGTCATCTTTTTATCATTTGAATCATATAGGTACATCATAAATCATCTCCAAGTTATATATTCCTCATCGTTATCAAAATCCTCTAAACTTCATTTGAAGTTATTATCCAAATTGACCTAGGTGTCTAAAATCGATCATCATCCTACAACATCTACTTAGGATCATCATCTATCTCGATTCTGTCATCATCATTCGACCCAATCAATCCACTTTCATCTCATATTGGATTCAGTGCCACAGTCATCTATCTATCGTTAATCTGATCAATCAACACCTTAAGTCACCTAGGGTGATTCCTGAAATGGATTTAGAATCCCTTCTATCATCCAATCTCATCTAATCATATGATCTTACCAATCATTTCATCAATCCATATTATTGAATCTAATCCAATCTCATCCTTATCCAATCATCTAATCAATTGATCCATTATCCAATCCAATCAATCCTTCAATCATCACTTAGGTCATTTTTGCATCACATCCTAGAGTTTAGTCTCATCTTAGTTCACCTAGTAGTCTTGCACTTTCATGCCCATTCAAAATTGATCACAAGCAAAGAAACAAATGGAAAAACAAAAAACTTAGGATTCCCAGCCGAATATCCCTCAAGATCCCAACAATGTTGCCTCATTACAATCCAATGCTGATCTTCAGAACACATCACCACCTGGTGACAAGAATATGGTCATTCATCCTGAAGTAACAGTTGAGAAATACCTTAGTAACCCCACTAATGTCCAAATGATAGACCGCCTCCTCAAGGAGTGTGGGGACAAGATTCTTTCCATTTTAATCATGAAAAGAATCAAACTGCCACCTGATTTTGATATGTCATAGTATACTAGCACCCCATCTCTTACAGTGCCTCAAGACCCACAAACTTCACAAAATGTTTTGGGAAATTCATATATTCATGAGGGTCCCCCTATCGACAATTGGTATCTGTAGAAATGTAAAATTGACATCATGCATCTAATCTAGATTCACTAATTCCATGTCGTCCTTAGTCATCCCTTTATCATCATTTTTGCTCTTTAATTAAATAAATCATATTTTGTTGAATTAAATCCTAAGTTATACTCCTTAAATTAAATAAATCAATTTTATTTAATTATCTTCAAATGTTCCTCATTTAATTAGATAAATCAAAATTATTTAATTAAATTACTAATACATCAATTTCCTCCCATTTGATTTAACTAAATCCAAGTATCTAAGTCAAAAGTTAAAATCATCTAATCATCATCTTAAATTAATCAAACCATGATTAATTCTAATCCTAATCCCCTTTTCTCTAGATTTTGCAACTTGTGTTCATAAATCAATTTAATTGATTTATTAATTCATCATTTTCATTCAAAATGGCATCTTTGAGGGAATATTTTTCCAATTTTAATTTTCCCTCCCACATGTCTTGTCCCTTCCAACATAGCATTAAATCTCTTCTTACATGTCCCCCACTTGGAATTTAAGACTTTTTTTCTCCCTCCAACAAGCAATCTTTTGCATT
This sequence comes from Sequoia sempervirens, assembly GCA_007258455.2. Taxonomy (NCBI): domain Eukaryota; kingdom Viridiplantae; phylum Streptophyta; class Pinopsida; order Cupressales; family Cupressaceae; genus Sequoia; species Sequoia sempervirens. The sequence continues at coordinate 171,124,497 of VDFB02105785.1, forward strand.
TCAAATCTCCCCCTCCTTGGCACATTGACCAAGATGTGCACAACCTTCATCCTATCACATCTTGACAAATGGCATCTTGTCATTGGTTTGTCTTTTGTTCCACATTCCTCCTATCTTTCATTCCTCTATCATTCTATTCAATAATTAGAGACCCTCTCTATTGATTTAATCCTCCACAACTTGAGACACAATCTTAAGCATTTGAATCTTGTTCATCTTATCATCCAGGAGCTTATCAAGGATTGGGAAAGGGCTTCTTTCCACATCAAAGAAGCACCAATCCACTATGAGATAGGGTTTACATCATGTTTTTGTATGCTTTAGTTATCTTGTTATTTGATTGCATTTTAAAGCATATTGGATTATCTCATATGGATGTTAAATGTTTGCTTTGTTTTGAAAGAATAAATATGCTAATGATGTGTGTGTTAGAGTTTTAACCATTTGCAAATTTTGATGTCCACATAATGGTGCTAGAAGGAGGGCTTGATCTTTGATTGTTGATGGAATCACTGTATTAACAACTAAATCTTTCGAATGATTTGTGTTTTGAATGTAAATTTTATTTGAATCGCCATGATTTGAATGTTAAATAATGTAAAATTTTCCTATTCCTAGAATTATAAGAATTTTTTTTTTATCATTATCTCAAGCAGTAGATATTATATTATCTTACAGTAGATATTATAGCTCGGTTGTCAGGAATTCTATAATCTAAGTCCATTTTCACTTCTACTTTTATTTTTGGGTATCATAATCATGCGTGGGAAGGTTTTTCAAATAAAATGGAAATTGCATGTTGCAGATTTGGAAACATAGAATCTGTTGTCATCGTATTAATAGCTTTATCATCTCAAGAGTTATATAATCTCAAGTTGGGCTATTTTAAAATTTCATGTGCAAGCATCTTCATTATTTGACCTCTATTATTCTTCAAGCATTCTTGACATCTTTAGGCATTTGGTCAAATAGAAAACATGCCTTGTCTAGGCATCCACATTCTCTTTTCCTATTTCTCCTCTCTATGTATTTACTAGTATAGCTGCAATTGCAATGTCTGAAAAACATATTCTTTTGTCTGTTGGATCCAAGTTCATACCTTGTTCCAACGTGCCAAAAAATCAATACATTTACCTTGTTGGAAATATTGCCTCAATCTCACAGGCTGAAACCTCTGAGAAAGCATGGTCACTGTGACATTCATGTTGTCTGGCCGACTAGCAGTTTAGTAACCTTGTGTTTTGCTCATGTCACTGAGACTTTGTTTCTATCTTGCTGACTGATGATGTCACTGTGACTTGTGGCCTTCACTGTAACCTTCTGTCAAGTGGAGAACTCTAGCCGACGGTTTGGTCTAGCGAATGTCGGGGAGACTCATGGTGACTGGATCATCTGGGTAACTCATATGTGTCGGAATGAAGTCTTGGCGGCAGGGAGATGTCTCGCTGATAGTCATACACATGGAGTCATCAGAGTAATGAAAGAGTTCGGTAAGAACTCTTGGCGATGGGAGTTTGTCTCACTGACAGTGTGGGATGTGTTCGGCATGACTCCTGGCGAAAGGTGGGCTCGGGATAACCTGGACACTTCGGCATGAAGTCTCGGTGACAGGTGTTCATCTCACCGATGGCTATGTGACTTTGGTGTAACATAAGAGGTTCGGTGTAATCTCTTGGTGACAATGGTAAGTCTAGACGATAAGAGAGGTATGTTGTCTTACCGAATGTGGAATGTCTTGCCGACTCAGTATGACATGGTGTGCTCGATGTGATGTCTTGGCAAAACATGAATGTCTTGCCGACTGTTGGGCACTTCGGTGTGACTTGAAGGCATTGGTATGATGTCTTGGCAAAGAGTGATTGTCTCACCGATGAGGTAGTTTGTTGTCGGTATGACTTGAGACTTCGGTGGAATGTCCTGGCGAGAGTGGTATGTCCTGCCGACACAATGACTCTTCAGTGTGACTTAGGATATCGATATGTGGTCTCACCAAAGAGCAATAGTCTTGCCAAAAGGAAAATTGATGTCGATACAAGTTGTAAGCTCGGTGGAACCTCTTTCCGATGGAGACGACTCTTGGCGATAATGTGTAATCGAGTCTTGTGGCATCAGGGAGACATTTCTAGTGTCTCACCGACATGCGACACAGGTTGAACGCCTTTGACCATTGGAAGATCATCCTGCGTGGTGCGATTTGGACCTATTAGAGAAGGAAGAACGTGAACCATTTGCTAAACCGAGGAAGTGGAAACATCTTCGATGATAATGATGCTGAGCTAGATGATTCGATCGTTGTGATCCGATAGTTGGAAATGAACTTTTTTCACAAAGGTTGTTTGAGAACGAATGCATATATGTATGCATTGGACATTTTGTAGTAGGTGCTGAAGAGCCGAGAGCCAGAGAGAACAAGAGAAGAAGAGAGAGGCTGAGTGGCTGGCTGAAAGGCTAAGGCCATGAGGCTGAAGCAGAGGAAGAGAGTGGCAGGGTTTTGCTGCTGGAATCTCTCCTGACCGTGAATACCATGGTTGACCTCTCATGTTGAGTTTTCTACCAGTTGTATCTAGAATGAACAAGATGTAATCTCTGAAAAGGCTATGAGCCTGAAATTGTATTGTAACCGTTTGTTGCTGAATAATACAATGGCTCGATCTTTAGAGTGTGGGGTTTTTTATCCGAATGATTTTCCCCATGAAAATCTGTTTGTTCTGGTTTATGTCTCATCTTTCATGTCTATTGGTTCTTGTTGTATAATCTGTTAATTCATGCTATTGATTTTACATGTGCTTCTCTTAGAAGGATCAATGTGGGAAATAAACTATCTGTTTCCGCTTTAGGAGATAGTTGTATGTGTCTTTGAGGAAACCTAATCGAAATGAAAGTTACCGAAGGCACTACTATTCTTAGAGATTTCTTTGAGATGCACCTAGATTTCCCAACAAGTTGTATCAAAGCCTTCTTTTGGTTGCTGGTTCTGGTTATTTGTCCTGTGAAGATTTCTTAGCGTGTGGCTGGAGGAAATCTGGAGGAATCGTTTGGTGTATTGATCGTTTGGTGAGTGGAAGTCTTGTGATATTCGGAGACAACACACAGCTTGAAGGATGGTCGAGATGGAGAAGGGATTTTATCATGTTATTTTTTTGTGATTTGTATCTCCTAGATGGTAGTGGTATAACCTTGGTGTATGAGGTGGATCTCTTTTCTCTGTGGCTATGTAGCAGTAAAGTTTTCATATTGGGTATCTGTCTGAGAGGCTCCTTAATGATATGGAGAAGCCTAGTTTGTTTCTTAGCCATGGAAGAGAGTGCTTATGGTAGGTGGTGTTCCCTGGTGTTGGAAGGCATGGTTTCCTTTTAACGTCGAATACATAAAGGCTATGGAGTTAATCATTAGATGATTTGCAAGCTTCTGAAATAGCCTTTCTCTTTCTCAGATGCATGTACATGTTGGTGGTTTAGATTTGGCCTGATAGAGGCCTGGATTTTCTGAACTGTTGTTTTCCTTTTAAGGATGTTTTGTAATTGCATGGCTCTATGGTTTTGTAGGTTTTACATGGTTGAGAAAAAATTATGGTCATGTGGAGCTGTTGTTAAACTATTTTCTAGAGCCTGGTAGGGGTGTTGCTCGAAGAGATAGGTGCAGTTCTGGATGCATGCTTTGTGCATGGTTTGAGAAGGTGTGATTTCTTCTCTACATGGGAGTGTTGGTACATGATTTGTCACTCAGCATTCTTGTGGTGGTGCTTGTGGGTTCCTTGATTATGGTGCTCTGTGTGGACATGATTGGAAAATCAGAGCTAGTGAGATTTGGTGTTTGAGTCATGTTGTTTACATGGTTATTCTCTTTGAAATCTCAGCGTTGTAGTTTCCAATGCGATGATGGGTTTGCATGTTCGATGTTTGTGATCTACGAGTTATGTGTTTGGTGGATTAGCTACCCATTGGTTGTAGTATAATAACTTGGATGTGGACTGTCTTTATCCATGAGGTTGATTCTTTGCATGTGCAGATTTGTTATCTGGCCTTGTTTGTGGTCACTTGTGCATTGGTTTGATTGCTTTGAGATGAGAGGATGGATATTGTTGAGTACCTGAATAGTTGGTTATGGGAATCTGAAGCAGGCGGTCATGATGCTTGGAGAGCTTGGATGTCACGTTTCAGTGGGAGCTCTAGCAGTGACTGTGGATTCATCACGTGGTGGTGAATGGTCTTCTTTAGTGTTGCAGATGTTTCTTGGGAGAGCTCTTTGATCTTGTTGCTCCAGAAGGGTTTCTTTTGCATTTGCATGGACATTACTTGAAGATGTGCAACATCTTGGAACCATGGAAAATGCTTGGAGTCTTTGGCTGAGGTGTTGGTGGTGCTTGACAGGTGATGTTTGTTTCTTAGTCTATTTGTTGTATGTCATGGTATACTCTTGTTTGTGCACTGGAGTTTTGGCATTGTGCATTGTACTTGAGACGATGGTGAGGTCACTTGAAGCATGGAATCTCCTATAGGGATGTGTAGATCATGGTGTCATGATAAGTTCCTGATTCAGATGATTGGAGCTTTGACAGTGGTCTGGTAATTCTTTATGTATTGGGTGCTTTGATTATTTGCTTGGTACTTCATGATAGTGCAGTAATGTAGTTGAAGTTTAGCATGAGATGATCGGTTGCTAGCACTCATGGATACATGAAGAATAAGGTGAGGCTGTCTTTCTCTTATGAGAGGAGTGTTGCTGCTTGTTATTATTGATGAAGTTTTCAGCAGAAAGTCCAAGAAGCCTACACCTTGATTGAACGTGAGTTCAATAAGAGACCTATGAGGAGATTTCTCTTGAATTAGTCATGATGACTTTTTTATCTTGAAGGAGTATTCTCGTTCCCACTCCTGGTTTACTCGATAGTTTATCTGAAAGGTATTTGGCCCATTATATTTTTCAGATGTGTTTTATGTTCACTTTCATGATATGAATCTTGAATTACTATTTAATGATTCTGGAGGATTCATAGTGGAAGTTGTATAGTTTCTTTTATCTCCTTGTTACTAATGAGAATTGGTGGGAGATGATGTATGGGCTGATTTCCTGAAATGGGAAATGAACTAGTTTGATCTTCTTTGAGATGCTTACATCCATATTGGTTTTAAAGTCGGTTTGATCTTGGTGATTGAATGGATGGATGTTGTTAAGTATTTTCTTTTAGGATGTGAAGAAGATCATTCTTGACACAACTAGCTGTTAGAAGTGTATGTAGGAGGATGTTCTATAGGAATATGATGTGCAGAGTTTCTCTCTGTGGCTGTGAAGGCTTGTGGTGAGAGAAATGTTTCCTATAATATTTTGGTGCAGGTTGTGCATGTCATTGTGGATATTTCCTTGGTGCTACATGGTTACATATTCTATGTGTTGTTATTGGTAGACTTGTGATGCCTTTTTTGATCTTTTTGATCTTGATTACTCAGGCAGTGCGAGTTCCTGTATGTGTCATGTCTTCTTCGACTGGTTGGCAATTGGAGCTTGTATTTGTTGTTGATGAGTTGGTTTTGGTTTGGAATAATTTTACTAATGTTGATACTTGTTGAGGTATGTGAGATTGGATGGTATAGCATGAGTTGTGGGTGCTATTTTTAGTTGCATGGGTTTATCAATTGGATGGGAGTAGTCAGACTGATTGTTGTTCTAGCTGGTGTTTTATATCTTGTTTTTGGAAAATGACTTCACTGGTGTGTTATGTTTGAAGCTTTGAAGTTGATATTGCTTATGTATAGCATTTTGAGCATAGTGAACTGGTAGCATTATCTCATTGTGGATATCACTGGGATATTTTGCTTGTGTTTGTTGGAATGGCGCTTATTCACCTTGGCTTGTATCTTTCTTCCACAAGTGGCATGTTGGAAGATGATAGGGATTTTTCCTGAATGCTGGACATCTTGGATGTTGGAGAAGAATTCTTGATGGAGCATGAGAGCATGTTTGAGATCTATGTGGTTTCCTGGAAGGTTGTGATCGGTTGCATTTTGGTTGCTTTGTTGGATAGTGAGTTGCAGTTGGATGCATGGTCTTTGTTGCAGATTGTCTATTGGACTGTTATCTATGGAGACTTGTTGGTCAGGTGTCTTGAGTATTGCGGGGTCTAAACTGGTGGAGCTAGTATGATCCTAGTTTTTGGTTGCTTTGGAGGTGCCTTTGTGATCTTCATCAAGTGGGACATTGTTGGAAATATTGCCTCAATCTCACAAGTTAAAACCTTTGAGAAAGCATGGTCGTTGTGACATTCATGTTGTCTGGCCGACTGGCAGTTTAGTAACCTTGTGTTTTGCTCATGTCGCTGAGACTTTGTTTCTGTCTTTCTGACTGATGATGTCACTGTCACTTGTGGCCTTTGCTATAACCTTCTACCAAGTGGGGACCTTTGGTCGACGGTTTGGTCTAGCAGATGTCGGGGAGACTCATGGCAACTAGATCATTTGGGTAACTCATATGTGTCAGAATGAAGTCTTGGCGACAGGGATATGTCTCACTGATAGTCATACACATGGAGTCATCGGAGTAACAAAAGAGTTCGGTAAGAACTCTTGGCGATGGGAATTTGTCTCATCGATGGTGTGGGATATGTTAGGCATGACTCCTAGCAAAAGGTGGGCTCGGGATAACCTGGAGACTTTGGTGTGAAGTCTTTGCGACAGGTGTTGGTCTCGCCAATGGCTGTGTGATTTTGGTGTAACATAAGAGGCTTGGTGTAACCTTTTGGCGATAGCGGTAAGTCTGGCCGACATGAGACTTTGGTGTAACACATGTGTTTTGGTATGTTGTCTTACCGAATGTGGAATGTCTTGCTAACTTGGTATGACATGGTGTGCTCGGTGTGATGTCTTGGCGAAAGATGAATGTCTTGTCGACTGTTGGGCACTTTGGTGTGAGTTGAAGGCATCGGTATGATGTCTTGGTGAAGATTGATTGTCTCGCCGATGAGGTAGTCTATTTTCAATATGACTTGAAAACTTGGTATGAACTCTCTGCGAATGTGATAAGTCTTACTGACTATTATTTTGCACTCGGTATGACTTGAGACTTGAGTGGAATGTTCTGGCGAGACCAGTATGTCCTGCCGACAAAATGACTCTTCGGTGTGACTTAGGATATCGATATGTGGTCTCACCAAAGAGTGATAGTCTTGCAGAAAGGAAAACTGAAGTCGATACAAGTTATAAGCTTGGTGGAACCTCTTTCCGATGGACACGACTCTTGGAAATAACGTGTAATCAGGTCTTGTGGCATCAGGGAGACATTTCTAGTGTCTCACCAACATACGACACAGGTTGAACACCTTTGACCATTGGAAGATCATCCTACGTGGTGCAATTTGGACCTATCAGAGAAGGAAGAATGTGAACCATTTGTTGAACCGAGGAAGTGGAAACATCTTTGATGATAATAATGCTGAGCTAGATGATTCAATCATTGTGATCTAACAATTGGAAACGAATTGTTTCACAGAGGCTGTTTGAGAACAAATGCATATATGTATGCATTGGATGTTCTGTGGTAGGTTTTGAAGATATGAGAGCCAGAGAGAACAAGAGAAGAAGATAGAGGCTGAGTGGTTGAGGCCACGAGGCTGAAGCAGAGGAAGAGAGTGGCAGGGTTTTGCTACTAGAATCTCTCCTGACCGTGAATGCCATGGTTGACCTCTGATGTTGATTTTGCTACCAGTTGTATCTAGAATGAACAAGATGTAATCTCTGAAAAGGCTATGAGCCTGAAATTGTATTGTAACTATTTGTTGCTAAATAATACAATGGCTTGATCTTTGGAGTATGGGGTTTTTTATCCAAAATTATTTTCCCTATGTAAATCTATTTGTTCTGGTTTATGTCTCATATTTCATGTTTGTTGGTTCTTGTTGTAAAATCTGTTAATGCATGATGTTGATTTTACATGTGCTTCTCTCAGAAGGAACAATGTGGGAAATAAATTGTGTTTGTTTCCGCTTTAGGACATAGTTGTACGTGTCTTTGAGGCAACCTAATTGAAATGAAAGTTACCGAAGGCACTACTATTCTTAGATATTTCTCTGAGATGCACCTAGATTTCCCAACAGACCTTAATCTTCTTAATCATTGTGGCCGAAGGAAATACTGTCTAATCACCATCCTTGTAGATTACTACTTGAATACAAATGATATAGGAGGTGGGTATGTGCAGGATCATGGTATGCCAAACAAGCCCTTAAGTGGCAATGAGAATTCAGAACAATTAGAGTTAGGCAACTTGATGTAAAAATTTGAATAAGTTATCTATATTATTTCAAAAACATGTAAGAATAGATTCTGTGGGAAATTGAATGTAGTTTCTAAAATACTAGGTTTATTTTTTTAAAAACAAAATCTATTTGGTGAAAATTTAAAATTT
>VDFB02105785.1:171132993-171351734 GCA_007258455.2 Sequoia sempervirens
TACAAAATTTGGCACAATCTTATGTTCAAAATCCCTAAAATACATGTACAATAGTGTGAAACTTTATCTCAATGTGTTTACATATAAGAATTTGCTTGCAAATGATGCTCAAAAATGTCCAAAAAGGAAAAAATGATATAAAAACATATAAATCAGCCCAAATGAAGCCATCCCATGCAACCAAAAACATTTTAGGTGCCAAAATATCCAAGTAATTAAGTAGAGTGTTAAAACATAAAAATATGAATTAATTATACCAAGGGAAAAATCTAGAAATAGTGTACAAGTAACTCTAAAGAGCCCAAAGAGACCTTTCCAACACCACAAGAATCATGAAAAAGAAAGGAATGAAGAAAAATTTATGAGCTTAGGAGTGAACAATGGATATCTAACTTCAATGAGCAATAAATGCATCCAAACAACAAAATTTTTGAAAACCACCTATACCAAAAGAAAATACACATCATCAACTTTCTAGAAAAATTTCATTTATAAAATTTTTCCATCTAGATAAAAAGTTATGAAAAAATTAAAAAAAAAGTGCTAGAAGAGGGACTTTCAACACTATCTAGGTGAAAAATTTAATGCTAACTAGGTGCAAAAATTGGTGGGGCCCATTGTCTAATCTCTAGGCCAACAATAGGAAAAATCTAGAGAGCACCAATGACCACATGTGAGAAACATATTCATAACTTATGAGACTGTCTCACAACAACCAAAGGCACTACAAAACTATTTGAATAGCAATAAGATACCTCATACTGACAATATGGGATAAATGTTCCAACAATCTTCCAAACAAGCCCACCTCCACTTTATTTGCATAGAAGCCTTGGAAACTTTATAAAATATAAAGTTTCAAAAAGTGTATAGCCTCTAGTGAAGATGAAGAAATGAACCTTATATATAGCCAAATCATAGTAAAAAAGGATGCCCATGTGTAGGGATTTTTTCCTTGCTTGTCTCAAGCAAAAAAGCATGCCTCCAAAATTTCAAACACCCAAGGAGATGGCATAAACCTATCGATATTTGGATTCAAACCTTCCAATCTTCAATCAAAAACTGTACACTGTTAAATGCCTCTATCCAAAATGTAGATCAAGACCCCACATAAATGTTCATATAATAAACTTTAAATGCCACATCGACCTTGGCTCTTTATGGCAGGAATAATACAATCTCCATAAGGTAGTTTTTTGAATAAAGGAAAGCTTCGATTTACACCAATATTTTCAATGCAAGGTATTCAAATAACATATTTGATTTTCCCTCCTTTTAGGTTACAAATGCCTCTGCCCTCCTCAAAATAGAGATTTTGTCCCTCTCAACAAAGAAAAAATTGGGCATACAAACTAAAAACTCAATGCCCCTTCACCAAATGCTTCTCACAAAGATAAAAAAATTCCCCTTTCAATAGGAAAATAACACTTCAAAATATAGGGATGCACCCAATAATGAAGATACCACTCCATTCACATGTTTGAGGGGTTTTCTTTCTCACAAATCATTAAGAAAATTGCCTCAAATAGAGGGGAACAAATTCCTCCAACTACTTAGGGATCACCTCTAAGTAGCAGTGCCCCTCATGTAGGTTGTTCTCATCCTTCACACCCCTCCACAAGTCTCCAATCATTCCATAATGAAATTGGCTAGGCTGGTCTTTTGACTACCAATCACAATATTTGAAACAAATGCCTCAAATGATTCACATGGGTATTTTGTGTGAGGATGAATGGGTATGGGCTAATGGGAAAATCCCGATTTGCAAATGTCACAAATCATGATCAAATCACTCCCAAATTTGACCGCCTAGCAATATGAATGGAATCAATAACAACAAGGAAGAAAAATTGTATAAGAACCACACCTAGAAATAATTCATAGTGGAGATAAATCATATCCCAATAGAGAATCAATTCTTTGAACAGAGATTTTGTTCTTATAAAAAGTGCCTTTCTAGTTTCCAATGCAGAAAACAATGGAATTGATATTTGCAAACAGAAGGGAAAACTATGCTACCTTCAATAAGACAAATCAAGCCATCCACCTTTGTCTCTATTCATGTCTTCTACTGGATAAATATTCCATCAATGATTTATATGACTATGCTTGATGACATCTTTATCTCATTTAAAGGGTATCTGATTTAGAGATTAAATTCCACACAGAGATCTAACTTTGCATGGATTTCAAACAAGGAAATGACCTACACACAAAAATGAAAATTGTGCCTTCTTGTAGCACATAATTGATCAAATTCTAAAGAAAAAATATCATCCAAACTAGAAAGAACTCCTCAAAATAGATTGTGCCTCCAAACAATAGATCAAGACTTTGAACAAGAGAATTGCACCACTTGAAGAGAAAATCGGGCCCTAAAAAAGATGCACCTCCAAACAGAAAATCCATGTGGGAAAATAAATGGTGAACTTTAGAGATTAAAAATTCCACCAATCTGCCTTCAAATCCACGAGGAACAGGCCTAACAAAAAAAGGATCCAAAATTTCTCTGGAAACTCACACCTAGTGAAGAATCTCAACATCGAAGATGGTTGCAAAAGACATGCTTTGATACCATGTTAGAGCAAATAACTCAAGCGAAACTACAAACCAAAAGAAACCTTCATGAACGAGAGAAGAAATAGGAGAAGTCATTTTACCAGGAGTGAAAACCAATGAGTTGAGATGATGGACTAATGTACAAAACCCTACTTATAAAGGAAATATGCAAGTTAGTAAAAGAAATACCCAAAAAAATATATATTCACCTAACTATGCACCTAAATAATCACTATCTAATAATATTTTCGTAAGTAAAACTTAAGCATGGTAAATGGTAAAAGTCATTTACTCCAACATATACCTTTGTGTGCAATGCTATTTTTACTATCCTAAATGATGCAAAACAATAGAATGCAAAGCAGAAAAACAACACTTCAACACCTCAAGATAGGCCTAAGTTGAACTCAAACAAAGAAATATAAAACATTGATTATACCTTGTTTGAGTTGATATTATTGGTTATCCCTTTGATATAGCTTGAATTTGTGCTCCTTGATGGCCAAACGGGATAAAATTCTATGCAAAGTGATGCAAATTTGATGTAGAATTCCATGAAAGATGTGGGTATTTTGATTGATGAACGCAAAATGGAAGCTTGGTTAGTGCAATAATGGTGGTTGAATGCAAATGCAAGTGCTTGAGTTCTAGATCTTGAATGCTTGAATTGTGAAAGTGTGAATGAATGGAAATGAGAAAAAATCTTCCATTTTAAAGGAAGAGTCTCTAAAGGATTCAATGGCTAGGATTTAGCCAACATGTACAAGATGGAGGATTGTGATGAGGTGAGGGCTGAAAAACCCTTACATCTTGCCATGTGGAAATGAGATAGTAAAAGGGACATGTGAGGTGGAGAGAGGAAATGTGAGGTGGAGGTACTTGCAAGTACCTTGGGATTAGGGGAGAATCTCCTTAAAAAGGAAGTTCTTGTCCCCATCTAAGAGTGATGGTGACAAGTGAGGAATTTTAGAAAGTCATCTCTTATCATCATGGAGAAGAGAGAAGTGATTGGGGAAATAAATGTGAATTTATAATTCACATGATTAGAGGTAACTTGTGGATAAAACAAGGTCCTTATAAAGGAAGTTCTTGTCCCATGTGACTGATGTGACAAGTGAGAGAATTTGGAATTTCCCAAAAACTTGCATGAGGAAGAGAAATGCATTGAATGAATAAATGTGAATTTTAAATTCACATGGGGAAGAGGTCCAAGCTCAAAAAGGAAAGCACTTATGAAAGGTTAACTTGGAGGACATACCAAAGATGGCATGTGATTAGAATAAGGTTTTTTTTGAGAGGGCATATGATTAGATTAAGGTTGTGCAAACAAATGATTGAGAATATTAATGAAGGATTAGAGGAAAGTGGGAGAATATGGAGGATGTGACATTAATCCTAATTAAAGGCATGCACATCCTAATCGTGGATTATTTAAACTAATCCATATTAGAAGAAGGTTATGGAGGATATGACAAGGAGAGAGAAAAAGGGGGAATTTAAAATATATTTAAATTCAAAAAGGCTAAATGACTAAATTAAATAAATTGATATATTTATTTAATTTAGAGAGGAAAGGATGAAAGGTAAAGTATTTAATTACTAAATTAAATACTTGAGAAACCTTAGGAAAAGGGGGAATATTAATTAAATAAATCATTTAATTAATACCAACGAAATATGAGATAGACGAATAAAGGGAAAAAATTTGACCATGTGGGAGTGGTCAAATTTGGATGTCAACATTTTTCCCCTCTTCAAAATATTGATAGAATAATAGTGTTTCAGAGAAAAATAAAATGCAAATGACTCTTTAGAGAAAGCAACTAGAAAATGATGCCCCACCATTGGAGAAGTTGTGTGAACTACCCAAATGGTGGGAAATGAAAGGAGATGCCCCAATCTTGCAAGAAAATGACAATGACAAAGGAATGGAGGAAAATAGTAGGGTATCCCCCCTCGAGAGGATAGATGGGGAAGAAAAAGGGACACTAGGAAACTTCTCAATATGAACCATTGGATAGAGCTTGAAAAACCACGAAGATTAGCTTTTGAACAGAGTCAAATGGATACACGATGCACAAATGGTAGTCCTTAGAAGTTAGAGGATTGGTTGAATTAAAAGAGGTTAAAGGAAAGGGTAAAAATACCCTTAACTTTAAAAGTTAGAAAAGGAGGGAAAAATTATATATAGTAATTTTGGAAATTACTATTCCTCATTTGCACACCTAGAAGTTGAGTGAGAGAGAGAAAAGAGGAGAAGGAGACAAGGAGATGAGGATGTCAAATTACTACGATGACAACATCATCCACCAGGGGGACAAGGTACGATGGTTCTTCCATGAGCATGTCGTTCCATTCCAGGTTAGGTCAACAAACCTCTTTGTGATTTTAAGCATTTTTAGGTATATTTTTGAAATTTAATACATTTTGAAAAAATGGGTTTTTGGGTTGGTGTAGTTTAGAAAAATGGGTAGCTGGAGAAATTTTGATTTCTCCCATCGGGTAGGCAGAATTTCCTAGTAGAGGCAGTGGGAAAGGGGGTAGGTTTACCCAATTACTGGGAAAATGAGCCCAAGAAAAAAGAAGAAAGTTCCTGAAAGGGGCAGGGGGGATGAGGGGCAGGTGGACTAGCCCTGGGATTGGATAAATTTTCCCTAGAAATAGAGTGACCATAAAAGAGGGGTAACCCTACCCAAGATAGGGGCAACCTTGCCTAGAAGAAGGGTGACCCCGCCCAGATAGGGGCGGCCCTGCCAGGAAGAGGGGTGACTTTGTCCTGGGTGTGGACACCCATCCCGAGCTGAGTTCACCCCTCTCCAAGGCAGGCTCATCTGCCTTTCAAGTGGGCTCACCCAAGTGGAGGGTGGGATCACCCATCTCCTAGGTAGGCTCGCCCTAGTGGAGGGTGGGAATGCATGTCACTAGGGAAAGGTTGCCTATGGCAGGAGGGTTGGTTTACCCATCACTATGCAGGGTCGCCTATGGCTAGAGGGTGAGATCACCTGACATCAGGGTGGGCTCGCCTGTGCTTGAAGGGTGAGATTGCCCACCATCAGGTCAGGCTTGACCGTGCCTGGGCGGGCTTGCCCAAGGGGTGGACAAGGGGGGAGGGGGAAAAGAAAAGAAAGAAAAGAGAGACAAGGAATGGAGAAAGAAAAGAAAATGAAATTGGATAAATTTGTTAAAGGGGATAGGAGGAAAAGAATTAGTGAAAAGATAGCTCAGTGTTGGGAAATGGAAAAGAGGGATAGATGGAGGAAATGATGAGATCACTGACATATCGTGTGATATGGATGTAGTGGTTCGATAGTTTGTGGAGGTGCGAGAGGTGAATAGAGGTGTTGGAGGTGAAAATAGTAGCGATGAATGAAGTGGACCATGAGTCTCTGTCATGAGTGGGGTTGCTACATTTCCTAGGATACCCTACTATTAGAGCTCATTGGGTAATATTGACAACCCTTATAGAGCTCTAGAGTTCCCAGACCTCAAATTTCCCATCTCTCGGTAGGGGAGATGACTGTGACCCTGGAGGACATATGGCAGATAGTGAGGATACCTATAGTAGATCCTCTAGTGAGCATGACAACATCAGAGGGGTAGTGTTAGATTATACCCTATGGGTTTTTTTTGGATGATATGACCTCTCTGTGTAGAGGAAGGGGTTAGACATGGATAGATGTCTAGTGTTGGGGGTGCCACCGCTACCACTATACCTGTGTGGGTTGATTAGTGGATTGCTAATACTAGACTCAAGTGAGCACTTTTGGAGCCTAAGCTACATGGAGATGATACAACATATTGTGGAGGGGAGAGAGGGGGAGTTTGCATGGGGTACATCTATCTTGGCATAGTTGTATAGAGACATTTACATTGTGTGCTACCGAGAGGCGCTTAGTTTGACATAGGTGACACTACTATAGGTATGGGCCTAGGAGCACATTAGTGTGGCCATACCAAGAGTGGTAAGATAAATATTAGAGGATGTGACAACACTAGTAGCGTATTGGTATGGGGTAGCGTATGGTTGGGTGTGGCATTATGAGTGCTTCGAGGATCTAGATAGATGGAGGAGGACACTGGATGACCTTTAGGAGGAGCATATAGTGTGGAAGTTAGACATGAAATGACAGTTATCTAGATAGAGGAGAGATGAGGATAGACATAGAGGCTATTTTTGTACTGGATGTTATATATTCAGGAAGGAGCCACATACAGTGGAGGCACATAGGGTGGACAAAGTGACCAAACAATTTGGGCTAATGCAAGACATTCCTTGCAAACTAGAGAGATTCTGATGGATCTGATGAGAGTAGCCATGGGGGAGCCGATTATGGCTAGGTCTGTGAGAGAGCATTAGGAGACACTATAGCTAGTACCTTACTTAGGTAGGACCATGGGGGAAGTAGAGGTGGGAGTGATGATTTGATTCTCCATGTGGCATGTCTGTCACCAACCCCCACAAATTACACTAGAGGAGCCGATTGTGGAGGCACTAGGTTTTTGCCCAGAGGATGAGTTGTGATTGGTAGGCCAAAGGAGAGGGAAGGAAGTAGCTAGAGTAGCAGGGTAGCAGGAGAGAGGACAAGGGGACGCTAGGGTCGTAGGTCACCAGGAGAGGGTGAGGAGGAGGAGGAGATAGTGGAGGAGAGCCCAGGTGGAGATTGAGGCAGAGGCAGAGATGATGGATGAGAGATATGAAGTAGGGGTGGAGGGGATGGATGAGAGAGATGGGGTAGAGATAGAGGAGATGGATGAGAGAGATGAGGTAGAGGTGAAGGCGATGGATATGGATGTTCATGATATTCTCCAATTGGCCATGTTACCACCTATAGTAAACGATCTGAATGTAATATTGAGAGGAGCCATGGTGAGAATATAGATTATTGAGTAGAGACTAAGAGATATAGAGGTTGGGAGGTGCAGAGAAGAGGTCAAGGTAAGAATGTTACGAGCAGAGGTGGAGAGTGTGTAGGAGGAGGGTGCAAGGGATTTCAGGGCCCTAGCCAATGTGGTGTTGCGACATGAGGAGGACATACAAGCAGAGATGGATAGTCTACAAGCTAAGGTGAGTTAGCTATGAGTAGAGGTGACTCAGTTAGATGGGGAGGTATCTAGAGAGATGAGGAGGGGATTGTGGTGAGATGGGAGTGAGACAAGTTAGAGGCAGTCATGACTATACTATAGGTGAGAGGATAGGGAGAGCCTAGAGGAGTGATAGAGTAGGTATCATCAGAGACCATGGAAGAGGCATAGACGAACCTAGATGATTTAAGAATATAGGTGGAGGGGCTATTGAGAGAGAGGAATAAGCTAAGACGAGAGCGAGACGAGCTCTACAACAGAGTTGAGGTACTAGATTAGATAGTGGGTGACATGTGGCTGATATAAGAGAAGGATGAGGCTATGAGGGCTTAGGTACAAACTTTGTAGATAGAGAGGGATACAACATAGACACAAGTTCAAACCCTATAAGGTGAGAAGAATGCAGTGGTGGAACAAGTGCAGGTTGTGGAGAGAGAGAGATGTAGCATAGGCATAGGTACAAGCCATGTGGAATGGGAGAGATGCAACACATGAACAGGCATAGGTAGTGTAGGATTAGGGTGGTGAGATAGGAGAAAAGGTATAGAGATTGTAGGAAGAGGTACAAAATATGCAGGATGATAGGGATAGGGCTATAGATTAGGTGTCTAAGATGGGAGAAAAGATTGGCCAAATGTGGATAGCACAAGATGCATGGGCACAGGAGAGGAGATCCATATGTGGATTTTGGGATAGGTATAGGGCGGAGCGGGATTTGACCAGATATCCGCATCAAAGCGGGATGAGTACATGTGAGAGGCTAGCTACTACATGGAAGCCTACTTCATGGTAGTGTCAGATCAGACATGGTAGATGTCTGCCTATGTCAGAGCGGCGCCATACATGCTAGCACCATCCTAGTCAACAGGGACACACACCCGTGTGAACAGTAGCTATAGAATGACCCCTCCACACAAAGTGGCAGTACCAAACTCACCTCATAGGTCAAATGTGGGCAGATCATAGTAGAGAGGATAGAAGACATGTGAGAAGATACCTGTTTTTGACAAGTGCATGATGGATGTATAGTATAAAGTAGTAGAGATCAGAGTTGATTCAAAGCCTTTTACTTTGTACTTTATTTGATGATTATGGATGTATTTTGATTGTATGATGGACACTATTATGGATTATGGGATGGTCATTGTATTTTGATTTTTATATGATATGTGATAGCCCTTATTTGCACTATGTTATGTATATGTTATGGATGATTTTATTTATGTAAATGTGTATGTTTATGATTTGATCATTCTAATGTAATGTATGTATATACTTGTTATGATTTATTTTTATGATTATATGGATGATATGGATGGTATATATGATGGCTAACCTTTATGATGTAGGATGTGATGCATGATATATGACCTTATATGTTATGAATATAGATCTAACAATTTATGATGCAGGTGAGGATGTATGTAATGTGTTAATGGTATGGATTAATATGGGAATGAATGGATGATGAAATGAATCTAAGATGCTTATAATAACCAAATATGATTAATCTAACCACTTAAAATAAATATGTGATGACAATGCATATGGGATGGAATGAAATGAACCTAGAATGTGACATGAGATGCAATGTGGATGGTAGATGGACTTTATTTGTGATCATGCTTTCTTTAGCTTATGCAAAATAAAGGTGTGTGATATGTGGGATGAAATGCATGATGAACATAAGTGTCAATAAGGACTTGCATAGTGATGAAGGTAGGTGGTAGACGTATTGTTGATTTAATGGAAAATACTTTCCCTGTAATCATTATAAAATTAAGGGAAGATGGGTGTGAAATTGAACCTATCAAGAACCATTGGTGAGAGTGATTTGTGAGAGTGGAATTGCTTGCACCCACTTGGTTAAGTACTCAGTTGCAGTGATGATGAAGGTATGTCCATTGGAGGATGGGGGATATATCTTGCTGATTAGGTCAAAATTCCACTGAGAGAAGGGCCATGGAACTATAAGAGGCTATAGATCCTATATAGGAGCATGTATTAAATCCATGTGTTATTGAAAAGGGAGGCACATCTTGACAAACTCACAAGAATTATGTTCCAATGTGGGCCAATACTAGCCTACTCAAAGAATTATTTTAGCTAGGGCCATGCCATTTGAGTGGGCCCGACATACACCACTATGTACTTTTGTTAATGTAGTATGGGCTTTAGTCCTGTTCAAACACCAGAGGAGGGTTCCATCATACCTATGTGATAAAGTGTATCACCTATGATTATGGAATGGGATGTACACTGGATGAAATATTTTCATTAGTTGTATGTAAGATCAGGAGGTAGGATGTTATCATGAAGGTAAGTGTAAATTTTGTGGTACCATGGTGACTCGAGACCTACAATGTTGCACAACATTTTAGTCTCAGGGATATCGTAAGCTAGGATTAAGAGTTTTTTAACGAGGAACTCACACTATGTTCAATCTTTTTGCATGTCAATGAGAGAAAAAATTGTAGCCATGGCATTTGTTGCTTTGTTTTGGACTCTTGGAATCTGATCAAACTAGATGGAAGTAAAATACTTTTTGAAGTCATCTACCATGTGTTTGTAAGGAAACAACTTTTTTTTTCAAAAACTCATCGTTGAAATATTTGATGATTAATTGGGAATCACCGAAGACTCTCAAGTGAGTGATATGCCATTGGATTACAATTCTAAGGCTAGTAAGAAGAGCTTCATACTAAGCTATGTTTTTTGTACATGAAAAAGACAACCTGAATGAATTTGGAATATAATCACCTTGGGGGCTGATGAGCAAGATGCCTACCCCCGATCCATTGTGTGTGTACAACCCATCAAAGTATAGTTTCCATGTGGTTGCTTCTGATATTGTAAAAACCTCTTCATCAGGGATTTTTGTTACCAAAGGATAGGAATCTACTAGGGGAGCATCTGCCAGCTGATCCGCTATCACTTTCCCTTTAATAGCTTTTTGATCCACATATTCTATATAAAATTCACTCAAGAGCATGAACCACTTAGCCATGTGACTGGTCAAAGTTGTCCTAGATAACAGATATTTGAGGGGATCGACTCTGGAGATGAGCTTTACTAGGTGACTAATCATATAGTGTCAGAGTTTTTGCAAATTGAAAACCACAACTAAGCAAGCTTTTTCCATTGGGGAATAATTGGGCTCATATCCCACCAAGGTCTGACTGATGTAGTATATTTTTTGTTCCTTTGAAGACTCATCATGTTGTGATAGTAATTCCCCCAGTGCCACTGAAGTAGCAGAAATATACAACAAGAGTGGTTTACCCAGTATTGGTGGCATAAGGATCTATGGGTGAGCCAAATACTCTTTGATTTTATCAAACCCACATTGAAATTTTTAATTCCACTTGAAGGATATATCCTTTTTTAGTAGATGAGTGAAGGACTAGCATTTGTCAGTTAATTGAGCTATGAACTGCTAGATGGATTGTAGCTTACCATGAAGGCTTCTCAACTGTTTGAGATTGTGTGGTGGAGGAATATCCATGATTTCCTTGAATTTTTCTAGATTGACCTCTCTGCCTCTTTTGGAGATGATGAATCCCAGTATTTTTCTTGATGTGACCCCAAAGACACCCTTCTTTAGATTCAAACATAGGTTATAGTTCTCTAGATGCTAAAAAATATTCTTCAGGATCATTAGGTATTCCTTCTTGGTTCTTGATTTCCCTAGTAGATCACCAACATAATCTTCTATTATTATGTGAATAAGGTCATTGAAGATAACAATCGAGGCTTGTTGATAGGTCTTCCTTGCATTCTTGAGGCCAAAAGGCATAACATTGTAATAGAACATGCCCCAAGGTGTGGTGAAGGTTGTTTTATGTTGATCTTCAGGTGCAATCTTGATCTGATTGTATCCAGAGAAGCCATCCATGAGGGAAAGCATCTCATGCTTTGTAGTTAAGTTTACCAACATGTCAATATTTTTTATAGGTAAATCATCTTTGGGATAGGCTTTATTAAGGTCTCGAAAGTCTCTAAGATCTTGATATTCTCATTTGGCTTGGTGACTAGCACTATGTTGGAGATTCGATCAGAATAATCAATAGGTCATATGAACCCAACTTCTAACAGTTTCTCCAACTCCTTCTTGACAAGAAAATCCCTAAGGGTGCATCTTTCTTAGTTTTTTTTTATAGATTTAACATCTGGATGCACGTTTAGGTGATGTACAACTAGATTGGGATCTAAGCTTGGCATATTTGAGTAAGCCCATGAAAAGTTAATGACACCTTCCTTAAGAAGCTGAAAAATGGTAGACTATTCTTCCTCTACTAGTGATTTGGTTACATGATTTTGGGATCCTCTTCAATTCCAAAATTTAATTCTTGTGTTTCCTTGATCAGGATGGATGATCATTAAGATAGCTTAGTTCTAACAAGGGGAAGATGAATGACCCCATTTTCTAGTGCCTCATTGAGGTTTCCGCTATCAGATACACCCTTTATTTTTACTTTTTCAAAATCACAAAGCACCTTGGGGAGGTTTTCGCTAGGTGATCCTTTTTTATTTTTCTTCCTTTTACTTTTACGGTTAGGATGTTCATCTTGCCCCAATCCCATAAGATGTACATACTAATCCAGTAAGGGAAAGGTGTCAATAGGTTTGATACCATGTAGGTCCCAATCAATGATTTCAAGATGACGAAGGGATGGGCTAATGGTGCAAATGGATAGGAATTCAAACATGGAAGAAAGGTCGGTTTGATCTACATCATCATATGCATGTTTCATGGATTCCTCCTTTGGTATGTCCTCGAGGGGACCATTTTCCACACTGACATTGTTAGAGGAACTAGACGATGCCATAGGACCCTTTTTTTTATTATCATAGCCCAAAGCAAAATTTATTGGATGCAAAAAAATTTCTATTAGTTGTTGTCTTCCTTGCTCATCTAGAGCAAGGCCTCCCCCCTAATAATTATGTTTTTTTTCAAACTTAGAAGGACACAAATAAGTCTCTTGTAAATATTCTTTCAAGGGGGGAGAGGGTTTAGGTTCCTCACAGTACACCTATTGACATATGTCCTCTTCTAGTGTGTCTTTCCTTAGTCCAAGAGAGCGGTAAGTATTGGTTCCCACATTCTTCGAGCTGAGAGTAAGAGTCTTTTCGTCTAGCTTCAGTGTAGAGTGAGAAGGTTGGCCATATGTTTGTGGCAAGGGTCGCATGGTTGCCATGTTCAAAGTAGTATGCATTTCATATTCACCACATCCTTTGTCAATGATCTAGACTTTGGTAAGGGTGGAATCAGGTGTGGATGGTGGAGTGGATGAAGTGGTAGCTAGTGCATTGGTAGATGAGTGAGATGATGATGTCTAAGGTGGTCCCATTTCCACTCCAAGATAGTAATGAGAGTGGGGGATGGAACCTTCTAATATGTGGCAATATTCAAATGGTTGAGGATCCAAGTCTATGGTGACCTCCATCCCATTAAATTGGAATTTTAGACATTAGTGGTATGTGGATGGAATGACTTGCATGGCGTGGATCCATGAATGGCCAAGGAGGAGATTATAGGGTAGTTCCAAATCAAGGATGTGATGTGTAGTGTATTGTAAAATGGGCCCAACCTGAAGTGGAAGACATATTGTGCCTTCAAAATCATGCTCTGCATTTTCATACACCTTGATAGTGACAACTTGATTATTTAAATCAACATGGTTGTATCCCACCTATTTTATGAATTTTAATGTGCAAAGATTCAGGGAAGAACCATTATATCCCAACACCCTTTTTACTTTGTGGTGGTTTACAAGGACCTCGAGATGGAGAGGACGGTTGTGATTCGATTCAATATAGGGCATGTTATTTTGGCTAAAACCTAGTTGATAGGTGGTTGAGAGATGTCCTACCAATGCTTGAAATTGAGTAGGATCAATGTCAGTGGGGACATGGGTATCATGTAAGGCTTTGGTTAGGATTTCTTGGTGTATGGGAGAAGACTTGAGCAAATCCAAAATGGATATCTGTGATGAGGTCTTTCCTAGATGATCAAGAATGTTATATTGAGAACTTATAGGTGGCTATTGGGTGGATGTGGAGGCTCCAGGAACTGTGATATGTGTATGGCAGGTTGTAACATCACACTATGGGTCCTTTCCTTTTACATGTATCATAGATACATGTGGTTCTACTTGCTCAATGTGCATGACAATGCCCTGATAATTAAACAAAACATTTTTATAACTAATATGGTTTGTGGTGTTATCCTGATTATTGTTGTTGCTAGGTTGAATTGGGTTGGTGTTCGATGTGCTAGGACCTTGATTATAGTTCGGGAATACGTTCTTGTATATTTTCAATTGAGCATTGGATGAAGGTGTCATGTTGGCATCCACATGTATGTCACCTTGATCTATGAGATCCCAAATGTATGTTTTCAAGCTTTGAAACTTGTTTAATGTATTCCCTTTAATCTTATGGAGTTCACAGTACTCATTTTCTTTGTACCAGACTAGTTTAGGCTTTGATTCATCAATAGGCTTGGTCATAGGATATGAGATCAAGTAATTAACTTAAAGGAGCCTATTAAACACGACACTTAGGGGTTCTCCTAGTCGAGTGAATTGATGTTTGTTACCTCTTTATTATATTCTGATTGGATTGTTGGGAAGGATGAGGTGCCCCTTGAGGAATTGATATGGCATGAGGATTTGACTATTGAGGACTAGCGTATTGTGGCTTCTAGGAAGCATTAACTACTTGGATGTGTTTGGTGTCAGTGACACCATCATTGATAGGTTTTTTTTTTGTTCCAATAACGATACTTATCACCAAATGACTTCTCTTTATCAGAGTTGAAAATTGAGACTAACCCTTTGGCAATGAGGGATCTCTCAAGAATGGGACTTTTTCCACTATTTCCACAAATTTTGTGACACAGTGAAGTCTGAAGTTGTGGGCCATATCTAGATGGGAGTTTTGGATAAAGAGGGTGACCATGTCTTTTTTTGTAAGTGGAGATTTCATCTGATTGGCTAAAGCTCGCCATCTCTGAAGATAGCTTGCAAAAGTTTCTCCCTCATGCTACTTTTCTTTTAGGAGATCCAACATATTGATGTCCTCCAATTTAAAGGAGAAGTGGGAGACAAAGTGTTTTGAAAGCTATGCAAAGGACTTGATAGATCCTTTCTCAAGACCCATAAACCAATCAAGGGCTATCCCATGTAAACTCCTAGGAAATAACCTCATGAGATAATTGTAATTATGAATGACTTCTTAGCAATGGGCATAAAACTCTTGAAGATGAGCCTGGGGGCCTTTTGTTCCTTTGTACTTATCAAATTTTGACATCTCAATTTTTTTTGGGAAAGGAATCAATGAGATTGAAGGATCAAACAGATAGTGACAGATTTCTTCAAACTTGAAGGATTGTTTGCTAGTCCCTACTTGCAAGTCCTTTAACACAGCTTTGAGTTCTTCCAAATCTTTATTGGCAAGCATTGCAGGCATCAAATTAGATGGAGTAGGTTGATTGTATGGAGGATATTGCTAATATGATGAGGATGGGGTAGCAATAGTTGGATCATAAGTGGGTTGAGATGTGTATGGAGGTTTTTTCTAGTATTGATTAGTATATGTGGATTTTGGTTATGGATTGGCGTAAGGTGGATAAGAGGATGACATATTTTGATAGTAAGAGGTGGAAGCTACTTGTTGATATGGGGGTTGTTGTTAGTAATATGAAGTGGATGGAGCACCCTATTGATATTGTGGGGGAGCTTGGTAGTATGATGACATGGAAGCCCCTTGTTGGTAAGGCAGTGGTTGCTAATAGTAGGAGGTGGATTGAGCACCCTGTTGATAAGGTGGTTGTTGTTGTGTGTAGGATGTAGATGAAGCACCTTGTTGGTATGAAGGCTACTATTGAGCATAGTATGGATTGGATTGGTAATTATGTGCAACGTTGGGTTGTTGTGTAGTATACAGAGGTGGTTGTGGATTAGATTTTTAATAGTAAGTATTTGAGTGTGATTGTGAAGGATTGGTGTAAACCAGTAGTTGAGATCGCAGCAAATTTTGAGGGACCGGATTGGGGTTTAGATTTGATGGGGTAGCATAGGTGGTATACATGCTTGATGGATGATAGAGATATTGTATGAGGGGATTGTGTTGTTCTGGTGTTGGAACGTGTGTATGTTGGGGTGGTTGTTGTTTATGTGGTGGTTGTTGATAAGATGGAAAAGATAGGATGTGATGTTGTTGTGGGATTGTCACAGAGGCATCATGGGGCAGTGCAGAGGTTGCGATGTGGCTTGCATCACTTTGTGTGGGGGTTGTGTAGGAATAGTAGTATGTTGTGAGTACTTTTTCCCCAAGATATGCCCTCTAAGATAAAAAAAGTGAGCAAACATATCTATAACTCGATCGATATTTGTTGAGAAACAAAGAGAGAATACACGCGATAGTTTTACTCACACTTACAAGATGTTTTGTTCACTTTTAGTTCCAAAATGAAGTGTGTAGGAAATTACTTTACCCCAACCTAAGACCACCAAAATCCCTTTCGATTCTCAAGATCGTTGTGAGGTACGAGAGAAGCGCATACGTCTTTTCAATGGTTTTAGTTTGGTTAAGAAATTACAAGAAAAAGTAGCACTTTTTCATTTTAAGTCCACAAAGCAATCATTTTGATTCATTTTAAAACACCAAAACAAGATATGAAAGTTTCCTTGTTCAATTGTTAAATCTGAAATCAAAGTCTAGTAAGTTTGTAATGTTTAGTTTTAGCCCAAATTTGAAAAGATCAAATCGGGGATTGATTTTAAACCCAAATTGAAAGTGAGTTGTGCTAAAATAGAAAATGAAAGCAGGAAAATTTGGATGTCTCAAGTTATTACACAAAGCATTAAAAAAATATTTTCTTTCAAGTTCCAATTCATGTGTCCAACTCCAATCTGCTTTGCTTTCGCCTAATTCCAATGCTAGATTCCAATGTCAACCTTCACCTACAAACATAGAATCTTAGAAATGAGATTTATTTCAAAGAATCAATGAAGCCTATAGCATTATCAAAGTTTATACTTGTCATGCAACCCCAAGTTAGAAAACCAAATGATTGGCTATGTAGAAAAATATTTGAAGGTCCCTCCACTGAATTGTAGTTTACAACTATATTTTTCCAAATTGAGTTATGCTTATCCCATTATTGTAGAATTATGGAGAGGTCTCCAATAGTCAACGAAAGATATTTAAATTCACCCAACTGTTAGAAACTAGACTTAAATGCAATATTAGTGAGAAAATATCACACCCACCCCAAGTTGAGTGATTTTAATTCTACTTGTGAGATATGACACCACCTAACAAAGATTTGGGGAAATCAGCCTGCAAAGAGTGATTAAGTGTTTTCTAAGCAAAAAAGAACTCAAAAAGATATCAAGTAAGATTCACATCCTCCAAATGCTATGTGCAGCCATTGTGATTTTCACAAAATAAAAAGAGTTCGTTGGGCCAAATAATGGTTGAGAAGCTAAAAGAAGAAGTTAGATGCAACAACATAGTACAAACTCACATTCAATAACAAAGCATTTATAACTTACATTCATAATTGGATAACACTACTAAGCTAGAGACTATAATATTTAAGGAAATAACATGAATTGTTTAGCTGTCATTAGATGTCTCATTCTCTGTTGTGAGTGATTAGTATTAGCCAAAACATTGTCACAATTACAATAGAAATACATAAATTTTTTACACATTACACCTACTTAAAAGAAACAACTTCTTGATTAAAATAGTGGATGGTAATGGATGGGCCTGCTTACCCGATCGGTTGCACTTGATACTGATTAAAATAGTAGCAAACTTGTACCTAGTTTAGAAGAAGCAAACAAAAGACAATGATGATCATCATCACAAGTTCCTGATTTTGGAGCCAAAATTAAGATGGAATCAAGTAGAAAAGCAAAGCTAACATGGCCACCATCCTCGCCTTTCATTTTTGTCTGTGTTCATTGCATCCGTGTAGATATCCATTACAACATGGAAAGTAGATTCCTTGTAGCTGTAGATAACAAAACAACATCCCTATGATGGGTATGTGCAGGATCATCATGGAAAAATAAGGCCATTAAGTGGAATTTTTTTAGAAAAATCAATGTTAGGGAACCTGACATAAAAAATTGAATAAGTTATCTCTATTATTTCAAAAATATGTAACAATAGAATTTGTAGAAAATTGAATTTAGTTTCTAAACTACTAGGTTTGTTTAAAAATAAATAAAATTTATTTGGTGAAATTTTGAAATTTCAATGCAGCAGTACTTAAATTTCAGGGAAAAAATAAGAAGTAGGTGTTTGTTAGACCACCCTAACGATAATAAAATGATAATATTTTTTTATAGGATTTTATATATAAGTAGAGGACTCATGCCCTGATGTGATGCATGATTTTTTGTAATTTTTTTCCAAGTAAATAATTAATTATGAATTTTTTATTACAACTTTTAAAAAATATTAAAACTCGTATGTTTGACCACCTTAACTTGGTCAAAACTTCATGAAATTTAATTTTTCTTTTTTTAATCCTATAGTATGTGAAGCATAGAATGTGACGCATATTTTGGATTCAAAAAATGTTATAATGTTTGAAAGTTATAGATGTTTTTCAATCATCCTATCGATTAGGACTTTAGTCATAATTCTAATAGAAAATGAATAATAATTATTTATTAAATTCAAATTAAAGAATAATTTATATTGGTGGAAATCTGAGAATCTCTTCTAAAAACCCTTTTCATTTAATCAATTTTGGGTAAAAAAAGAGTCGTCAGCCACATACCCTACAAATACCCATAATATTGTCACTTTTTGGCCCATCATGATCCTACACATACCCTAATTCTTAAATAAGCAAGGTCAAAAAATTAAAATAACAAAATAATATACTTGAAGATGTGTTCGAGGTATTTGGGAATAGTGATGGAGGGTAGGATGACCAAGGTGAAAGGAGGCAAAAAACTAAGATTAAATTTTTTTCCTACCCAAGAGGAAATGTGTGGCCTTCTCTCAACCAAGGATAATGGAAATAAACATGTGGATGATAATAGTCTTACTCTAGCGATAGTTGCATAATAACTATCTACAACCACCTCTTCATGGCACAGTCGTCCATAAGAATAATGTGAATGGTAGATTAGTAAAGTTAGGCGATAGGAAATAAATGTCTACATAGGAAATTAAACTGCACAACTCCTATCTCTAGCAATGTCTAGTCCTAACTTTATTTGCTAATAATTTTCAATTGTTGGCTCCTGCTCACACACGATGACACTGGAGAGGAAGGCATGACACAGAAAAGTCAATACTGAAATGAAAGCAATATTTTTTGTATAATGAAATCACCTCCAGATAAAAGTGGCTCTCCCATTATTAACTGCAATCACTGTCATGATGGGGCAATATGGTATGGGATGTGTCACTATTTACACCTTTCCCCAAATCCATGTGCTTGGAATGACTAGAGGTTGAGGTGCAAGTAATGAGCATTTCTTGAGGTGCCCAACATAGATAGCTTACAGGAAAACATTCATCATGAAGACTTGCAAGATTTGTTAAGAGGTTGTATGTACAATATTAGTGCATTTTAATTAGCACTAAAGTCTACAACAACCTATCACACCTTCTTATTCCATTAAATGAGATACAGATGGTAATAAAGAAGAACCTTACATCTCCTATATCATTTGTATTCAAGCAGCAATCTACAAGGATAGTGATTAGATAGTATTTCCTTGGGCCACAACAGTTAAGAAGATTAAGGTCAATGTATTGATTTTTTGGCACGTTGGAATAGGGTATGGACTTTGATCCAATAGACAAAAGAATATGTTTGTCAGACATTGCTGTTGCAACTATACTAGTAAATACATAGAGGACAAAAAGGAAAAGAGAATGTGGAGGCCTAGACAAGGCACGTTTTCTATTTAACCAAATGCCTAAAGATGCCAAGAATGCTTGAAGAATAATAGAGGTCAAATAATGAAGATTCTTGCACACAAAATTTTAAAATATCCCAACCTGAGATTATGTAACTCTTGAGATGATAAAGCTATTAATATGATGGCAAAAAATTCTATGTTGCCAAATCTGCAATATACAATTTCCATTTTATTTGAAGAACCTTCCCACGCATGATTATGATACCCAAAAATAAAAGTAGAAGTGAAAATGAACTTAGATTATAGGATTCTTGACAGCTTCTATAATATCTACTACAAGATAATGATAAAAAGCAATATTCTTATAATTTTGGGAATAGGAAAATTTTACGTTATTTAGCATTCAAAGCATGGTGATTCAAATAAAATTGGCATTCAAAACACAAATCATTTGAAATATTTAGTTGTTAATATGGTGATTCCATCAACAATCAAAGATCAAGCCCTCCTTCTAGCACCATTACATGTGGACATCAAAATTTGCAAATGGTTAAAACTCTAACACACACATCATTAGCATAGTTAGTCTTTCAGAACAAAGCAAACAATTAACATCCATATGAGATAATCCAATATGCTTTAAAATTCAATCAAATAACAAGATAACTAAGGCATATAAAAACATGAAATAAACCCTATCTCATAGTGGATTGGTGCTTCCTTTATGTTGAAAGAAGCCCTTTCCTAATCCTTTATAAGCTCCTGGATGATATGATGAACAAGATTCAAATGCTTAAGATTGTGTCTCAAGTTGTGGAGGATTAAATCAATAGAGAGGGTCTCTACTTATTGAATATAATGATAGAGGAATGAAAGTTAGGAGGAATGTGAGACAAAAGAAAAACCAATGACAAGATGCCATTTTTCAAGATGTGATAGGATGAAGGTTGTGCACATCTTGGTCAATGGGCCAAAGAGGGGGAGATTTGAAATTCAAAAGATGGCTTGTTGGAGGGAGAAAAAACGTCTTAAATTCCAAGTGGGGGACATGTAAGAGGAGAGTCAATGCTATGTTGGAAGGGACAAGACATGTGGGAGGGAAAATTCAAATTGGAAAAATATTCCCTCAAAGATGCCATTTTGAATGAAAATGATGAATTAATAAATCAATTAAATTGATTTATGAGCACAAGTTGCAAAATCTAGAGAAAAGAGGATTAGGATTAGAATTAATCATGGTTTGATTAATTTAAGATGATGATTAGGTGATTTTGACTTTTGACTTAGATACTTGGATTTATTTAAATCAAATGGGAGGGAATTGATGCATTAGTAATTTAATTAAATAATTTTGATTTATTTAATTAAATGAGGAACATTTGAAGATAATTAAATAAAATTGATTTATTTAATTTAAGGAGTATAACTTAGGATTTAATTAAACAAAAGATTATTTATTTAATTAAAGAGGGAAAATGATGATAAAGGGATGACTAAGGAGGACATGGAATTAGTGAATCTGGATTAGAAGCATGATGTCAATTTTACATGTCTATAGATACCAATTGTCGATAGGGGGACCCTCATGAATATATGAATTTCCTGAAACATTTTGTGAAGTTTGTGGGTCTTGAGGCACTGTAAGAGACATGGTGCCAGTATATTGTGACATATCAAAATCAGGTGGCAGTTTGATTCTTTTAATGATTAAAATGGCAAGAATCTTGTCCCCACACTCATTGAGGAGGCGGTCTATCATCTGGACATTGGTGGGGATAATAAGGTATTCATCAACTGTGACTTCAAGGTAAATGACCATATTCTCATCACCAGGTGCACCTGATGTGTTCTGAAGATCAGCATTGGACTGTAATGAGGCAATGTTGTTGGTATCATGATGGATATTTGCAACATTGTTGGGATCCTAAGGGATATTCGACTGGGAATCCTGATTTTGTTGTTCTTCCATTTGTTTCTTCGCTTGCGATTGATTTTGAATGGGCATGAAAGTGTAGGACTACTAGGTGAACTAAGATGAGACTAAAATTTAGGATGCAATGTAAAAATGACCTAAGTGATGATTGAAGGATTGATTAGATTGGATAATGGATCAATTGATTGGATGATTAGATAAGGATGAGATTGCTTTAGATTCAATAAGATTGATTGATGAAATTATTGTTACGATCATATGATTAGATGAGATTGGATGATAGAAGGGATTCTAAACCAAGTTTAGGAATTACCCCAGGTGACTTAAGGTGTTGATTGATCAAATTAAGGATAGATAGATGATTGTGGCACTAAATCCAACTTGAGATGGAAGTGGATTGATTGGGCCGAATGATGATGATGGACTTGGGACGGATGACGATCCTGAGTAGATGTAGGATGACAATTGATTTTAGAAACCTAGGTCAATTTGGATAATAAATTCAAATGACATTCAGAGGATTTTGATAAGGATGAGGAATATATAACCTGGAGATGCTTTATGATTGCATACCTATATGATTCGAATGATAAACAAATGACCTTTGGAGAATAGAGATATAGATTGAAATGCAAATTACAAGTGAACAAAAGATGCAAATGGTTGAATAAAGGTGCAAGGTTTCCCAACTAAGGTGCAAGATTTCCCAACTTATGGTCAAGATCACCCAACTTCAGGTCAAGGTCACCCAACTTCAGGTCAAGGTTGCCCAACTTAAGGTCACGCTCATCCAACTTTAGGTCAAGGTCACCCAACTTAAGGTCAAGGTCACCTAACTTAAGGTTAGGGTCGTGCAACTTTAGGTCAAGGTCGCCCAACTTAAGGTCAAGGTCACCCAATTTAAGGTCAAGGTCAACCAACTTAAGGTCAAGGTCACCCAAGTTCAAGTCAAGATCGCCCAACTTTAGGTCAAGGTTTCCCAACTTAAGGTCAAGGTCGCCCAACTTAAGGTCAAGGTCACCCAAGTCAAGGGAAAGGTCACCCAAGTCAAGGGAAAGGTCATCCAACTAGTTATTGGACTTGTCTAAATTAGAAAAGGGTCAAACGGACTATCAAAATGGGCAAACAGAACTTTGGAATAGGCAAATGGATGCTCAAACTGAGGAAATAGACAATCAGAATAGGAAAATGGACACTCAAAATGGGAAAATAGATGCTTGGAATGGGAAAATGGACACTTGAAATGGGAAAATAGATGTTCTCAATTTTGCAAATAGACACTCAAAATGGGCTAACAAACTAACAAATTTATTGAACAGAAAGCAGGACTGACTGGTTCAAGTGTAAAATCACCCAAGTATAGGGAAAGGTGACCCCTGTTGAGGGAAAGGTGGCCCAAGTCAAGGCATAATCACCTCTCTTGATGAAACAAACAAATTTGATGGGTTGTTTGACTGACAATGACTTAGGCAAACAACAGAATCATCCCTGTTCATGGAAGGGTCACCCTTGTTTAGGGAAAGGTTGCCTATTTAGTGAAAGATGAGTAATTATGATAGAAACAAACTGGGAAATGACTGAGAAAAAAGGAAAGGTTGCCCCTGTTGAGGGCAATGTCACCCCTGTTAAGGGCAAGGTCACCTATTTATTGAAGGATGGGCGAGTCTAGAAAAAAAAAATTGGGAAATGAATGAGATAGAAGGAAAGGTCACCCCTATTGAGGGAAAGGTCACCTCTCTTAAGGGAAAGGTCACCCTTCTTCAGGGCATGGTCACCTCTATCAACAAACCTGGACTTGGCTTAGGAAAAATAACTATGGAAAGGGACATAAAACATAACAAAAATCAAGTAGAAGGTAAAGGATAACTTGACTAAACAAAAATTCACTAGTTTTGCACATAAAAGATAGCTCAAACAACACAATCCTAAGATTAGTGAAAAGGGTATGGCCAACATGGTTCACTAACTAGGCTAAACAAGGTAAAGTAGGGAGTCTTCGATATACGCACAATATGTGAGGAACAAACATGAACACCAACACATCTACAAGTGTGATTCAGGACCCCAACGAGGTACTAGAAGCTTAGACCAACACTTCACATCTTATCTAGGTATCACCCTAGCTTCAACGCTCCACCAGACACAACATGACTGGATTGGGTTACAACTTTGGCTCTCCCCCATTTATATACCCCACCGGTACACGTGGTTGGGATCCTCCCTTAGGGTGATGAAATCCCCAAGAAGGTCCCACTAAAAAAAGGACACTAGACATTTTTGGCTACTCCCTAGGCTCACACAAAGTGCAAGGGGAAAGCTTGAATGAAGTAGTGCCCCATAGGTAACAAAATGACTAAGTGAGCTATGATTTCTCTTCACCCAAGATCACCAAATGGTGCAAGGGGATTGGATATGTCAATAGCCCACCTAAAAAGCATAGAAAAAAATAAATTGACTCCCCCTACTTAAATATATGTCCCTAACTAGTAGGAAAATGAAAACAAAACAAGCTAACTAGAAAACCTGGCTCATTTGTCCTGCAACAAATACATTAGAAGTTTTAGCCTCTAGTCTTCATCAAGCATGAAACAATTGCATAAATGTTAGTAAAAACTAGAAAATTCACCACCAAAAAAAGTTAGGGGGTTAGTAGTGATAAAAACAACAAGAAACAGACATTGGAATTCAAGTTTAAATCAGTTTTTTACCTCAGTCACCTTTGTCTAGGTCAGGGTTTCCCCTATTAGGGAAAGATCGCTCTTGTTAGGTCAGGGTCACCTGTTAGGGTAGTGTCACGCCTGTTTAGGGCAAGGTTTCCCTTATTGACCAAGTCGCCCCTATCTAAGAAACATGGAGTAAATTTGCTCCTATTTCATAGATGGGCGATTCTGCAAGGGTAGAATCACCTCTATTCAAGTTAGGGTCACCTGTATTATGGAAGGGTTGCCTATCCTAGGGTAGGGTTGCCCTTGTTGAGGGCAAGGTCACCCTTGTCTATTGCAGAGTCACCTCTATGTAACCAAAACCTGCAAAATATCAAACAATATAGAATGTGAAAGTAAAAGGACCCATTTGTGGGTCCCAATGGGCATGCCAAAAATGTGTGCATAATTCTTTTTACTATCGTAAATGATGCAAAATAACAAAATTCAAACGAGAAAAACAACACTTCAACACCTCAAGGTTGGCCTAAGTTGAACTCAAATAAAGAAAGATAAAAAAATGATTATACCTTGTTTGAGTTGATCTTCTTGGTTGGCCTTTTGATATAGCTTGAATATGTGCTCCCTAATGGAAAATGGGCTAAAATGCTATGAAAATTGATGCAAATTTGATATAGAATTCTATGAAAGATGTGGGTATTTGGATTGATGAATGAAAAATGGAAGCTTGGTGAGTGCAATAATGGAGGTTGAATGCAAATACAAGTGTTTGAGTTCTAGAGCTTGAATTCTTGAATTTTGAATGTGTGAATGAATGAAAATGAGACAAAGTCTTCCATTTTAAGGGAAGAGTCTCTAGAAGATTCAATGGCTAGGATTTATCCAACATGGACAAGATGGAGGGTTGTGGTGAGTTGAGGACTCACGAGCCCTCACATTTTTCCATGTGGAAATGAGATGGTAAAAAGGACGTGTGAGGTGGAGGTACTTGCAAGTACCTTGAGATTAGGGGAGAATCTCCTTAAAAAGGAAGTTTGTGTCCCCATATGAGAGTGATGGTGACAAGTGATGAATTTTAGAAAGTCCTCTCTTATCATCATGGGGAAGAAAGAAGTGGTTGAGGAAATAAATGTGAATTTTAAATTCACATGATTAGAAATACCTTGTGGATAAGACAAGGTCCTTATAAAGGAAGTCCTTGTCCCATGTGACTAATGTGACAAGTGAGAGAATTTGGAATTTTTCAACAACATGCATGGGGAAGAGAAATGCATTGAATGAATAAATGTGAATTTTAAATTCACATGGGGAAGAGTTCAAGGCTCAAACAAGAAAGCACTTATGAAAGGCTGACTTGGAGAACATACAAAAGATGACATGTGATTAGATTAAGGTTGTGCAAAAAAATGATTAAGAATACTAATTAAGGATTGGAGGAAAGTGGGAGAATATGTAGG
This sequence comes from Sequoia sempervirens, assembly GCA_007258455.2. Taxonomy (NCBI): domain Eukaryota; kingdom Viridiplantae; phylum Streptophyta; class Pinopsida; order Cupressales; family Cupressaceae; genus Sequoia; species Sequoia sempervirens. The sequence continues at coordinate 171,158,594 of VDFB02105785.1, forward strand.
ATGTGACAAGGAGAGAGAAAAATGGGGAATTTAAAATTGATTTAAACTCAAAAAAGCTAAATGACTAAATTAAATAAATTGATATATTTATTTAATTTAGAGAGGAAAGGATGAAAGGTAAAGTATTTAATTATTAAATTAAATGCTTTAGAAACCTTAGGAAAAGGGGGAATATTAATTAAATAAATCATTTAATTAATACTGATGAAATATGAAATAGATGAATAAAGGGAACAAATTTGACCATGTGGGAGTGGTCAAATTTGGATGTCTACAACCTTGTTTTAGACTATAAGTAGAGTGAAGTTTGAAGATTAGAGTATTGAGGAAACAAGTTATTAGGTGGAGGGAAGTGGCCAAATACGTCTCCCAATCATAGAATCGAACATTTCCTTCCATAAACTTCAACCTTCAATCATGTGATAAAAATTGATCAAATCTATAAATGGACTTCAAGATCTACAATCTCAAGTAATGCTTTTCTAAGACTTTAAATTTTGCTTGTTTCTGAAAATGTTATCACTTTCTAGTTTTGAAATAGTTAAAAGACTAGGTATTTATAGGAATTTCTCTAATTTCTTAAAAATTAGATCCTGAAAGATGATATTTTCAATTTAAATTTTGCATATCGAAATGTAACCAACAATCCATTAAAATTTAGGCTTTAGCTAAGAGAGGTGATTCAATCACCCATGGGCGACTATGTCTTGGCCTAAATTTATAGGACACTCAAATTTAGGGGCAATTTAATGATTGGATCTAGTTATTCAGTGCTTGTTTTAGTGTCAAAAATTTGTAAAAATAAGCCTCAAAATGCATAATAAAGGGAATTAGAGCCTATTTAGTAATGGTTGAAAATGCATAAATGCAAGGGTCACTAAGATAGGTCCAAACTAAGCATGAAATTTTACTATAACCTATAACTAGGGAGAAATTTTTAGATTAATTGCAAGTTGCACAATAAATTAAACCCTAATCAACAATAGAGTGCAATGGAAAGAAAGAAACATAAAACATTGAAACAATGTCACCTATTTTTCAAGCCTGCATTGAATGACCTCCATTTTCCTTCTCCGTATTGTTGTAAATTGTATGATTGCCCTCATATTGAAGTGAAACTATAACCTATGCCTAAGAGAAGAAAAATATTGAAGTATTTTATGCTCAAGTACTTAGAGTTATCAAGTATGTTGTGTGTGTATATATACAAAAAATGACTAGAGAAAGACCTTTTTAAATATTTCCAAATTGACAATGGATGGCTAGGATTAGAAGTTGGTAAAGCCCTAAGATCAAAGGATAGAATTCAATATGATGAGGAGAATTAGGGTTAGGGAAACATTAGGTCAAAGTTAGGGAAATATTTGAAATGAAGGGTTGGGATTTAATTGAAAATAATTAAATCAATGGTGGACAAAAAAAGGAAGTTGGAAAATCAAATATCAATAGAAAATATTTAATTTATGGAGGATGGTTGACTTTTGAAATCAAATAATGGTTTAATTCATAAACGGGGATAAGAAAAAAGATAATAAATAATTATTTTAATGCTTTACTTGGTGGGATGAAAAGTTGGTTAAATAATTAATTTTATTTAATTTAAAGATAAATGGTAATGTTATTAATGGTAGTTATTTAATTGTAGGTGAAAATGAAAAACAAGTAATTAAATAAATTAGAAATTTATTTAATTGTTGGAGAGAATAAGGATTAATTAGTGATGATTTATTTAAATAATCATAGAGGAATAATTAATACTTTAATTATGTGAGGGAGAAGTGTGGTCATCATAGAAAAATATGGTCTACAGGTCTAGGTCTTTTTTATGTGTCTACATTTTTCCCCTCTTTGACATAATGCAATTTATTATGTTGTGTCAAAGAAAAAATTCAACAGTATGCCCCAATGTGAAATTGAGGAGACGAAGGATGATGAGGAGCTAGTGGTATGCCCCCTCGAGAGAACAGGCGGGTTCAAAGAACATGAGTGTGCTCTTGAAATGGATGAGAAGATTAGAGCATGAAAGGAATAGAAGAAATGTTAGCGTGGAAGAAATGGATGTTAGGACAAAAAAGGAATACTTCAATATTTTTCCAAATAACATAATAGATATTACATAATAATCATTATGTGGTAAAATTTGAAAAATGGACAACAAACACCATGATATGATATAGACCAAGGTGTGTAAGGTGATCCATTTGTGAAAAATAGCCAGTCATAGATGGGGAATGTCCTAATTCATACTAAGGGCTAAGTTGCCCCAGTCTTTTTGTTAATACATAGAAAAGACAACAATCAAGGAAACATAGGTCATGAGACGTCATTGTACCTCTAAATACTTCATGGGACATCCTTGAGGTAACTAGTAACATGACCAAGAGACCAAACAATAAAAGGAGAAGAGAAAATAGACCATCAAAATTAACAACCATTCAATATGTTTTCCAATATTTTTTTGTCGAAGGTTGATTGCTTAATGGTTTGAAAGTTTGATGATTTGATAGTTTGACAGTTTTGATGGTTTGACAATGCCTATTGTCAACAAGGACACATCTTAAAAAGGCCAATGAATAGGTGACGAAGCCTGTCATTAGGAAAAGACACATCTTGATAACAAAAATGACATTTTAATAGGATCCAATTCTAAGAAGGACACATCTTGAAGGGGACCATAAAGTGGCTAGGTTGACACTATTTTGGAAATTTGATAGATTTTTGAATTGATGTCTAATTGGACTATGTTGTCTATTGGTTCACAATTTGAATGTTGATGTTTCAATGATTGTCGCATTTTTGAGTTTGACTATGTCTAACTTATTTGACTAATGTGACGAACCCTAAAGGACTGACCTAATGGCCTTGGGGGCTCATCAATAGATGGCCTTGCCAAGTTCAACATGAGTTTTGAATTTTTTGTAATGACAAAGGGTTGAATCATGATTTTATTTGACAAAATTTGAAGGATTGACCTAATGCCTTGGGGGCACATCAACAGATGACCTTGCTTACATCCAGTCATAGAGGCAGTATAGTTTGAAAATGACAAAGACTAACCTAACTGACTTTGACTCTGTTTTTGGGATTTTGAAAGTTATTTGGATGTTTTTGTGTTTTTCACATGCATGTTTTCTATTTTTCAAAAAAATTATGGTTTTTTTGTCTTTTTGAAATTTTTTGGATTTTTTTGTCTTTTTTAGGAATATTCCAACCTCCAATGACAAGTGTACAATCCAATGAAGCCAGGTGTTAGGAAATTTCCCCCAACTAGGTCTAGGACTAACCATTAGGGATGGGATGGGATAGGGGTTTATTATACATGGAAGATGGAGGAGAAAGGATGCAAGATATCAACCACTTGAAAGTAATGATAAAGATGATAGGGCCTTATGATGGAGGTAAAATGAGAGATTATGGAAGGTAAAAGCCTTATTATGGATTAGGGTGGAAGACCAAGTAGAGTGATAGTAGATGAGAGAGCAAAGACTAACTGCACATGGCACCTGTTTGCCAGGTTTTCACCATGTACTTATCTAAAATGCCACCTAAGTGGTTTTCACTATTGGATAAATTATTTCTCTTTACTATTTTAATGATTTTTTTTGTTTTTTTATTGTCACCAAGATGCCTTTTTTCTAGGTTTTCATCAAGGCAACCATTTTTTTCAATTTTTTTGTATTTTTATGGTTTTAGCATGGATCTCTAAAGCTATGTATAGAACTTGTGCAGGTGCAAGTTGTTGATAGGCTCTAAAAAGGTTCCCCTTCAAGTGTGGATAGCTAATAAGCACTATAACCAAAAGATGTTATGACATAGGGACCCAACCAATTGGGCTCAAATTTTCCAAGTTTCTCATGTTCTAGTTGATTTTTCATATTTTCTATCAATACTAAGTCATCAATGTTGAAGTGTCTAATTAAAACCCTTTTATTGTAACTATGGAAACTACTATTTTGATATGCATGTAGATGAGTCAAGGCCCTTTGTTTGCATTCATTAAGCAATTCTCACTCATGCAATCAAGATATACGATATTCCTCATTGTTAGTAAGCCCTTTCATGGAGACCCATAAGGAGGGGACTTGGACCTTAATAGGAATGATAGCCTCTGAATTGAAGACTAGGGAAAATGGAGTGGCACAAGTGGGTGAGTGGATGCTTGTACGATATTTCCATAGGGAAGGGTTAAGATGAATGTTCCAGTCACAACTAGCATCATTGATAGTCTTTTTAAGAATTTTGATTATAGTCTTATTGGATGCCTCAACTTGGCTATTTCCTTGTGAGTAATATGGTGTGGAAAAGTGGTGTTGAATGTGGAATTTCTCACATAACTAATGGACATCCTGATTTTTGAAGGTATGACCATTGTCAATGATGATGGTTTGGGGGACACCATACCAGCATATGATGTAAATGAGGATGAATTTGGAGTTTTTTTTACCAGCGATGTATATCATAGGGATGGCTTCAACCCATTTCATGAAGTATTTAGTGGCAATGATGATGAATTTAAGGCCATTTATTGAGGTGGGAATAATTTTTCCTACAAGGTTGAGTCCCCATTGGGTGAAGGGCCATGGTGAAGTGATGGGTTACAAATCCTGCATAGGTGCATGAATGAGATTGTTATGTGTTTGGTATTGTCCACATTTCCACATAAAGTGATAGGCATTGTGCTCCATTGTAGGCCAGTAGTATCCCAGTCACATGATCTTTTTACCTAGGGTTGGACCACTAGAATGGGATCCCTACATACCTTTGTGTACTTCACATAAGATAGTTTTTTCTTTGTTAGTGTCAAGACATCTTAGTAAGGTTTTTTCAAAGCTACGTCTTTATAAAGTGTCATTGATCATGGCATAGTGAGCAGCTTTGCAGATGTACTTGCACTAATTGTTAGACAAATTGGGTGGTAAGGTCTAGGAATGTAAGTAGTTATAGATATCTTGGCACCAGGAGGAATTAGAGCCAACAAGCTCACATATCATCTCGAACTATGGGACATCAAAGGGAGGGACCAACAATTATTCCACTAAGAAACCATACTGCGACATATTATTACAAATATCCAAAAGAGGCCCAATAATGGCCATGGCATATGTTTCTTTATTTTGAATATGTGGCACTTGGAAAAAGGAGATGTCTAGAAAGTACTACTTGAAACTATCAACCATTTTTTTTGTATGGGGTGAATTTCTTGTCCTTAGTATCATAGTCATCATTGACCTATCAAATGACCAATTGTGAATCACCGAAGACCTGTAGACTCTTGATTTTCCATTTTATTTCCATATGCAATCCTATCAACAAGGCTTCATACTCTATAATGTTATTTATGCATGGAAAGGATGTCCTAAAAGATTGAGGGATTGTATCACCTTGAGAGGTAACAAATAATATACCTACACTTGATTCATGACTAGTATGTGAGCCATCAAAATACAATTCGTATGTTACTCCTGTGTTTAGTGTGAATATTGACTCATCAAGAAAATATAAAAATAAAGGGTGATCGGCTTGTGTGGGCACATCTGCCAGCTGGTCAATGATGACTTGTCCTTTTATTTCCTTACGTTCTGTATACAGAATATCGTATTCACTGAGTATCATGACCCATTTAGCCAATTGTCTTGTTAATGCTACCCTACTACGTAGATATTTTAGGGGATCTATTTTTGCTACAAGCTTAGTCTGATGGCTGAACATGTAGTGTCTTAAATTTTGAGCAAAAAAAACTAGTGCAAGAAAAGCACATTCAATTGGACTATAGTTAAGCTCGTATCTCACCAAAGTGAAACTAATGTAATAGATTGCATGTTCCTTTTCCTCACATTCATTTTTAGACAACAATGCCCCTAGTGCAACTGTAGTGGCTGAGATGTATAGAATTAGGAGTTTTGCATCAATAGATAGCATCAGGATAGGAGGCATCAACAGGTACTCTTTAATCTAATGAAAAGTTTCCTCACACATGTCTATCCAAATGAAAGAAAATCCCTTACATATAAAATATTGAGAAGTTTGACATTTATCAACAAGCTATGCGATGAAGCACCTAATAGACTAGATTTGGCCTTGTACCATTCAAAGTTGACTAATTCTTTTAGGTGGAGGCATTCCTAATATTGCTTTGAATTTTTTAAGGTCTACTTCAAAGCCTTGAAAGGAAACAATGTATCCCAAAAGCTTTCCTAATATCATGATGAAGACACATTTATTTGGATTTAGGAAAAATTTATATTCTTCTATCCCTTTGAAAATGTTGTCCAGGACTCTTAAGTTATCAACATGTGTCAAGGATTTTTCCAAAAGGTCATCAACATAGTTTTCCATCAATGTGTCCATGAGATCATGAAATATGGTGGTCATAGTTCTTTGATAGGATGCGCTTGTGTTTTTCAATCCAAAGGGCGTGACATTCCAGTAGTATGTACCCCATTAGCAAGTGATTGTCATCCTGTGTTGGTCTTCAGGGGCAATATGGATCTAATTATATCCTAAGAAGCCATCCATGAGGGACAACATCTCATAGCCAATCATTAAGTCTACTATGATGTCTATATTCGGGAGTGGGAATTCATCCAAGTAGGACAAGCTTTGTTCGTGTCCCAAAAATATGCATAGAGATGGATTTGTCCATTCAGTTTGGTCAATGGTACAAGGTTTGAGATCTAGTATACATAGTCTATATGTCTTCTGAAACTAACATACAATAAATTCTTAAGTTCAACTTTGACCGGCATAGCTATTTGAGGGTGTATTTTTCTAAGCTTTTTTTTTATGGGATTTACATTTGGATGCAACGATAGATGATGTAGGACCAACTCGAGATCCAATCCTAGCATATTAGCATAAGACCATGGGTAGACACACAAAATTGGCTTACAATTCCATTGAGGAAGGAAAAGTTACAAAAAATCCTCCCATGCAATTTTTTTTGGTTTTTGAGGGTTTAAACAAACATCTGGTTTGAGCAAACTTGAAGAGGGTTTGCTAGAAGCCCCCTTCAAGAGAACCCATTAAATGTTGGGTCCCACAATTCCCAGGAAAAAAACCAAATGAAAATCTTTGTGGAAAGTGGGTTCGCTCAAGCCCCCCTTTTCCCCCCTTCTCCCCCTCTAGCACCAAAAAACTCCAAAAATTTTCCCTTCAAAGCTCAAGTTGAGGATGAAAATGGAGGAAACTTCACAAACCCAACTAGATGATGGTAGTCCTCGAAATGAGCTATCCAATGAAAATAATTTTAATATGTTTTAGTTTTATTCTATATTTTTTTTAGTTTGATTAAACATAGGGTTTTCACTGAAAATCAAGCTCTCAGTTCTGCACATGTGGAAAAATAAAAAATTATCAAAACGTTATTTGAAAAATATGAGTGCACTAGATATTGAAGTCCTTGATTCAATAAAAAAAAAAAATTCAATACATACAAAAAAAATTATGTTGTATACGATTTTCCAATGTCTGAATTATAATTGGTTTGACTTCAAAACTTGATTAAGGAAAAAATATTGAATAAAACACTATGAAACCAATTGGAAGTGCTAGATAGGGGAGAAGACCTAGTATCCACTAGGGCTAACTTCACACAATCATAGAATTCAAACTGTATGTCGAATCAAAAACTATTTTTATGGGTTTTTTTCGCACATGAGTTAAGATCTTATAAATAAGGTTTTGGCTTTTGGGCAATTCAGTAGAGTGCGGTAGCATCTGATATGAATGCAAAGGTCAAAAAGACACCTTTTAGAGGTGTCATCCGCTTGTCATCGCCTAATGTCCTAGTACCCACTAACTATAACCACCAATTTTTTTTTAAAAAAAACCTAAATGTGTCACTTTTAACATATAATTAAAACTCTTTTATCATTCAAATCCGCTCAAAATTCAATGAATCTAATTCGCGTTAGCACCTTATAGAATCATTTTGGTGCCCATTAAAAATCACTCCTACATATTAAATGATAAAATATGACTTGGTAAAGTCGATTGTCTCTTGATTTTGTCTCCAGGAATGATCAAGAATTTTGTGGGTTTGAACACGTCTGCAAAATAATAGTTTTTGGTGTGCTTCGAACTTTTTATAAAAAACCCATGTCACTTTGGGCATAAATTGGAAAACCATTTTAAAATAAATATGTATTTGTGAAAACCATTGCTTGGTTTTTTCCAAATTCATGTGCTTAAGGAATTAATCTCATGAAACCCTTGCCTAGAATATTTTGCATTTATCTGAAAACGCACTTCTATATTCTTGCGAGTGAGGAATTATTATTATGAAACCTTTCGTTAATTTCTTTTGCACATTTATGAAAACCCATGTATGTATGTATGTACAGATACATACATACATATATTAATCTCATGTCACTTTGGGCATAAATCGACAAACCCATTTAAAATAAATATGTATTTGTGAAAACCCTTGCTTGATTTTTTCCAAATTTGTGTGCTTAAGGAATTAATCTCATGAAACCCTTTCCTAGAATATTCTGCATCTATCTAAAAATGTACTTTTGTATTCCTACGACTGAGGAATTATTATTATGAAACCCTTGGTTAATTTCTTGTGCACATTTTCGAAAACCCAAGTATGTATGTATGTGTACATACATATGTATGTATGTATGTATGTATGTATGTACATACATATATATTACATACATATATATGTATGTATGTATGTAAATTACATACATATATATGTATGTAATATTTATGTATGTATTAAAAGTAACGACAAGCATCCTTTGCACATTCCTCTAATATCCCAAGTCTCAAGTAGGTACTTATAGTTATTTTCATTTATGTAGTGTCTTCTTACTTTATACATTCTAGCATTTGTTTATATTTTTCTACTTTCCATTGCACATACAGGAGGCTAGCATACATATATTTGTCATTTTACATTCTATGTCTCTTGTTCATTCAGCAAATCGATGTATATGTGTGTATCCTTTGCCTATCCTTTCAAAATGAAAACAATGGTATTGGTTAATCATTTTCTTTTGCATCTTTCATGACCCATTAAGGGTTTATTTGATGATTGAAAAATTATTACTGCTTGTTTATGAAATAAATCATTCCTCATACACTCCTTTTCGCCATGTGTTGTTTGCTTTTGTTGGGTCATGGTGTTGGTTTCTTTTTCCCACATTATATTTATGTATGTATGTATGTATGTATGTATGCACATACATACATACATACATATATGCATACATATATATATATGTGCATGTATGTATGTATGCATGTATGCACATACATACATATACATATACACACACACACATATATGTATGTATGTATATGTATGTATGTATGTATGTATGTGCCTTCCAAAGAGAGTGTGTGATAAAATGAGTGAATAGAATGGGATACCCACAAAAAAATATTAGTCATATGCATCAATCGGACCCCAAATGAAGATTAATTGGGGTGTAATGTGTTTGGTGTCTGGTGCTTTAGTAAGGAGATTAATATGTTTGAGTGATTTTTAATGGGCCCCAAAATGATTCTATAAGGTGCTAACGTGAATTAGACCCATTGAGTTTTGAGCAGATTTCAATGATAAAAGAGTTTTAATTACATGTTAACAGTGACATTTAGGTGTTTTTTCTACTTTGCAATGTATATTACTGATTTTCTACAATTTATATGTGTATATGTTTATATGAATACATGCATGTATGCTTATGTTTCTAGGAATGCTTGCATGTATGCTTATGTTTGTATGACTATATGCATGCATGCAAACCTGCAAAAAATCATAGATATATAAGGCTTCCCAAATAAACATTGAATCCAAATATAGTGCAAAATTTAGTCATATCATCTCTAAAAACCTACGTAAGTGGCAGCTACAAATTCAAATGCTATAACAAATTCATATTTGAAACACAACAATCAAATTGAATGCATTCAATTGTCAGATTCAAATTTCTAAATAAGAGGGACAGTAGCCAGCAACATTCGCAATTATTCTCCTCTACTAATATCCTCTCCATGCTACAGACCATTGAATGGCATCCTTTGCACATTCCTCATATATCCAAGCTTGATGAGAAACAATGATTTTATGTTGATTAAATCTTTGTATACAATTATATTAACATTTATATGTTTTTACATATATTTATCTATTCCATATGGATCTTTTAATATGTTGAACTTGATTAATTATGTGCTATTGTACATGCAATATTTGAAAGGTCATATGATGTTTGTATGTTACTAGTCTCGGTTGTGATTACCCATGGTTCTAAATATTTTCTTGCAGGAATGGGAGAACAAGGAGAGGTGGTGCAACAATGTTCATGGTGGCAAGTTTGGTAATTGTGTTTGTCAACACACCAAATAATTAAGGATTTTTTGTTCAAATTGTTCTAGGTTTCAATTATTGTTCTATAATTTTTACTAACTAGTATAACTTTTTATTTATTTCAATAACTATTGTCCATGTTTGTTTGTTGTGGCAGGCATGTCAAATGGCCAGGAGGTTGTAAAGAGCATGTCAAATTGTAAGATTACAATTTAGGTAAAGTATTTCAAGAGTTTACTTTGGTTGTGACCTAGTAGACATTGTGTTCATTTATAATATTCATTTTTATTATTCATTGTAAACTTATATTTACAATTTACAATTAGATTGATTTCCAAGTGTATGTGTTCAAAAATTTATAATTTCAAATAGATTAATTTATGGATATGTTGCATATAGATGTATAGATTTATGTATGCATATTCTTAGTTGTGTATTTATATATGTATGTATGTATGTATGTATGTATGTAGATACGTATATACATACATACATACATACATACATACATACATATATATATATATATATATATATATATATATATATATATATATATATATATATATATATATATATATATATGCATGCATGCATGTATACACAACTAGGGAGGTTGTAAAGAGCATGTCTAATTGTAAGATTACAATTCAGGTAAATTCTTTCAAGAGTTTACTTTGGCTGTGACCTGGTAGACATTGTGTTCATTTATGATGTTCTTTTTTCTTATGAAGTTCATTCATGATCTTGAACAATGGGATTTGATTTATGATGGGATTTACTTATTCATTGTAAACTTACAATTTAGAATTAGATTTATTTCCACTTACACTTACAGTTACAAATTATGGATATGCTACATATATATATATATATATATATATATATATATATATATATATATATGTATGTATGTATGTATGTATGCATATACTTAGTTGTGTATACATATATACACACACAACTATGTATATGCATACATATACATATATACTATGTATATGTATGCATATACATAGTTGTGTGTGTGTGTGTATATATGTATACACAACTAAGTATATGCATACATACATACATATATATATATGTAGCATATCCATAATTTGTAACGAGTGTAAGGAAATCTCTTAAATTGTAAGTTTTAATGAATAGTAAATCCCATCATAATAATCACAGACATGAATGAACATCATAAGAAAAAAGAACATCATAAATGAACACAATAAGGTAAAGTGCCTGAATTGATTTGCTCTTTCCTAGTTGTGTATACAGCATGCATATATGCATGCATGCCTGTATACACAACTAGGAGGTTGTAAAGAGCATGTCAAATTGTAAGATTACAATCAGGTAAAGTCTTTCAAGAGTTTACTTTGGTTGTGACCTAGTAGATGTTGTGTTCATTTATGATGTTCTTTTTTCTTATGATGTTCATTCATGATCCTGAACAATGGGATTTGATTTATGATGGGATTTACTTATTCATTGTAAACTTACAATTTAGAATTAGATTGATTTCCACTTACACTTACAGTTACGAATTATCGATATGCTACATATATATATATATATATGTATGTATGTATGTATGTATGCATATACTTAGTTGTGTATACATATATATATACACACACACACAACTATGTATATGCATACATATACATATATATATATGTATATGTATGGATATACATAGTTGTGTGTGTGTGTATATATATATGTATACACAACTAAGTATATGCATACATACATACATATATATATATATATGTATGTATATGTATGGATATACATAGTTGTATGTGTATATATATATATATATATGTACATAATTTTCTGAATTTCAATCACATACATTTCTTAATCTACATTTAAATTTTCAACAATGTTAGTTAGATGAATACAACAAACATAAAATTGATTTCGAATCACAAAAGCATAGATCATTAACTTGGACACCTCCCAAAGCATGCTTAGGATTAAATTAAATTTATTATAGCATAAAAATGATTAATAAAAAGTTGGAAAGAAGACAAGGAGTCTTTAGTCTTACAAAAAACACACTGACATAGATCGAAGTAGATAAGTTGAGAACAAAGTACCATTTACTTCTAAAAAATTAGACACTAGTATCCTTTGGCTATCCAATAAAATAGACTAGTATCCTTTGGCTATCCAATACAATAGACTAGCATTCCATTTTACAAAAAAAACTCTAGCACACTTCGAGGTAAAAAAGTTAAAAACAAAAAATCCTATTCAAACATCCACAAATTTGATTAAGAACTGGTGTGTCCTTCGAGGTCAACTGACTTCACATCAACTGGAGAAGATGTTAAGGACTACAGATTGTTCTGTATGGTACTCGCTATACAAGAAAGCAATGCATGATTTGCCTCTGGAGTGAGTTGTAACTGTGGAGAGCAGCCTTCAGAAGACCCATTTTGTAGGCTGCTAAGAGTTGCAAAGGCTAGAGACAAAATGTTAATCATTTCCATTAAAATTGGATGTTGACTTGGAAGAGGAGTTGTAGGAGTACTCTTACTTCTGTTTCTTTCTCCTCTTTCAACTGTCTAGCAATCTTTGCTTGCTCCCTTTGAAGCTCCTTTTCATGTTGTTGCCTTAGCTTCTCCTCTATAATTTTTTGTGTTTTGCAACATGCTCCTATCTATTTGTCTCCCTTTGTGTGAGGATTGCTTCTCTTTCTGCCTTCTTCTCAACCATTGCTCCCTTTTGCTTTATTGCAATTCTTGGTTTCTTTGCTTTTGTGCCTCTGATTCATTCAACAAATTGAAGAAATCATCCGATGTCAAAATTTGAGACTGCCTACTAAGGCGTAAGACCCCATTGTGACCTATATTAGATTATTGGCACACTCATTACATTAGGAGTTGAAAAAAAGTGCTTCTCCTGCCTACTGGTTGCTGATCATTGACTTGTGTCCATGGCGCATAGTCAGCCTCTTCATCACTTGAGTCATTACCATTGACTCCATCCTCTTCATCATTTTTAGCCTCCCAATTTCAACTAGTTGTGAAGTAATGGATGACATCTTCAGGATCAACATTTGGTGGTGATGGCATGGACATCCCTTCATCCACTTGACTGAAATTGAGATGCACCCCTAGGTTCAAAGCTGCATCTTGAAATTCAAATGGTAGATTGAGACTCTCTTCAATTTTAGCTGCTTGATTACATGATTGAACTGTTGGTTCTTGTTGAATTTTTTTCCTCAATGTTTTCAGGATTTGTGGGAATGTTTGTAGAAAAGGTTTCCACAAACTTTCCAATCTATTCCTCATTCCAACCTACTATCCTCAAACAAATCTTCGTTGCCATGAACTGTGCCTCTTCATTACTTGTATCACCCTTTGTTTCTTCTCCCAATGTCGTTCCTTCCTCTTCAACCATGAAAGATTGGATTGGCCCTATATCAAAGTCAAGTGCATGTCGATCTAATGGCCAACTTCATGTTCTTCTAAAACCACTCGCAATGTTATTATGAGTCAAAGCTTCTGCAAAAGCTTTGCTCGCAAGTGTTGCCAATTCTTCACTTCCAATGTCAAGTTGAGGATTTTCAGAGAGCCATATACTCCTTTTCTATTTGAATTAGTTCTTAAATGGTGAGAACACACTAACATCAAGGGGCTACAATTTGTGGCTGCAATGTGCTGGAAGTGTGAGAAAATATATTCCCATAGTCTTTGCTTCTTCAACTGTTTTGAATGCCACATGGTTGCCATGACTGTCAAAGATGATATGTTGTTTGTTGGTTGGTGACACACCTCCTGGGATTTTTTTTGTGAAGTTTTTTAACCATTCCACAAATAATTCTTTAGTCATCCAAGCATTCCCTTGGCTCACAGTTAACAATATAGTTTCTAATGTTCCTTTTTGACTTAAACAAATAGTAACTAGGTATAGCTTGACCTGCTACACTAACACAAGCTAGAACAATGATCCATTCTCTACTTTTAGCAATTAATTGTGGAACACATTTCATCCCTATTTTTGCAATAACTCTCATTGCACAATTTCTGCTAGCCTGCACACCTGTTTCATCTCAATTTCATATGTTGTTGGGCCCATAATTATGTTTGTTGTACAACTCCTCCAAGTTATCATAAAATGAAGAAACTATTTTGAGGCACAACATTATAGCTCGATCTTTGTCCACTCCTTCGGGTGTTCAAATTGTCAAATTAGGATGCCTTTGACAAAATCCAACCCACCATGACCTCCTTGGTATCCCATTTATGAATGGGTTAGGCCTCACTCCAACCATGTGGCCCACCATTGACTTAAGCTATGACACTTGAAGGCCATGGCCAATAGTAGCCATATCTTTACACCATTGCACAATTTCAGCTTCTTCTTCGTTAGTTAGGACTGTTCGTGGCCCACTCCTTTTGTAGATGTCACACCATTCAACCATGCCTACAAACTACTAGGCTAGATTCCCCATTTGATTGTTGAACCTCTAATTGACATTCGATTGTCCTCAACATCTGCAATGGATTTTTCCATGTCATGCATAGACCAAGTTTTCATGCACAGATCTAGGGTTGTCACATGGTCAGTAGATGGCGGTTCCATTTCTACATCAGCATTATGAACAGTAGGTTCAAAACCAACATTTTCATTGGTCTATTCTACATTTTCAGAGATAACTTCCTCCTCCATGTTCACTGTTGGGTCTTCATCAACATCTGGAACATTGAATGTCACTCCACAAGGTACTCTATTCAAGTGACTCCCACTCGATCTTTTCCTCTTCTACCTTGGTGCCATGATTTTCAATGATCTTGTACATTGTAAGCAATCAAGTGTTAGAAAAATAATGTATAAACATTGCAAAACACATATATAAGTACAAAAAATAGATCTATTTTATCATTCAAATCTGCTCAAAAGTCAATGGGTCTAATTCAGGTTAGCACCTTATAAAATCATTCTGGTGCCCATTAAAAATCACTCCTACATATGTATCTCCTTACTAAAGCACCAGACACCAAACACATTACACCCCAATTAGGGTTTGATTAAAGCATATGACTAATGTTATTTTTTTGGGTATCTGATTCTTTTGGATCATTTAATTTGGGTTTACATATACATATGTAGATATAGATGTATTTAAATGTATTTGTATAAATATATGTATACATGTATCTGTGGATACATATAATTACATAATTACATGTATGCATATATCTCTACATATACATATATAAATATATATATATATATATATACATAGATGTATTTATGTATATATATCAATGTTCAAAGCACATTGTATAGACTTGGGTTTTTAGAAATGTGCACAAGAAATTAACCAAGGGTTTCATAATAATAATTCCTCACTCACAAGAATGCAGAAGTCTATTTTTAGATAGATGTAAAATATTCTAGGCAAGGGTTTCATGAGATCAATTCCTTAAGCACACAAATTTGGAAAAAACCATGTAAGGGTTTGCACAAATACATATTTATTTTAAATGGGTTTGTCGATTTATGCCCAAAGTGACATGGGTTTTATATAAAAAGGAAGAACCAGACCAAAAAATATTATTTTACAGACATGTAATCAAACCCACAAAATTCTTGATCATTTCTGGAGACAAAATCATGAGACAATCAACTTTACCAGGTCGTATTTAATCATTTAAGCACAAAAAAAACCCAAATTCACATTGTTTTTTTATGGTTTAGGGTTTAGGGTATGTACGTATGTATGTATGTACACACGTACATACACACACACACACACACACATATATATGTGTATGTATGTATGTATGTATACACACACACACACACACACACATATATATATATGTATGTATGTATGTATATATATATATGTATGTATTTATGTATATATGTATCTATATATATATGTATGTATATATGTATCTATGTATCTATGTATGTATGCACATACATACATACATATATACATACATATATATATATATACATACATACATATATATATATATAGTATGTATGTGCATACATACATACATACATAAATTCAATGTGGGAAAAGGAAACCAGCACAATGACCCAACAAAATCAAACAACACATGGTGAAAAGGAGTGTAAGAGGAATGATTTATTTCATAAACAAGCAGTAATAATTTTTCAATCATCGAATAAACCCTTCATGGGTCGTGAAAGATGCAAAAGAAAATGATTAACCAGTACCATTGTTTACATTTTAAAAGGATAGGCAAAGGATACACACATCTACATCATTTTGTTGAATGAAGAAGAGAGATAGAATGTAAAATGACAAATATATGTATGCTAGCCTACTGTATGTGCAATAGAAAGTAGAAAATATAAAGAAATGCTAGTCTATTGTATTGGACAGCCAAACGAAACGTATTTAAATAGAGTTATAGACATATATATGTGTGTTTTTGTATGTATATACGTACATATATACATGTGTATATATGTATTTGTATATATGTGTATATGTTTTTAAATACATAATACACATATTTTAAATGCATATATATATATATGTATATATGTATACACACACACACACATACATATTAAACCCTAATAAATAACCAAGCCTGACAAATGACCAAAAATAAACAAATATAAATACACATATAAGCAAAAATAAATGAAAAATATAAAACCTGATATAGACACTGAAATAAATGACAAATGACCAAAAAACCACAAATATAAATACAGGTACCTATTTGCAAATTCAATAAGATACAAAAGAAAATGATCAACCAGTTTCATTGTTTGCATTTTCAATTGATAGGGAAAGGATACACACATATACATCAATTTGTTGAATGAACAAGAGACATAGAATGATATGTATGCTAGCCTGTTGTATGTGCAATGGAATGCAGAAAAATATAAACAAATGCTAGAATGTATAAAGTAAGAAGACACTGCATAAATGAAAATAACTATAAGTACCTACCTGAGAATTGGGATATTAGAGGAATGTGCAGAGGATGCTTGTTGTTGCTTTCAATTTTGCAAAGAATAACATGCAATTGTGAATGTCACTGGCTACTTTCCCCCTCTTATTTAGGAATACGAATCTAACAATTGAATGCATTCAATTTGGTTGTTGTGTTTGAAATTTGAATTTGTTCGAGCATTTGAATTTGAAGCTGCAAGTTACGTAGGTTTTTCAAATATGATATGACTAAATTTTGCATTACATTTGGATTTGATGTTTATTTGGGGAGCTTTACAGCTATATTTAATTGTGCAAGTACCTACAGGAAATTAAATTAATACATATAGCTGCCAGGGAGTGTGTGAAAGACTGTGCATTTAAAATCCCATAGAGTTAAAATGAGATTGTGATTATGTCATGTAAAGCACCATTAACTATGCATGTATAGTTGTAAATATAAAATGTAATGAGGGGAAAACATTTGCAAGTGGGGGTATTTGTAACAGTAAATTTTTTAAATGAAATTGTAAATGAGCCTTTTTATGTGCAAGTTGAATTTTTTTGTAAATGCAAAAGCATATTTAGCTATCTATTATGATTGGCGAGTTACTCATTCTATTATGAGTAGCTATTGGTGTTGTTGTAATTTTTTATTTGTTCATAAAATGTTTTTTAATGGATCAAAGTTAAAAAAAATTAGGAGGTGGAGTGAGGAGGTGGAGTGAGCATACAGGTGGTGGTTATTCAATGGGTGGTGGATACTGGGTCTTCTCCCCTATTGTATTCACAAATCTAAACTTGAAAAAATTAGAATTTTATCCTTCATGGAAAAAAAATTATGTTGTATATGGTGAGCACCACTACTTAAAAATGGTGTTCACTAAAAAAAACTATTTTTCAAAGATGGAAAAATAAGTGCACTCTAATTCCAAAAAAATTAAAAAAATAATATTTAGAATCTAGAAAACAAAATTTCACAAATCACTAGTTTGCATCATCTTCAAATTCCTCATGGTTTAGCCACTATAGGTGATTGAAAGGGAAGATTTAGTTCAAAAAAATCAATTCAATGTCTAGTTTGGTCAAAAATTGTAAACCAATATTGTGGGATTACCACCATGCAAAGTTAATTTGGCACTCTATGAAAAATTCTTGAAATTTTAGTTTTTCCTATTATGTCAGGGATGCTGCAAAGAGAATAGTCTTAGGATTATCTTGAGTACCAATGTTTTTTTTTTTATGTCTTCGATCAAAATTGAGGATCTCTCTTGATTGACAAGGAGAAATTCCAACCCTCCATCTTTGGGTGCCTCAAAGAGGTTTTCACCCTCAAATACATCATTTCTTTTTACTTTTTCTTGGTCAGAAGCCACCTTGTAGTTTTCACCTAAACATCATTCATTCTTTATTTTATTTTTCATTTTTATGATTACAAGGTGGGAAAGTCTCATTGAAATATGTTTTAGCATAAATATCTATAGTGAAGCCAGCACTATAGTCCCCATGCACTATGCCCTCTTGTAGTCCCATAAATTTAGCAACAGCCTCATCATTTTTAAATGTGTCCAAGGTAGGTGGATATTGTTGGTCCCAATCAATCATTTTTTGTAAAAAAGGGAGATGTCATCATTGATATTAGTGAAGGATGGGGAAGTAGATGATAAGTTAAAGATAGGGGTACTATCAAGGTCCCAAAAGGATTCTATCCGTGCTCTTTCATTTGTGGTCTTTGGTGGGTTAGGTTCATAAAAGGAGCCAACATGGATATTGATATCCATGAGGTTGTTAAAGGATGGATGGGGTATGTGAAACCCCTAAAAAAAACATGATCAAGCTTATAGTCACTAGTGGTGCAAGATTCCCACTCATATTCATTATATTCAATGTCATCATAATAGATGTCGATAGGATCTTTAGATGTCTCAATGTCTTCTGAAGCACTTGCATCTTTTTTCGAAAGCATGTTAGTACTTGGAGAGCAAATCTTAATTGTTACAAATCCTAACCCTGAGTTCTTCAGCGGCTTAAGAGGCATCAAGGGTTCCCTCATTCTATTTTTATGTATACCAAGTCCAATGATTCCATCATAACCCTTTTTTTTTATTAGCTCAAAGCCTTTTCCATATTGGGGTGATCCCACAATAATGATTTATAATTTTTTTGACATCCTAATTTTGGTTGAAATCATAAGTTTTTAGAAACTATAATGATTTAAGCCTTGAAAAGTTCCATTTATAGGATTCTAATTGAAAAGGGTTTTATCAAACCACCTTAGATCAAAACCCCTTGGATAGAACCCCGCTAGTTTTAAAACATACCTATAATGGAGTCTCCTTTACACCTATAAAAATGCTGATAAAAAACCACTTTTGATTAACTTTCTGGGGGATCAAATGAATTATTTTTTTATTTTTTTTGTAAGTATGTATTCCTTGTTATTAGCTTCTCAAAAAGTATATTTTTAAATATACTTAATTTGATAATTATATTTATTTTTTATTTCATGTTCAAATGTAGGTTTTTCAGTGAAAAATCAAGCTCTTTGTTCTGCACATGTGGAAAAATAGAAAATTATCAAATATATATATATATATATATATATATGCACTAGATATTGATGTCCCTGATCCAACAAAAAATAAAATTGAATTTTGATACTTACAAAAAAAATTATGTTTTAGCTAGTAAATCATGTCAAAATTGTAGCTAGTTTGACTTTGAAACTTAATTAAGAAAAAAATTAATGAAATGCTATGAAAACAATTCCATGCACTAGATATCATAGTTACAAATCTAGATTCGAAAAAAAAAAAATTATCCTTCATAGAAAAAAATTTATGTGTTAACTAGTAACGTCACTCTTTAAAAATGGTGTTTACTGTTAAAAAATAGCTTTTGAAGGATATGGAAAAAGAAGTACAATATGATTCCAAAAATTTTGAAAAAAATATATTTAGAATCTACAAACAAAAATTCACAAATCACTAGTTTGTATCATCTTCAAATTCATCACGATTTAGCCGCTATAGGTGCCCGAAAGTGGAGATTTAGTTTAAAAAATCAATTCAATAGCTAGTTTGGCTAAAAATTGTAAACCAGTATTGTGGGATCACCCATAATCACTCTATTGGTAACGGCGGTAGATCTTCTTTGTCTTTGTAAATCCATGCTGAAATGTCCTCAATTTCTTCTTTATTTAATTCTCTCCAACTTGTGAAGGTCGTTGCAAGAGGAACTTTAATGACAACTTTGGGTTCCATCTTGAAGCAAGGCCTACCATAAGACTTGGGGGACTTAGGTAGCTTTGTGATGCAATAGGAAGTGTTTATTTTATACTCGCCACAACCTTTGTCTTGGATACTAATTTTGAGATTAGTGGATGAGGTCTTGGATGTAGATTTAATTTAATGAGGGTGAAGGGATTGACATAACTAGATCAAGTGAATGTAGAAGTGGATGCAGAAGCTTCCTGATTGATATGCACTTGGTTTTTGGTAACTCCCCTTAAATTAGTGCAATATTGGAAGGGATCATGATCACCAATTATTTTGACTTTAGTTCCATTATATAGAAATTTAAAGAATTGATGATAGGTGGAAGGCATGGCTTTCATGGTGTGAATCTAGGGTCTACCAAGGAGAACGTTATATGGAAGTTCAATATATAAGACCTGGAAGGTGGCATCCATAATTGTGGGTCCAACTCTGATAGGGAGTATGATAACACCCTTGGAAGAGCATTCTTCATTATCATACGCCTTGATGACAATACTTTTGGTCATGTCTACACATGCTTTAGAATAGCCCAATTTCTTGACCAATTTTAAGGTGCAAATGTTTAGTCCAACTCCACCATCTACCAGGACTCATCTAACCCTATGTTGATGGACAAATACTTCAAGGTGAAATGGGTCATTATGTTTATAATTTTATGTACAGTAGTGTCTTTCAGAAAAGGAGACATGGAGTGAATTATCCAAGTATCCAACCAAGCTTCAAATCAGTTGACATCCAGGTCAGTAGGAATGGAGGTTTCCTTCAAAGCCTTATCAAGGATAGCTTTGTATTTGGGTGATAGGTGTAACAAATCAATGATAGAAATGTGTGTGGGTGTCTTGCTAAATTGTTCAACAATATTATATTGGTCTTTATATTTTGGTTGCTTTGAAGAAGAGTTGGACAAAGTAACCTTAGCCCTACGAGTAGTGACGATGCATTTAGAACCTTTTGAATGGTGATTGTGTTGACATAGTCATCAGTAGCACAAAGGTGATCAATTATCTTTGAGTAATCAAAGAAATTCCTGGTATAATTGGCTTGATTTTTTGTCTTTCAACCTAAGGTGGAGGGATTTCCCAAACCATGGTTTTGTAGTGGATTTTTGAAGATTGTATGGTCTTGATTGGAATTTTGTTGTTGTCCTTCGACCTCTATGGTACCATTTTCAATTAGGTCTTAAATTATATTCTTCAATTGACAACATGACAAGGTCTTGTGCCCTTTGATGTGGTGGTAGTCACAAAAGGAATTGTCATCCCACCAAGATGGTTTGAACTATTCTAGGTCTTGTGGTTTGAGCTCTTGGAGTTGTATGACATTTGATTGTACTAGCTTCTTAAGGACATATTTGATTGGTTCTAGTAAAGGAGTGTATTTTCTTCATGGGTATTCCCTTGGTTGTCTTGGAGTTGCTCATTGTTGATTATTTTGTACTCCATTAGCTATGTTTTTATTCATTTTGGGTACTTTAAGAGTCAATGTGTATCCTATTTTATTCATAGGTTTCATGTCTACGACTCCATCATTCATTACATTCTTATTATAGGAACAAAACTTAATTTTGTCATTAGATGTTTATTGGTTGTGTGATTTTGTTGCCATATGTAAGTTCACCTTGGGTGATTAGGACCTTTTCAAGTGTCATGTCTTTCTCAACTAAGTGTACAAATGTGGAACAACAATGTACTTGTAAACGGTGTTCCAACTTTGGCTGGAGGTTTTCTACAAACATGTGGACCCAGTTTTTGTTTTTTGGGGATCTCAATAGGACATCAACTCACCATAATACACCAAATTTTGAAGAAAGTAATGAAAGGTTCTCCTTCATCTTGTGTTAAGTGGCATAAGGTAGCAATTGTGACCTCATTTTCAATGTTATAGGCATAATTCTCCAAAAATTTATTAACGAGGTCATCCTATGGCTTTATAAACCCTAAATAGGTATCAATGCAAATCATTCAAGTGCAGGCCCAAAAAGACTTCTAGGGAAGAGTCTCAAAAGGTAGGATTGATTGTATGCAACATCCACACAAGTGATTGTGAATTCGCGTATGTGCTTGAGAGGATTGCTCTTTCCCTTATACTTAGTGAAGGAAGGGATGATATATGCTAGTGTCATATGGGTAAGGATGTAAATCTTGTGATGAGTACATTTTCTTGTTTGACACTTGCATCCCTTCCACTTGCCTTTGTAGGGCAGCCAACTGGGTAGTCAATGTGTCTATTATGGGATTTTTGGAAACATTGTTATAAGGTCCCATATTTATGTTGTGTGGTCCCATGTTTTATTGAGATGAAATGTTTTGGTTTGTAATATTGTGTGTATGTGGTGGATTTTTTTTTTTTCCATGAGTATGATGTGTGATGTGTAAGTTGGGATGTGATAAGTGGTTAAGCTATGTTGCATTTGTTGGGTGTGTTGTCCTATATATTTTGGTTGCCAAAAAAGGATCCATGTGTGTAGCCATATGATACATTAAGAGGTTGTGTCATTTGTGATCCTTTTCCACGTTGAAAAGGATTATGACCATGTGAAGTGTTTGTATTTTGACTATGCGGGGCGTTTATGTTTTTTCCTTGCAAGGTGTTTGTATTGGCATGAGGACCTTGTGACATGGTGTTTGTGTTTGATTGAGGTCGTTGGATGAGAACCCTTATTTCCATAGGTCTACCAAGGATGTTAGATGTGGATGCCCCTATGGGCTTAGATTGTGATCCAAAGGGAGTAAATGTCGAGCGAAAGGGTTGTGTTGTGAAAAATGGTTGTGATGTGGTTTGTGTCATTGGTTGTGACATAGATTGTGTCTCAAAGATGGACATGAAGTGTTGGTAGTTGTAGTATTTGGGCTTGTTGTTCCAAAGTGTATGGAAATTGTAAGTTGTGGTGTAGATTATCCTTGGCTTGTTTGTGTGTTGTCCTTGGGTAATGTTGCTACGTTTAAGGTATTGACATCAAATCCTTGAGGTAGTTTAACGCCTTCATGTAATAGTTTGGTGAAATATCATGAGGGTCCAACATGACAAATTCGTCCACAAGAGAGGAAACATAAGAATTTTTTGTGGTAGCCTCTATTTCTTCTATGAACAAATTTCCATCTTTGTTTGTAACAAGGAATTGTTTGAAAGGACTTATTATCTTTGGTTGCTGATAAGATATAGATCCCAAGTTGACATGGTCATGACTTTCAAGGTTGGCATTATTGTGAGGATCATTAGTGGCATTGTCAAAGTTGAGGGTGCTAGTGTAATTGTAAAGGTCCCCAGTCATGAAAGAGATCCATTTTTCAATGTTTCTTTTGCAATCTAGTTTCAACCATATACGAATTGCTCAAAATGAAGGTAGATGATATGAGACTAAGACTATGTTTTTAGTATATTTGAAATAAGGTATTCCTAAATGTAATGCATCTATTTTTTTGGTATTTTTGGTATCTCGAGGATAAAAGATGTCTAATGGATGCAACAAGACTAAAATTTATAATGATAATGTTGGATGTTATGAATTCTAAAGTGTATGATAATGCTCTTTTAGGTCTAAAATATTGTGGTAAGAAGGATGCAAATGACCAAGAGGTGATGGATGCCTATAGTGAACTTGAGGGCTTAAACACTTTTGAAAGATGTAAGAATAGGATGACTAACTATCCAAGGGTAAACCAATGTTTCAACTAGGATTGTCAAATGGCCTTTTTCTAGGACAAGTGAAAAGAGTGACAAGGTTAGTTTCCCAACTAGACTTGTGAGTAGGAAATTATCACCGAAATGACAAAGGACTAAGTTAAAAAGTGATTTGGTCAAATGCCAATATATTTTTGAAGCAATGATTCTTACAAGGGTATAGAGAGTTCTTCTATCCTATCCACAAGGTGTCAAGCCTGAATGTTTGAAAAAGGTAGCCAATTGTGATGTTGGGATATGTAAGTAATGAGGATGCTAAGGTACCTAAAATGGCAACCTAATAATGGAATGATAATATCCAAGGTGAATTGAGCAAGTTTCTAGTTTTAAATAGGAATCACAATAAGAAGTTGTTCGGGAAATGGATCTCAAAGGTTTGAATTTGATGTTGTCAAGAGTTTGACCTAATTTTGATTGTTTTGTTTTAAAATGTTGCTTGGTCTAAAGCTGTGAAGTGTTACAATTTTTAGGTGTAAGGTTTTTTTTATTGTTTGTTTGAAAGAAACATATATAAAACATAATGTTTTTAGTTTGATCTTGGTGTGAAATGGAAAATAGTTTGAAAGCACTTTGTACAACCCTAGGCTTCTCAAACGATACCACTCGCTAGATCCCCACTCATATTTCTTCAACCACTTAAAGAAGGCAGACAACTAGAGATTTGGTGGCATTAGCTCCCCTCCACGACACTCACTTCTTGAGCTCACCAAGTCTCAATTCCCCAAAGAGGAATTTATGCCTCTACACATGCTTAGTGAAGACATGAGGTGGCTTCAGAATGACTGTTCCTATGCTAGCAAGTGAAAGGGGTTTTTGTCACTATAATAAAGGTTCTTAGTGAATACTAGGAGACATGGCACCTCATGAGCATCCAACAAGCCACTTAAGGATTTAATCAGTCTACTAGGGGATCTTATGCATTTTATGGTAGGTACCCTATTTTGAGTGACACTACATGGCTAAGGCTTACATACCATGGGGACTTGATGGTTTAGTCTTATCCTTTTATATACCGGCTCAAGCAAAAATTAGTTGGATTTGTTCTCTCTTTCAAGGAAGGCCCCTCTAAAGGTAACAAAAGCAAGACAGGGATGTTTTCTTTTTATCATCCAAGGTCACATGAAGTGCAAGGAGAGAGCATATACAACACCTTTTCCTCACACTCGCATAATGCTCATTTTAATTTCAAAATCCAAATGTGGGGGTGGGTGTACAAAATTTTTAAAGGTGTTTCAAATTCTCAAGATCACCAAATAATGTGTGAGAAGAGCATACACACCTAGAAACAAAATGCAAACCACAAGACAATGCAAGAACTAGTAAATTTTAACATCACTTATGATGTCAAATCAAACACTCAAGTTATTTTTAGACCCACTAATCATGCTATGTGAGAAAGAAACTTAAGATAAAGCACACTAAAGCAAGATCCCTGCAAAGCATGATTAGTAGTTTTGACCTCCAATCTTTCATAAGAAAAATTTTAGGTTTTAATTTTCAAATCTTGGTCATTTGAACCTACAACAAAAAGGTCAAAGATTAGTCACAAATCGAAATTAAAATAGAAAGAAAAATAACATTAGTCTAGCTAATGAAAATTAATAGATAAAGATTAATCTAGTCTAAAAATCTAAGTTAAAAAAGTCTAAAATCTAAGTCTAAATTGAATTTAAAAATATATATAAAGCTAGACTAAATTTTTTGAAAAAAATGAAATCAAATTAAGACTGAAAATCTATTAATCTAAAATTTAATTAAAAATTTAAATTATGTAAAATAAAAAATAAAAAATTTAAGCTAGATTAAAAATCTAAGATTTAATTAAGAAGCTAATTAAAATAATATAATTAGAGATCTAAAGTTAATCAAATTCTAGTCTAGTTAAAAATGTAAATTCTAATTAAAATATAATTAAGAATCTAATTAGAAATCTAAATTAAAATCTAATTTAAATTAAATGAAAATCTAGTTAAAATCTAAATCTAATTAATATTTAATTGAAAATCTAATTAAGATGTAATCTAACATTAAATACTAATATAAATTGAATTAAATCAAATCAAATCCTAAACCTGTATTAAATCGATTTAATGACTATTTTAAACATTCCCATGATGCACCAAAACATGCAAAGCAGCCAAGGCGTTGAAAGTTGGAAGATTTTGGAGGAGGATACGTGAGGCGATCTTCTCCTTGGTTCCTCATCCATTACCCAACAAATCCTTCTACCACATTTATAACAAATCATTGGGGAATGCAAATCGAGGTGCCGATGAGGTTGTCACAAAATTATTGAATGCACTCCATGTGCTCAACGAACTTTTGGTGCAGACTTAAATGTCTGCTCAGGTCTACAAAAAATGTTGGCGGGATGGCATTCAATAACTGCTGGGAGGAAAGGCCAACAGTGGTAAACAACAATGAATGTTGAGTCGATTGTAGAATAGGTGGTATCAAGAGTTGACGCCCTTAGCAGAATGTAGGTATGATGGCCTATAAAAATGATGTGCAAGAAAAAGAACAATCATTGTCTGTAGAAAATTAAATGTGGCCGGCAAGTATAATAAACTCCCTTTTTAATAAAAATCTTTCGGATGAATAAATATAAATGCCTAAAAGATACAAATTTGTATATAGCCCGATCAAATGAATTTTTCTAAAATGTCGATACAAGTGAATTCATTGTAGAAAAGAAAAGAAAAAAGAAAACGTTGTTCGTGTAGCTAGGCAAATTGAAGAAGTGAAATGTCAATACCAGCGCAATGTTTCACGCTATATCTCTGTGTTCCAATCTTCAAGAAACAAAGAAGAGTTTGAAGGGGTAGAAGCCAGCAGCAAACACCACCAAGCACGCCAAGTAGGAGAAGTGAAACATTAATGTCACTGAGTAATATTTTGGAGGGGCGAAAACCAATGACATTTGGGGAAAACTATGAATTCCTGCACTAAGTTTTTGCAAGATTAATGTGTTAACTATTCTACTATCTCATTTGTGAGGGTACACATGAGTCATCACAATGTTATCAAGAAAGGGATGGCAAAGACTTGCCTTAGTTACAACTTTTGATAAATGAACTAAATTATATGACAATGATGAACACTGCCTAAAAATGTGTATAGAAAAAACCTCCTTTGGAAAGGAATACATAAATTTCCAATACAAAAGAAAGAATGAAAAAATAATGTAATACAACGTACAAAGAGACAAGGCGAAACAAAAAGAGGTAACCGACTTAGAGTTATTCTTCTGACTCAAAACCATTGAGGCCTGTTCTTAGCTACACTCACTCTCGAGGGCCTACCATCCATGTCAGCTCCATCAAGGGAACTAATGCCATCATGCACTTCATTCTATGATGAGTATGTCACAAATCCAAAGCCTTATGACCATCCTGTGTCCCTATCATACGCGACTCTTGCCTCCAAAACTTTTCCAAGTTCACTGAATAATTACAGCAGTGAATTATCATCACTTTTCCACGGTAAATGACCAACATAAACTTTATTGGAAGAACCAAATATTGTTTACACACGGGAGTAGATAAGTCAACATCGACAAATCCAAATCACAATTTTTTGACTAATACCAAGTATGTAAACACTTTTGTTAATAGACTCTATACTTTGACCTTCCAATTAGATGAACGTGAGGAGAAATAGAGGCATCCAAATATAGAAATAGAATGTGATTGACCAACATAACGCAGCAAATGGTGATTGACCAACACAACACAACAAACACATATTAAACATAGAATATGATTAACCCACGCAGCATATAAAATGCATATCAAAATCCCAAGTGAAGCACATCAAATCTATAAGGATATAAGTGAAGGGCATTAAGTTCATGAAATCAATCAAACAATGTCGGGTTCACCAAATGTAATTAGGGAGAAATTTTTAGATTAATTTCAAGTTGTACAATAAATTAAACCCTAATCAACAATAGAGCCTAATGGAAAGCAACACAAAAATATTGAAACAATATCACTTGGTTTTCAAGCCTCCATTGGCCTTCTCCATCTTGCTGCAAATTGTATGATTTCCCTTAGATTGAAGTGCAACTATAGTCTATGCCTAAGACAAGAAAAATATTGAAATATTGTATGCTCAAGTACTTAGAGTTCTCAAGCATGTTGTGTGTATATATGAAAAATGACTAGAGAGACCTTTTAAAAGATTGTCAAAATTGACAATGGATGGCCAAGATTAGAAGTTGGTAAAGTTATAAGATCAAAGGATGGAATTCAATGTGATGAGTAGCATTAGAGTTAGGGAAAGATTTGAAATGAAGGGTTGGAATTTAATTGAAAATAATTAAATCAATGGTGGAGAAAAAAAGGTAGTTGGAAAATCAAATAATAATAGAAATTATTTAATTTATGGAGGAAGGTTGACTTTTCATATCAAATAATGGTTTAATTCATAAATGGAAATAAGAAAAAGACAATAAATAATTATTTTAATTATTTATTTGGTGGGATAAAAATTGGGTTAAATAATTAATTTTATTTAATTGAAGGATAAATGGTAATGTTATTAATGGCAATTATATAATTGTAGATGAAAATAAAAGACAAGTAATTAAATAAACTATAAATTTATTTAAATAAATAAATGTAATTTATTTAAATAAGTAAATGTAATGTATTAATTTAAATAATCATAGAGGAATAATTAATACTTTAAAAAATTATGTGAGGTAGAAGTGTGTCCGTCATAGAAAAATATGGCTTGTAGGTCTAGTCCTGTTTTATGTGTCTACATAACCTACAAGGGAGTATAATTTCCTATGCTACATTTAGCCCCCACTTTAGTGAGCATATGAAACTAAATGCATATGCAAGCTAAAGTTCAAAAACTAAATAATGCTACATAAAATTATACTTGTATGGATATTATGATTCATTTGCAAATGGAAGAATGAAACCCCAAGTGTAGTCATCTACAAAACCACAACATTAGAAACCTCATACTCCAAAACTAATTTGTTAGTTGTTCAAAATTGTCTTATACTTTAAAATAATCATGTCAACTTCAATGGAGAACCAAATTTCAGGGTGAATGTATCCCCTTAACTCTTCTTTCTTTATGGAGGTAAAATTAGGGGAGCAATCTAACCACATCAAATTTTTATGTTTATGACAAGGTTATGATACCACAACATAATCTATCAATAAAAATTGGATAATATCAAGGATGAAAAAATGAATCCAATGTAACAAATGACAAAAAATAGACTTCCCTAGACCCTATTATGGTGATTTCAGTGAAATGTGTTACTAAGAAATTTTACTATATGTTAGTGAAAAATCATCTTTTTAACTATCATTATGATATTACTATTTGGAGATTCTGAGAGAGACACCTTGGTGTAGAGAAGTGAAGATGCTAAGTTGACAACCATACCAACCCCCATGACTTGAGATCCTACAAGTAGAGATTGTGGATGGTGCCATCACACCAAAGGTGAGTTCCTTGTACATACTCGTGATTTATCTCAGTATTCTACACTATTTTGAGCACTTTTTAAAACTCATGGAATTTTCATCCTCTTTGGGTGACCCTATCCCAAATTTGTGAACATGTCCCAACTTTGCGATCTTTTCCTAGTTTGGTGACCTTATCCTAGACACCCTATCCCAAAATGGTAGTAGTGTCTAGGGGTAGCTCTTTTTTCTTTTATACTCTTTGGTTACTTGTTTTTTCCATGTTATTGATGATTTTTCTTGTTTCTACCAAGATCCAACATGTGCTCATCAATTCTTGGGAGGATGATAGTTTTCTCTTCTCCACAAACAGTTTAAATGACTTGCTAAGGAGGAGAAAACTTTGTGCATTACTAGGTTATATTAGATATACATCATGCCACCGATGATGTATCAGGAAGTGATGATTATGGCATTAGTTGAGTGATGGAATGTATATTCTTCAATATTTTAGCTCGCAACAAGGGAGATGACAGTCACACTTGAGGATGTACACTACATACTTAGGATACCTATCCGAGGTGAGATAGTAGATAGTCCATTTTTATGAGTTTTGCACATGCCAGTAGGCGATAGATGATATTCAGTATTGTATCAACCACCACATAATTTTCATCCACCCCAAAGATCACATTGATCTTGAGTGGCTTTTAGATGATGATGTTCCCCTGATTTACTAGATTACATGGGTGAAAATCACTTTAGTTCTTGTTCCTGATGGATGAGGCACACACTTTCATGGGGGCCTCATTCATACTATACATGAGATGGAGGAGCATTAGATATTTTATGCTTTGAGACACAACATTCTTGCACATCTTTATCATGATCTTGGTCATTTTTTCCATTGGGAGCTTCACACCATTTTGCATTGTACCCTTCTTTGGTGTGGGCCTTCAAGCATGTTGCATGTACCAGACTAACTAGATTTCCTACTAGCACAACTTTCAGTCATCCACAAGCCTTCTATTACACACTTTTATGGGCCTATCAATATGAAGATGTGTTGCACTAGAGACTCAGGTTCGATCATCTAGAGGAGGATAATATTGTATGGAGATCATAGAAGATTCTACTAGAGTGGCCATGTCTTATATGACAGTTTACCAAGATTTAGAAAGACAAGTTATTTGTTAGTTTTCATGACTATATTTTCATTCCATTCTATTATGACCATACCATGCATCATTTTGGTCAAATAAAAATAGCATTTAGCCATTATCTTACTTCTTGATATTTGTACAAAGCAGTGCCAGGCTAGAGGACACCTACCATCCTACAATCATTGATGTTACATTTAGCGATTTTGATCATGAGGATCAAGATGCACCACCAACATCTAACTTGGATGATTTAGGCACAATTACAGCTTATGATAGATGGTATATTACAACATGACCTCATTATGGAGCTTCCCTAATGATTATCTTGTAGTCGACGCTAGACCCTTGTCAGGTCAAGAGGACTGGAAAGAGGGTCAGGGGTGTAGAGCTTAATAATTACTTTGCAACATTTACAAATATAATGAATGATTATGTCCAATAGGATTTTAACCTATACCTAAGGTTAGAAGATATATGTCTTATCCATTAGATGATGGACACCTTATTTTCATTATTCCTTGAAATATTTTATTGTTAACAAAAAAATACATTTTTTTTCTCCATCCACAATGAGATTTGAGAAAGAAAGATAAAGAATAGATATGTAACATGGACATGCAAAATTCATGTGAATGAGAGAGAAGTTGATTTGAAAAAATATTTTGAATAAGGAATATGAATAAGCGGTTAGTGGGAATCGAACCTGCCTTGTTAATTTGGAAGGCTAGGGGTTATAGTCGACGTTGATTAATGCCTCTAATTTAGAACCGAACATGAAAATTTTATTTCATTTGGATCCTCCATGGGAGAGAGATAGAAAGGGAAGTCAATAAAAAATGATTATTCACATAAAATAAATCTTCTTTGTGAATAAAAACTAAAATTCAATTTTCCTCTACTCCATGTTAGTTTATTTGTAGTTCACTGAATAATTACAGCAGTGAATTATCATCACTTTTCCATGGTAAATGACCAACATAAAATTTATTGGAAGAACCAAATATTGTTTACACACAGGAGTAGATAAGTCAACACCAAAAAATCCAAATCACAATTTTTTTACTAATACCAAGCATGTAAACACTTTTGTTAATATACTCTATACTTTGACCTCCCAATTAGATGAATGCGAGGAGAAATAGAACCATCCAAATCTAGAAATAGAATGTGATTGACCAACATAATGCATCAAATGGTGATTGACAAACACAACACAACAAACACATATTAAACATAGAATGTGATTAACCCACACAGCATAGAAAATGCATATCAAAATCCCAACTAAGGTGCATCAAATCTATAAGGATATAAGTGAAGGGCATCAAATTCATGAAATCAATCAAACAATGTCGGGTTCACCAAATGTAACTAGAGAGAAATTGTTAGATTAATTGCAAGTTGTACAATAAATTAAACCCTACTCCACAATAGAGCCTAATGGAAAGCAACACAAAAATATTGAAACAATATCACCCGGTTTTCAAGCCTCCATTGAATGACCTCCATTGGCCTTCTCCATCTTGTTGCAAATTTTATGATTTCCCTTAGATTGAAGTGCAACTATAGTCTATGCCTAAGACAAGAAAAATATTGAAGTATTGTATGCTCAAGTACTTAAAGTTCTCAAGCATGTTGTGTGTATATATGAAAAATGACTAAAAAGAGACCTTTTTAAAGATTGTCAAATTGACAATGGATGGCCACGATTAGAAGTTGGTAAAGCCATAAGATCAAAGGATACAATTCAATGTGATGAGGAGCATTAGGGTTAGGAAAACATTAGGTCAAAGTTAGGGAAAAATTTGAAATGAAGGGTTGGGATTTAATTGAAAATAATTAAATCAATGGTGGAGAAAAAAAGGTAGTTGGAAAATCAAATAATAATATAAATTATTTAATTTATGGAGGAAGGTTGACTTTTCAAATCAAATAATGGTTTAATTCATAAATAGAAATAAGAAAAAGACAATAAATAATTATTTTAGTTATTTACTTGGTGGGATAAAATGTGGGTTAAATAATTAATTTTATTTAATTAAAGGATAAATGGTAATGTTATTAATGGTAATTATATAATTGTAGGTGAAAATAAAAAACAAGTAATTAAATAAATTATAAATTTATTTAAATAAATAAATGTAATTTATTTATTTAAATAATCATAGAGGAATAATTAATACTTTGACTATGTGAGGGAGAAGTGTGGCCATCATAGAAAAATATGGTTTGCGGGTCTAGGCCTCTTTTATGTGTCTACATAACCTACAAGGGAGTATAATTTCCTTTGCTACATTTAGCCCCCACTTTAGCGAGCATATGAAAGTACATGCATATGCAAGCTAAAGTTCGAAAACTAAATAATGCTACATACAATTATACTTGTATGGATATTATGATTTATTTGCAAATGGGAGAATGAAACCCCTAGTGTAGTCATCTATAGAACCACAACATTAGAAACCTCATACTCCAAAACTGATTTGTTAGTTGTTCAAAATTGTCAAGATTATACTTTAAAATAATCATGCCAACTTCAATGGAGAACCAAATTTGAGGGTGAATGTATCCCCTTAACTATTCTTTCTTTATGGAGGTGAAATTAGGGGAGCAATCTAACCACATCAAATTTTTATGTTTATGACAGGGTTATGATACCATAACATAATCTATCAGTAAAAATTGGATAATATCAAGGATGAAAAAATGAATCCAATGTAACAAATGACATAAAAAATAGACTTCTCTAGCCCCTATTATGGTGATTTCAATGAAATGTGTTACTAAGAAATTTTACATGTTAGTGAAAAATCATCTTTTTAACTACCATTATGATATTACTATTTGAAGATTCTGAGAGAGACGCCTTGATGTAGAGAAGTGAAGATGCTAAGTCGATAACCATACCAACCCCCACGACTTGAGATCCTACAAGTAGAGATTGCAAATGGTGCCATCACACCAAAGGTGAGTTGCTTGTACCTACTCCTTGTGATTTATCTTAGTATTCTGCACTATTTTGAGCACTTTTTAAAACTCATGGAATTCTCGTCCTCTTTGGGTGACCCTATCCCAAAGTTGTGAACCTGTCCCAACTTTGTGATCTTTTCCTAGTTTGGGGGCCTTATCCTAGACACCCTATCCCAAAAAGGTGGCAATGTCTAGGGGTAGCTCTTTTTTCTTTTTGACTCTTTGGTTACTTGTTATTGATGACTTTTCTTGTTTCTACCAAGATCCGCTATGTGCTCATCAATGCTTGGGAGGATGATTTTTTTCTCTTCTCCACAAGAAGTTTAAATGACTTGCTAAGGAGGAGAAGACTTTGTGCATTACTAGGTTATATTAGATATACATCATGCCACCAATAAGGTATCACGATGTGATGATTATGGCATTATTTGAGTGATGGAATGTAGATTCTTCAATATTTTAGCTCCCAACAAGGGAGATGACAATCACACTTGAGGATGTACACTACATACTTAGGATACCTATCTAAGGTGAGATAGTAGATAGTCCATTTTTATGAGTTTTGCACATGCCAGTAGGTGATAGATGATATTCAATATTGTATCAACTGCCACATAATTTTCATCCACCCCAAAGATCACATTGATCTTGAGTGGCTTTTAGATGATGATGTTAGGGCCCTAATTCGCTAGATTATGTGGGTGAAAATAACATTAGCTCTTGTTCCTGATGGATGAGGCACACACCTTCATGGGGCCTTATTCATACTATACATGAGATGGAGGAGCATTAGATAGTTTATGCTTTGAGACACATCATTCTCACACATCTTTATCATGATCTTGGTCATTTTTTCCATTGGGAGCTTCACACCATTTTTCATTGTACCCTTCTTTAGGTGTGGGCCTTCAAGCATGTTACATGTACCGGACTAACTAGATTTCCTACTAGCACAAACTTTGGTCATCCACAAGCCTTCTATTACACACTTTTATGGGCCTATCAATACGAAGATTTGTTGCACTAGAGAATTAGGTTAGATCATCTAGAGGAGGATAATTTTGTATGGAGATCATACAATATTTTGCTAGAGTGGCCATGTCTATACATCAATTTACCAAGATTTAGAAGGACAAGTTATTTTTTAGTTTCCATGACTATATTTTCATTCCATTCTATTATGACCATACCATGCATCATCTTGGTCAAATACATATAGCATTTAGCCATTATCGTACTTCTCAAGATTTGCACAAAGTGGTGCTAGGCTAGAGGACACCTACCATCCTACAATCATCGATGTTACATTTAGCGATTTTGATGATGAGGATCAAGATGCACCACCAACATCTAACTTGGATGATTTAGGCACAATTATATCTTATGATAAATGGTGTATTACAACATGACCACATCATGGACCCTCCCTGATGATTATCTTGTAGTTGATGCTAGACCCTTGCTAGGTCGAGAGGATTGGAAAGAGGGGCAGGGGTGTAGAGCTTAATAATTACTTTGCAACATTTACAAATACAATGAATAATTAAGTCCAATAGGATTTTAACTTGTAACTAAGGTTTAGAAGACATCTGTCTTATCCATTAGATGATGGACACCTTATTTTCATTATTCCTTGAAATACTTTATTGTTAACAAAAAAATACAATTTTTTTCTCCATCCACAATTGGATATGAGAAAGAAAGAGAAAGAATAGATATGTAACATGGACATTCAAAATTCATGTGAATGAGAGAGAATTTGACCTAAAAAATATTTTGAATAAGGAATATGAATGACCAGTTAGCAGGAATCAAACCTGCATTGTTAACTTGGAAGGCTAGGGGTTATAGTCGATGTTGATTAATGCCTCTAGTTTAGAACCGAACATGAAAATTTTATTTCATTTGGATCCTCCATGGGAGAAAGATAGAAAGGGAAGTCACTAAAAAATGATTATTCACATAAAATAAATCTTCTTTGTGAATAAAAAATAAAATTCAATTTTTCTCTACTCCATAACATCTATGTTAGTTTATTTGTATTTCTTTCTTTCCTCTTTACTTCATGTGAACAACCTTCAATATAGAATACCTATTCACTTGATAGATGATCCCTATAGAAATATAAGATTCAAAAATATGAATATTGGAATAGCTTTATAATCTTTCTAATTACTTTGTTCCCTATTTATACTTATTCCGACCCAAGAGGAAATCAAATTCCACCAAGCTCAAACAAAATAATGGTGACTCAAGCAAACCAAAATCACCATTTTCTAGCTATTTGACTCCAACTTTTATTGTTCTAGTAGTTGAACATTTAGTTACAATGAAAAGGAACCTTTTGATATTCATGGATCTTTGATTGATTCAATTAGATAGATCAGTCTAATCTTTGAAAATATTCTACATTATGTTTCACTATTTTGGATGGAATGGAAAATATGTTCCTTTTAATGTGTACAATTCCTTTTCTAAACCAGGGTATTCATAGGAGAGGTTTGGAACCTCTATAGAAATAAATGTTTTTCAAAATATAGATGAGAGCCTTCAACTCCGTGAATATAATGATAGAATGAATCACACTTTTACCACTAAATTATACCCACCACAATTTCATTGTATCATATAGATCATTCATTTTTCCAATAGTGAAAAAAGTAACTATTACATTCTAATAAGAATTCATTCCTATAATCACATTTCCCTATTCCTAAAAATTTAGTTCCATAGGAGATGGTTCCTTTCAAATCCCCCCTTAACTTAAGATTTTTCACTTTTTTAAGAACACTCCTTAATCAAAATTAAAAGTAATACCCTATTACTTAACTATTATTAAAGAGTCTTCACTTTTTTTTGTATAGAGCGGTTGGGCAAGAAGAGGAGTGGGTCATGTAGTTTGAATTCTTTAGCTAGTGAAGGCGATGAAGAGTCAGATTTGGATAAAGATGAGGTAGGTGGCATTAGCTCTACATTTTATGTAGTTGTGATTCTTTCTCCTGCATGGTGTGGTTCTCGGGAGATTC
This sequence comes from Sequoia sempervirens, assembly GCA_007258455.2. Lineage (NCBI taxonomy): Eukaryota > Viridiplantae > Streptophyta > Pinopsida > Cupressales > Cupressaceae > Sequoia > Sequoia sempervirens. The sequence continues at coordinate 171,195,420 of VDFB02105785.1, forward strand.
TTTGCTTCTATTCAGGCTTGGTGATCAGTTTTTTCTAAGCGTCAGGCTATTTCTGGAGCGGGCATCGAGCAACCGTTGTGGGTTGGGTGGGAGCTATTTTTTGAATTCCTCTGAGGGCGATGATAATTCTAAAGACGATGGTTAGGTGAATGGGATTTCTAGTCCATCTGGGTATCTTCTTCCTGATGTCCTAGATGCATTTGTGGAGTTTCCTACTGCGGTGGTTGTCAGTTTTATAAGTGACATACTTTGTTTGGAGTTCTCTAGCAGCCTCTCTTACTGTATGTGCTTGGGTGAGGGTTTTTTTTCGATTCGTGCCTTTTATCTAAGGCCCTCTTCTTGGCTCTCCTTGGATTTTGGAGTGGTTTCTTCTTCTAGTTTCTCTTTGGAGTTTTCCCTTCCTAGGCTTGTCTTTGCTAGCTAGTTAGTGGTTTTCAAATGGCAGTTGATCTCTCATGCTTATTTTTATGGTTTGGAAACTATATTGGGTCTTTTTCCCCTATTTTTGTGTGGCATTACTGTTCAGGTTGGGATTTTCTCCTTTCTTTGTCTTGTTGGTTGTTGTTTGAGTCTGCTCTGGTGCGATCTAGTGGTTGTTTTTGTGAGAGTAGATGTCTCCTTTCTTCTTTTGTTCCTGGTTCTACCCCCTTGTTCAAAATTGTTATTCTTTAATGAGTGGGGGTTGGTGTCTTTGTTGGACCCCTTTGTGGGTATGGTTTTTTGGTTCTCCTACTGGGAGATCTTTCTTTGGTTTTGGGTTGTCTTTCTGCCTTCTAGTGCTCTACTTTCATTGGATTCTTGTCAGGGCTTGCATTGGATGTACCTCAAGAGGTTATTCTTCAATGTTTATTTTCATTTGGGGGCTATTGTGGACTATTTTTTTTCCCTCCCTACTATTGTTGGAAGTGTGTGTCTGGAAGGAAATGAAATATTCTCGATGATATTTTTTGTGACTGGGCTCTCTTGGCTGGGTGTATTTCCATGTTTTATTTTAGGACCTAGATTTGTACTAAGCTGGTGGATGTCTATGCATTTTCTATGGATTTGTTCCTGTCTGTTGTGATGGTATTGGTTTAGCGTTGTTATATGGAGCTCCTCTTGTTGAAGTTGGTCTTCATTTCTCTGGAGGTGCTGTGGATTGGGTGGTATTCAGAGTTTATTTTGAAGACCCAGATGTTTTTGCTGCTAGCATTTGCTAGGCTCATTCTTTTTGCTACAGATTTAGACTTCTCTCTAAATACTAGGTCTTCTTTCGACATGGAGACCTCTCCTATAGAAGTGGAGAGATTTGTTGGCTTTTGTGGTTTAAGGCTAGAGCCATGAGTGTGTGTGGTGACTTCTTCTATAGAGGTGGAGAGGGAGTGATGTTGGGCTCTATTTTTTCTACCCTTGTGGTTAGTTGTATTTGGTTGTTTCTACCAGTGGTTTGAAGAGTTTTATTTTCTTGAAAGATTGGTGTGTTGTTTCCTAGCTGTTACAAGAAATTTCTTTGGGTTTAGGGTCCCTTCCAAAATCTTTTTGTAAAGGGTTGATGGTCCCTTCAAAACCTTTGGGTTTGAGATCCCTATAAAATCTTGTTTCTATATTTGGCAGCTAGTTGGCTATTGTTTTGGGTTGTGGTTCTACTTTTTTTTAGCTATTGTTTGCTCTTCTCTATTTCTTTAGGCAGCATGATCATCCTAGTTTTGGTTTCGAGTCCTTTCAAAACCTTATGGCTTTAGGTCCATTCAAAACCTGTTTTTCCCCTCTAATCAAAAATATTATTATAGTAATCATTTGTATAGTTGTTATGATTATTAACAGATTCCTTATAATGGTTCAATTGATACTTGACTTAATCAAACAATTATACCTTGTAATTTTTCCATGCACCCACCACAAGAAACTTGAGTTACATATAAAATGTATTTATTATGAGGATAAGGGAAACATCCCCTCTCTATGTCATGTGGATGGATTGAGTTGAAATATTTATTTTGGTTTAAACTTTGTAATTATATTTTGAATGATACTTTTATTTAGATATTCTATATATAATATGGTGATATAAGCTCTAAATAAATATGATTTAATGGGAGATTTAAAAATAAAAATCCTATCCTATTGGGTCTCCAAAAATAATCTTAAATTGACTGATATAGATTAAGTCTTTGAAATGGAAAAAGATATATTTATAGAAGTTGACTATGTTTAAAAAATATTGGTTGAATTTGGAGTCATTTTCACTTTGGATTCTCAATTATCTATTTCAAAAAAATGATAGAACTCTCTCATGCAATGATATATGTCTACAAAGCACCCATTTTTGAAGGATATATAAGAAATTATCTAGGTTCATGTGATTCATATATTTTTTATTTAGTAAAAAAACTATTGTGGAGGAAATGTGAACTATTCCTTCATTACTCTAGAATGGTAGTCAATGCCAATGTACCAAAGCTCAAGTTTTTGCATAAGTTTTAGCTTTCCTTTGTGACCCTCAGTTACTTACACCTTTTACTTGGCTAGTAAGTAAGAATTATATTTGATTAGTGGGTACTTTTCTTTATTTATATGTAGCCTGATTTCATTATCATATATTTATGCTCCTATGGATTTTGAAGGAAATATCTTCTTGTGGTCATGTATTACATTTATTCCTTCTTTATTTTCTTATGCTTTTTGGATCTTGGATGGGGATTTGAATTCCATTATTATTCTTGATTAGAAAATGGGTCCTTAAAAAAATTAGACCCTTCTTTATCCTTATTTTGATAAAATGTGTCTTTTCTTAATCTTTTATATGTTAAATCAAGTCGTGGCCATTTTACTTCAAACAATAGGAGATGTGGTCTTTCTTTTATTTTTGAGTGGTTGAATAGGATTTTAGTATGTAATTTTTAGATTGATGATAATATGATTATATCTTCAAAAAAATTGCAATGACAAGGTCTAGATAATTGCCCCATTAATCTTTATTCATCTTCTTTTCTATCGTAAAAATACCTCATTTAATGTTTAGATAATGTGGATTTTAGATCAAATTCTATTTCATCACATGGTGGTATGGTGATTAACGGGTAATCCATCATTTGGAAATTATATTTATTCATATTCAAAAGGCTTCAATATGTCAAGTTCAACCTTAAACAATATAGAAAATTTGCAATTGGAAAATTTTGGTACAAGATTGAATAATATTAAATTTCAAAGTATAGAATTTTATATTACTAGGGAATGACTTTAGGAGGTGTCATCTTTGTTCAAATAACTTAATGAATGAGAAATTCATGAAGATATTTTTTAGAAGTAGAAATAAAGATGTAACTGGATTTTGTAGGGGGCATAAAACACCCCATTTTTTTATTATTTTGTGAAATAAATTGGAAGTATAAATATCATTTCATCTATTATTTCTTCTCAAGGAATTCAATTGTATTAATATTACGAGATTAATAGGGAAGTTTTATTTTATTTATCTTATTTATTTTAGAAAGCGGTCTTGTAGTATTAAAGCAGGAAAGGGTTTTAATAGATTACATCCTTTGTTTGGTTAATGAGGAAATGAATTTCCTTCTTATGTATCATATCCCTCTTTCAAAATAAGATTTTTTTTTTCCAAATTAAGCATGGTAATACTTTGAGCCTTGATAGCTTCTATGTTGAGTTCCTTCAAAAAATTTGGGATATCTTGGAGGATGACCGTGTATAGGTTATCAGTGAATATTCAACTAATAAGTAGATTCTTAAAGTATTCAATTCTATTTTTTTTGGATTTAATTCCTATTAAATTGTGGATTTTTTTTTTGATATATTTTGTTCAATTTCTCTTTCTAATGTATCTTACAAGATGATCAATCACCAAGCTCACTGTTTATTTTCTAAATAAATATTTTATGATATTTATATCATTTGATCAAAGTGGTTTTGTGGAGGGGTATCACATTCTTGATTTTATTGTTATTTATTTAAAAGTTATCCATTATATGGATTGTTTCAAGGAGAATTTTATCTTTATTAAGATGGAAATGTACAAGCTTATGATATGTTTCATGGTCCTTAAGAAAAAATTATCTAATTTTTCTTCTATTCAAGGTGGATTGATTAAGTCATGTGTTATGTTGCATATTGTTCCTTTCAAATGCTTATTAATGGAATCTTATATTCATTTTTTAGCTACAAGAGGATTATTGCCAGGAGATAAAATGAAGGAAAATAGGTGTGTCCACATTTTTGAGAAATGGACAACTTTGAGATGTATTTCATGCTTCAATTCATTAGGAAACCAAGATCCCTTAATCAAGTGACTCAATTGTGGAAAAGGTACATAAGAAGGATTCCTTGGGTGTGATTAAATGGGGGGTTCTATATTGAATGAAGCTTCTAATGAAAAATTCAAACATGAATACACTAAAGCATAGAAACTTAGAATATGAAATCAAATCACTAAAAAAAAAGATTAAAAAAAGTACCTAGAGGATTAAAGATGACTAAGCAAGGCCTGAAAACCATAAAAAATTATTTTTCTTGATGTGCACTGGGACTTATACACTAGACTATGTGATTTAGTCCTAGTTTAGGGTTTCTGGGCACAATCTAGAATCTCTTAGTGACTGGTCTAGATCTACAAAAGGATAGAAAAAAGGGTGTATTGGGACTCATACACCCAAACTATTGCAAAGTGTCCTAAAAAATGTGAAAAGTGTCCTAGGAGAAAAATTTCTAAACTAAAACTTTGTAAGCCTCTAAAGATTGATTAAATAAGCATTTCCCCACTAGTTTCATGGAGATAGGTTGGATATCTTGCTCTAGATCTGATTTTGCATGAGCCTTGACAAGTTCTTATGAAAACTTTTGCAACTTTTACAACTTCGTAATTTTTGGAACTTTTGAAGGCTTCAATTCCACCTTTTCTTCAAACTATAAACTTGCAACATAAAAAGAGAGGAAAAATATTGTTTTTTTAGGGAATGGGGGTTTGCCTTGGTAAAAAACTATTTTTGTAATCAAAACTTAATGAGAAATGAAGCATGAATGAAATGAAACATGAAACATAAGATGAAACAATAGAATCTTGTTTAAAACCTTGTAGATCTACAAACAAGCATGAAGTGGCCTTAATGGATGTAGATCTTGATCATGATTCTTGATGAAAGATAATGCCTTTGAATACTTGAACTAATCTTGAACAACACATCATAACATTAGATCAAAACCACATCCATGATGCATCAAGTCTTTGGCATAATAATGGATCTTGATTGCTACAATAATCTTCTTCAAATATACCTTTTAATGCTCTTAAAATGCTCTTAAATGCTTGAAAATATCTCTTGAAAGCTCCAGATTTAGGTGAAACTCTCTTTATTGAAGATTCTTCATGAAATAATAATTTGAAACCTTTGTTATATAGGAATTCCATCTAATTTACCATTTTATTAGATCCCAAATGCTAACATTCACAAAATTTGAATTGCAAATTGGGCTAATTTCTCCCTCAAAACCCTAAAAATGGGCCAAATGGGACTCATATGCCCAAGTTGGTGTATGGGTCATACCTAGGGTGGGTTATATGCCCAAGGTGGTGTATTGGTCCCACTCTAGCTTTACACTTGCCAATTACATTTGCTTGAAAGTTTCTAAAGCCTTCTCAACAAATCCATTTTTGTACATATCCTACAACCATTGCAATCCATGAATTGAGATATTTTTTAGGTATTCTATCAAATAGTTCACGTGCCTTGTTAGTGCTTCCTCTTTTTACATGCATATCTACTAGGGTTGTTGCTACTATAAAATCTAACAAATTTCCAAAGCAACATTATAGCACTCTTTGTACAAAATTTCAAAGGTAATCATCTCCAACATGCACATGTGAAAGGAATAGATATCCACTAGTTCATTGTAATCCTCTTCATACAACTCTGGAGGGCCATGAATTTAGGTGTACCAATCATAGTATGAGTAGCTTGATCACTTCCAAGGGTGACCGCAAGACCCAGGTCCCTAATCTTTAGAGTACCACTATTTTCATTCACAAAAATATTACTGCAATTCAAATCCTTGTGAATGATGCAAGGTTATTGACTATGTAAACAATGTTGAACCTTAATAATTTTTCATTCCCTATTCTTTACAGCTTTCATGGAAGTGTGTCTGTGCTTCTGTTGGTATTGTCTCAGGGTCCCAGAAGTGCAAACCTCAATAATAAAATTCACATGTCCAACCCTCTCATCCAGCCATGCATTATAAAGAGTTATTATATTTTTATTGTTCAGAGATTTCAAAAGCCGAACTTTTACAAAGAGTCTTTGTAGTGCATCGTCTTCAAGGCACTTTATAGACACCTTTTTCCATGCATCCTCAATTTTTTCTTCCTCATCAAAAGTTCGGTACACTGTCTTCATGGCACCATGGCCTAGAACCTCATCATACTAGCCATACCTTCTAGTTGGGTCCATTTCCACAAAGGGCTCTATATCCTTTTCACCACCTAGAATTCTACTTTTGGCATTTTTTTTGCCAAAAAAATGAGAAAACCTCCTTGCCCACTGGAATCGAAGTCTGGGTCCTCTGATCCAGGGCACAAATTCTCTAAGGAATAAAGGAATGAATAAAAATGCATTCCTTCCCTGAATTTAGAAGATGAGCAAATAACAAAGACAGGAGGCTTTGCATTTTTAGTGGTTACTGAAGAGACAAACAACATTTTGACTCTTGTGGCTACAGAGACAAGCACAAGCATATCAAGAAACACGTACATAAAATCAAAATTTAGAACAAAGACTATAAATTTTGATCCATTTATTTATCCTCAAACCAACAAAAGAAGCCCTCACACCAAAACGGGTAAGAACTAAAAAAAACTATGCTACTACACCATAAATTTGACTAGACATTTTTGTTAATTCAAGAGAAAATCCCAAAGTTACATATAAATTGGTTGTGAACTAATATTAAGCTAGGATAAATTCCCTAAATGTACGAGTTCAAACTGATCTAATACCAAAATGCACATTTCCATGTAAAAGCCATTAAAATTATGTCAATTTCTAAAATTTGGCAAATAATTGCATTTTGGTTAATTAGGCTACAGAGGCAAGGATGCCTTCAACAAAATAATTCACTAAAAATATTTGATGTTCCAAAAATTTAATAGCAAATTACTAAAACAATCCCAAATTCAATGATCAAGTAATATCCAACTGTATCTAAAACAAAACAAATCTGTGACAATAAAATTTCAAAAATAGATCCAAACATTTTGAAGACATAGCATCGTGTATTATTGTTCAATTATTCAATCCCAAGCTTTAAATCACTAGAAAACACACCACCCATGATGAAAATCTTACTAAAGATGTCAAATAATTAGAAAGCAAAATTTAAAACAAGTTACTAACAAATCAATTTGAAGATAGGAATATACAAAAGGGCATCCTCAAACAATTTATAAGAAAAAAGAAGTTCAAAATAATAGAAATTCAATATAAGTCACGAAGAAAAACCATAGGTTAATTTTGCAACCAATTTTCTTCCAAACAAAAAGAAACTCCAAGATCAGAAGCAATACATTTCAAAATTAATTTTACAACCAATTTTCTTCCAAATAAAAAGAAACTCTAAGATCAAAAGAAATACATTTTGAAATGGTGTTAAACTAAAATAAATCCACTAGAAACCTAGTGTTCCTGAAAGAAAATGATTTACAACTCTTAAATTTATAGATAAATTTTAATTAACAAAATTTTCTGCAACTACGAACAATTTATTGAGAAAAAGATTGAATGATTTTTTTTGCAATAACTATGTACAATTCATCCAAAACAAAAAGCCCAAGCAATCATTCCAATAAATCCTATCAATTTCCAATTTAATTTCAAACAAAAGTTAAACTAAATACCAAAAACTTCTGGCCAAGGTTAAACAAAATTTAGAAAGCCCTAATCTAAAATTTGATATTATTTATTTTACATGCAAAAGAAAACACAAAACACAGTCAAATCTGGATCCTGTTAAAACCAAAAGGGACTTAAAATTAAGTAGGATCTAATACATTCAATTAATATCTGAAATTAATAAACAAAACCCCACTCCAGAACAAATTAGAAAGAAAATTATCAATAGGAAAACCAAAAAAGCAAATACTAAATAACTAAAAAAAAATGAATTTCCATACCTGTTCTGTTGCAGATGTTCTTCTAGAAAACTCAACTGAAAACTTTTCCCAGCAGAGTACCAAAGGATGGTGCAGGAAGGAAAACAAAGGAAAAATCTAGGGCATTATATAATAAAATGGGCCAGTCCATGGGCACTACATTTCACCACATCAAAATAATGCTTGTGTTCATGCTTGTGCTCATGTTCATGGCCATAACTATGATTATGGCTATGGTCATGATGATGTTAATGATCATGATCATAGTTTTGGTTATGGTTATGATTGTGATTGTGCTCACGAGTTTTCTTTGCAAATACCATGATCATGATAATGATCGTGTAGAGGATTTCCCTACCCATTCACATCTAAGTCATTGCAACAAACACCATGATGAGCATGATGAGCATGACCACCTTTCTCTCCTTTCAAGAGAAGCATGTTGTGGAATGTTACAATTAGGAAAGTGCCTATGTCTGCTAGCACAACCATCCACAAGTAGATATAACCCATGAAAGTAAGCACTGGCAAGGCTACCTTAGTCAATAGGGAGAATGCAATATTTATGTATATATTGTCCTCACTGATCTCCACACTATTTTCACTGCACCAACAATCTTCCTTTATCATTAGACATTTGAGCTACATCTTTCGATTCCATGGCTACAACATATCTTTCAAAACACATAGTTATCCCCACATTCATTGCTACTAATGTCAATGCATCATCAATTCCATCACCCACCATGGAAACCATGTCATCTTGCTTTAGCTCTCCAATAAATCTTAGCTTGTCTTCTAGGAGTAGTTGGATGTGAACTTCAATTTCTCCTACCTGCACACCATCACAAGGGCTCCTCTGTCAATTAAAAATGTTTTGACAAGATTTCCTACTCGAATTAGTCATTTAAGGCATTTATACTAATTGAGAAGAAAAAGCAGTATCACCTCTGACCATGAGCGATCTCATTCCTAATTTTTGAAATTAGTAAGAAACCAAAAAAAACTTAATCCATAATATATATATAGATATATATTATTAAACCAATTTAAAGATCGTTATTTCTACAAACCAACAAGGATATTTTTCACAAATTAGATTTGTGAACCTAAGACCTACCTATGAGTATGCTTAGTATAGTGGGGATTCCATTGCTATAGCTACCAGTCCCTCCACGCTCTGGGATGTGGCTTGGCTTCCTCAATCAAGAATATAATTCAAATTTGATGAAATTTGGTGTAATGATGATGGAGAATATTCTTCTAAGAAGGTTCAAAACACCCTCATCACAAAATGGTTCTCGTGTAGGGTAGAAGCATTCCATATTCACAAATCTTAAAAGTATAGTCTTACATCAATAAAGATTTAACTTCCAACAAAAACAAAGAACGAAATGGCATTAACAAAAATAGAACAAAATAAAAAAAATGATTCTCACACCATCAAATGAAACCAAGAATAGAGCAAAAGGAAAAGGGTAGAAGGAAGAAACATCGTTGAAAACCCTAAACCACCAAAAAGATCATAAACAAAATAAAAAATTAAGAAAAATGAAAGAAACAAAACAAGGGTTTTGGAATGTGGCATCCTCTGATTCTGCATTTCTATGAAGGAAAAGGGAAGAGAACTATAAAGCTAAGAGAGAAAGAGTATAAAGTACATACCAGGTGAAGGGTGTCGAATTTGATACGCCTTCCGACTCGCTCCAAATAGAAAATACAAATCTCTAAAGTGGTGTCCAAGCAAAAATGAATGTGTGGAACTGAAATGGGTAGGACACTAAATGAGTTTATATAGGATTTTAACAATAAATTTTTGTCTCAAACCCTATGTAAGGACCCCCTCTTATCTTGCTAGTTGAACTAAAAATTAAAACAAGCAGTGCACAGTACCATGTGTGGTGGCACACAATAGCATTGAGATTTGATATGCTATGTTTTCAAATATACTTGTTGCTTTAATCTACTCACAGTAAACAAAATCTGAAATGGATAGCGATGGGGAACGCAACAGAAAAAGGTGAAAAATGATGAACAATTGAAATGCATTCAACCTTCTTGCTTGCCCCAAGAACAACTCTGCATTTTCGATAGGAAAAATGAGATTCTCAGGCTCAAATAGGGACATGCCTTCAGCGTAATAAATACACTTTTCAACACTAAATTATAGTGAAACTAGGTCTATTTAGTTTAAAAGGGTCCTAAACTTAATGTGAATGTGTAAAACAGATTACAACTCTAAATCAAGGCAACATTAGGCTCAGTATAATGTTAATTTTTCCCAAATTAAGTTGAAAAAAGGAATACTTTTTCCTACACTAAAAGACATATCCTCTCCCCTATCTTTTCATTATTTTGGTTCACTGTTTGGGAGGGTTCCTTAGTAGATAGTTCACTAAACTATTTAGGTTAGAATGTGGGGAAAACTTGATTCTTTTTCTCATATTACTTTAATGGACAATACTACCCTAATGGTGGTTCCTAAAATTTAGAATGCTATTAGTTTTAGAAGATATTTCAATGTGTTTTTAATAGATTTTGATAATGGAATCAATAATCAAATTTTAAATTTTTATTTATTTAATACTCATATTATAGTTTCCCTTGGATAATCATTTTAGTCCCATGTTAGTAAGTATTCCTAATCAATTTCAATGGAAAAACATTCTTGATAGGTTTAGAATGAGAGTTTCTCACAAGACACTCCAATGGTTGTCATTTGTAAAGAATATTACAATTTTAAAATTTTAGTTTCATGGTCTTTCCATTTATCGATTTCTATTCCTTTTTGCTCTTAAATTTTTTTCACAAAAAAAAAAGAGTTTCATTCACTTTTTGACAAAATTATTTTGATATTAAATTTAGACTTATAACACTGGATTCTTATTAGTTGGGATTGAGTTTGTAGAAAAAAAAGGTGGTGGTCTTTTTCTTTAGCTCTATGTTTTGAATAGTGAAGCCTTGACTACTAAAACCTATTGGAGAAGGTGTAAGCAATATGATTAGGCATGGGCCAAACTTGTAAACTATAACTACTAATGAGGTTTTTAACTTATTAAGTTTCTAAGAATGGTTTTGACTAGAAAATGCTATGATTTGGATTCTCTCGAGAAAGGTACTTTACTTGTTAATAATAGTACTTTAAAACTCAACACTAATAATTAGATTAAGACTTGGGCACTCCTCATAGCTTTTTAGAAGGCATATGATCTGGGCTTCAAGAAGATAATCTATGAGATGGATTGTATAATTTTAGCATCCCTTCTTAATAATTGAGATTTCTTGAGTCTTATTGGAGGTTGCTATGTTATGTTGAGTAAATTCTTCACCTTTAATATAAGTTTGATTCTATCTCCTTTAATCATATCCCAAGGAAATAGAATGTTGTAGACTATTTGGCCAAATTAATGTTTGAGATTAATTGCATTTTGAAGATCGTAGATTGAGAATCCCTACCTTTAGTTCAATCTTTGTAGTTTCTTCAGGTCCCTTATATGGTTTCATGATTTCTTTTGATTCTTTAAAAAGGTGGGGTTTGTGGAAAACCTCTTTAGATTTACACTTTGAAATTTAATGATAGTTGTTTTTTTGAAAATTTGTATAATTTTCTATAGCTCCTTAATCAATATATTTATCTCTTATTTATATATATATATATATATATATATATATATATATATATATATATATATATATATATATATATATATATATATATATTCAAAATAAAAATAAATCAAAATCAAAATCAAAATCAATCAAACTTAACCAAATAAGAAACACTTAATAAATTTAAAGAACCAAAAACTAAATAAATTTAAATTTAAATTTAAAACAACTTAACACAATAATATACTACTTATTAATATATAATTATCTTAAAAAATTTCATAAAATTAACCTAAATCTAAAATGAAAAATTGCATGCATATGTAAACTCGAGCGTTACACCCTTATACCATTTACAAAGAATATGCCAATTCGACTACAAAACAAAAATTATGTAATTCTTTATTTATAATGCAACAAGATATTGACAGATGTTAATGGACCCAGACTTAACTATGTGGACTATTAATTTCTAAAGCCATAATTATTAATGGTCTCCCGAAGATATTACATCTGCTAGCAATGGACGGAACTACACTAATGGCAGAAGCACCAGCAGAAACTGTTGTTAATGTTAGGAGAATGTGTCTGGTAAAACCGGCCATCCCAACCCCGACGCAGACGGTGATCCTCTCCAACCTTGACCTTCTGTGGTTGCCCGTCAACAATGTTCAAAACCTTCTCTTCTACAAACTCTCTCCATTAGTCGACTACTCTTCAGTAATCGAAGGCCTAAAGAAAAGCCTCTCCTCTGTTTTGGTGTATTTCTATCCTCTGGCTAGTCGGTTGAAAAACGGGGAGTCTGGCAGAATGGAGGTTGATTGCAACGACGGAGGAGTGGAATTTACTGAAGCTTCAATCAATATACTCTTTCGAGACCTGGAAGGAGATGGCTTTCGGCGTAAACCCTTTTTCAAAAAGCTTGTTCACGAGGTCGATATTTTTGACAATAAAAATCCTCGCAGACCGCTTCTCTCAATACAGGTATTTAAAGAAATTGTGTTTCTCTATCACTTGGGAAACCATTATCAATTTCATTTCTATTAAAGAACGTTTGGTGTTTTAGGTTACAGCTTTTGAGGGAGGAGAGATGTGCATCGGAACGACCTTTCATCACGTTATAGCGGATGGAAATTCGTTTTGGTATTTCATGAAATCGTGGGCAGACTATAGCAGAGGCCTTCCTATTGGCAAACTACCTCAGATCGACAGAACAGTTTTGAGACGAGGAAACAAGAGCTCCCTGTCCGTTTCCTACAAAGCTCATGAGATAGTAAGCAACGGTATCACAGGGGTCAATATTTTCAAGTTCGTACGAGACGATTCAGAGCACTTAAAAATACCTGTTGTCGGGAAAGTGGAAAAGCTCGAAATGAGTCTTGAGAAATGGACGAATCTCAAAAATAAAACAGAAGTGGTATACTCAACGTTCTGTTTTACAGAAGAGATAATTCAAGACCTGAAACAACGAAGTGGGGCTTCGAGTTCTTTTGTTGCAGTGGCCGCGCAGTTTTGGAGATGTGTAATAAGAGCTCGCGAGGTGCCGCTGGAAGAAGCTGTTTATTTCTCATTGCTGGTTGATTGCAGGGCTCGTATAAAGCCACTCATCCTTCCCACTTATTTTGGAAACTGCTTATGTTTGGGTGTGGCGCAGACTACAGCCAACGCACTTACCAATGCCAACATCTTCTTCGCTGCAGAGGTTATCCAGCAACTGATCGATTCGTACAGTGATAAATCACAGATTGATCATTTGATTTCCTGGGCGGAAACTTCCAATATAAATATTGGAAATTTACTTAGAGAAACCGGGTGGCAAAACGGAACTAATACAGTAAGCTCTCCAAAATTTCCATTGTATGAGATAGATTATGGATTGGGGAAACCATCGGATGTGCAGGTAGCAACCATTAACGAGATTGGAGCCATGGTTTTATCATGTGCAAAGGATGGAGGAAAAAGCATTCTCGTCTCCGCCTGTCTTCCTCAACACCAGATGGACCTCTTACATCACCTCCTGTTCGTGTCAGTTGAATGATCAATTGTAAGATGCTGTAATATGTAAGGGACCATGGCTTCAAACATTTTAATAAGACACAAGATTTTGTGATTATCAGATGGGAAAATCCTTGTTTTTTGTGGTGTATGCGATACTGCACTCCTTCCCCTTTGTGCTCTGATTTCCTGATTTATGTTTGCGTAGCAATTTTTTCGGTTTGTTGGAATCGTGGCTGTCTAGCTACATTTTGTTTACTAAGTCCTTGCAAGGATAGGGATTCTATGGTGATCCATTCAAAGAAGGAATTGACTTTTCCTTCTAAAGTTTTAAAAATATTTTATTATTAATTCAATAAAATAAAAAAATCAGAGGGTTATGCTTATTTTAAGATTTATAATAAGATTTTTTTGTTTTAAACTATAGTCAATGGCTTATTATAACGATAGATGACATAATTCTTGAGTGTAATTTCTATATATATTTAGAAAATTGATGTTCATTCTTTTTATGATGTGTTTTATCATGTTATTTTACTTTTTGAGCATTTATGTATCTTTATGTAGAAAGTAACTCTATTCAATTATTTGATTTCAATATGGTATGCTAGAATAGTTTTATCCTTTCTATTTTAAATATTAGGTTGTGGGTAGTGTTGATGGTGTTTTTATGCACTTCTCAACATAGGCAGTGCGTAGGTGCACTACCTCTCTTCAAAGACAATCTCTCACAATCGAATTGCAGAACACTATCCCAAGGTCTCTCGAATGTCAGGTCATGACAGTGCTTAGATGCCTCAGTAGTTTGATATGATTTGGTGGAATCACAAGGCGGTCTTACAGAAAATACAAAGCGTGGACACAAAGTATGGAAGTTGGATCTTGAAGTGGAGTTCTTAGGATAAAAGCTATTATGCACCGGCTGTAGGTTCAAACAACAATATTGGACTCCATTTAGTCGTTGGATTTGGCTTTACAATGTGCAATGAACCTTAGCATAGGTTAGTTACTAGAGAAAAGGAAAAAGGCGAAGGAGAGGAAAAGTTCCTAAGTCTGAAGCTAGCTATGAATAGTGACAATGGAGTTCCCGCAATGGACATTTTCTTAAAACAATATCCCACTTAACCAGGAATTTCACAGTATCATGGAAATTGTGCTATCTTCTAAGGGCTACAGATATTTCATCCTTCATCCACCACATACATGCATGAATCAAAGATGAACGTTTGGAGCAACTTTAAAATCAAGTCCAGGCTAACTTTGCACAGCTATCTACCATCAGCAAACAACAAAAAGTATGGACTAAGGAATCATCAACAAGGCAGGAATTTTCACAATCACCCAACAGCATTTCTAAGATTTATCCAAAGAGAGAAAACAGCTAACTAAACAGTAATAAGATCTAAGTCAAACATCTAACTTTGGAGAATGAATCAAATAACATGAAAGAAACCAAGAAAATACACCAAGTCAATGTCTTTTCTTAGAAATTTCAGCAGCATGTCTTTACAACAACTCAATTCTCCCTTTGCGCCCTATTTATAGTTTTTCAAAAGTTAAATGAATGGCCAAGATTCATTCTCATTGTGTGGCCACGATTCATTACAAAATAGGGTTTTACCTACCCCCAAATAGATCTCAATTTAAAATTACATTCTTGTCTTTTCCCTATTTCGTCCTCTTGTGGATGACACTATAGCTCTTTCATCCTATAGCGGATTGTTGTTTTGCTGTTGTAGCTACTCTTCAGGAAGGTCTTTGTCTTTGGCTGGGCTATCCTCCTGCTCCTCTGAAGCTGCATGTTTTATATATTTGAGGATGACCGCTTGGAGCTTATCTATCTCGAGGATTTCACACCGCAAGGCCTGATAGCTCCATTCTTTAGCATTTTTTCCAGCCTTTTCCAATCTTCGTCATACTTCGAGGCTTGGTCCCTAAATAGCTCTGATTGGTCGAAGGCGCAGGCAGCAAAACTCAGGAACTTTGTTGTGATTTCTCTAGCTGTCTCGTCCTTCATCTTCCCCTGGAAGTAGGGTTTGATCTTCTCTGGATCCATTTGCACCATGGGCATATCAAAGCCCGTCATCAGCTTAAGATATTGGGCACATTCTGCCCAGATTTCCTTGATCCACTTAATGTCTGGATCTACCCTATTCAGGATTTGCTCCAACCTCTCCTTTCGGTTGTCGAAGTCTCTGCGCCACACATCCACTAGCTAGTGATCTTTTTTAAGCTCTAGCTTCTCCTCCCATGTGGCCTTAGGCATTTGAAGGATAGCTTCGATCCTTAGGAAGGTGGAGTCGTAGGTTGCAAGGAAATTGGTGCAGAGCCTTTTCGTGCTCTCCAGGGACTGCATCAGGTCCAAGAACTTGTTGGCTGTCTGCACAGCCCTGCTGATTCCCATGTTTCTGACGAATGAGACTTGTTGGAACCAATCCTCGATGGTTTTCTCCAAGTTCTTCCTTCTCTCTATTTTGTCGATCTGTTCTTTGGAGAGCAACTGAGGTGCAACCGCGGATGTGGTGGGCAAGTCATCCACCAAAGACCATTGCTGTATATAGTCTGTTAATGCTACAACCTGCGCTTTGAGCTCATCCTTGGAGATTTTGTCCTGCTTTATCAAGTGTACCACTGTGGCCATCGATTCCTCAAGGTGCTCAACCTTTTGCTCTCAGGTTGTGGTCCCTAGGTCAATGGTGGAGATACTGTAGCTCACCCCTGTCTGGCCAACTATAGGCATTGCAATTTGTGCTGCTCGGGAGTCAGAAGCATCCATGGTTACCGTGGATCGGACCTTGGGCTTCTTCTCCTTCTTCGTTGTGATTTGGGCTCGAGCCAAGATGGCCTCTAGCCTCACCCTTGGGTCCTTCAGCACAGGGGTCGTCTTTTCAAGTTCCTTCTCCAACCATTTGAGCACAACAGACTTCCCCTTGGGTGAATCACGGCTACCCTCACCCTTCCTAGTCAAAGGCAAGACTTCTACCTCTTTTTCTTTCTGCGGTTCTTCTTTCTCTTTTGTAGCATCCTCCTCCTCATCAGAGTCGTGAATGAACATGAGGCATCTGACATGCAGCCCAGCGAATGGTTGCCAGATGGGACTTTCTTCCTTTGCTGCCTCTTCTTTCTTCTCCTTAGTACCTTCAGCCTCGGGGCTCTTGGCAACATGGGTCTCAGCCTCGGTTAGATCTTTTATTTGTTGTTCTTCTGGTGGCTGGCCTTCTTTATCGTGTGGTGACTCTTTTGCTTCCATCCCCATGTCCTTCAACTGCTGTGCCATTTCCTCCTCAAGGTCCTCATCAAATGTCTGGATGATTTCCTTAGCATCTGAGCCACCCTCCTCGTCTCCACTCTCGAAAGAGCCTATCTCCTCTTCCTCATATACCACCATGTCGATGGTTCGATGCTCGTACTCAGGGTGCTCGTGGTACTCATCAGCCTCCTCCTCGACTAACTTCGAGGCTTCCCATTCTTGCTCCTCCAACTCCTTCGAGATTTGCATTGTGGCCTCCATAGCTGGTGGCCCTATCGGCGGTTGTGAAGGCTAAGTCGTTGCAAGGACTTGGGCAAGGGCTGCCTGGAGAGTTGGATCCATTAGGATCTGGGAGAGCTCAAGGGGGAGACTTTACATGTGCCTTGTAAGAGCCTCAGACATAGTGGCAAGGGGAACAGGTGATGTTATTGTTGCCAGAGGGAGCGATGTAATTGGCGACATGGCAGCAGAAGAAGAAAGTGGAGTGGTCATGCCGGAAGAGGAGTCAATGATTATTATTGATTCGGCTAGAGGTGAAGGGGAAAGATGGACAGAAATGTCCACTGCTGGTGGGGAAGCGGCAACTGTAGTTAGGGAGGTGGGCGGTGCAACAGGAGGGGTAGGGAGAGCCAAGGGAGGCTGGGATTCTTCCGCACCTACTACTTGTTTGAGCCTTTTGGGAGATGAGCCTCCTGTTTCCTTCTTTGCTTGGGCCTTGGGATCTGGCGACTGCCCAATCTTTGTTTCTTTTCTTTTTCTAAGCCTGGTGATCGGAGGAGACTGGGAGGTCCCGCCAGTTGATGTGGTGGCAGTGACATCCTCTGTGGCACTCGGCTCGCTCTTGAGCCCCTCATAAGTTAGGACTACTCCTTGTCACTTTAGATGCGCCACCTATCCATCGATCCACTCCCTAGTACGAGTCAAGATTGGCTGGGTGATAGTGTCTAGGTCATCGACCTCGTGTTCATCCCAATCAATGGAGGGTATTGTCAGGTCGGCAACCACAGAGTACCTTGGGTGCATAATGGTGGACTCATCCTCCTCAACTTGGTCTGGTACTGGAAACGGTTGCACCCTCCTTAGGAATAGCACCATCATGCGCATGTAGTGCCTTGCGTGCACCTCCTTGTCATCCTAGCAGTCGGCCTAGAAATCTTCAATGTGGTACTGATGGGCATATGCCGGCCCCAGGGCTTTTCTGACATGGCCGTGTGAATCCATTCGTGGGCGCATGGTGTACCAGTCGAAATGGTATTCTTTGAGCTCCTTCTAAGAGTTACTGGCACATTGGGACGTCTGCAGTCGATACATGCCCTGGCCAAGGGTCATGGGGTAGGAGATCCCTGCTATGTGCTTGTTGCTGAAGATGGCCTGGAGGTGTTGGAGCTGTCGAGAAAGCTCTAGAAGGATGATCCTATCATTGGGGTAGCGAGGCAATCTTTTCGGCCTTTCCGTGAAACCTTGGGCCCGGATGTATGTAGACTTTGGGAACTGGATGAACAGAAAAGCATATTGCTTTAGGAGCACCCTAGCATTGTGGGAGACTCTCCTCTTGAAGTCTCCAGTGATCAACCTAAAGAAGTGGCCAATGAAGGCATCATTGACCCTACAGTACTCCCTTTTGAAGTTGCATTACTGGAGCTACGGATACTTGTCAAAGGATTTGAGTTCTTGCTTCTGCCCTTAATCAGGTGCCACAAATGACCCACTGTATTGTCGTTGATCTGCTAGGGAGTAAATGAGGTAGGAAGTCATGTAGAACTTGGAGCTCTTCTTCACGTTGACAAACTGCTCATGGAAGCAGTTGGTAATGATGCCTCCCCAATAAAATGAGACCTTGGTTGTAACGTCCTCATTTCCTCGCAAGATCTGCTCAATATAGTATGCCATCCACTCCTGGAAGCAGGCGGCTATTGGAAGACCCATAACCCTATTCAACATGGTTACCAGTTCATGGTAGTCCTCATGGAAATCGCTACGGAAGAGTTCCTGGGAAACCTTCGTAGCGCTGCCCCGTTTTTCCTTAAGCCAATGGAGGTTGATCGACTTCTTGCACCCTACCGAATTAGCATCCCACGCTGCTTGGCATTCTTCTAATGTGGGGACCTCCATCTGTTGGAACGTGGGGATGTGGAATGTCTTTGTGATCCCCTCTGGTGACATGTCTGCAAGGATATTTCTCTCCTTATCCACAATCGTTCTGGTATCGGTCTGATAGACTTCTTGGCAAGCCATTACTAATTCGGGTGCTACGAGAGATGGAGGAAAACCGGCGGCCTTGGCTATTCCACTCTACCATATTAATCTGGCATTCTTTGTTGTCGGGTTGACCCTGACCATTTGAGTGAATTCATCAATGTCCACCTAGCCAATATTAGTATCTAAAATTTTCTTCCAGTCTGTTGTGACCTTGGAGTGGAGCGGCTCACCATGGAATTGATACTTCATTTGATCATTGTCCTCCTTTCCCTGAGGGGTCCTTCCTGACTTCTTTCCCTTGTCCTTCTGGGTGGATGCCCCTGAAGTTCCTGCACTTGATTCCATATATTCTGCAGGCAAGGGCAAAGTCAGTGCAATAGATTATCAAAAGTATTCATATTAGTCCATATCTCAAAAATAACATCTACTTCAAGTAATCAATCAAGTATATCATGGATTTTATCTCTAGATGACATTGATCTTTATTTTAGGTCATTTGGACAATCCGGGCCCGGAGGGCCGGACTTCCCTGGCAGGAATGTTGTCTAGAAGGGAAAACGTAGCCGAAAGCTCCCAAAGACCTTCTTTCGCCAAATTTTAATCTTTTAGGAGGCTCATGATGAAGAAGAGAAAAATTTGGGACGTGGGTCAAGGTTAGATTCTAGATTGGGGATCATTTGGATAGATTTAAGGGCCCTCAGAGGTTTCAGGCCGGAAAGCCGCCAGGTGATGGCATTTGGTGACGGCGGACTGTGGACGAAAATCCGGAGGCAGAAGTCTGAGGACCGGGGCCCAGAGGGCCGAAAGGCGGCCGGCGCTAAGTCATTTGTTTCCGAGGGCTCGGGCTGGGGACACCAGGAAGGTGCACAAACTTCGCCAGGTAGGACAAAAAATATTGGACGGAAGTCTGAGAGAGCAAGTCTGGGGCAGGAATCCGGTGACATAAGTTTTAAAGTTCAGTGGCAATTGTCATGGCGGGGCTTGGAGGTCGGGGCGCCGAACGACCTTTTCCGTTAGAAATAGCAGGCAAGAGAAGGACTTCCGAGGATGGAAGTCTAGATACTAGCGCCCGGAGAGTGGACGGCAGAGCGGGCATCTTCGTTCAAAACGGCGATCAAGGATCAGAATCCCAGGACACGGGGCCCGGAGTGCTGACGATCGCGAAGAGTTTCGACAAGAAAACATGGCAGATGGAAGCTCGGGGTCCGGCGACCAGGCGGACGGGGAGAAGATTCTGACGGCAGGATATTGACGAACTTTCGAGGACGGAAGTCCGGGACATGGGGCCCGGGGATGCGAAAGTCGCTGTTGCGAAAAAATAAGCCAACGTCGGTGAAAGGTCGGAGTCTGGGAATAGGGCGGCATTGGTAAGTTCGCCGAAAGACCGCGCAGTGGGAACAACGGAAAAAGGAGCAGGGAAACCTCTCGTCTAGGGCTCGAAGATAAAAATGATGGATCGATTTTAAATTGCCAGACACTTAATAAGTCGAAGCATTGGCGGAGCCCAGAAGCTGGGGCGCCGGGCGACGTTCGTCGTTCCCAAAGACGAATCTCTCGCAGAACTCCAGAGACGGAACTCTGGGGTTCCGGGGCCGGGATGACCAAAGGACAAAGGTTCGCTTTTTTCAAATTTTCATGGTGGAGCCGAAATCAAGATCCAACAGCCAGGGAGGCAGGGTGGTTTTGGCAGTTCAAGCGCAGCAAAAGAAGAATGGAAGCCCGAACAAGGAAACCCGATGAACCGGGCCCGGGGAGGAGGATCGCCGTCAGCGAGTTTTTGAAGTTTTCATTTGGATGGCAAAGGAAGGCTTTGGGCCTGGGACGGATGTTTTCCCTACACGAAGATCAGCCGCGGCAGGGAGAATTCCCGAATCGGCAAAGAGGGCATTTTAGGTGTTTGCTCGGATTTCTACCACATGGGTTCTTTGCGCAACCTAGTATTCTACCCCCTTATTCCTTCTTCATGATTTGTTCATTTATTTAAATCTTTGAAAATCATGAAAAAGACGTACGGGAGGGCAACCAATGGCCTACCTCGAACACGCAGAGTGGGGAGATGTGGGATCCACCTAGGTTGGTCGGAATGATGCTGACGGTGACGATCATGACGTTGTCAAAGGTGGTGGGCTCCAGATGATAGCTTCTTCAATTCACTCCAATCCTGTTTGTGAAAATGACTTGGGTGGATTGGGCATTTTATACCCCAATCGCCATGAATGCCTGCATTAAATGCTCGTACAACCGTGCGAAAGGTTGGTGGAATTTGAAAATAGGTGGGCGGCGGCGGTGGGAACTTTGGGGCCCGGCGGCCAGGAAGACGTGGCGTGACAACCACCGTTTGAAGATTCTCGTTGGTTTGAACGGCGACGGTGGGAAGTCCCTTGGGGCCCGGAGGGCGGGATTCCGCTAGGGATCCGCCGTCAGGGACGGCAGAACCATCATGAAATTCCAAAAATGGAATTCCAGACGGCTGGACCCGGAAGACCCCTTGGCAGTCAAGAGGATATGCGAACTGCGATGGTCGAAGAGGATGACGGGACCCAGGGGGCGGGTCACTGCAGGAGGTTCGCCGTCGCGGATGGCGAAACCAGGGCGAAACCCTGGAGACGGAACTCCGAAGTCTGGGGCCGGGAGGGCGGGCATCACTCGAAAGATTTTAACAAGTTTTTTGCAAACGGCGAGAGGTGGGCCAGACCTCAGGGTCTGAAAGGATGCTCAGCGGACACCGCGGGAAATGACAATCCCAGCAAGGAAATCCGGTTAGGGAATTTCGGACGCCCGGGACCGTTTTAGGGCCAAATTGCCAGAGGGATTCCGTGAGGCCCCCGGAATGCAACAAAAACCAAAAGCGGAGGCATGATCGATTTATGATGGAACTTTGGAGCAACATCGACCATCTGAAACATCAAAAAAATGGGCACGCAAAATGAGGCAGTGCCCAAAACAACCCGACAAGGCGAAAGAAAAGAGGGTCCCCGTTCCGAACGCGACGTGTGTGCTAAGGGCACAATAGGTAGCTTCAAATTTTTTTTGAATCTAACATGATATCAAAGTCATGATGTTTCAAATAGATGAAGTAGTTTCTTATTCTAAGAGATTTGAAAAACAAATCGTTTGCATGTATATTTCTGTAAAACTTAGTATAATTATATCTTGCAGCTTTGGATGATATGGAGAATTAAAAATGGTGAACTAGAAAACAAGATATTTCTTAGATTTTACTTCTTGGATTCGAGACTCATGTTTTTACTTAACTAAATTATGGTTGAAGGGTATGTTAATGTATGGTTTCTAATTTTATTAGTTAGATGTTAGTTAGTTTCCTACATAATGATTTTACCTTAGTTATAGTGAGTGGGTTACTGTAAGGGTAGAATGCATTGTCCATGAATGTAACTCCCAACTATTTGGTGTGTAGTACGAGTTAGTTTTCTCATTGGCTAGCTTTTTTCCACTTATTTTTTATATATCATTTCTCTCCTCTATCTTGTTATTCATCCATGCTATGGTGAGCATTCAAGTAATGATATTTTTTTTTCTTGGTAATTTTCATGTCTCTTTGTGGAAATTAACACTATTAATCTATTTTATTTTAGTATAATATGTATTAATAGTTTTATTCTTTCTATTTCATGTGTTAGGTTTTTGGCAGCTTTATTTCACTTTTGAATCTAATAGTTTTTGGTGGAGACATGGTTCTGGTCATTGCTAGACTCCATTAATTATTTGACTTCTTATTAAGATCAATCAACAAATACTTATAAATATGGTAAATTTTACTGACAATTGATTCAATTTAAAAATTATTGATTTGATGATGATAGATATGAATTTTTGGTTACAACTATCATTTTTATGCATAAACTAATGTTATCTATTATTAAGGGAAAAAAAGTTATTAAAATATTTTGTTCTTTGACATTACTTCAGTAATTTCATAAAGCATACACACACTTAAATAACCATACTTAATTTGAGAATATATGAAAGTTTTCTAGAATATCTAAATTTGGAGAAATTTAAACATATGGTGATAACAAACATTATAATTGTAGAAGAGAAACTAGAATAGTTTTTCCATGTCTTCTTTTATCTTATACTTGGTACTCAAGGTATATTCTCAATCCATTACTATGAGCATGTGTATGACATGCCAACTGTGGACCTCCTAGATCTACTTTACCATATATGCTAAAAAGAAATTCTAGTTTAATACTAGAACAATTTTTTAGAGAATAGTTACACTAAAATAGAATAAAGTGGATGTACTAGAAGATATCCATTAAGTTCATACACATAGGATCCAATACATTCCATGTAATCTACATCACCAAAGATGTCACATAGGGGAATTATAAAGAAGTTCACTTTCAAGGTAAATTAAAAATTATTGATGTAAATTTAAATTGTTGAAGTAAGTTTAGTAGTGCCATTATAAATTTGAATTATATTTCATAAATTCATTTGTCTACTTTTTGTCTCTCTTCACAATAAATATTTCAATTTAAATTTTAAACATAACTCCTATGAAAAATGATTATGATCTAGCACATGATGATAAAAATGACTAAGGTTTAATGTTGGCTAAACCTTCTTCACTTTTTATTATACCTAGTCTAGGAGAGTGATCCCTAATTTTCTTATGGGAAATTCAAATAAATAAATAATAAATTTGATTGTGAGGAAAGGATTACATTATCTAGATATAAATATCCTAAATAGGTATCACTGACTAGTACTTATGATACATGCTTGTTAAATCAAACCTTTAAACCTCATCGACACATGATGGGACTAACATACACGTAACTTCTATATAAAATAACCATAACTCTAATGTTCTTGCATTATACAATATTACTTCAACTATTGTAGCCAAAATAAGAGGCATGTTTGCAAAACCCACAATTCTACATTTAGCTCTTAGGAATTTAGAATGTATAGAATTTTATTTGTAGACACATGAAATTAGCATCGTGCACTCAATTTATATTCATTCAATCATCAAATAAATCAAATTCACATTCGTCCTTTCATCAAGTAAAATAAGTTCATTCCTAAGGTCATCCATCTAAATTAAATAAATCAACTTTTTAAAATTTAAGTCTCACATCCCCATTTTTAATTAAATAAACCAAACTTTATTTAATTAAATCCCAAATGAATATTCCATCCCTTTTGATTTAAATAAATCAAAGTATTTAAATCAAATTGTTCAAAAGCATCTAATCACCATCTAAGTTAATCAAACTATGACTAATCTAATCTAGCCACCCATCACATCCTCTAACTTTTCCCACTTGCACTAATAAAGCATTTTAATTTATTTATTAAAATCATCATTTTCCCTCAACAAAGCATCTTTTGAGAATATTCCTCAAGTTTGAATTTGAAAGCAATTTGACTTGTCCCTTCCAACATGGCAATAACTTCCCTCTTACATGTCCCCCACTTGGCATTAAAGTCATTCTTTCTCCCTCCAACAAGCCAAATTTGAATTTGAAAAATGCCAACCAATCTCATTTATTGGCACATTGACCAAAACTTGCATATTCCTCAACCACTCACAAGGTGACAAATGGCTCCATCTCCTTGGCTAAAACTTTATCCCACATTGCTCTCTTTTGAACACTCTTTCAACTTGAGAGTCTATAAATAGAAGGCATATTATTCAACAATCCATCCACAATCCATGCAAAGTTACTCTCTTCACATAGAGAGTTAATTTTTCCCATTATCATTTGAAACATCAAGCTTGTCAAGGGTTGGGAAATGGCCACTTTTCACAACAAAGTGACACCAATCCACTATAGGATAGGTATCCATTATGATTTTTTATGTTCTTAATTAGTTGTTTTATTTACATTATGAGACTTGATGGATTATTTCATAGGAGTACTGTGATATTTGCATAGTTTGAACTAACATGCTAATGAGTTTTGAAGTTTAATCTATTTTGCAAATTTGTGGTGCTCACATATGGTGCTAGAAGGAGGGATTACACTAATATCTTGGCTTCATTTGCTTGGTTTTTTTTATATCTATAGTAGTTGTATTTAGACAATGTTATTTTCTTACACAAGGAAGCTCCTACAATCCTTTCTTTTTAAGCTATGATGTTATAATATGTATTGTTTAGTCTTAAAATTGGTTTTAACTCTACTTTGATTTGGTAATCAATCGTCGCTTAAAATTGTTGGGTTTAATTTTGATGATTTCGTAAATCTAGATATTGTTCATCATTAGCTTGTTTAAGAATTCTTTGCATGTAGATTCTTGAGGAATTTGCATGCAACATATTATCACAAATAATTTGGTGTCAAAAGGGTTGTTTCTCAACCTTTTCTTAGGTCCATCATAATTTTCTGAGAGTTTATCTTCGAAGTTGTCTTCTCTTTCTAAGACGCCTCTTTATTTGTGTTGGTTGTGGCCTGTTCTAAAATTCCTCCTTATTAACTGATGGTTTTTGCCAAATCCAGTTTTCCTTATTCATAATAAATTCTTGCAACGTGGCCTTGTTAGAATCGAAAGGAACCATTTTATTATTCCATTGATGAATTTTTGAAAGCATATAGTGATAGCATATAGGTTTTCTCAAACAACATGCCCCGTATATTGGATTCCATGTCTTTATGGATTGAGTGTTTTCTCATATTTATGGCTTACTTTTTAAATAATTCAAACCCCTGACTAGCATCCTCCCAACATATACATGTAGGCCTAGGCACCACTTTACAGCTACTAATGGCATTAGTATGAATACTTCTTAGTTTGAATGTTTCTCAAAAAGCTTTGGGGCACCATTTTTCTTTACGCTTGCCAATTGCATTTGCTTGAAAGTTCTTTAAAAGTCATTTATTCGCTGGAATCTTACTCGTTTCTATGGAAAGAATAAATTCTTATCTACTGCGAGCTCTCTCCCCATCACTACCATGCCACATTTTTTCTTCAAAAGGGCACTTGCTCCTGCTAACTATTCCATAAAAAACAACATTCAATTATACAAGACATTAAAATATGGAACAAGTTACTAATCAGATAGGGTTTTATTTAAGTTTTTAGAGAGAAATCAGTCATAAAGACTTCACATTTCTTAAAGGTTGGATCCTTACAAAATATGTGGATTGCTTCCCATCCAACTTGTTAGTGAGATGATGGTGATTATGGTCTGCATGCTTATAGGTCTTGTATAGCCTTGGACGATCTTTGTCTATTAATTGAAGTAATGGACATAACTCCACATCATAGATTGGAACATAAAATGTAACAATTGATAATCTTCATTTCTTTCTGTTTGTTACTGCTCTATGCTCAACACACTCGTATTCTCTATTTGTCAAAATCTACCAATATTCAAATAGTTAATTCAGTTTCCATATATTCATTGTACTACCATGCCATGTAGTCTTGAAATCTCAAACTGAAATCCTTGATCTGCCTTTTTCTGGGAACCTAAAATTGTCTAGATTGGTATTGTATATGTGTCGCTACAATTCCTGGGGATTTGGTTTAAGTTAAGGTTTCTTGGTATTGGTCCCACCACACCATACCATCTCATTGCCCTTTGAATGCCATCCATTCCACCACTCCATATAATAAATCTATTTGTGCATATCCTACAAACACAGTAATCAACAAGATCACATTTTCTTTAAGGCATTATTGTCAAACATGCAGGCTAAAAGTATGATGGTCAAAGGGTGTGTAAATTAGAGTTTAGAATCACCAATTGTAGTAGCTTGTTTTTTTAACATCATATATTAGTTGGTATTTTTGAATGCTACTTATTTATTAGCTATTCTTTCAAGTACCAATCACATGGATTTTTTTTTTTCCTAGAAATTGCATTAACTATGATCATAAACATTTATTGGGTAATATCTTGCTTGATATTGAAATATATATGTCCATTTCAAACAATTTTTTCATGTTACAAGCATGTGGAAGATGGAGTAATGTACAGTGGTACTCTAGTTTTATGTTTTACTATTGGTAGATCTCATTTAATGCTCTTTACTTTTTGTGAAAATCGATAAAGCTCATCTTCATTCTAAAATGTTTGGTATTGCAAACCAAGCTATTTTTCATGTAGTTTGAATTGGAGGATTAGGGATCTAATTAAAATTCTATGCTAACATTTTCCTTTCTAATTGCAAAAACATACAGGAAGAATTAGTAAATTATAGGATCCACTTATTAATGCACCATTTTCTATCATAATCATCCAAAATCATTAGTCTTTTTCTTTGAAATTGTTATTGTTTAAGGTTAATGATCAAAATTATTTTAATATTTTGATCCTAACATGATTGTATTTTTGTTTGAATAGGAAAAACGAAGAAGGAGCATTTTGTTTGCACAAAGAACTTGCAATGTTGAAAAATTGGAAATAATCTTTGAACGAATCTTGGAGTTGAAGAAAATCAGACGTTAAAAACTTGAAATCAACAAAGTATTTTTTAATGCTTAAGACATACATTATATGCTTTATTTTTCTGTTTTAAATCAACTTACATCCTTTGGGGCTCTAAAAAGAACATTTCAATTTTTCATTGCAAAGGGTTAAATGGAACGTTAAACACTTACTAGCTTCAATTTGGGTTCTAAAATTGAACAAACAAACTTCACATTTGATTTTTGGTGCTTAAAAATGAACTCATCATGTCTTTGAAAGGTTAAAATGAACATGTGTCTTTTATGCTCTGTAATCTTTTTGCAAAATAATATAATCTAAAAAGGTGTACGTGCTTCTCTCACACTTCACAGTGATCTTGAGAATCAAAAGTCTTTTTCATGACATTAAGTTGCATAAAAGATTTCCCCCACACTTCATTTTGGGAACTAAAATTGAACAAAGTTTGCGAGTGTGAGTTAGGTATATCACGTGTGTTCTCCCTTTATTTCTAAATGAATGTCGATCGCACTACAGATATGCTTGTTTGCCATTGTTTACCTTTAGAGGGAATTTCTTAAGAGACACATCTGAAAGGAGAACTCGAAGGCGACTCGAACCGATTTTTCATTCAGGCCAATATATAAATGGATAAGACTAAACTGTCAAGTCCTCATGGTATGTAGGTCTTAGCTATACAGTTTCTTTCAAAATATGGTACTACCATAAAAAGTATAAGTGCCCCTAGTAGGATTGATTAAATCCTTTAGTGGCTTGTTGGACGCTTGCAAAGTTCCATGTCCCCGATGTCCTATCATTAAGAACCTTGTTTGTAGGAGCCAACCAGTCCATCCAGTGAGTTTATCAAAGTGGTGCATTGGAACTTAGATTCCAAGAAGTTACTTTACATGTCTGATCTTGGATAAAATATAGAGGTTAAGACTTCATTCTTAACATACCTTTATATTTTCCCTTAGTTTCATGTAAAATCATCTCTTCTACTATGAAGGGCATAAGGAAATCCCACCAAGAAAAACGTACCAATTCAGCTAGGATGTTATATTGCTTGTGAGTCAGTTTGAAAACACAATGCTTGGATCCAAAAAATTGAAACCAACATTCAACGAATCATTAGAATTTCAAACCCTTTGGGAGGAACAAAGTCATTTGAAGAGTCCACATGTTACTGATTGTCCCTAGGGGTTCTTATTCCTAGAAGGCTTCTAAACACTAAGACCTACATCTCGATTTGTTCATTCCAAAGTCAACAATAGGAAACTATGGTCTTGAAACCTTGATTTTCACATAAGGAACCATGTGGAATGAAAATGAATTGAGGCATAGACAGATAATTTGAAAAATAAGCAAGAAGTGTGTTTGTGGTAAAAGCAAGTCATTAGCCAAGATTAAACTCAAATTGAACCCCACACATGTACTTTTTTATCTTTTTATCATCTTACAAGGAAACATTGGTCTTTTGGTTTGAGCTACTCTTAGAGAAAAGCATGCTCTTCAATATCTTGGTCTAGTAAACAAAGTCTCTCTAAGTCTCTGAGGATCAAAATCAAAACTTTCATCCATCTTTCAAACATCAAAATCAGAATCACCTCAGAAACAATTCATGGAAATCTTTAAAAAAATCCCTCATGTTAAACTTTTGGAAAATCACTTGAACCAAATAAAAATAATTTCATTTGATTATATGTTTGTAGATGAATCCTTCTCCACATATTTATTCAAATTATTGGTCTTTGTGAACAAGTCTACCCCTTGATAACATCCAATATCTTGCGGTTTATGAGTTCACTATCCAAAATCCAAAATCAAATCAAATCAAAATCATCTTGTTTGGTTAGGTGTGTCTAGATGAATCATTCTTTACACATTTAGTCAAATTAGTATCTTTTGGATAAATTTACTCTAGGACAATATCCAACCTCTTATATTTTATGATTTCACTATCCAAATCAAGTCAAACCAATCGAAATCAAATCAAAACATCAATCCAAAGTCCAAAAGTTTAGTATCCTCTTCAAGATTTCCTAAGAGTTCCAATCATTCACCAATCATCCATCTTCCATATTTCATCACCATCCTTTTGATTATTAAAAACTTATACTTGTTTTTTGGTACCTAGAGTTTAGATCAATCCAAAGAATTAGAGGTTCACCTCCCATATTCTTGAAAATTGATCCTTATTTTATGGTCCAAACTAGAAATCAACACAAGAAGAACATGGAATATAAACTTGTTCCATACATCATGAGTAATCTAAAACAACTAAAATTTCAAAGCCTTACAATTCCAATTGATTATCAAAACTCACATTTATACAATCCGTACATGGAATCATTATCTCCTACAAACCTCGATGGTACAACAAATATGATTATGCCTAGTCAAAAGTTTGTAACACCTTTCTCGATGTTAGATTTAAATCCAAGGAAAAACCTACAAGTATATCAATCAAAAAATTAATGCATGATCCTTCAAATGAACAACGTCATCTCATCAAATCCCTACATGCAAATTGAGAATGTACCAAGTACAACTTTACCAAACATGAACATTTTGAGTCCAAACTTGGTAAACATTGGGATGAATATTTTTGTAAATCATACGAATGTTGTTCAAAGTCCAAACAAGATGTTAATGACTCCGTGTATTAATCCAAGTCAAGGTAACACCATGAAAAATCAAAGTTACTTAAATCAAGGCAATATGATTCCCAACATCAACAATGTTCAATTTCAACATATCATTCCAAATCTAAACATCATCCCAAATCAGAAAATTGTTCAAAATCAATCAATCCAAGGCAATCCATCAAGCACCAATCAAATCATTGCATCAAATCCTCCAAATATACCATTTATATTAGAACAATAGGTGGTATCTAACCAAGCAATGACATCGATCACAACACTGCAAAATGCATTCTCCCAAGGACCCAGTATTTCAATCACACAAACCACTATGATCACTTCAAAAGTAAATTAACCACCCATCACTACATCCAACAATATTCCAAATCCACCACCACTACCACCAAAATAAAAAGCAACAAGACAATATATAACATTGGGCTAAAAGCTCACCAGGCCTACCAAAAGGCCATTCAACAATATCTAGCCACACAACAAGAAGCACAAACTCAACAAGTGCAACAAGCCTCTCAAGCTACCCAAGACTCTCAAGCTACTGAACAAGCACAAACACAAACACAAAAAAATGATAACTATTACAGAGAATGATCAAGATCTATCCATCAATGAACACCTTGAAGATGTTTCCACCTCATCCAACGATCAAATTAGCATACATTAAGAGTCACTTTTCAATCACGATCAAAATCCACCAACAATACCCAACAATGATCCAATTCAAGAAATGTCAAAATCACTTGACCCTATGGTTGAAGACATTCACAATCTCTCCCCCACAATTGTTGAAAAAATAATTCAATATCTCTCAATTAAGGAGCATATTGAAGATGTTCTTACCCCATCCAATGATCAAATCACCATACATCAAGAGCCAATTTTTAGTGATCTATTTCAAGGAGTGTTAGACGTATTTGATTCCATTGACATAAAGAATGATCCATCGACCAATGATCATATTGAAAATGTCTCTACATCACCTTATAAGTTAGAGGACATATCTCAAAAATTTATTCCAAAGCATGATCAAAATCTTTCACCAAAGTTTAGCAATGGTCCTTTCCAAGACATGTTGACCCCCTTTGACCTCATGGGTATAAATATTGAAGGAACCCTGAACTCAACATGTGATCCAAGTCCACTCAAATATCAAGAGGATATTGAGCCACTTCCCATGTCTAATGAAGATATCCAAGAACCCTTTTTAAGCAATCCATGCTTTGAAACTGACCCATGTCAAGAACTTGATTCAAAGCATGTCAAAAGAAATTATGAAATTATTCAAGATCAAGAATTTGTATCTCCAAGATAATATAATGATTTAATGGAAACTCTCCTATCTATATAGGATGTCGCAAATAATGGTCATATCCATATAGCACATAGTCCTCCATCTACCCATGAGATACTTTTTATGGATGGAAACGTAGATGATCTTCATCTAGAACAAGATTTTGTTACACAAAAAGAGAAGATTATTAATTCCTTTAGGGTGATCCCACAATAGTGTTTTACAATTTTTGGCCAAACTGGACACTGAAATTATTATTTTGCATGAAATCTTCACATTCAGGCACCTATAGTGGCTAAAACATGAGGAATTTGAGGATGGTCCAAACTAGAGTCTCATCAAATTTTGTTTGCAGATTCTAAAAATATTTTTTTCAAAATTTTTGGAATCAGATTGCACTTCTTTTTCCATCTCCCACAAAAATGGTTTTTTTCAAAAATAACATTTTTAAAAAGTGACGCACACTGTATAACACATAACTTTTTTTCCATGAAGGATAAAATTATAATTCTTTCAAATTTAGATTTTTAACTCTAATATCTAGTGCTTCCACTAGGTTAGATAGTTTTTTATTGAATATTTTTTCCTTAATCAAGTTTCAAATTCAAACTAATTATAATTTAGACATAGTGTGACCATGTAACACAACCTTTTTTGTATATGTCAAAATTAAATTTTATTTTTTTTGTTGGATAAAGGACATCAATATCTAGTGCACTCATATTTTTCAAAAAAAAATTAATAATTTTCTATTTTTCCACATGTGAAGAACAAAGACATTCTTTTTTGATGAAAAACCTATGTTTAATAAAACTAAAAAAACAAATACATAACAAAACCAAAACATATTAAAATTATATTCGTTGGATACCTCATTCTGAGGAATACCGTAATCATTTCAAATAAATTTTAAATGAATTCATTTGATCCCCCAAAAGCTAAATCAAAAGTGATTTTTTATCAGTATTTTGATAGGTGTAAAGGAGACCCATTTATAGGTATGGTTTAAAACTAGCAAGGTTCTATCCAAGGGGGTTTGATCTAAGGTGATTTGATCAAACCCTCTTCAATTGAAATCCTTAAAATGGAACTTTTTAAGGCTTAAATCATTATATTTTCTAAAAATATGTGATTTCAGCAAAAATCAGCTCCTCTCAGAAATTGTAAACCACTATTGTGGTAGCACTGTACAGTCAAAATAAGTTATCAACATCAGGATTAGATATACCCCAAATTTAGATTGAGGACATTAGGTATGTAGATATCCAACATTATTCGCTCAAGGAAACAAGTTAGATAGAATAGTATAATCTAGAGTTAGTAGAACAACAAATTGAAACAACGTCATCTATAGTGGTCATTTGTCATAGCATGTTTACTAAACAAGACATCTCAAAACAAGCAGAATCAAGGAACGAAGGTGCCACTAGCACTATACTAGGGGAAACTTTATCTAGTGCAAGCATCAAAATAGGGAGAACGAAGAATCCTTATGATGAAATCGATGTCAATACTACAACTAGCCACGTCATGAATCTTCATCCACCCATCACCCCATCCACGAATTGGGACCAACATCAAATGAAGGACGTGAATAAAATCACAAAGAAAATTATCAAAGATAAAGAATTTGAGAAGCATGAAGGACAAATCAAATATAAATGGATACTAAAGAATACAAAGAAAGATTATCCCTATCAAAATCCATCAATCAAAGAAAATATGGGGAAAACCAAAAAAGGGAAAAGTATCCATCAAAGATGTCCACAAAAGAAAAAGTAGGATTTTCAAACAACATACAAAGTGTATCAAGCAATTGGTCCTAATTCCATACACACTTTCATATCCACCCATCATTGCTCATCTTCCCAAGTTTGGAGAGTCAAAGATTCCAAGCTATCAACCAATCCATATTTTATCCCTAAACACACTCCATCCATGCCTCCACGCATGATATCCAATTCAAAAATTGACCATGTATTGGAAACGACCCTTTATCATAAGGATTTAGAAGGCATTCTATTGCGATGTGTGCATAAAGACAAAGTCAACTCCGGTATCAATGAAGTAGATCAAGAATCTGAAAAAGTTGCATTCAAGTGCACGCATCTTAACAAAGAAAATTCATCAAGAAGGATATCAATGGAACATCATGACAGAAGAATCTACATCAACACCACCAGATGGTTTATCATGAGCTTTAAATCTTTCACAGAAAAATACAAAAAAATATAAAAAATATAAAAATCCAAGAAAAATAAAAAAAAGGATTGAAAATAGTAAAGATAAAAATAGTCCTCTAGTGAAAACCACTATAGTGGCACTTTGGGCAAGACCATGATGAAAACCTGACAAACAAGCGTCATGTGTAGAATTGAGCATCTATGTGCACTACTTCAGGAGAAAGCATCTCATCCCATCAATAATAAATGCAACACTCCATCCATCTCATCTATAATAAATTCATTCATCCATGAATCATTTATCTAATCCATTTTCATCCATCTGCATCCTTCATCCAAGTTATCTTGATCTTGATGAAAGTTTGGGGCACACTTTACACTTGCTTATGGTAAACATCTTGACATGGGTAATTTTCAATGATCCTATCCTATGCAACATTATATGAGCCATGAAGCATTATCCAAATGAGCATGTTCTTTATCTAAACATTTTATCTTATCCCAAGATAATCCATATCCATCCATACATACACTTATCCAAGAATCCACCCATGACATTCCATACATTGCTAGACACTGGGGGTAGATATTTACATCTTTCTTTGGGAATAAATCTCGATCTATAACCTCCAACTTATGTGTTGATATAAACATTGGAAAATGTGAAATAAAATTGGTCAGAACACTTGTGAATAAGAATCCAAATCACTAGCCTATGGCACATTTTGATGAGAAGATGCTCCTTATCAGTCTTCATCTTTCATTGAACATTAATCCAAGTAATCACTATCAGTTGCATCTAAGTTTCACTTCAAACATCACATCGAATCATCCAAACATCTTTTGTTCCAAACCAAGCTTCAACAATCCTGATCAATCGAATCCAATCAATCCATAATCTTGGGATATCATTCCCGATCATTGTGTTGTTTAACACTATCCTTGCATTGTTCTACATCCTCAACAATGTTATCATCATCAATCCTAATCAATCAAAACATTGCATTGTTGTGTATCCTAAACAATGTTATCATCATCATCAATCCATCAATTCGATCAGTCAACCTTAGCTTGGTTTTCAACAAAATCCTAAATAGATCACTAAAATTGTCACACATATCCATATCCAAATCATCAAATCATGTGAAAGTCCAAAAACATCCAAAACATATCAAAATTAAAAAAACACCCAAAAGTAAAAAAAAATCAAAAACATAATACTCGAACTACGTCATCTTTGAGCTTAAATGTAGGCAAGGCTAATCTTTGATCAGCCCCTGAGACATCAAAATCCAAAAACATTCAAGAAAAAAAAATCCAAAAACATTCATAAAATTTCATAAAACCCCAAAACATTTGAAAAATCAAAAATCAAAATAGTTGAAAAATCCAAAAACCCAGAAAACAACCTCAGAACATTCCAAAAACGTCAAAAACATCCAAATATTTGAAAAAATCCATCCATCTTGTTTCGCTTTCACCAAAAATAATCAATCATCCATAATAAACTGATCATCACCTTCATCCTTTGGCAACACAAACAGAAGCAACAACAATAATTGGCAAAAGAAAACTTCAAATGTAAAATCAAAATCAAAACAACAAACTGTTAAATGAAAAATCAAACTCTTGATAATTTTCAAACATGTCAGTCAACCTTATATCAATAGCCTATCAATCAACTTATCAAACCATCATCATCCTATACAATGCATGTCTTAGGATATATTGTTCTAACAATGGGCATCATTTTGGATATCAATTGGATATCAATTCGCTGAAGGTATGAAGAACATTGGCTTGTTTGTGTGCTTGATCTTTTCTTTTGATTTATCTTATTTCACTCATTCCAATGACCTGAGCTCGATGATGTCCACTCAAAATGATTTAGAGAGAAAGGAATGAGGCAATGGTCATTATCCTTTTATCTACTGTGCTTGTTGGACATTCTTGTAATATAACTTGGTGAATACTTGCTTTGTTAGACATGTCCTAGCAAGGTTTTCGTACATGTCAAGTGTGAACAAGAATACTCCTATCTATTTGACAAGTCAAAGTCCATCGCACTAGGTACAACGCCATCCTAGTTCTTTATACCTTGATACATCGTATCTACATGTGTAATAAAACATAAGGTAAGTAGCCCTTTTAAATTCTCGATTCTTGATAAGCAAATCATTCATCATCATCATCTCTAATAAAGTCTCATTAGATCATTGACTTGTTGGATCCTCTTGTCATCATCTCATTTCCCATTTCTTCTTTTCTGCACTAACATGAAGTCATAAATATTTAATCATCATCACTAAAGCATCCATCATGCATCCACAAACTGTCAGCATACCACATATCATTCATATCATACATAATAGGAAACATCGATAATTTCACAGGCATTGCATTTGCATCATCAATCTATTATTTTAAGCATCTGCATAAAACATCCATTGCATAATCATATAGTCATCATCCATTTCATCCATCTTACATAAATCATATTATCATTTAATTTATTTAGGATAATATAGATTGGTTATTTTGAGCATCTTAAAAACCCATCTCATTTGCATCATCATAACCATCCATTTTGAACCTCTTTATCATGAGATCGACCCTCAAATCAACTCTTTTCACTTGATCTCTCGAGGGGGCAATGTACTAGTGTACTTCTTTCTACTGGGGCATCTGACAAAATTTAAAAAAAATTGAATTTTGATCATGACAAGTTTTTTCTTTGAACCAACACAACAAGTGCATTGCTTCAAAGAGGGGAAAAATGTAGACACATGAAATTAGCATCGTGCACTCAATTCATATTCATTCAATCATCAAATAAATCAAATTTACATTCATCCTCTCATGAAGTAAAAAAAATTCATTCCTAAGGTCATCCATCTAAATTAAATAAATCAACTTTTTTTAATTTAAGTCTCAATCTCCCTTTTAAATTAAATAAACCAAACTTTATTTAATTAAATCCCAACTCCATATTCCAT
Source organism: Sequoia sempervirens (assembly GCA_007258455.2). NCBI lineage: Eukaryota > Viridiplantae > Streptophyta > Pinopsida > Cupressales > Cupressaceae > Sequoia > Sequoia sempervirens. The sequence goes on from VDFB02105785.1 coordinate 171,232,135, forward strand.
CCCTTTTGATTTAAATAAATCAAAGTATTTAAATCAAATAGTTCAAAAGCATCTAATCACCCTCTAAGTTAATCAAACTATGACTAATCTAATCTAACCACCCATCACATCCTCTAACTTTTCCCACTTGCACCAATAAAGCATTTTAATTAATTTATTAAAATCATCATTTTCCCTCAACAAAGCATCTTTTGAGAATATTCCTCAAGTTTGAATTTGAAAGGAAGTTGACATGTCCCTTCCAACATGGCAATAAATTCCCTCTTATATGTCCCCCACTTGGCATTAAAGTCACTCTTTCTCCCCCCAACAAGCCAAATTTGAATTTGAAAAAGGCCAACCAATCTCATTTATTGGCACATTGACCAAAACTTGCACATTCCTCAACCACTCACAAGGTGACAAATGGTTTCATCTCCTTGGCTAAAACTCTATCCCACACTGCTTTCTTTTGAACACTCTTTCAACTTGAGAGTCTATAAATAGAAGGCTTATTCTTCAACAATCCATCCACAATCCATGAAAAGTTACTCTCTTCACATAGAGAGTTAATTATTCTCATTATCATTTGCAACATCAATCTTGTCAAGGGTTGGGAAAGGGTCACTTTTCACAACAAAATGACACCAATCCACTATGGGATAGGTATATATTATGCTTTTTTATGTTCTTAATTAGTTTTTTTATTTGCATTGTGAGACATGATGGATTATTTCATAGGAAAACTGTGATATTTGCATAGTTTGAACTAACATGCTAATATGTTTTGAAGTTTAAGCTATTTTGCATATTTGTGGTGCTCACATTATTAAATTAGGATTTCTAGATATGATTAGAGTAGTGTTTCAATTGTAATCCTAAATGATTTATACTTCTTTGATTATTTTACTCTTAGTGATCAGTACATCGATTCAGTATGGTCTATAGAATTTAATTTAACTTATAAAATAGATGCAAAATAAAATATGGTATTCAATTAGAATAACTTAAGGATAAAATTCTAATTAGACCTTAAAGAATAGATATGTGATATGATGCACCTACATGGTAAGGAGCTAAACCACTAAAACCAAATGTACTTGAAGGATCTAATAAAGTAAAATTTGGTTGTAACAATAAAGTGTTTATAGTAGTTTTCCTCCTTTTTTTTTGAGTTTGAGTCAAATCAATATCATACTTGCATATATTTGAAAATATAATTTGTTTTGTGTTGCAAGCTTGAGAGAGAAGGTAATGTATATTGACTTTTGAATTTCAAGAAATGTGTTTTAATTGTGACACGTGTAAATAGAAGATGAATTTTCCTTTTTGTATATCTAATAGAAGAAAAAAAAATGTATACGTGTATTGGTTTGTGTTGCTTGGATCCAATATGACTAAATAATTTGCATCTACTAATCAAATAAATTTGATGGTTTAAATTCATTTATCCTTGTTTGCCTACGAGTTTGAAGAGATATTAAATTTGAATGCCTCTTTATGCTATGAGAGTTTCCTTGATTGTTTATACTTCTTATGAGATTACATTTTCTAGTCCATCATTCTATTTTTTAGTTAATACTTGTAGAAATCTTTGAAGCCTTTTTAGCACTTCATATTGATTATTTAGATTTCATTATGATTTTTTCAATTATATTTTCTTTTGAATTTTTGGTTACATATAGGTATGCATATATTTTTATCATAGAAGCATACTTATATTTGTTATTTTTATGCTTATTTTTAATAATTGAACATATAAATGTGTATCTGTTGAGATCTAACTTTTAATGTAGTTATCTGTCTAAACAATAATTTCAAATAATACATTTTTAAACAAAACTACTTAATTTTACTTTGTGTCAATGATTCAATAGTATAACATTTTATCAAAATCTTGAGAGATCAATTTACAAACACATTTAGAAGAGGATTATTATGGAAACTTTAGACTGCACATGATGCAATTATTATTAAGGGGTCTCATATTTAGGAATGTAAATATATTCATCTCTCTTTTTTATCTTATTTTCCTATCTACTAATTGAAAGACCTACAAGACCTTGGTGTAGTTGCAGAAAGGGCTTGGTCAAAAGTCAGAAAAATTATACCTTTTGCTAAAATCTGACAAACAAAAGATTCCAGATTGGGCTTCTTCCTTGTGGACGGTTGTGCAAATACGATTTATATAACTTTATGGCTACTCAGCAAGTCGGCATATTTTTTCAATCAAAATATTATTAATACAAGATTCCATGTGACTACGTAAAGATTATGATGGAACAGTTTTAATAAATTTTTAGCTGATTTAGAATGATCTTTCTTCAGGCCTAAATTAGAGTACAATATTTATTTTTAATTGTCCTATTTAGAGAGCTCAAATAATTAGCCTCCTATTTTTAAAAAGCGTATAGAAGAAGAAGCTACCCAATCTTAATAGTTATTAATTAATTTTCCACTTTCTGTTGATAAGTCCTACTTCTTTATCTATGATATTCATGTTCTCTTGTATTGGTTTTTAGTGTTAATTCTAAGAGAGTACGTTAGAAATTTGATCAGCTATAAAGATTACCCTTGTTCCAATACATGGAATCTTGTATTAATAAAATTTTGATTAAAGGAATCTGCCAACTTGCTGAGCAGCCATTAAGATTTATAAATCGTATTCTCACAACCGTCCACAAGGAAGAAGCCCAATGTGGAATCTTTTGTTTCTCAGATTTGAGCAAAAGGTATATTTTTTCTGACCCTTGAGCAAGCTCTTTCTGCAAAGAATCTTATGAGCTAAGACGTGGGAATCTTGAGCTTTCGTGGTGCTTGTTAGTTTCGCAGACTTTGTGAAAGATGGGCATTCGAATAGTTTAACTTAAATTAAATATTTTAGACAATATTGAGCTCATTATTTGTAAAAAAAAAATATAATTTTACACAATTAAATTATGTGAACATTTTAGAATTAATGATTAAATGTAGGATTAAATTTAAGAAAGTTGAGGATGTTAGGAATTGATTTATTATTTGATAAGTAGGAGGTGTTTTCCATAGCTTGTCAAATTGTGATATTGCTATCAAGATTCAACCGTGTAGTTTTACGAGTCAAAACTCATTGACCCATGTTTCATGAGTAGTGGTTCACAAGAACCCATCTCTCATGATAATGAGTGGTACACTTAGCACTCATTGCATCTAGGTGATGCTCATAGAGATGAAGCACTAGGCCTTCCCAGGAGGTCACCCATCCCAGTATTGCTCCAGCTCAAGCCCGCTTAACCAGGGAGTTTTCCCCAAGGTTAAGTCCACTTAGTTTGCAACCCCATTTGCAAAACCTTAAGCAAGTGTTGTACCTTATGGGGTTGCAAGCTAACTAGGCTTAACCGTGAGGAAAAATCCCTAGTTAAGCACACTTGAGCTGGAGCAATACTGGGATGGGTGACCTCCCGGGATGGCCGAGTGCTTCACATATGTGGGAATCACCTAGATGCAATGAGTGCTAAGTGGACCATTCATTATTATGAGAGATGGGTTCTTGTGAACCACTACTCATGAAACATGGGTCAATGAGTTTGACTCATAAAACTACAGGGTTGAATCTTGATAGCAATATCACAATTGATTTATCATTTTTTTTCAAAAATAAGGTATTGTTGATTATGTCTTAGAATCTATATAAATAAGTTCTATCTCAATCCACTTTAGATCACACTTGATAAACTGATTTTTGAGCCTACAAAAATGAACCTAGTTTATGAAATTGAACTTGGAAAGAAAGAATAGAACAAAGAAGAATTAATTGTTATCATAGATGTGCCAAAACTTAGCGAACCTATGTGTATAGTGCAGTGGTCGTCATGAATATAATTTTGGAACTTGTTAGACAAGGGTTTGTTCTACTTTGGGCAAGCACATAGTTGGACTAATTTAACAATGATGAACTCAAAATGAAGAAATAATGTAAGGACATAAAGTATTCCTAAAATTTTGATGCAAGATAGTAATGTAATTATGATACTTTATGCAAGATAGTAATGTAATTATGATACTTTATGTTTCTCTTGTGTGAATGCTCTTAAATTTTTCCTCTTATTGTTCAAATGATTTGAAATATATAAATATATTTAAATACAACAAGATGATAGACAAATCAATGCAACCATGTACTATGTAAATCTTCAATTGATAATAGGAAAACAATCACAAGATTCATGACTATAATTTTTACTTAAAAATGTGATGTTTGTATCTATGTGCATGCAAGTGCTCTTGATCAGTTCTAGACTCTTGAGTTAGACAAAGGAAATGAAAGGAGGACTTGGAGATTTGGTCCTTGGAGATAAGTGGTGTGCATAAGAAAGGATAAGGTTGTGATCCATTTTCAATTAATAATATGCTACTTAAAGGTTATTTTTCATAAATGGGATTCTAATCAAAGTGGACTTAAAATATAAGAGAAAAATACATAGTGTGTCATTTATGTCACTAATTTTTTCCTCCACTTTGTTGAAATGAACAAGACAACTGAGACGGGGAGGTGAATTAGTTGTATCTAATCACATTCACCATAGATCTTAAACAATTTCACATCCACTTTAATTTATTATTAAGTATGAGAATGAAGTGCAGATAACTAAAAGAAAACACAAGATACACGGGATTTAGATGGAAAACCAAATAAGGAAAAAACTATGGTGAGGATTAACTCACAATATAAGATTAATTGTAAAATTATTTACAAAGAGGCCCACTGCCAAAGGGCTCACTACCCAAGATAGGACTCACTATCCAAATAGGACTCACTATCCAAATAGGAGGCTCACTGCCTATAGATACAGAAAGATGGAAAGAAGAATGTTACATAGAGAACATTATCTCAATGCAATAGAATATCCACCACAACAACTTGCACACATCTACAACCTTGGTTAGAGAATTGTAGACACCATCATCTCACTGCTCTCAGGAGTAACACATTGAAGTTCTCACTGCCTAAGTTTACTTTCACACAATCTCTTGCATATACATTGCTTCTCACATTTGTGGCATCCACTCCTTAACATCTTGTGTTGTATTTATACCATCTTCAATCTTAGAAACTTTCTCCATGGTGGGCTACACACTCTTGATTTTTCAAATTCAAATAAGGTTGGCAATTCAACACTCCCATGGTGGATGAGAATGAGAGCAAACCAAACCAACACTTAACCAGGAGTCAAAACAACATCTTGGATCAATCAAAGGGCTCCTCAATTGATACTTGTCCATTGCATGATGTGTAACACTAGGTCGAACAAACCTAATGAAAGCACCAATGAACTTTTAAGTAAAAACTTCTATAACAAGAAGATAACGGTAGACCACATAACATGCTTCACCATACACTGGAACACATCTTAGATGACCTTTAGATCCATCTATAGCTACTGCAACAACCTTCATACACAGAACAATTTCCACCAGTCCATCTAGACTGTACAAACACACATAGGAACTCTGAAACTAGTCTTTTGGAGCATTGAACCATGAACACCTTTGATACAGGAAAGATAACACCATTACAAGAATTATTCCATATCCACAAGATCTGAAACAAACCAATGGAGGACTACAAAGCAGATACATTTCTCCCAATCCATAGACAAACAACTCTATGATATCAATTCATAAATTAGCGAACACAACTTTCACTAAATACACCAAACCAAAAGCTATTATATTACCCAAGTATGTCCTTAAAAAACACTTCAGATCTATACAAGCATAGGATCAACTCAAAAGAAATGTGGAGCACATATTGGAGTACATTTTGAACACACACAATTCTATCTTTACTGTTTATTAATTTTCTCAGAAGTACTTGGTAACTCATCATATCAACACACCTACAACACCATAAAGATAGCTATGTGTACTCACAACATCTCCATAGTGTATCAACTATACATGCACCACCTGCAATCACTTGTTTCCTTTCTCTGCAACAACCTATACTGTGTTGACATCAATGACAACATTAATGACAACACCACCATACTCATGCATACTTGCAACACACTTTAATTGACATGTAAACAACCATGAAAATGCATTTAGAAATAAACAAAAAATTAACATAAAAATTAAATATTTTTGGCACTCAAAATATACAAATGTGGACGATGATTATTGTAATGTTGATAGTAAGTATTCCCTTAAAAACTTGTAAAATAGAAGATGCACATAATTTTTAGCATCTATCATACATTGAGGAATGGATTTAACTACAGTTTTTAAATACTATCTTCAAAAGTAGAAAGATTATTTAAAGAAGAAGGATAAGAGAATTCATGTAAGAATAGATTAGTAAAAGTCATAGCTAGTAGAAATATAAGAGGAATTTTGACTAATAAAAAGTGTAAGAGCAATTTGAAAAGGTGAAATAGATTTTTAGTTTATAATAAATAATGTCATATGACTTTAGCTATATAGAAAATACTTTGAACCTAGAGAAGTATAGTCAAAGTTTACTCCAACATGTAAATGATTATGAGGTGGTCCATAAAAATAATAGCTCATAAAAGGAATGTTGGTAACATATATACCCTCAAAGGATGAAGGAATTGGAGGTAAGATAAAATAAATGTTCTTTAAGAAAAATGTAAAATTATAAAATATATCCTCATGTGAGAGTCATATATAAATATAGATGAGATATGGTCATAAAATAACTTATAATGGGAGAAATAAAGGATTTCATAATATTTCCCACAATGAAAGAAAATTCTAACAAAATAATGATAACCATCATGATATATAGGAAACATATAAGTAGTAATACGATGCAAATTTTATTAATAATGTATAAGATGAGAATAAAAATAAACATTAGCATATGTACATAACATGATAAAGATGTTAATGTAAAATGAGATCCTAATACAGAAAAGTGCATATCTTATAATATATAGAATTCAAGCTACTTAAGATATAATCATCATAAGAGTGAGCTTTTTTACAATAATAAAAAGTTAGGAGTGATCATAAATGTATGTAATCATTTGGATTATAATAAACATAAGCATAGTATCTATATGATATAAGAATAAGATATCATTAACATGTAACATGGAACATGAAACATATGAATAGACAATGTATGAATATATAAAATAATGAGTAACAACAAAAATATAGGTTGTAGATTATAATATGAAACAAAATTTAATTGTGCTTTTTGTAGTTAGGGAAAATCATATATAAAACTAAAATAGAAAGACATCAAAATCCTAACTAGCACAATAGAGTACAAGCAAGGATGAAAATCAAAATAACAAGAGAATGCAAACCATAATCCATGATAAACTTGATTTATCTCCATTGCTCTCCTCAACATTGCATGAGAATGCAAGATTTCAAAGGATTGTTGATGGAGGAATGTTGGTGTTGATTTCTCATTTTCGTAGCATAATGATAAGATGGAGATGATAGAGGAAAAATAGATAGATAGATGAGAAGATTGGAGGAAATTGTGGTAGACTCTAGATACTAGAAAAAGATTGATCTAAATGGCCTATGTGAGGCTAGATTTATAGGAAAGAGTTGATAAGATTTGATGGCCAAGATTGAAAGTCAAATGTGTGATGTGTATAGATGGGATTAAAAGTTAATTTTAGTGCCTCTGACACACATTAAGTGGTTTATGACATTAGGCTAAAATTAAGATGTGAGGGAATAAGTGGGATTGTTTTATTTATTTTGGAGGAAAGGATTCCTGTGACACACAAATGAATGGGGCTAAAAATAGGATGTGAGTGGGAATATCATAATTTAAATAATAAAATTATTTAAATTATTTGTGCATGTGAAGAGTTGTAGTCATGTGACACATTTTACAATGTGATAATAAGTGAGTGATTAATTCAAATATTGAATTTGAATTATTTTGAGACATGTGAAGGGGAATTAATTAAATAAATGAGATTTATTTAATTAATTGAGAAGGTGATTAAGTGGAATAAATGTGATAAGTGGGATAATGTAATGACCTAGGGTAAAATATTACAAGATGTCTTACAAGGTCATGTATTGACTAGGTAATGTTATGACATGGACAATTTTGGGTGTCTACATTTTTCCCCTCTTTGAAATGATGTTCGAGATGGTGAGATTTATGTCAAGTAACATCATTTCAAAGAAGCTAAGGTATGGATAGAGGAAAAAAAGATGATGCCCCAGCCACTTGAGGAAGTGAGGAGTAAGATGAATGGAGGAAAGGGATGATAGAAGAATATGATAATGCAAAAGATATGAAAAAATGGGATGATTTTGTAGGATATGAATATGATGATATGAAAGATATGATGATTATGGTGCCCCTTTGAGAGGATAGGTGGGTTGGAAATACATGGGTATGCTTTCAAAATGAATGAATGAAACAAATGGGTATGCTCTTGAAATGAATGAATGAAAAAATAAAGGATGGATAAAATGAATGATACAAGATAGGAATTGTGAAGGAAATAGAAGAATGACACATTATGTTGCAATAAAGTGATCAATCATATGTTTTATGTAGCACTAGACATTATGCACAAGGTATAAAGGCCAAGGTGATGATGTGTCTCATGCCTCAACATAGGAATGAGGTGGAATTGATTGGTGTGGAATTTGAAGTTGTGTTTGTTTGGTTTGGGATTGGTGGTTGGCTAGGATTTGTTGCATTCAAGATAGGAGTTGTTGTATGTGAGGTGATTGAATTTGTTGAAATGGTTGAAGGTTATCTTGGAAGTGTTGTATGGTTGATTGGTTTAGGGATTGGAGTGCTTGGATGATTTTTTGTAGGTGGGGTGCTAGGAACTCGTTTTCTAATGTTGGCACAAAGTTACACATGTCTTTACATCATTTTATGTAATCTTGTCCCTCTAAGTATGTCACATGTTTCTTGTCATCATTTGAATTAGGAGGAGGGTCCCTTCGAAGTGTGATTTTAAGTCTTGTATTGTTCTCATGATTAGTATTAGGGAGAGGGCCTCCTTGAATTATGATCTTGGGCTTAGGTTTTATATCATGATTTAGAATAGAGGGATAGCCCCCTTGGATTATGACTTTGGGCCACTTATGATTAGGATTGGGCTTTTTTATGATTAGGGCCATTTTGACAAGTGGTGACTAGGACTTGGTTGATGATGATGTTGAGATGATAAGATTTGACGAGTAGTATGATGTGACAAGTGTTTATTGGAAGTTTGAATTGGGAAATCTCAAACAAAATATCTCACATGTAAATGCATGAACACACACACCGAACACAATGATAAATCTATCTTTCAAGATTAAATAATATGATTAAGTAAGAAATTTAATACACAACAACAATCCCAATGTTATTCAAGTGGGTATGGTCAATTAGGTCTTAAGCTAGAATGTGTGAGGTTGACTAGGGATGATTTGAAAGAAAAATCTTGCCACACAACTAGGAGAAATGGGTAACCCACCCTTCACCTTCGCTTCTCAAAGTTATAACATTCTTTGGGGCTTAGCCAATAGTGACAAGATTTCAACTCCCAAAGGAGGGTGTCTTTTGATTCACCACTCGATTGAGGTTGTCCCTTGGAGTAGTTTTTTCTCCAAGTAGGCCTCCTAAGAGGGTATGGAAAAAGTGAACCAATTGAGGTGTTTTTCATCACACACACACTTGATTCACACTTGTAGTTGTTAATTTCCCTTTAGAAAATCAAAATGTGTGTAAGAAAGTTCAAGAACTTGTTCCTTTTATATCCAAAAGGAAAATGTGTGATAGAATAAAATGGTTCTTTTTAAGCCCAATTTCAAAGTCTGATTGCAAAAAGGATGTTCATTTTAAAGCCCCAAATTCAAGTGTTTTGTAAACAAGATTGATTGATCAAATGAGAGATAAAGATAATAGAATGAATGCACCCAAAAGTTTTCTCTTTCCAATTTTTTGTGTATGATTGATATTGTTGCTACTACAACTCCTTATGGTCACCTACAAAATCAAAAAATGATATTATAATGCAGCCATAAAAAAATAAGCTCATCAAAAAATTGCAATTTTAGATACATGTTTTTAACATAGCCAAATTAGATTTGATCATTTGAAGACATTATTGATCCGAAAAATACAAAATCAAAGAAAAGACTACTATTAATTTTTTGAGAGCTTACCAAAAATGTAAAAAGGTCAAAAAAATTCCTTATTTTACATCCAAAAATGTGGATTTATAAAAACCATACAAAAAAAAGATCAAATCATTTAGCACCTTAGTTGATGTTAAAATAAAATTTGTAAAAAAAGTCCCCCATTAAAATTTCAATAGCTTTCAATAAATATAAAAATTTCTAGAAAATTCACTAATTTGTGCCCAAAAATTCAATTTTATGTAAAAATATAAAATCATGATAACTCCTACAAAAATGGTAATAAACCCTCATTTTTTCTACTATAGCTATCTTAGGTTATGGATTTTTTTTTTCAAAAATCTTGTAGAAAAATTCATAGTCGTTTGGAAGATATGAAGAAATTTGTAAAACCTAGAGTTTTGTCCAAACAAATGGCAAATCTGCAACAAAAAGTTAATGAAACCTAAAAAAAAAAACTTGTAGATCTGCAAAAGGAAAGGGATCTTCTCATTTGGTTCACCAAATGTAGTTAAAGAAAATCAAATATAAAACTAAATCAACAAGATATCAAAATCCTAACTAGCATAATAGAGTTGTAGACATATGTAATTAACATCATTCACATTCATCCACTCATTAAATAAATCAAGTTCATTAAATCCATTCATCAAATAAATAAAGTCTATTTAATTCAATCTCTAAAGATCATCCATTTAAATTGAATAAATTAACTTTATTTATTTTAAGCCTATCATTACCTCATTTGATTAAATAAATCAATTTTAATCAAATCCTAACATTCCATCTTTTATAAATCATCTCCTAAGTTCATCTCCTCCAAATTAATTAACCTTTATCTCACATCATCCTTATGAATCCTCTATCTCCATCTTCAAACAATGACCACCATTAACATAGTTAGTCCATTTAGAATAAGCAAACTTAAGATTCCCTATAAAATTCATTTGAACACGCGAATAATGGAAATAAAGCAAAAATTAAGCAAAAAACAATAAAACATTATCCAAATGATCAAAACAACATCTTATAGGAGGATTGGTGTTATTTTTTATGTGGAAAATATCCCTTTCCCAACCCCTTTTTGATAATCTTAATGATGAAAATGATATGAAGATGTAGGATGATGATCAAAATAAAATGCTAATTGGGATGAGTTGTAGAGTGTGATACAATAGAGAAGCTCTCTATTTATAGCCAAGAAGGATAAAAGAATGCCAAACATGGAGGATGTGGGACTAAAGATCCACCAATGGAAAGATGCCACTTGTCCAAATGTGAGAGGTTGAGGAATTGACACATTTTGGTCAATGTGCCAAAGAGGGGGAGATTTGAAATTTGAATTTGATGACATGACATGTTTTAAAGGGGATGAAAGATGAATTAAATGCCAAGTTTGACTTCTGTAGGAGACATGTAAGAGCTCTTTAATTCTTTGTTGGATGTACATGTCAAATTGGGGGGAGATTTCAAATTTGGAGAATATTCCCCTTTTATGCTAAGTTGAAAGAAAATAATGAATTAATAAATCAATAAATTGATTTATTTGTGCAAGTGGGAAAAGCTAGAGGATGTGATGGGTGATTAGATTATATTAATCAGGATTAGATTAATTTAGAAGAGGATTAGGTGATTTGACCTTCTTCCTTTAGATTTAAAGATTAAGCTAAACCAAAAAGGAGATGAAAGATGATTTTAGATTTAATTAAATAAAGGTTTGATTTATTTAATCAAAGAGGGTACTGGTAGGCTTAAATTAAATAAATTTGATTTATTCAATTTAAATGGATGACCTTAAAGATAAATCAAATAGACTTGATTTTATTGATGAATGGATTTAATGAACTTGATTAAATGCATGGTGCTAATTTTGCATGTCTACATTTTCCCCCTCTTTGAAGCAATGTACTTGTTGTGTTGGTTCAGAGAATAATCTTGCCGTGATCAAAATTCAAAACTTTTCTCATTTTTTTTCGAATGCCCCAATGGAAAGAAGTATACTGGTACATTGCCCCCTTGAGAGATCGAGGGAAATATTCGATTTGAGGGTTGATCTCACGATAAAGAGGTTCAAGATGGACATATGGATGGTTGTGATGATGATGCAAATGAGATGGTTTTTTAAGATGCTTAGAATAACCAATCTATATTATCCTAAACAACTTAAAATGATGATGCAATGCATGTGAGATGGATGATGCGATATGCTATGATTATGAGATTTTTGTATGGTAATGATTTGTGGATGCATTGGTGATGTTATGTTAGCACAGAGAGAAGAAAGAAGAAATGAGATGATGACAAGAGGATCCAACAAGTCCATGATCTAATGAGACTTTATTAGAGACGATGATGGTGATAGATGATGATTTCTTATCAAAAATTGGGATTTTAAAAGGGCCACTTACCTTATGTTTGGTAACACACATAGATATGATGCATCAAGGTATAAAGAACTAGGATGGCGTTGTACCTAATGCAATGGAATTTGACTCGACAAATAGATAGGAGTATTCTTGTTCACACTTAACATACAGAAACCTTGCTAGGACGTACCTAACAAAGCAAGTATTCACCAAGTTATATTACAAGAACGTCCAAAAATCACAAGAGACAAAATATAATGATTGATGCCCCATTCCTTTCTCTCTAAATCACTTTGATTAGAAATCATCAAGAAGTCATTAGAATGAGCACTATAAGATAAATCAAAAAGAAAAGATCAAGAACATAAACAAGTCAATGTTCTTCATACCTCTAGCCAAAGGGATTTGTTTTGATAGGATAAGAATCCAAGTGATGTCCAAAATGATTCCCATTGTCAGAACGATATATCCTAGGACATGCATTGTATAGGATGATGATGGGTTGATAAGTTGATTGGTAGGCTATTGATATAAGGTTGACTGACATGTTTGAAAATGATCAAGAGTTTGATTTTGCATTTAAAGGTTTGTTGTTTCAATTTTGATTTTGCATTTAAAGTTTGCTTTTGCTTATTGCTATACTTGTTTATGTTTATGTTGCCAAAGGATGAAGGTGATGATCAGTTTATTATGGATGATTGATTATTTCGAGTGAAACTGAGATGAGACGAGATGATCAGTTTATTATGGATGATTGATTATTTCGAGTGAAAGCGAGATGAGATAGATGGTTTTTTTCAAATATTTGGATGTTTTTGACATTTTTTGAAATGTTTTGAGGTTGTTTTTTGGGTTTTTGGATTTTTCAAATTTTTTGTTTTCTCAAAATTTCAAATGTTTTTTGATTTTGTGAGATTTTATGAATGTTTTTGGATATTTTGTTTTTTGATTTTTTTTATGTTTTTCTGTACTGAGGGATGATCAAAGATTATCCTTGCCTAGTTTAAGCTTAGAGATGATGTAGTTTAGATACCATTTTTTTTTTTACGTTTTTTGATTTTTTGATCTGTTTTTGGATTTTTGGATTTTCTGATGATTTGGATATGGATATGTGTGACGATATCAGAGCTTTTTTTTGGGATGTTTTTGAAAACCAAGGTAACATTGATTGATCAGATTGATGGATTGATGATGATAACATTGTTGAGTATACACAACAATGCAAGGATAGTGTTAAGCAACATGAGGATTAGGATGGATATCCCAAGATGATGAGGGATTGATGATGATAACATTGTTGAGGATACAAAACAATGTAAGTATAGTGTTAAGCAACACAAGGATAAGGATGGATATCCCAAGATGATGATTTTTGGTTGGATTTGATTGATCAAGAAATATGTTTTGGATTATTTGATGTGACTCTTGAAGTGCAACTTAGATGTGACTGATATTGATTGTTTGGATTGACGTTTGATGAAAGATGAAGCTTGATAAGGAATTTTTTCTCGTCAAAATATGCCATGGGCTAGTGGTTTGAATTTTTTCTCGCAAGTGGTGAACCAATTTTATTTCATGTTTTCAATGTTCGTATCACCACATAAGTTGGAGGATATAGATCAAGATTTATTTTGAATGCAAGATGTAAATATCTGCCCGTAGTGTCTATCAATGTATGGAATGTGATGGGTGGATGCTCAAATAAGTGTATGGATGGATGGATATGGAAATCATGCAAAGGATGCCAAGTATTATCTTGCAATAAGATATAGTGTCCAGATTTATAAGAATGCTTATTTGGATAATGCTTCATGGATCAGATAATGTTGGATAGGAAAGGATCAATGAAAATAACCCATGTCAAGATGTTTATCATAAGCAAGCGTAAAGTGTGCACCAAAATTTTTACCAAGATCAATATAACTTGGATGATGGATGTAGATGGATGAAAATGGATTGGATAAATGGTTCATGGATGAGTGGATTTATTATGGCTTAGGTGAATGAAATGTTGGATTTATTACAGATGGGATGAGATGCTTTCATCTGAATTGGTGCATGCAGATGCTCGATTCTACTCATGATGCCTGTGTGCCAGGTTTTCATCATGGTCTTTCCCAAAGTGCCACTATAGTGGTTTTCACTCGAGGATGATTTTTATCTTTACTATTTTCATGATTTTTCAATTTTTCTAGATTTTCACTTTTTTTTTTGGTTTTTTTAAAATATTTTAAGCTCATGCTAAACCATCTGGTAGTGTTGACGTAGATTCTTTTGTCATAATGTGCCATTGATATCCTACTTGAAGAAGTTTTATTTCCAAGGTACATGCACTTGAATACAAATTTTGAGATTCTTGATTTGCTTTGTTGATACCAGAGTTGACTTTGTCTTTGTGCGCACATCATGATAGAGTGCCTTCTAAATCATTATGATGAAGGGTCGTTGCCAACACATGGTCAATGTGAGGATTGGATATTATGCATGGAGGTGTGGATGGAGTGTGTTTAGGGATACAAGATGGATTGGTTGACAGCTTGGAAATTTGACTCTCCAAGCTTGGGAAGATGAGAAATGATGGGTGGATACGAAAGTGTGCTTGAAATTAGGACCAACTACTTGATATACTTTGGAAATTTCTTGAGAAGCCTTCTTTTGCTTTTGTGGACATCTTTGACAGATACTTTTCCCCATAGTTTCTTTGACTAATGGAGTTTGATAGGGATAATCTTTCTTTGTATATTTTGGTATCCACGTGTATTTGATTTTTCCATTATGCTCCTCGACTTCTCTTGCTTTGATAATGTTCATTTTTCTTTGATTCAAATATTTCTTTTGATGTTGGTCCCAATTCATGGATGGCGTGATGGGTGGATGAAGATTCGTGATGTGGTTGGTTGTAGTATTGGCATTTGTTTCACCATAAGGACTCTTCATGCTCCCTATGTTGATGTTTTCTTGAGACAAAGTTTCCCCCAGTATGGCAGTAGTTGCACCTTTGTTCCTTGATTCTACTTGTTTTAAGATGTCTTGTTTAGTAAGCATGCCCTAACAAATGACCATTGTGGATGACGTTGTTTCAATTTGCTGTTGTGCTAACTCTGGAATGTCCTATTCTATCTAACTTGTTTCCTTGAGTGGATGATGACGGGTATCTTCATACATGACTCCCCCAGTTTGAATTTTGGACATATCTGATCTTGATGTTGACAATTGATCAGTTTGACTGTAGGAATCAATAAGCACTCTTTTTGAGTAATAATGTTAGGAGTAAAGGAATCCTATTATGAATGTAGATCATTTATGTATCCATCCAAAGAAAGTATCTCATGGGTAGATGAAGGAGTATGTGATATGTGGACATGATCACCATTTGTGACATCATTAGATTATTGTAGTATCTTGGAGATATGAATTCTTGATCCTGAATAATTTTGGAATCACTTTTGACATGCTTTGGATCAAGTTCTTGACATGGGTCAGTTTCAAAGGATGGATTCCTTATAAAATGTTCTTGGATTCCATCATTAGCCATGGGAATTGGCTCAATATCCTCTTCATTTTTTAGTGGACTTGGATCAAATGTTGAGTTGAAGATTCCTTCAATATCTACAACCATGAGGTCAAAGGATGTCAATATGTCTTGGAAAGGACCATTACTAGAATTTGGTGAAATATGTTGATCATGCTTTCGAATGAATTCTTGAGGTATTCCCTCTAACTCGTTAGGTGATGTAGAGACATTTTCAACATCGTCATTGGTTGAATCCTGATCATTGTCCCCAATAGTTATCATTTTTTTATGTTTGTACTTGTGTTTGTTGGGAAGCTTGAGCAACTTACGTAGCTTGGGAGGCTTGGGTAGCCTGAGCAGCATGGTACTAATGGAGCACTTTTTGGTAGGCTTGGTAAGCTTTTAGCACATTACTGTATTGGCTTGCTACGTTTGGTTTAGGTGGTAGTGGTGTCAGATTCAAAATTGTGTTGGATTCAGTCACAAGTGGTTGAGATACGCTTGGAGTGATCATGGTAGTGAGGGGCTGGGATGTGATGGGTGTGAGACTAGTGGTTGCAATGACTGAGGTGATAGGTCCTTGGGAGACCATGTTTTGATTTTTTGGGATCGATGTTGTTGTTTGATTGGATACCATCTATTGTTGTGATATCAATGGTATATTTGGAGGATTTGATGCAATGATTTGATTGGTGGTTGATGGATTGCCTTGGATCAATTGATTTTGGACAATGTTCTGATTTGGGATTGTGTTTAGATTTGGCATGATAGGTTGAAATTGAACATTGTTGATGTTGGGAATCACATTTCCTTTATTTAGGTAACTTTTATTTTGCATGGTGTTACCTTGACTTGGATTAATACACAAAGTCGTTAACATCTTGTTTGGACTTTGAACAAAATTCATATGAATATCCATCCATAATTTTACCAATTTTGGGATTCAAAATGTTTATGTTTTGTAAAGTTGTACTTGGTAAATTCACATTTGGTATGTTGGGATTTGATGGGATGACGTTGTTCATTTGAAGGCTCATGCATTGATTGTTTGGTTAATAGACTTGTAGGTTTGGACTTAGATTTAAATCTATAATCAAGAAGAGTGTTCCAAAATTTTGACTAGGCATACTCACATTTGTTGTACCACTAAGGTTTGTAGGAGATAATCATCCTATTTATGGATTGTATAAATGTGAGTTTTGATAATCAATCGACATTGTAAGACTTTGAAAGTTCAATTGATTTAGATTATTCATGATGTATGGATCAATTTTATATTCCATGTTCCTCTTGTGTTGAGGTCTAGTTTCAACCATAAAATAAGGATCAATTTTCAAGAATGTGGGAGGTGAACCTCTAATTCTTTGGGTTGATCCAAAATCTAGGTGCAAAAAATAAAGTCTAAGATTTTAAGGATCAAAAGGATGGTGATGAGATATGAAAGACAGATGATTGGTGAATGATTGGAACTCTAAGGAAACTTTGAAGGGGATACTAAACTTTAGGACTTTGATTGATGTTTTGATTTGGATAGTGAACTCATAAACTCTAAGAGGTTGGATGTTGTCTTAGAGTAAATTTTTCCACAATATGTTAATTTGACTAAATGTGTAAAGAAGGATTCATCTAGACACACCTAACCAAACAAGATGATTTTGATTTGATTTGATTTTGGATTTTGGATTGTGAAATCATAAACCACAAGATGTTGGATGTTATCAAGGGATAGACTTGTTCACAAAGACCAATAATTTGACTAAATATGTGGAGAAGGATTCATCTACATACATATAATAAAACAAAATGATTTTGATTTGGTTCAAATAATTTTCCCAAAGTTTAGCATGAGGTATTTTTTTCAAAATTTCCAGTAATTGTTTATGAGATGATTTTGATTTTGATGTTTGGGAGATGGATGAAAGTTTTGATTTTGATCCTAAGAGACTTAGAGATACTTTGTTTACTAGACCAAGATATTGAAGAACACGCTTTTATCTAAGAGTAGTTCAAACCAAAAGACCAATGTTTGCTTGAAGGACGATAAAAAGATAAACAAGCACATGTGTGGGGTTCAATTTTAGTTAATCTTCGTTAATGACTTGATTTTACCACAGACACACTTCTTGCTTAGTTTTCAAACTGAATTTCTATGTCTCAATTCCTTTTCGTTCCACAAGGTTCATTATGTGAAAATCAAGGTTTCAAGAGCATAGTTTCCTATTGTTGACTTTGGAATAAACAAATAGAGATATAGGTCCTAGTGTTTAGAAGCCTTATAGGGATAATAACCCCTAGGGAAAAGCAGTAACATGTGGACTTTTCAAAGGTATTTTCTCCTCCCAAAGGGTTTGAAATTCTGATGATTCATTGAATGTTTTTCTCAATGTTTTGGATCCAAGCACTATGTTTTAGAACTGACTCAAAAGCAATATAACATCCTAGCTCAATTGGTATGCTTTTTTTGGTGGGCTTGCCTCATGACCTTCGTAGTAGAAGAGATGATTTTGCATGCAACCAAGGAGAGAGCATAAAGGTATGTTAAGAATGAAGTCTTAACCTCTATACTTTAACCAAGATCAGACATGGAAAGTAACTTCTTGGAATCTAAGTTCCAATGCACCACTTTGATAAAATCGTTGGATGGACTAGTTGGCTACTACAAACAAGGTTCTTAATGATGGGACATCGGGGACATGGCACTTTGCGAGTGCCTAGCAAGCCACTAAAGGCTTTAATCAATCCTACTAGGAGCTATTATACTTTTTATGGTAGTACCCCATTTTGAAAGACACTATATGGCTAAGGCCTACATACCATGAGGACTTGAGAGTTTACTCTTATCCATTTATATACCAGCCCGAATGAAAAACCAGTTGGAGTCGCCTTTGAGTTCTCCTTTCGGATGTGTCTCTTAGGCAGGCCCCTCTAAAGGTAAAAAATAATGAGCAAGCACATATGTAGTTCGATCAACCTTAGTTTAGAAACAAAGGGAGAACACACGTGATATCCCTAACTCACAATGACAAGCTTTGTTCAATTTTAGTTCCCAAAATGAAGTGTGGAGGAAATATTTTATGCAACTTAATGTCATCAAAAATACTTTTGATTCTCAAGGTCGTTGTGAACCACGAGAGTAGTGCATATGCCCTTTCTAATGAGATTACTTTGTATAAGAGATTAAAAAACATGAAAAACACATGTTCATTTTAAGCCTCAAAGCAATGATGAATTCATTTTAAGCATCAAAAAATGAAGTGTGAAGTTGCTTGTTCAATTTTAGCCCAAAATCAAAGTCTAATGAGTTTCTAATGTTCAATTTTATCCCACCTTTGGAAAAAAAAAGTAATGATTTAGTTGGTCTAGAAAAAAAACAAAAGCAGGAAATGGATGCTTCAAACTTTTACAATAAGCATTAAAAAATGCTTTATCAATTTCAATGAGCAGTTTTGAAACTCAAATCTGATTGTTGTTTGATTCCCATTCGAGAGAAAAACCATCATTGTTTCTTGATGCAAAACTACAAACATTACAAAGCTAACATATTAGAAATGAGATTTATTGTAGGAAATCATTTGAAATATTTAACATTAAAAATCAAAACGTAATTACTCAAATAAAAATATATTTTATCATTCCCCAAATGAAATTTGAATTCAAATCATGTGAAAGATGTAGCATTAAAAACATAATTCACTCTCTGAGTATGGTGTCCTTTCTCTGCTTGCAATATATATAGAATTTTGAAAAAGAAGTAGATATAAGAATATCCCTACTTAATTTAATTCAAGGTCAACTTTAAGCAAAAAATTGTTGGGTTGATAGCCAAATTGAATTTGTAAATGACACTAGAAATTTTTTTTGATGTCATTAAGTTTTTGTAACTCGTGTGCTAAACTTCTTTACATTGCTTCCAATTCCCATTTTCCAAATTTTCAAACAAAAGCAATTTCTGCTCCAATAAGAGAAAGCATATGAAAAATTTCAAAACATCTAAAGCTTGTATTATGGAAACCGAATTGTATTATGTTGATAGATTTAAGAAAAAATCCAATCATAATAAAACTAGTAAATGTCCAATGATTTAAAAAATGATTAAAATTATTGACTAAGTTAGTAGTGAAGTGTAGGAGATAAAAAAAAACACACAACAACAATAAAGGCGAACTCTTTTAGAAATTAGATAAAGGAAAAATTGCAGGTTCTAATAAATACTTCCTTTGTTGTTGCAACAGTGCCTTAAATGATGGTCTATTGCTTTAACTGTGATAGATATTGGATAGTAACTACACCTCTTGAATGAATGCACTCTAAGATGTGCTCTCAAGTGACATAATGATATGTTTTCCTTTATTGTTGTCGCCACCCTGCATCACATCATGTAAGTGGTATACATTACATCAAGAGTGACTTAAGGAAATTGCGTCTTTAATTTCTTCTTCCCGTGTGGGTAGATCTTGGAGCATTAAAGCTAGATCCCAGGTGATTATAGCATCCAAAGTCAAACAGATTTATAGCCATAAAAGACATCAAGAATAAAGAGTAAATTGTCAGAATATAAAAAAGAGTAGATTGCACTATCTCCAGAGGACACATTAGCTTTCTGACTGACAGGTATATGACATGATCGAATCTACATAATATATGTTTGGAACAACAAACTTATCTTCCAAATGTGTACCATGACTCACATATTTTCTTGTCTCACACTATTTGTAGAGCTTTGAGGCCTATGGAAGACAAAGACGCGAAAGCAATACAATATGGACCTGTGGAAGCATAGGGGATTGCAATAAAATGGACAAAAATGTGAGGAAATATGGATGTCAATGATGATAAGGATTGCAAGAAAAAATAGTAAGTAATTTGGATACCACAAAAATTTAAATCTGTCATCAAACATAAGTTATGCTCAAGGAAAGTGGATATGAGGCAGCTATATCATATGGGTAGCTTATGATGCTAGATTTAACTTGATACCAAACAGATGTATGTGTGAATAAATACTAGTTTTCAGAAATAGACAAATTTTTAGAAATTTTCCAACTAATGCAATTGGTAGGTGTAAACTCGTATTCCACAACCTTCGTGTAGCATCCTCCCTGACATGTTAACGTTAGGTATCATTTTCATTTCCCTATACCAGGGGCAATGTACCTACAAATGGACAAAAATATGGATAAAATTGTGGCGGTTTTGTGTGTAGATTACAACACTTTACAACCATATTTCTATAATAATTTATAAATTTTGGGAAACACTTAAGCAACGCAACAGAAGTAGAAATGACATCAATAGTAGTTAAAGCAATCCAAAATGAGTAAATGATAGGAAGCATACTTCAATAAAAAATTGTTTGACATAACTCCTGGAAGAAATGTGAAGCTCAGACAAGGCATTTGAACTATCTGACAAAAATCCTCAAAGAAATGTCATCTCATGGAATGCATTGATTGCAGGGGTTTCACATATGGGTCTATTGCAAATGGCACATGAAACTTTCAAGAAAATACTATTAGGAGGTGTAGAGCTAAATTCCTTAACCTTTGCACAACATCCTCTCTATGCCAACGTCCTCTCTGCCTATGCCATTAAATGAGATACAAATGATAATAATTGATAAGAAGATCTTACACTTCCTACCTTGTTTGTAGTCAAGAAACAATCAACATATTATATACGTTTCATGATGTATCAAAATATGGCTTCAATCACCAGCCATTGCAACAATCCTAGTCTCTTTCCATCACTTTTTCCTTCCTGTTAAAGTGAGTGATAAAAAACAACAAAAAAAAATAAGCAAGTGTGCATGAAATGGCCACCTCATCCTCTCCATAGCTATCTTTGTGTGCTAGCAGAACTATATTACACCATTTTGATAAATGAAATAAGCAACGAATGTTGTAATGTGACTTCACACTAGATGTGATTTTATTTTTGCATGACCTTCAATTTTATTGTAGCATAAAAAATAGGTTTAAGTGCGGTAACAATAAGTGATACAAGCATAGTGATAGGCACAACAACAGGGGACTAAACCACCATGGCAATATGGTATGGTGAAAGCCAACTTCTACAACTTTCAAAATCTAGAGTGCAGCCAATAGAAGAAACTCTATGGTAAAAGATGTAGTTTCTTATAGTAAAAAAAGCAATGGTTATTGATATATATTCCCCCAATAGTTAGATAGATGAACTTTTCCAATCTTCCTAGCTCTTTGAGTGCTCTCTTGCCACTTGGTGGCTAGTAGAAAATAACATTGCAGCCAACTATAAACTTTAGCCGAATAAATGCAGACAAAATGATTACCTTCACTATCCAGATGATTTTCATATCAGATTTTGGGTCAGGTAACATTTAGAATCATTTACTACTGACAACCATTTTTTTCATCTGCTACATAGTATAATGAACAAACTCAAACATTTCTCATTTACTACTGATGGCTATACTAGCAAATATTTTGAAATTTATAACTACAGACTCACACAAATACCTAGAGGTGTGCACAGTTTAAAATTTATATGGACAACAGAAACAAGACTTTACTAGTGTGGAAAGCTTGGAGTTTGGGAACATAATCAAAAAATTTATGTTGATGGTGTTTCCTACACAACAAGAACTCAGAAAAAATATGAAAATCCTATCTCTCTTGAAAGGTAAATCTCTACCAGCAAGCCTCAAGAGATAACCCCAAGGTCTCTAATGTCAGATCTTGACAATGCATAAACAACTCAGTGATAATGTGAAAATGACATGGTAATCACAAGGGGCCTTACACATGAACAATGTTGGAAGCGTACTTTCATCAGATGCAAAAATATGGTAATGCTTTTAGTCCTAATACTAACCTAGATTCAAAATAAACAACAAAATAGATAAGGGTTTTAGAGAGATTCAACTCTAGACTAACTCATAAGATCAATCACAATAATGATGAATGCTGCAAATTGATAGATTTCCAATAAAACCAATCTCTGTTTGATCAAGGACAAGCCTACAACTCCATAAAAATGGTGCAATCTTCTAAGGAAACTGAAGATTTTCAGACTTTGAACATTCATTCACATACCCAATAACTAGCGCAATGTAAATAAGCATCCACAGTTGAACTTTAGAACAAGATAAGGCCCAGATTAACTTTACACAACAACTTACAATTAGGAAATTACTAAAAGTATGGACCAGAGATCGATCAACATCTTAAAAATTTCACCATCATTGCAAAAGAACTAAAATCTAACATCTAACATTGAGAATTGAGAATAAGAAAACATAAAAACTGTTGAAAATAAATACAAATTTTTCCAAATCAACAACCCAGTTGCATTACTTCTCCAATATTACATAACAATTTCAAGTCTCTCCTCTCCTACAGCTACTAACTTCTTCTAACTTGGCCAATTCTGGATTTTCACAACCTCAAAACAACTATTCTAACCTAGTCTCACCCACTTTTACAAATGAGAAGGCACTAACCTTTTATAAAAAATTACATTTTCAATCAAAGGCTAGAATTAAATCAATCCAACGACTGCAATTGCACTTCTAGAAGCATCGAGCTATTACATTTAATTTGGGAGCTCATGGTACATCATCATCCAATTGCATAAAAATAGTTACATCATGGAACAATGAGAAAACAATATTATGCAAGCCTATCATTAATGAAAATTATGATTGGATGATGAAATGAGTTTCAAATGTCTTCCAGAAACTTCTTCTAGATTTAGACAGTTTGGGTATTGATTCATATGTAGACCCCACTTTTAATATTTGAATTGAACTCTTCCAGATTTCCCATTTGGCACGAATCCATATGCAAGTTCCCTTTTAATATTTATTTAATCATGAAAAATAGATATCATCATTAGTAGTTCACATGTGAAAAATCCAATCCAAATTAAACTTGAATAAAATTTTAGCCTTTAAAAAAAACTTACATTTTTTATTAGAACTTTCCATTTTCGAAAATTTTCTATTTTTGGAAATTTTTATTTTCAAAATTTTTCTCCATCTCAAGAATTTCATTTTCACGACAGTTTAAAATTTCAAGAAAAATTTCCTTTTGAAAAATTGCATTTCGAAAAATTCCATTTTTCAAAATTCCATTTTTTCAAAAATTCCATTTTTCAAAAATTCCATTTTTTCAAAAATTCCATTTTTTCCAAAATGGATTTTTTTCCTTTTGGAAAATTTTGGGTTTTTGAGAGCGTTTAGGAATTTTCCAAAAATGGAAAAATCAGGATTTTGAAGGGTCATGGAAATTTCTGAATTTTCCATTAGGGACATAAATTCTCAAATTCCCTATAGGGTCAAATCCCTTAAACCTCATAACTTTTTTTTTCTAGAAGAAATTTTCAAAAAAATCAAAAAGCAACCCTAACTAATTTGTCGTTCTCTATCCATGGGTGCAAAAAAGAAATTTTTTCCATTTTTGGAAAATTTTGAATTTTTGAGGGGTATTAGAATTTTCTAAAAATGGAAATTTTGAGATTTTCCATCAAGGACGAAAATTCTCAACCCTAGGGTCAAAATCCTGCCTAATTTTTCATTGTGCAAAAAAAAAAAATCCATTTTTGGCAAATTTCAAATTTTTGAAGGGGTATTGGAATTTTCCAAAACTGGAAATTTCAGGATTTTCCATCAGGGACAAAATTCTTGAATTCCCTATAGGGTCAAAATCCCCTAAACCTCATAACTTTTTTTATAGAAGGAATTTCCAAAAATTCAAAAAGCAACTCGGCCTAATTTTTCGTCCTCTATCCATGGGTGCAAAAAATATTTACATATAACATTAAAAATTCACTTCAAAATCTCCATTTTCAAATTCCAACACTTACAAATTTCCTCTAGAGCCTCAAAATATTGTCCTCATCAAACCAAGTCTAGACTTAATCCCAAAAACACCTCCCAAGAAGAGCAAAATTAAAATTTGACCAAGCCAAGATGCAAAGATGCAAAACAAAAAAGAGGTTCCCCACCTTCGGTGGGGCATGTGTGCAAAAATTGCACCAATTCAGATTTATATTATCAAATGAATTTCTAATAAACTGTAACTGGGATCAATGCAAACACTATGATTAAATGAGACTCTATAGCTAGGAATAATGAACATAGGATTAACTCTTTCCCTCTGCAAGAGCCCCATGATGGGCACCATAATGTGAATCCTCTATCTGCATACTTCAAACAATGACCACCATTAACATAGTTAGTCCATTTAAATAAGAAAACTTAAGATTCCCTATAAAATTCATTTGAATACATGAATAATGGAAATAAAACAAAAAGCAAGAAAAACACAATAAAATATTATTCAAATGATCAAACTAGCATCTTATAAGAGGATTGGCACTATTTTGATGTGCAAAATAGTCCTTTCCCAACCCCTTTTTGATAAGTTCAATGATGAAAATGATATGAAGATGTAGGATGATGATCAAGATAAAATGCTAATTGGGATGAGTTGTAGAGTGAGATACAAAGATTGTGGAGGATTGATACAATAGAGAAGCTCTCTATTTATAGC
The DNA here is from genome assembly GCA_007258455.2 of Sequoia sempervirens. NCBI lineage: Eukaryota > Viridiplantae > Streptophyta > Pinopsida > Cupressales > Cupressaceae > Sequoia > Sequoia sempervirens. The sequence continues at coordinate 171,257,655 of VDFB02105785.1, forward strand.
CAAGAAGGATAAAAGAATGTCAAACATGGAGGATCTGAGACTAAAGATTCACCAATGGCAAGATGTCACTTGTCCAAATGTGAGAGGTTGAGGAATGAGCACATTTTGGTCAATGTGCCAAAGAGGGGGAGATTTGAAATTTGAATTTGATGACATGACATGTTTAAAGGGGGGATGAAAGATGAATTAAATGCCAAGTTTGACTTGTGCAGGAGACATGCAAGATCTCTTTAATGCTTTTTTGGATGTACATGTCAAATTGGGGGGAGATTTCAAATTTGCAGAGTATTCCCCTTTTATGCCAAGATGAAAGAAAATGATGAATTAATCAATCAATAAATTGATTTATTTGTGCAAGTGGGAAAAGCTAGAGGATACGATGGGTGATTAGATTATATTAATCAGGATTAGATTAATTTAGAAGAGGATTAGGTAATTTGACCTTTTTGCTTTAGATTTAAAGATTAAGCTGAATAAAAAAGGAGATGAAATATGGTTTTAGATTTAATTAAATAAAGGTTTGATTTATTTAATCAAAGAGGGTATTGATAGGCTTAAATTAAATAAATTTGATTTATTCAATTTAAATGGATGACCTTAGAGATAAATCAAATAGACTTGATTTATTTGAGGAATGGATTTAATGAACTTGATTAAACACATGATGCTAATTTTGCATGTCTACAATCCTTTTAATTAAATAAACCAAACTTTATTTAATTAAAACCAAAATTCATATTCCTCCCTTTTGATTTAAATAAATCAAAGTATCTAAGTCAAAATAGGTCAAATCACCTAATCCCTCACTAACTTAATCCAATCCCGATTAATGTATTCTAATCACCCATCAAATCCTCTAGCTTTTCCCCCTTGCACAAATAAAGAATTTTAATTCATTTATTAAAATCTTCATTTTCCCTCAACAAGGCATCTTTGGAGAATATTCCTCAAGTTTGAATTTGAAAACAAGTTGACTTGTCCCTTCCAACATGGCAATAACTCCCCTCTTACATGTCCCCCACTTGGCATTTAAGTCTCATTTTCTCCCTCCAACAAGCCAGATTTGAATTTGAAAAGGCCAACCAATCTCATTTATTGGCACTTTAACCAAAACTTGCACATCCTCCATCCACTCACAAGGTGACAAGTGGCTCCTTCTTATTGGCTAAATATTTATCCCACATTGCTCTCTTTTGGGCACTCTTTCAACTTGAGATTCTATAAATAGAAGGCTCATTCTTCACCAATCCATCCACAATCTTTATGCAAAGTTACTCTCTTCAATTGAGAGCTAATTTTGTCCACTTCACTCCATCTTCAAGGTATCTATCATTGAGCTTATCGAGCATTGGAAAAGGGCCACTTTGCACAAGTAACACCAATCCACTATGAAATAGGTACATGTCATTATTTTATATGTCTTTTGATCATCCTTGTTATTTGTTAAATTTTGGAGCATGATATGTTATTTCATAGAAGTATTCATAGATTTGCATGTATATGAACTAACCCCACTAATGAGTGTTGGAGATTGATCATTTGCAGATTTAGGGGTGCTCAAGAGTACGAGCAAGCATTAGAATCAAAATAACAAGTGAATGCAAACTCAAATCCATGCTAAACTTGATTTATCTCCATTGATCTTCTTAACCTCACATGAGAATGCAAGATTTCAAAGGATTGTTGATGGAGGAATGTTGGTGTTGATTGATCATTTTTCACAGCATAAATGATAAGATGGAGATGATAGAGGAAAAATAGATAGATAGATGAGAAGATTGGAGGAAATTTTGGTAGAATGTGGATACTAGAAGATACTAGAAGAAGATTGATCTAAATGGCCTGTGTGAGGCTAGATTTATATGCAAGATCTGATAAGATTTGATGGCGAAGATTAAAAGTCAAATGTGTGATGTGTATGGCTAGGATTAAAATTTTATTTTAGTTCCTCTGACACACATTAAGTGGGTTATGACATGAGGCTAAAATTAAGATGTGAGGGAATAAGTTAGATTTTTTTATTTATTTTGGAGGAAAAGATGCCTATGATGCACAAATGAATGGGGCTAAAAATAGGATGTGAGTAGGAATCTCATAATTTAAATAATTTTATTATTTAAATTATTTGTCCATGTGAAGAGTTGTAGTCATGTGACACATATTGCAATGTGGTAATAAGTGAGGGATTAATTCAAATATTTAATTTGAATTATTTTGAGACATGTGAAGGGGAATTAATTAAATAAATGAGATTTATTTAATTAATTGGGAAGGTGATTAAGTGGAATAAATGAGATAAGTGGGATAATGTTGTTAGGGTTACAGATGGCAGATCTAACAATTAAATGCAGATCTAAATAATAAACAGAGAAACTAAAACATACACAGAATAAATCATAACATAGAGAATTTAGCGTGGTTCACCCAATCTGGGCTACATCCACCAAACCGCAGCCATCCAATACTTTTATTATCTAGTGCAAAACCTATTACAATCTTGCGAATAATCGCGTTTCTCATCATACTGTAACCCCCATCCCAACCCCTTTTAACAAGCTTTTAGAAGCTTCTAGAATTAGGGTTTTACAAAGTTGGTTTTCTTTCTTTTTCGGAGATTTTTTCTTTTCCGCTGACCACGCGAAAAAAATAGCAAAATTTTTTTTCTCGAGGGCTACGTCCCCGAACCCCTGCTTTTCGGGGGCTGCCACCCCTGAACCCCCGCTTTTCGGGGGCTGCCACCCTTGAACCCCCGCCTGAGGCCTGGCCCCGCCCCGGACCCCGGCAAGGACAGGGGGTCGGGGTGTATAGTATACCATGGGCTATACAGTATAGCATGATCAGTCGCCACATACCAACAATCTCCCACTTGGAGACTGATCAGGCTCCACACCATCACAACCTCCCACTTGGAGACTGATCCTGGACAACACTGCTGCACTTACAGCTCCCATTGGAAATAAGGACCTTGGACCCTGCTGCTTTGTTATACTTGAATTCAACCTTGAAGGCCAACCAAAGCTGAAGAGGAGCTCAGCTTCTCCCTTGGCACCACCTTTGTAAACATATCTGTTGGATTGACATCTGTATGTATCTTGGCCAGCTTGACCTGTCCATCTTCCAACACCGACCAAATGAAATGATATATCAATTGTATGTGTTTTGTTTTAGAATGCAAGGCAGAATTCTTTGCAAGATGTATAGCACTCTGACTGTCTGTAAATAAGTAATTTCCATCTTGTTGTTTTCCCAACTCATCCATAAAAAGTTGCAGCCATATCATCTCCTTTGTTGCCTCTATTGAGCAACATACTCTGCCTCTATGGTGTATAAAGTAACCACCTTTTGCAATCGAGAAATCCAACTCACTGCTGTCCCACCAACTGTAAATACATAATTGGTGGTACTCCGCCTGGTATCTATATCCCCTGCCAAATCCGAGTCAACATAGCCTTTTAAATCAGTATTAGATCCCCCAAAATATAAACATTTATTGGATGTACCTCTCAAATACTTGAGAATCCATTTTACTACATTCCAATGCTCAACTCCGGGATGACTCAAATACCTGCTAACAACTCCTACGGCATGTGCAATATCTGGTCTAGTACATACCATGGCATACATTAAACTGCCTACAGCTGAAGCATATGGTACCTTGGACATTTTTTCTTCCTCCTCTTGTGTCTTTGGACACATATCCTTAGTCAATTTAACATGATTAGGCAAAGGTGTGCTGACAGCTTTTGCATTCTCCATATGAAATCTCTGCAACACCTTTTCAACATAATTAGCCTGAGATAAAAACAAGATACAAATTTTCTAACAATTTTCTGTTTTTCCTATCTCTACAAATTTTCATACCAAGGATTTGTTTTGCTACACCCAAATCCTTCATAGCAAAATATTTTGCTAACTGTTGTTTTAGCTCACTTATGTGATCCATGTTAGACCAGCTACAAGCATGTCATCAACATATAAGCATAAAATAATGTAGCTGTCATTATTCAACCTCTTAAAATAAACACAATGGTTAGAATTACATCGATGTAGCCTTGCTCAGCCATAAAACTATCAAATTTCAAAATACCATTATGTCGAGGTGCTTGCTTCAAGCCATATAAAATTTTTCTTCAATCTGCACACTAGTTTCTCCTTACCTTTGACCTCAAATCCTTGTGGCTATTCCATATATATTTCCTCTTCCAAATCACCATGGAGAAGGCTTTAACATCAAGTTGTTCTAAATGCAAATCTTCAGTAGCCACAATACTTAAAACAATACGAATAGAAGTCATTTTAACAACGAGGAGAAAAATCTCATCGAAATCAATACCCCTTTTTAGAAAATTACAACTAATCTGGCTTTAAATATTTTCTTACCTCCATCCTCCTCTTTCAGCCTATAAATCCATTTGTTTGGTAAAGCCTTTTTCCCTGCAGGCAACTTGCATAATTCCCAAGTCTGATTTTCCAACAAGGAGTCCATTTGTTCTTTCATTCCATGCTCCCACTGAACCTTGGTATCCACCTGCATAGCTTCATCATAACATTCTGGTTCACTAGCATCAGTTAACAAAATAGTATACAAAGAGGGAGATAATCTTTCTAGAGGTATACTTATCCTTGAAGATCGTCTAACAGGAGTTTGTGGTATTTTTTGTTGCTGTTGTTGCCTAGCATGAGGAACCACTGAAACATGATTGTTGGGAATATCATCCAACACTACATAATCATTTTCTTTCTTCTCATGCTGCAACAACAGATCTTTGTACAACACTTTTTCATTGAATATGACATCCCTGCTTCTCACAATTTTTCTAATTTTCAAAATCCCAAAGCCTATAACCAAATTCATCAATGCCATATCCAACAAATACACATTTCTTTGATTTTGCATCAAGCTTGGTTCTATTTTCAGAATCTACATGTGCAAATGCTTCACAACCGAAGGTTGTAAGAAAAGAATAACTCACTTTCTTACCCTTCCATGCTTCCTCTAGAATACCACAACCCAAAGGATTAGAGGGACCTCTGTTGATTAAATAAACAACAGTGTTTACAACCTCTGCCCACATTTTTAAAGGGAACCCAACATGCAATCTCATAGTCTGTGCACGCTCCATTATTGTTCTATTCATGCGCCCAACCACTCCATTTTCTTGTGGAGTCCTTGGAACCATTTTCTGCCTACGAATACCATTAGAGGAACAATAATCTTCAAACTCTTTGTTGCAATACTCACCACCGTTATCAGATCTAAGACATTTTATCCTTTTACCCGTCTCATTCTCAACTAAGTTTCTCCATTTTTTAAAAGTTTCAAGTACATCAGATTTCTACCTAAGGAAATAAATCCATAACTTCCTAGTTGCATCATCAATGAATGTAACATAATACAGAGAGCCACTAATAGAAGATACCTGAGCTGGTCCCCATACATCTGTATGCACAAGCTCCAATTTATCATCTTTCTTTTTCTTCCCATCCTTGAGAAAACTAACTCTCTTTTGTTTTCCATAGACACAACTTTCACAGAAATCCATATTAACACATTTTAGACCTGGTAAAACATTATTTGAATGAAGTACTTTCATACCTTTTGCACTCATATGCCCAAGTCTATTATGCCACAGTGTTGATTTAAGAGTCCACATCACATCAAATTTGTATAATCTTTCACTGCTGAGCTGTAGCTTGAAATTTGTTTATGAAGATTGACTCTTTTTTTACAACAATTAAAAGTAGAAGGAACAATAGCGAGCTGTACAAAGATATAAGGTGCTTTCGCGCACACCTTTTGCTACTAGGGCATCATGCAGGCCTTTAGTTTTGTATCATAGAAATGTAACAACTTTTAGCCTTTAAATAATGGAACATACTGCTGAAATTAAATTTATGCTTAACTTTGGAACATGCCTTACCTCACATAGTAGCCAATGATTCCCATTCTACAACTTAATCTTGATTCTTCCCTTTCCAACAATCTGATAGGGTTCGTTATCTCCTAAATAAACCAGCCAAAAATACCCTTGGACATAATTAAGAAAATAACTTCTATGGGGGGTAGCATGAAATGAAGCCCCTGAATCTAATACCCAAGAATCATCAGCATTATCAAGGGAAATAATCAAAGCATCCTCATCAGATTTATTACTTACCACATTTGCCTCTTTGCTTCCTTCCTTGTTGTCTCCATCTTTATTTTTCTGAGACCAACAATCTTTCTTCAAATGACCTGGCTTACCACAATACTAGCAATCCCTCTTGTCTCTAGATTGGGACCTTTTGTCCTTTGATTTTCCTCATGACTTCCCACGATTTCTAGAATTGTTTCCTCTCTCCTTTGTTCTGTCCCTACTTTCTACATTCAAAACACTGCCTAATGTGGATGTTCCACCTGAGCTTTTCCTACGAATTTCCTCACTCAAAATAACACCAACAACATCATCAAACTTCAATGTATTCAAACTAGAAACAGAATTACTAATAGCCATTACCAAGCTATTCCAGCTTTCAGGCAAAGAACACAGAATCAAAAGAGCCCTAACTTCTTTGTCAAAGTTTACTTTTAAAGAAGTTAATTGACTGGTGACAGTATTAAACTCATTCAAATGATCAGTAACTGACCCACCTTCTACCATTTTCATATTAAATAAACGCTTCATAAGAAATACCTTATTTGAAGCGGAAGGCTTTTCATATAACTTCGCCAGGGTTTCCATCAACTCTTGAGTTGTCTTTGTTGTTGTAATATTGAACGCCACTGATTGTGCCAGGCATAAATGAATATTGCCAAGAGCCTTTCTATCCAAGATCTCCCAGTCCTCATCTGACATTGCTGTAGGTTTTTTGACTTTCCCTTCCAATGGCCGCCATAAATCCTTTTGATAGAGATAGTCCTCCATCTGCATCCTCCATAACTGATAGTTCTACCCATTAAACTTCTCAACCTTCTTACCCTCATCTGCCATTGCTCCCACTCAACCGTGAGACTCCCACTTAGCTGCGAGACCTTCACACAGACGATAATCAAAACACAACTCGCTCTAATACCACTTTTTAGGGTTAGAAATGGTAGATCTAACAATAAAATGCAGATCTAAATAATAAACAGAGAAACTAAAACATTCACAGAATAAGTCATAACACGGAGAATTTAACGTGGTTCACCCAATCTGGGCTACATCCACCAAACCGCAGTGATCCAATACTTTTATTATCCAATGCAAAACCTATTACAATCTTGCGAATAATCGTGTTTCTCATCATACTGTAACCCCCATCCCAACCCCTTTTAACAAGCTTTTAGAAGCTTCCAGAATTAGGGTTTTACAAAGTCGGTTTTCTTTCTTTTTCAGAGATTTTTTCTTTTTCGCTGACGACGCGAAAAAAAAAAAATTCCTCGGGGGCTACACCCCTGAACCCCTACTTTTCGGGGGCCAGGGTGTATAGTATACCATGGGCTATACAGTATAACATGATCAGTCACCACATACCATCAAATGTAATGACCTAGGGTAAAATATTACAAGATGTCTTACAAGGTGATGTATCAACTAGGTAATGTTATGACATGGACAATTTTGGGTGTCTACACTTTTAAATAAGAAATAAAGCATTAAGTGTAATATAAAAGAAAAATCAAATATAAGAGATACACAAAATATATGACATAAATAAAAGGTCAAATAATTTGAACATATAAGAAAGAATAAAGGTCAGTTAAGAACATCCAAATAGGCCCATACAATGGAAAAATATAGTAAAACTAGAAAATTAAATAATTTGACAAGTAAATCATAATGATGCTTAATATATCATTGAAAAAATATATATAATCATCGAGTAGATTATTCTAATCCCAAAAATAACATCATATCCCATATCCTCACAAAAATTGAAATATGATTGAATTATTTATTAACATAAATAAAAAATATATTAGAATATACTTTAATTATGTATTAACTTAAACCAACCTTTTAACAACTAGATATTTACCTTTCTACCATTTAAATTTTTTATATCAATCAAAATGAAAATCAATAAAAATTAAAAAAATAAAAAAAATAGAACATTATCCAATTAACCTATCACATCATGCAAAACCCATGTAATTGTCCCAAAAGAAAAAATAAAAAGGAAAAGAAAAAAAAAAGATTTTCATTTAGAATGATTGAGAAAAAATATTGTGGAATTGGGATATTTTTCAATCTTTCAAAAATTCATAAGTTTCCATGTGTGATAGGGGAGAGGGGCCCATAGTGTAGCACCCTAACTTTGTGTTTCTCAAAATCCTACGTGGAAATTCCAAATCACTCGCAATTTTGTACAATAGTTTATTTGGCAAATCATGTGCTTTTATATTTCATTTTAGGGCCGCATCATCAAATATGATGCCATATCAGCCTTTTTTTGTTGAGGTATCCAAAAAGGCCCAAAAAAACAGCGAGACCGATAATGGTGCACTAAGTCATGTTTTATTGGTGCGTTGATGTGGCATCACATGATTTGTCACTTTGTGTACTTTATGGATAAAAAATGTTTTGCAATTGGATATTAAGGTGCTCTACTATGGGGCCCATTGAGGACTACTTCTATCCCCTCTATTGAACCATGTTCCATTATGGGGCTCTCTCCCCTAACTAAGGACAAGTAGAGAATGATGCCTTAGAGGAGAAATTAGAGGAAGCAATGCGTCTAGAAGAGGATGAACAAAACAACATGGCATATGGTAGCTCATGGTATTTAAAAGTAGTAGATAGTATATAAAGAAATGAAGAGAAAATAGTGCTAGAAGTATTTCAAAAGAAATAAATAGTAGAATAGGTCAAAACACATAGATATAATAGAAAATATATTAGAAAAAAAAAAAAAAGAGAGAAAGAAATAATGCAAACATAAAGTATGATTTAAAATATCTTATGTGAAGAAATGGAATATAAGTAATAGAAAATTACGAGTACAGTCTCGAAATATCAAAATATCACATGAGGATATAAAATTGAGTACGCAACAAAATGAGATGGTAAATGGTATCAAATTGTATGTAAATAGAAACAAATGAGTAATTAATCAATTATAAGAATTAGATATGTATATAAATAAAAAGAATTGAGAAAAAGTAAAAATCAAAACTGGAATTACTTAATTATAAGAATTAGATATGTATATCAAGGCTTAAATTTAACGGTCGACCTTGCCTATCAACAAATTTTTTAATGACAGATATCTATTCAAAGGTGCCCTTAAAACATTATGATATACCTTAGTGTAAGTGAAATTATATATAAATCATATATATATAATTCTATATAAATTTTGACAATCTATCCAAAATTTCTCTTTTCATCTAATACAATCTTCTTAAAAATTTGATTGTATTTTATGGAAAAAATCTCTAAATACGGTCATATGGCCATCAAATTTAAGCTCTGATATAGATAAATAAAAAGAATTGAGAAAAAGTAAAAATCAAAACTTGTTTTTAAATTACACAACTGTAGTTCAACTAGTTAGGAAAAAATAATGAAAATCATGGTATGTTTTTTGATTGGACCATGTTCAACTCCTAAATGACTTTAACAAATTGGATTACTCTACTCATAACAGCTTACCTAAAGAATGACTTCTAACTTAGATTATGCTTCCTCGTAATAATATAATCTATAAAAAATTACAACCTAATTATTTTCATTGAAATATATACAATCAAAATTAATAAAAAAATCTCGATGCATGTAGCTTGTTGGCGGATGCGCACACCCAAGGGATTAGTCTTGCCCTAACTTGCCCACCAGTTCTTCGATGAGATTGTGATACTAGATCACATGAATACCCTTAAATAATCAATAAAAAAATAAAATTAATAAAAAAACTATTGCTAATCAATATTGATTATATTAAGACATTCCATCAATGAGGCCAAATCTAATGAAAAATAAAACAAATATATAAATTTCACTATTACAACAATATACCTTCAACTAGAGAACAAAAACCAATTCAACTACAAAACAAAAATCATGCAGTCTTAATTCAGGCTGGAACGAGGTACCGATAGATGTTGATAGACACAGCTCAAGTATAAACAGCTGTCTAGTGGCACAGCTATAATTTAGGAGGAAGGTCTCCTAGCCATTGACCCAACTACAATCATGGCAGATGAAGCAGCAGAAGCCATTCTGAAATTCAGGAGAATTGATGTGGTAAAACCAGCCATCCCAACCCCGACACAGACCATGTTCCTCTCCAACCTTGATCTTATTTGGTTACATATCAACAACGTTCAAATGCTTTTCTTCTACTCACCCTCTCCGTTAGTCGACCACTCTTCATTAATAGAAGGTCTAAAGAAAAGCCTCTCCTCTGTTTTGGTGTATTTCTATCCTCTAGCCGGTAGGTTGAAAAAGGGGGAATCTGGCAGACTGGAAGTTGAGTGCAATGACGAAGGACTGGAATTTACTGAGGCGTCAATCAATATGCCCTTCCGAGACTTGGAAAGAGATGGGTTTCGCCGTAAGCCCTTTTTCCAAAAGCTTGTTCACGAGGTCCATCTTTCTGGAGATGAAAATTACAGTAGACCGCTTCTGTCAATACAGGTATGTTAAATATATTTTTTATCACATGGAAAACCATTAACAATTTCCTCTCTATTAAAGTACGCTGGATATTTCAGGTTACAGCTTTTGAGGGAGGTGGCGTGTGCATTGGAACGACCCTTCATCACGTTATAGCGGATGGAAATTCGTTTTGGCATTTCATGACATCATGGGCAGACTGTAGCAGGGGCCTCCCCATTGCCAAACCACCACAGCTCGACAGAACAGTTGTGAGACGAGGAAACAAGAACCCCTTGTCCATTACTTACAAAGCCCATGAAATAGTGAGCAATGAGATAGCAGGAGCCAAGATTTTCAAGCTTGTAGCAGAGGATTCACAGCTCTTAAAACAATCTGGTAGCGGGAATGTGGAAAAGCGCAAAGAGACTCTTGAGAAATGGCTGGATCCCAAAATTAAAACTGAAGTGATATACTCAACGTTTTGCTTTACAGAAGAGATAATACAAAATCTGAAACAACGAAGCGGGGCTTCAAGTTCTTTTGTTGCAGTGGCCGCACAGTTTTGGAGATGTGTAATGAGAGCGCGCCAGGTGCCACCAGAAGCAGCCGTTTATTTCCTATTGCTAGCTGATTGCAGGGGTCGTACTAAGCCGCCTCTGTTTCCAACTTATTTCGGCAACTGCTTATATATGGGTTTGGCGCAGACCACAGCCAATACACTCACCAATGCCCCCATCTCCTTCGCCGCGGAAGTTATACAGCAACTGATCAATTCTTGCAATGAAGAAACACAGATCAATCATCTGATTGACTGGGCGGAACTTCCAAACAGAAATTTTATCCATTGAATAGGGGGGAATTTTTTTGGGAAATCTTCAAGTGACACTTAGATGATCTTGTAGCATTTCTTGACAAATTGAGGAGATTTATTGCAAGAAAGTTAGATATTTCTTATTTTTTATGATTCTCATGACAACTTTTTCATCTCTCATCAACATGATACAATTTTAATATATATGTACATACATACATACATACATACATGCATACGTACATACATACACATACACATACATACATATAGAGATACATACATACATACATATCTATATATATTCCATTCAAGAAACTAGGAAAATATTAAATTATGCAAAAACTTGCATTGCAATTTTCATTGATGTCCTTATTCTAGAGAAAATTGTTAGATTCAATAAATAAATTAAGAGAAACTTGCTACAGTAGAATAAAGTTATATCTATTTAGTGTCAAATAAAAAAACAATAATATAAAAAATATTCAATAAAAATATAAAAAAATATCTGCTGACTAGATATTGGAGTTACTAATCTAATTTCAAGAAATTTTGAAATGATATTTCTTCTATAAAAAGATATGAATTATAGTAAAATGTCACTCACTATCAATAAGGAAAAATTAATATTAAATTTTATAATAAATAACTAGGAAATTTTTCTCTTTTTTTTTAATTTAAAAATTGAATCTATAGATGAATTGATACAAATCGATAGTCAACATCAACTTTAATTTCTTAATAGTTTTTTGGATATAATTGGAATAATTTGTTGAACATAAAGTGCTATTTCTTTTGCCCAATAAGGTTGAAAAAGTGAGACACATCATTGTGCATTCACATGTACTAATAGTCACATTAATCTCAATCTTAGTTCCATACATTATTAGCCACATTAGTATCAACTACATTAGAACATTAGAACTTTTCTTGGTATGTTGAATCAATATACATACACCTAAAAATAAATTAAAATTCTATACGAAATTTAATTTTCTTCCCTATACATCATTCACAAGTACTAACAATCACACTAATCTCAATCATAGTTCCATATAGTATTAGCTACATTAGTTTCAACTACATTAGAAATTCACATATTTTCTTGGTATGTTTCAACCTACATAAACCTAAAAATAAATTGAATTCTATCAAGAAATTTAATTTTCTTCCCTATACATATAACACAAACCCTTACTCAAAAAATATATACAAAAGTGGTACAATTTTTTTAACAATATCACATAAATCACTGAAAATGTTACACGTGCTGGACTATGATACATGGATGGCCTAGTCTAGGACTAGGCCTTAGGCCTAATTCTTTTCCTAGAAATTGAAATCTAAGAGAATATATTTCCTATTTCCTTGATACTTGTTCCAGCACTAGATATTTTTTCTACCATTTTCTAATAGTGTATCAATCAAACATATAGATAAAAATTCACAAAATGTCACAATATAAATAAGATTCTCATTCCTTGTAAGTTTTTTTTTTTTTTTTTTTCTTGATAAAGGAAAAAACGGGTTTTATAGGGACCCAAGGCCACCAAGTTTACAACAAAAGAAAGTAAAGGACATAAAAGTTCAGTGAATTAAACAAGCTACAATAAAAGAAAAATCCAGAATAAACAGCAGCCAACCGAAATGCAGGCCAATAAACCAGCAGCAATTAACCCAGAGTCTTCAGAACAGACTCAGTCTAGGCCTCCAAATACTGCATTTCTTGGACACCCTTCTTGAAAGTTTGAATCATTTGCGGCATGGGGGGTGCCTTCCTTTTTAGATTGGCCCTAGTTCTCTTTGAAATCCCAATGTCCTTTTCCTATTTTTTTATCTTTCACCTCTTCCAAACCAACAACCTAAGACACTTGTTGAGCTTTATCCAATTTTTTAGTCATAGTGTTGATAATGATGGCATTATGTCTTGCTATCCTATTATTTTGTTTAGTAATTATCTTCACAACATTTTTCATTTTTTCCAAGTCAATTTCTATCCTTCTATCCTTACCCACATTGTCATAGATCTCTTTACTAGTTGTGTTCTACTTACGCTCTGCATCCTTCTTGTATAACACAGAAACCTTAGCACCCATTTCTTCTAATTTACTCTAGAGGGCCCATTTTTTTATTTTCAAATCATTGATTTCATGAAAAACCCATTCTAACGTTCTAAAATGGCCCACAACATTACTCCTAGCTATGCCTAGAAAGTCAGCAGAAGGTTTCTTATCAAGATTGAAACAACTTTTAGCAAGGTTAGAAGCTCTAGGAGACCCAGTTCTAACATCTCTATCTGTCAACAAGATAGCTGAGGAAGAATTATTATTTGCGCTAGATTCCTCAGAATCAGGAGAGTCTTCAGAATACGAAACAAGATTTTTAATAGGGAGATTCTTTCCAGCACCTTTGACTTTAGGAGTGGAGCTTCTAGGCTCAAAAGTCGAGCAAACTTTAACAAACTAGGGATTATGGTTTTGGGTTTTCTTGTTAGTTTGGACAGAGGGTGGAACCAGAACCATCCTTACTAGACTCAAATTAGGTTTATACCCCAAACAACTAGGTTCAGTATCATCCTCAGATGCCGAAGAGGCACCCAAGTTAGCAAGGGCTAACATATTTTGGAAATGTTCAAAAATTAGCCTAATTAGACCAGTATGTAAAATAGGATATCTTCTAGGATTTTTTTTATGGTCTTCCAAACTCTTTCTTAAGGAACAGAGAAGATAGTAGGGGAGGAAAACTATGACCTTATAACAAAAATGATTGAGCAAGGGAAAATGATAGTCATAGACCCTGGTGAACTGACCATCCAGGGTGATAGACTCCATAATGATGTGAAGACCTTTTCTCCAGAGAGCTTTAATGGTGTCAGCCTCAAAGTAACTATTGGAAACTTTCACCAATTTCAATCTTTCCTTATCTTTCTTTGAAAATCTGGCCACCGCTTCATTAGACAAATTCCTATCCCAAAAAAATTTGTGTCCTTCAATGGACATACCAGTCACTTCAGCAATGAGATTTTCATCAAGCTTAACTTTTCTGCCAAAAAGGGTAATTTCCACATTATCCCAATTCTTCTCATATATATGTTAGTAGATTTGTGTCATCATTTCTATTTAAATCATGATATTTACTAACACTAATTAGCAAATCTATAACCTATCTTCTTATCTTTTAGGATGTATGTATATATTACATTTATTTCATATTAATGTATTGTTATCATTTCTACATGCTCCAAGAAGTAGCATAGAGCATTGGTTTACCATCGTCAAGTGTTATATCAAACCCTCGCCCCCATGCCATGAATGCCTCTTTACATCTTATAATTTTCTTAAATATTATTTAGTCATATATGTTAGTATTTTATTCTAGCCCCTTCTCTCAATAGATCTTCTTTTAAAACATAATTAGAGGTAGATTTGTGTCATCATTTCTATTTAAATCATGATGTTTACTGACACTAATTAGTAAATCTATAACCTATCTTCTTATCTTTTAGGATGTATGTATGTATTACATTTATTTCATAATAATGTATTGTTATTATTTCTACATGCTACAAGAAGTAGCATAGACCATTGGTTTCCCATTGTCAAGTGCTATATCAAACCCTCACCCTCATGCCATGAATACCTCTTTTCATCTTATTATTTATGTGTATCCAATGTTGCATTGTAATAAGGAAGAAATATATGATGATTAGATGTTTATTATACACTCTAATTTATAGCATCATTTTACTATATTATAGGTGATAATTATCTTAGTCAAAATAATACTTTATCAAATATAGGCAATATGTTTCTCATTGAGTGCTATAACCTCTTATAGCAATCAAGTAAATGAAAAATTGTAAATTTGTATAACATAATCTTGATGATAGTAAAGTGGCATAGAGGTCAAACTCAAATCATTCTCAAATAAAATTCAAATAACACAAAAGTGATTTAATTATTTTTTATTATGGAGCTTATAATAAGTTGTCCCAATTAGATGGTTATCTTTAATTGGACATGCATGATGCATGTTATGCATTATATTGAGTTAGACATGTGACAAATAAATCAAATGCATCAAAACAACCATCTTTCAATGGTACATGATTGAGCCACTAGGTCTTGGCCTAAATTTCAAAGACTCTTAAATTCGGAAGCAATTTAATAATCGAATGCATTTGTTTAATGCTTGTCCTCCTTCGAAAAAGAGTGAAAATTAGACTTTGAAATGCATAACTAAAATTAGACATACATTTTATACAAATAACCTAAAAATGATAAAGATTTCAAATTTAAATTAAAGCTCAACCCAACCCTTCAAACTAACCATTGTCATTCACATCACTTCCTTGGTGGTTGATAAATATTTGGCAAGGCTTCGTGGATATAAGTATAGCGTGTGGTTCCAAAGCGTTTTGAGTATCAGGCTGAGTTTTGGCAGCTGTGGAAGAGGAAGCCATTTCCATTTCATTAAACTCGAATCAGCAGAAAGAGGAGAAACAACAAATGGATGGTTTAAACGTGAAGAGAGGAGCTTAAAAAGTCAGTGAGAGACACTATCGCTTGCAGAGAAGGTAAGGAAACAGGCAAAAACTGTTAATGGAAACCTCCGTTAAAATGGTCTTTAAATTAATAATCTGGATATTCTCACTGATGAAGAAAGATCATTCTAATGAGCTAAAAAATTGTTAGAAGTGTTCCATCATAATCTTTACCTAGTCACATGGAATCTTGTACTAATAAAATTTTGACTAAAAAAATCTACCGACTTGCTGAGCAGCCATAAAGATATATAAATCGTATTCGCAGAACCGGCCAGAAGGAAGAAGCCCAATGTGTAATATTTTGTTTGTCGGATTTTAGCAAAAGGTATAATTTTTCTGATTCTTGACCAAGCCCTTTCTTCAACGGATTTTATGAGCTAAGACGTGGGAATCTTGAGCTTTCATCCTTGTCACTTTCTCCGACTTTGTGAGCTATGGGCATTCAAATAGTTTCTCTTAAATTAAGCAGTAAAATATTTGAGCCCATATTGAGTTTATTAATTGTAAAAAAATATTATAATTTTAAACATTTAAATTATGTGAGAATTTAGAATGATTAAATGTAGGATTGAATTTAAGAAAGTTAAGGATGTTAGAATCAATTTATCAATTTTTCGGAGAATTTGTATAAATTAGTTACATCTTAATTGAGTTTAAAGCACGTTCTATAAATTGGTCTTTGTGCCTACAAAAATGAATCTATTTTAATAAATTGAATCTAATCAATAAGAATAGAATAGAGAAAAATTAAATATTGCGATAGATGTGCCAAAACATGACAAATCTATGTCATGAATACAATTTTGGAACTTTCTAAACAAGGGTTTGTTCTCCTTTGGTGAAGCCCATAGTTGGAGTAATTTAACAATGATGAACTCAAATTGAAGAAAGCATATAAGGAAATATAGTATTCCTAAAATTTTGATACAAGATAGTAATGCAATTATGATACTTTATGCTGCTCTTGTGTTAATGCTCTTAGATTTTACCTCTCATTGTTCAAATGATTTGAAATATATGAATATCTTTAAATACAATAAGATGACACACAAATCAACACTACCATGCACTATTTTAATATTGAATAGCTAATAGGAAAAAAATCACAAGATTCCCCAAAAATTTTTAACTTAAAAGTGTGAGGTTTGTATCTATGTGAATGGAAGTTCTCCTAATCAATTCTAGATTCTTGAGCTAGACAAAGGTAGTGAAAGGGAGATTTGGAGATTAAAATTGGTCCTTGGAGATGATTGGTGTGCACTGGTGGCACCTTCAAATTTTGCAAATTTTGCAAATTTGAAGTGCCCATGTGTTAATTTTTTTCCTTTTCACACTCAGAAGTGCCTCTAAAAAATCTGCCCAAGTGACATATTTTGGAAGGCCACAATTCGAAGCTAATTGATTTTCATGCCAAACCCCTTGGTGGACATATTCAGTTGACTTATGGTAACATGGATGTCATTTTTCAGCTCCTCATGATGAGTTTTGTCATGGTTTTGGAAAGAAAAATTGAAGGGTTCTAAGACTATTTTGTTGTTTGCAAATTCTTTATCTTGTGAAGTGGCCTCTGTTCGAGTTGATATTTTGCAACTAGATGATCATCATGTCAAATGGATTGGTGCCTTGAATTCCTCTCACATTCATATGCTCCCTAGTCTGCTTTCAAAGTCTCATGATCTGATTTGATATTTTTTCCAGGTCAAAAGCAAATGTAGTTTGCTCTATTTTTACATCTACATTTCTTGAATGTTTCAAGAAGGTCAAGTTTGACCCTTAATATTTGGTGATGAATGTGGATTGAAAGAAATCCCTCTTTCACACATAGTCAAAGGACCCAAATGACCTAGTGTGTCCAATGGTAGTTCCTCAGTAGATGATTTGATATTTTTTCGAAATGGCAACTTGGTGAGCCCTAGTTGGTTTTCGATAGGTGCAATTGCAAAAATTTCTGACTGAGCCACTTTGGTAGTGAATATCTTGCACCTAAAGATGAATTTTTTTGAGCCATTTGTTGCACTAAATTTTTGGGTCAAATTTCTACATGCCTACTTAGTTTCAGGCCCCCAGGATGAGTTCTGATGGGTTATTCACATGAAAAGAGGACGAATTTAGGGAAAATTTTTAATTTCTTGCAAGCTTTATAAAGTTAAGACTTTTAATTTTTCCTTCCCTGCTTGCTTGTGAAAGCTCTTGCTAACGACAACAAAGGATGGCGAGGAAGTAGGGAGAAGAGAAGAAGCTTGCAGCAAAATGAAGATAAATTTAATAAATTTTTAAATTACTTTTTTCAAACTTTGGATGGAAAAAATATTTTATGAGCCATTTTTAGTGTGTACCCACCAACTCACGGAAAGTAATGCTCATGTCATAGCAACTTCACAGGGAAGTGGGGAAAGGTGTTGGGTGAATATTAAAGTATTCAAATACTTTATTGAAGCTCCATTAAACATTGCAAATGCTCACCAAACCTTTTAAAATTATTTTATGTTGCTAAAGGAGCAAATGCAAAAGTCTATTCACGTTTTTGAACTTGGGAAAAAAAATTGCACTCACTTGCAAGCTAAAAACCATTTTTATAGCCTCCAAAAAGATGCCTAGAGCTTTACTAATGCCTTGGAGGCATTTTTAACATAGTTTTTGATGTTTGAAAGTATTTGGTAATGCCAAATACTACCTAGATTCACAAAAAATGCCCAGCATTGTGAAAGATTGAAATTTGAATTAGAGGCTACTACAGTGTTTTCTCTATGGCTGGGTGCAATCAAAGGAGCTTGATCGAGCAACTACCATAAAAAATGGGAGACGTGGACTCATCCTCACCCTAGCACACTAGCCCGTGGGAGTAAAAGATGATGTTGGGAGTGTTGGTGTAATTAATTCTTTAATTACACTTTAATAGGATAAGTTTACTCAAGTAATTATGTATTTCCTAGGATAATTATTATCTTTATCTTATTGAGCTTTCTTTTTGCTCAAGATAAGATTAGGGTTGTCTTTTCCTATTTTATTGCATCATTTCCTTTTTGAAGGCTTTTGTAATATTTGTAAAACAATTTCATTCAATAATCATTAATTCTGATTTTTGCGTGCACACATTCACTCTAAGGGTTTATAGAACTTTTGTTGTTTTTTGTTCTGAATATCTTTGCATGTGATAGGTGATTGCTTGCAGGTGTTCTTGGGGACTATGAAGTTGGTTTTTCAAATTCTACATGGTATCAGAGCTCCAGACCAGTCACTGCCTTTTTGTGATCTGAAGATATTCTCACAACATCTTTTTCTATGCAAGGGTTTCAAGTCAGATTGATTTTTTGTAGATCTAGGGGTAGCCAAATTTTTGGAACACTTTGGGCTCGAATGGACGTCGCCATTGCAATCAGAGCATCCAAAAACACTAGAAATACCTTTCGTTTTGTTGATTTAGGTGAAAGTTGAAAAAAGGAAAACAAAACTTAGCCCCAAGGCCATACGGCCCTAGGGCACATAGTTCGAGGAAGATTTTTTCAAAAAATAATAATTAAAAAGTGCTTGGAAAAGTGCTACCAGTGTAAAAGGCAAGCGTCGCCAAACGGCCACCGCAACACCGCCAAGCGGCCACTGCAGTGCCGCCCAGCGGCCACCACCACTGGTTTGACACTACCCGCTGAGCTCTCCAGCCCCCACAAGGTCATATCGAGGACTGGGAGCCCTAACCCAGCCCCCACTAGGTTTCTTAGCCCCTAGTCGTGGTCCTTTGGAGGACCAGGAGCTACGCCCATAGCCCACTATTTTTTTCCCTACAGCCCCACAGATGGTCATATGAGCGACCAGGAGCCAACGCCGAAGGAGCCACAATTTTGACCCTTGTTAGTGTTGGATGTCCTCTTTACATGCATTTTTTTCATTTTGGCATAACTTTTGCAAATAGAGGTATGTTTTCACAAACGAGATATTGTCGGAAAGCTAGTTTGACGATCTTTGCAATGGTGATCATTTAATTTTTTGATTTTTTAGTTTTGGTGCCTTTTTTGCCTGTCAAAGCTAGAAGTTGTTGTTTTCACTTCGGGAGGTGTAACTTTTGTGTCCTGCCTCTTTTGTTTAAAACAAATAGGCATTGGAAAGTTGGTTTCATCCTCTTCTCAGATCTTAGACCTATTTTTTGTAGAATCTTTAACAGGTATCCTATTTTTTTGTCAGAACTCAGCCCTTACTTTCTGATTTATTTTCTTGGGAAACGTGCAATTAGGAGATTTTTTGAGATCAAAGAGGAATATTTTTTTATTTGAGAGTATATACTACTATTTGTCTATCATGTATTTACATAACATTGCACCCCTTACTCCATTCAACTATTTTGGTTGGAAAAAACAAATGGAGATTCACTTGAAACACAAAGGGTTGTATAGGGTAACCATGGGTACATAAATTGAACCTACAGGTGCTGCTAAAAAGAGAAAATGGTTTAATAGGTGATGACTCTTATGGGACATTATGTCTTTCTCTTTGATCAAACCTTCTTTTTCACATTGAGTCTTGCACTACACCAAATGAGATATGGGCTACTTTGGAGTCTTTGTTTGGGAAGTAGGATACTATGAGAGGGTTTCAGTTAGAGAATGAGCTTATTGGCTTAAATCCTAGGGATTTTGATAGCATCGAGGAGTTTTTCAACAAACTCAAGTCTCTTAGATTATAGTTGTCATAGTGTGTTGTTCAGAAAGAAGACTCTCAGTTGATATTGTCCATTCTTTCTAAGCTTGGACCAGATTATTTAGTTTTTGTATCTACCTTTTATGCCACTAGGGATGCACTTGGTACGAGATTCACTATGCCATCTCTTGATGACTTTTCTTAATCTCTCACTCGAGATCAAGCTAAATTACCTAGAATCGGCATGGTGAAACCTTCTTCCTCTTCACAAGCACTTATTGCATCACAGGAGCCTAGAGATTAGAAGGCTTCTATAAGAAAAGGAAAGAAACATAAACAAAAGGATTCCAAACCTCATGAGCAGAAAAAGGAGTCCTCAGATTCATCCTCATCTTCTAAGGGGAAATCATTTAGGAAGGAGAAGTCTTCTTGTGCATATTGCAAGAGGGAAGGACATGTAGAACATAATTGCTACAAGAAGGATATTGATGAGCTGAAACATCTTCTTCAAAAAAATAAGATTGATTTTCCTTCTAAGATGTTTGCATCATCTTCTTCTCCTCATTCTTCTTATTCAGAGTAGCATAACATAGGCACAACTAGTTTACATACTTCATCGGATATGAAGGGACATGCTCTTTTTGCTTCTTCCAATATTGGATTAGGGAGATGGCTTCTAGATTCAGGAGCATCTCATCATATTCCATCTTCACAGACTATCTTTACTTCCTTTGATCCTTGCACTATGTCTCCCATTTTGATGGGAAACAACACTTACATGAGTGTTATAGGGAAGCCGTCTATTAGTTTTGGGGATCACTCCTTTCAAGATGTCTTGTGTGTCCCTCAATTGAACAAAAACCTTCTTTCCATCTATCAAATAACACATGGGGGAAATGGCATATCTGTGGAGTTCACACCTGATTTGGTTATCATTAGAGACGTGGAGAGTAGAGTAGTTATTTCTATTGGGATAGTGGATCATTCATCTCGGTTGTATTCCTTCACTGATTTTTCTACTGGTGGTGCTTTTGTTCCTATAGTTGTTCCTCACACTTCGAGTGTGCATCATAATTTAGAGGAGAGATTTGGTTTCTTGAACATTGGAGCTCTCACTTTGGATCCTATTCTCGAGCCTTCCATTCCATCTCCTCCACCTCCTGTTGCTTCTTCTGTTTCAGTGCAGCAAGATCTAGTTGATCATACATCTTTGGAGGTTTCTATTGAGTCTTCACCTAGTTTGACTTCTTCATTGGTTGAGGTCACACCTACTTCTATGGAGAAATATTGGGCTACACCTATTCTACCTTCAGAGATTTCTTTCATTTGGCCTCTTCCCTCTCACTTCTTTTAGGAGATGCAGTTTCTTCACTTCTTTTGGAGTTACTTCATTCTGGTGGGATTTGTGGTCTCTTTCTTCCTCTCTTATGGGGGGGTTCATTTATTTATATTTGTGATGGATGGTGTCCTTGGGGGGTCTTATGGAGTCCTCCATCTTTCATCACTTAGTTTATTGCATTCTATTTTGGGGAGGAGTTTTGTTCCCATGTGGTTTTCTCCTTTACCCCATTTGATTTAGTTTGCATTTCAATTGTAATTGAGTACCTGATCAAGCCTTGTTGCCGGGACTCATCTTTGCATAATAATTTTCTTCTCCCTAAGTTTCACTTATGGGGGGGTGTTGGTGTAGTTAATTATTTAATTACACTTTAGGATAAGTTTACTCAGGTAATTATTTATTTCCTAGGATAATTATTATTTAATTATTATCCTTATCTTATTGAGTTGTCTTCTTACTCAAGATAAGATTAGGGTTGTCTTTTCCTGTTTTATTGCATCGTTTCCTTTTTGAAGGCTTTTGTAATATTTGTAAAACAATTTCATTCAATAATCATTAATTTTGATTTTTCCTTGCACACATTGGCTCTGAGGTTTTACAGAACTTTTGTTGTTTTTTTTTCTAAATATCTTTGCATATGATAGGTGACTGCTTGCAAGTGTTCTTGGGGACTGTGAAGTTGGTTTTTCAACTTCTACAGGGAGAGAGGCATGGGGAAGTGAGGAGAGGAGGTATGGATTTAATTAAACCCATTTGTGATAAGTGTAAAGATTTATTTTAAAACTTTAAATGGTTACTTGTCCGCTAGCCTAAGCAAAATCATGTTGTCATCATCAAGAGCAACGAGAGAATAGGCATTCAATGGTAAGTTTGTGTTGGGCCTATGCTTTCTTTAAAGGTATTTGAGGGAAGTTTTAAATGTGTTGAGAGGGGTAATAAATATTGCTCGATGAAAATTTGAGCTCTTCATTGTTTAAATGATTAAAATGTAAAGTAAAAGTGAAGGGAAGGACTTGGGTAAAATTTTGTTTTCCTGACAATAAAATATTTGTAGCCTTTATCTTTTTATAAAAGGGAAAATATTTTAAAATGCAATGTGAAAAATGGTAAAACAAGAGGGAAAGAGTTTAGTACCAGTTAAATAATTTTAAGCTTTAATTTAAAATAAAGTGGTGTGAGTATTTTATTTATTGGTAGGATGAAAGTGTAAAGTGTAATACAACAAAGTAGAATAATTTTTTTTTCATGAATAAAGCTGAAAGTATTCACTACAGGGGTAAATGGAGGAATGAAATTTCTCACCAAGAGGGGTAATTTTCTATTGTTGCATAGAAAAGGAAAAATGATGAAGAATGAAGTCTTCCTAGTAAGGGAATATTTTTCTATTGAAGAGCAGTAAATGCAAGAAGAGTGAATCAAAGTACAGATTAGGGTTTCTCTTTAGGTGATGGGTAGTTATTTATCAATGAACCTAAGTTTTCCAAGTGTCTTCTTCTAATGTGCATTTAGGGTTTCTTTCTCCTTCAGTGCAAACTTTTGATTGATTGTAAGAGTTGTTTTGGAATTATTCATGGAGAACATTGTAATACAAAACATTTCAGAGTTAAGTCTTAGGGTTCAAGTTTTTCAATATGTATGTAATTTTGATAGCAATACTGGCATAATATTATTGAATGGTGCAAATTCAAGACCATTTTCTCTCCTATGTACAGGTTTTATAAGCTATGAATAACATAATGAAGAGTTATTTTATTTGTTTCCATTGAATTCTAGTGGATTTTTAATTTTGTTCATGCTTATTGATTCAAAGAATTTATGTAAATGCTTGAGTGAGGCTACTAGTTTATGTTAAAATAAGTGCTAGGATTCTGATAAGAAGCTATGGTTGAGATGTTATGTTGAAATACTATAATATAGTATCATCAAAGCTTAGATGATGTTGTGTATTAAATTGTTATCAAGTTGTATAGGTATTGAAGTTGAATCTATTCTAATGGATGAAGCACTGAACTAAGTGTGTTATTCATGTTACATTTGTTCGTTAATTAAATAGTTAATCACAATTTTAAAACCAAATTTACTTATCAATCTCTATATGTTTATGTGTTGAGCTCAATTTATTACATCTCTCATGTTTAATGTGTACACTGGCATGAAGGTCAGCCAAACCTTTAGGGTACTGTGCCTTTTAAACAATTTGAGGAGAAACATCTATTTATAGTGTATTTGGTCCTTTGGCACACAAGTATCTATAAATATAATGTTGGGATTACCCTCCCAGTTTTAATGGATCTTGAAGTGCAGAGGAGAAAAGGTTACAAATCAAGCTTCTATTCATTGGCCACTAACCTTGAGGTTTCTTAAGCATAAGGGCTAGCTACCCTTTAGAGGACTTTATGGTTTTGGTGGAAAAAGAACCAACATGCACAAGAAAGGATAAGGTTGTGATCTACTTTTAAGTAATAATATGTCACTTAAATTTTATTTAGCATATATAACATTCTAATCAAAGTGGACTTAAAATATAAGGGAAAATGGCATAGTGTGTCATTTATGTCACTAATTTTTTCCTCCACTTTAATCAACATGTAAACTACAATGATAATGCATATAAAAATAAATAATAAATCAACATAGAAATTAAATATTTTGAAACTCACAAAATAAAAATGTGGATAATTATTATTGTAATCATGAAAATAAGCATTCCCTTACAAATTTGTAAAATAGAAGAAGAATGTAATTTGTAGCATCTATCATACATTAAGGAAAGGATCTAACTACATTTTTTAAAAATTAACTTCAAAAGTAGAAAGAATATTTAAAGAAGAAGGATAAGGGATTCCATTTAAGTATAGATTATAAAAAGTTCTAGCTAGTGGAAATATAAGAGAAGTTTTACTAATAAAAATTGTAAGAGCAATTTGACAAAGTGAAATAGATTTAGAATATAGAAAAAATTATGTCATATGACTAATTATATAGAAGCTATTTTGAATCTATAGATGTATTGTAAAATTTTCCTCCAACATGGAAAGGATTATGAGGTGCTCAATATACAGTATAAATCATAAAAGGAATGTTGATAACATGTATACTCTCAAAGGATGGAATTGGAGGTAAAAAAAAAAAAATCCTAATGAAAAATGTAAAATTGTCAAAGATATTCTCATGCGAGAGTCATGGAAATATAGATGAGATTTAGTCATTAAATCACATATAATGAGAGAAATAAAGTATTTCTATAATATTTCTCATAATGAATGAAAATTATAACAAAATAATGATAACCATCATGATATATATAGGAAACATATAAATACTAATACTATGCAAATGTAAATAATAATTGTTGTAATTGTGAAAAACACTCAAGAAGTAGGGTCAAACAAAAAATGAGAACACCTTTCACACACAAGAGTTGCAACACAATGATTTTCTATTTCCTCAAAAAAAAAAACTTATAAGAGATGCTAGAGCTTTCAAATAACTTCTAGAGAGACTCATAATACAATGAAGGAGAGTGATTATAAAAGAAAACCCACAATGAAAAATGGATTAAATCATGAAAAGTGTCAACATCACATGTGATGAGACATAGTAATAGAATAATGACTCACTCTAATAGTAGAAAATATACTCATAAGTTTAGCTTAAGTTCATAATGTGAAATTAACTTAATAGTCAATTAAATATAATTAATTATTAGCTAATAAATGATTACTAAATACCCCCCCTTAAGTGCAGTTTAGTGAGTAGCTTGAAAACTCTAAAATTGAATACAAAAAACGTAAAGAATTCATGAATGGGTATTGGTAAAAAGGTCAAATTAGGTACTCATGTACATCAAATAAATCTCTAATAACTTGAGAAAAGTTGAAAACCTCATGAAAAAAGCTCTTCTCCAAAAGAGAGAAAGGAAAATGAAGAACTAAGAAACCTTTAAAATAATATCCCAAAAAGAATATGAATGTGAATAAACTTTTTGAAGCACACATAATCCATAGAGAACTATTTAAAGATGACTACTATAGTGCTATAATGTAGAAACTCCTTTGAAATTGATGATAATCAAGATCAAGAAGACAAGAATCTGCATGAGTGCCCCCAATGATGCTACTCAAAAAATGATCATATGGTAAACAAAGAAAAACATATGGTAGTCAAAGATACAAATGAAACATGAATGTGCATGAATGAACTAAACAAATTTACTCAATCATGCAAAATGGAAGACAAAATAAGAGATTCAAATAGTCTAAAGAAAATTCATCAAGTGAAAAATGTAAGGTCACCTCTAGAAATAAGAATGCAAGAGTGTCTATATGGTAAATGCTCTATCTCACCAAAGGGTATGTGCAGGATCGTCATAGAAAACATAGGCCTTTAACTAGCAAAAAATAAAGAAAAATCAAAGTTAGGAAACTTGGTGTAAAAATTTGAATAAGTTAGGGGAAAGGACCCAATATCCACTAGGGCTAACTTTGTGCAACTATAGAATTCAAACCATACATTGAATCAATTTTTTTTTTATGGTATTTTTTTGCTCATGAGTTAAGTGCTTATAACTAAGTTTTTTGGCTTATGGGCAATTCGATCGAGTGTGGGAGTGTTGGATATGCACACGTAGGTCAAAAAGTCACCTTTTAGAGGTGCCATCCATTTGCCGCCACCTAATGTCCCAATATCTGCCCGTTATAATTTCAATCAATTATAGTTGTTTTAGTACTTAAAATCCACTCAAATCATTCACTTTAGCACTTAATGAGTAGCTATTGGTGTTTTTGTAATTAGTTATTCAATAAAACAAAGTTTTTTAATGGATCAAAGTGAATTTGTTTTTGGGGGCTTAAGTGAGCATGGAGGTGGTGGTAACTCAATGGGGGGCAGTAATTGGGTCCTTTCCGCTATCTATTTTATTTCAAAAATATTTAAGAATAGAATATGTAGAAAATTGAATGTAGTTTCTAAACTACTAGGTTTATTTAAAAAAAAATCTATTAAGTGAGAATTTGAAATTTCAATATAGTAGATATAACTACAGCTCATGTCTGGATGTGATGCATATTTTTTTATAATTTTTCTCCAAGTAAATAATTAATTATGAATTTTTTATTACAAATTGAAAAAAAATATAAAAACTCATATGTCTAACCACCTTAACTTGGTCAAAATTTCATGAAATTCATTTTTTTTTTAATCCTATAATATGCGAAGCATAGAATGTGACACATGTTTCAGATTCAAAAAATGTGATACCATTTGAAAGATATAGATGTTTTTCAATAATCCTATCAATTAGGAGTTTAGTCATAATTCAAATAGAAAATAAATAACAATTACTTAGTAACTCAAAGTAAGAAATAGTTTATATTTGTGGAAATTTGAGAATATGCTTCAAAAACCCTTTCTGTTTCATCAATTTTGGGTAAAAAAAAGTCGTCAGCCACATACCCTAGACATACCCATCATATTGTCACTTTTTGGCCCATCATGATCCTACACACACCCCAAAATGCATGGGTAATCAACAGGTACATCCATCAAGTACATAGGAATAAAAATAGATACATAGATCACTCCAAAATGAAACTAAGGAACAATTAACATCAATACTAAATACCCCCATAATGTGAACAAGGGAGAGCCATGATAGGTCCATTGAAACTATATGTCAGCAAGAAGTGCATGAACAAGAACAAAGATCATATGAGTGTACACATGTAATTATTTGTGACTAAAAAAGGTGTGAAAACCATGACACACACATGAGGCAAAAATCATTGGGATTTAATGATGTCATGAAAGGAACACTCACCTGAAAAAGGTGTGATGGAAATAAAAAGGTACTATGCAACCCCCCATTGCAATTTATAACATAGTGTGAGTGCAAAAGGAATAATAGGATGTTGAAAATCCCCTAAAAATATGTAAAACAATGAAACTTTATCTCAATTTTTCTATAAAAATAGAGTGCTTAGAAAACAATTCTATAATTCCCAAATAAGAAAAAATGCTAGAAATACATGTAGAACAACCTAAAACAAGTCATTCCATGAAAGCATAAAATTTTCTAGGTCGAATAGATCCAAGTAATTCACCAGAAAGTGAAAACAAAAAAATATTTAAAATGTACTTGGAGGAAAATTTGTAAAGAGTGCATGGATAAGTGTGAAGAGATTTGAAAGACCTTTCGAACAATGTAAGAATCTTGAAAAACAAAGAAACGGGTCAAAATATGTGAGCTAAAGAGTGAAAACAATAGATATAACTTTGATAGGTTGTAGAATGCACCACCAATGAAAAATATTTATGAGACCCACACCACTAGAAAGTACAAAAAACCATCTTTATGATGATATCTTATTTTCCCAATTTCAATACTGTATGATTATGTTATGACCATAAGAAAAAGAATTTCTCCTTTAGAAGGGGACAAGATTTTCCTTTGTCTGTAATGGAAACATCATGTTGATGTTAGCATAATGTCAATAGAATATGCCAATAATATTCTCTTTGCTAGCAAAAAATGGTCTCTACAAAATGAAAATCATTAGAATATTCCCTTCTCCTCCCTAGAATATCCATAGAATATTCTACAACCAAAAATAAAATATCACAACCAAAAATATTAGATTCTCATCGAGAAAAATTCCAAGGTCGAGAAAAACAATATCAAAATTCTTTTTGGTGCTGAAATGTGATGGTGCTAGTTGAAAAAGTCGATCATTGATATCCACAAATCCCTACCAACTTGTTAAAAGGTCACACCTTGAGAGGTGAACCACACATGGTGTTGGATGGGTATGATCATATCTAGGGACCTATTAAGGTACATACCATGCAAGTACCATAAAAAGGTACCCTAACTTTTAAAATTCCTTATTTTTTTTCAATTTCTAGAATTTAATTAAAAAATACTACATTTTTTTAAAGTCTCAATGCTTTATAAAAAAACTCACATATAGGGGCCATAAATTCCCTTATAGAATTCTATTTCAATGCAACAATAAGCTTCATTTTTCTCTAGCACACACCAAAGAAAATTCCAAGTTCAAAACCTACAAGAAAATGTGAAGATTCTAGATTTGATTCTCCTATTGTTAGATACACAAGACAACTAAGAGAGGGTGTGAATTAGTAGTACATTAAAACATCAAAACCTTCATTAATTTTCAAATCTTGATTAGCCCTTAAACCCTTATCAATCATCAAACCCTTATTATAAATTAACATAATGTAAACATGAGAAAAAGTAATGCAAACACATCAAACACATAGGAACAAAAAATCATTTATGTGGAAAACCCAAGGGAAAAAATAGGGTGAAGATTAGTTCACAATATAAAGTAAGAACAACACTGAACACAATGGGCTCACTACCAAATGAATCATTGTTTAGAAGAAAGAAGATAGAAGAAGGTATGGCTCACTTCCAATTTGAATTGCTATTAATTCATCTCACTCATGCCAAAGATATAGTTCCACTAAAGCATAAACAAATCATTCAATCTAGACTAAAATGTAGACACCTTCTACTCACTGCATCTAGGAACCATAGGCATTAAATCTCGCACTTAGATCACCACACTTGATCACTTTTCCATATTTCACATCACACACCTTCTCTACTTAATCCACATAATACTTCACCTTGTATTTATACTATATTCGTGACCTTAAACATTCTCAATTAGGTTGGCCTTAAGGAAACATGTGCACCTCAACAGTGCAACATCAATAGGTCAATAACAAAAACTTCCAAGGTGTATAGAAGTAAACGAAGACCATGTCATGACTAAAGTGGGAACCAAATCTACATTGACACACTTCTCAACATTTCCACAAACAACGCCCATACATGAAAATTAGTGCTAGAATGTCGGGTTGGAAAAACCTTCACTAACACTAACAAGTGACCATAAGAAAAAATATTCAGGTCCAAAAACATCTTGTGGAACATAGAGAAACATTCCAAAACATCTCAAAACATTCCTCATTATCAAAATATTCTCCACTACTACTACAACCACTTAAAAATTAAGAACACCTTTATTATATGCAACCAAACACACTAGCACAAATTTCCAACACACAAAATGATCTTGTGGAACACAATAAAACTTGAAACTTGAAGGGAATGTAGATATAGATAATATAAGCTTATTTCCCTATCCACAAGACAAGAACCTTAACTACGGGGAAATACAGAGCAATCTAATTTCTCTGAGACACCTTGTTTCACTTGACAACCATATTGCCAAACACATGTTCCACTATAGTAAGATACAAAACCTAAAATTTTTGATATACAACAGCTAAATAGCTCTAATCATCATATTGAAACCATGCAAGGATATTTTCAATCATGAAAAAATCCATAGTAGAATACTGAATACCACTCTATCACGTTGAAGTCTCTTTTATTCAAATTTTCTCAAAAGAACCTGGAAACCAAGTGAACCAATTGTTGGAAATACAGGGGCAGACAACTGAGAAGTGGGGGGTCAATCAGTTGTCACAAAAATTCAAAAAATATTGAACTTATTAAATTTATTCTTTGATCTGATTGTTAACCATGAAAACATAAATCATCAACACATCAAAAACACACATAACACCAAGATTTTTTATGTGGAAACCCCGTTAGGGGAAAAACCATGGTGGAGGTTAGTCCACACAATTATACCCTATTAAAAGTATAATGCAAATGAAATATGGGGAATGCACATGCATTCAGGCACACTGCCTAGAGCTCACTACTCAATTACAAAGCAAGACACACTGTCTTACAAAGATATTTATATTAAAGCCATCTAGATTTTGAACTGAGAAAATAACATCTGCTCATCCCTGATTATAGTTCCAATTAAGCACATTAACACTTCTTCACTCTTCTTCACTCTTCTTCACACTTCACAATTCTTCATAGTTCTTCATAATTCTTCACACTCTGCTCTTCCTTCGAATGATTTATAACATTATTTGTGCACACACACATTCACAATACTTCAAATGAAATGAAAAATCACTTATATATATCTGCAACATGAAATTTCATCGCTACAAGTTGGCCACAAAGAAATAATAAAATGAATATAAATTGCCAGCCCAAAACATTAAAGATTATCAATGTGAATCCACCAAAGTTAGCCACAACTTAGTGAGGACCAAAATCAACATCTCTAGCATGAAGACACTTCAATTAATTTCTCCTCAAAGATCCACAACATGCTACAAACACTATGTCGGCAAGGAAGAAGAAAAGCATAAACACACAAGAGAAAATTTCCAACCACAATCACAATGATCAATGCGTACATCCAAAAAAGATAGAGCACAATCTAGAAACATACACAAGCATCAAGAATCACAAGAGAAGCACCCACATCAATTGAACTAACTGAAATAGCATCATCTTCAATCAAGAACACCAACTGAAGAAACAGAAAAATTTTCTAAGTGAAAATCTTCATAACTCGATCAAATCTTCATGTGAATATCTGAAATTCAAAGTGGATAAACTAGATACACTCAGCAAAAATCCCTTTAGTCCACAATCTCTTATCAACAATGTATAGAAATAGCCACCATATTGAACTTCACTTCACAACTGACTGTAACTTGGAACTCATTTATTATAATTTTCTCAATATCCTCAACATATACAACTTCAAATACATCCAAGGGTGATCCCACAATAGTGGTTTACAATTTTTGGCCAAATTGGACACTGAAATTATTATTATTAACTAAATCTTCACATTTGAGGACCTATAGCGGCTGAACCATGACGAATTTGAAGATGGTGCAAACTAGAGTCTCATCAAATTTTGTCTATAGATTCCAAAAATATTGTTTTCAAAATTTTTGGAATCAGATTGCACTTCCTTTTCCATCTCCCATGAAAATTGGTTTTTTTCAGAAAACAACATTTTTAAAAAGTGACGGACACCATATAACACAACTTTTTTTCCATGAAGGATAAATTCTAAATCTTTCAAATTTATATTTCTAACTCCTATATCTAGTGCTCCCACAACATCCAAGGGTGATCCCACAATAGTGGTTTACAATTTCTGGCCAAAATGGACATTGAAATTATTATTTTTAACTAAATCTGCACATTCAAGCACCTATAGCGGTTGAACCGTGAGGAATTTGAAGATGGTGCAAACTAGAGTCTCATCAAATTTTGTCTGTAAATTCCAAAAATATTTTTTTCAAAATTTTTGGAATCAGATTGTACTTCTTTTTCCATCTCCCATGAGAACTAGTTTTTTTCATAAAACAACATGTTTAAAAAGTGACACACACCGTATAACACATAACTCTTTTTCCATGAAGGATAAAAATTCTAATTCTTTTGAATTTAGATTTGTAACTCTGATATCTAGTGCTTCCACTTGGTTAGATAGATTTTTATTGAATATTTTTTCCTTAATCAAGTTTCAAAGTCAAACTAATTGCAATTCAGACACAATGCGACCATATAACACGTAACTTTGTTTGTATATATCAAAATTCAAATTTTTTTTGTTGGATCAAGGACTTCAATATCTAGTGCACTCATATCTTTTTTTTTTTTTTTTTATAATCTGCTATTTTTCCACATGTGAAGAACATAGACATTCATTTTTGATGAAAAACCTATGTTTAATAAAACTAAAAAAATAAATACATAACAAAACTAAAACATATAAAATTATATTCATTGGATAGCTCATTCTAAGAAATACCATAATCATTTGAAATAAATTTTAAATGAATTCATTTGATCCCCCATAAGTTAAATCAAAATTGATTTTTTATCAACATTTTGATAGGTGTAAAGGAGACTCATTTATAGGTATGGTTTAAAACTAGCAAGGTTATATCCAAGGGGGTTTGATCTGAGGTGATTTGATAAACCCTCTTCAATTGGAATCCTTAAAATGGAAATTTTAAAGGCTTAGATCATTATATTTTCTAAAAATATGTGATTTCAACAAAAATAAGCTCCTCTCAAAAATTATAAACCACTATTGTGGCAGCACCCCCAACTATCTCCCCCTTTGCCATTGATGGCAACACATGATGTGAAAAACACCATAAATGCAACTAACTCCTACTTAGGTTTTGAATCATCTTCTCCTCAACACTTTCACATAATCTTTCTCCCCATAAGGCTCTTCTCCTTAGGTAATCAACAAATTTTCTCATGACTCTTCTCTCCCTTTGACATCAATGAAAAAGCTCTCTAAGCTCCAAACCACATATTTGAATTTCTGAGCATTTGACTACTTCCCCTAAGTAGCAACCACCACAACATCAATCTAAGACAATATATGACTATGAAATGTACAAACTAATGCACACATTGTATTGCATCCTAGTTCTGATTAGGAGGGGTAATTAGCCCTAACTTCCCTATGAGATACTCAAAATTATCCTTAGGCATCAACTTGGTAAAGATGTCTGCAATCTACTCCTTAGTAGGCACATACTCCAATTTGACTTCCTTTTCACTTACCTTCTCCCTCAAAAAGTGAAACTTGATAGATATATGCTTTGTTTTTTAATGCAACACCAGATTCTTGGAAATGTTAATAGCACTTAAGTTATCATAGAATATAGCAATAGGATCATCATATATAATTTTGATATCCTTCAACATCTATTTCATCTATAGGACTTGAGTACAATTATTAGTAGTAGCAATGTATTCGACCTCTATAATAGGTAAGGAAATGGCATTCTACTTCTTGCTTAACGATGAAATTAGCTTCTTACCTTTCCTATCATTCACATCTCTTGCTTAGTTAGAATCAATAAAGGAACTCAAAGTAAGATCATCATCTTTAGGGTACCACAGGCCAAGATCAACAGTTCCCTTCAAGTATCTAAAAATTCTCTTCACAATAGTCACATGAGATTCTTTCAGATTAGCTTGAAATCTTGCAACAATACATACAACATTCATGATATCAGGACTAGTTTGAGTTAAGTACAACAATCCACCAATCATTGATCTATATCTTGTCTAATTTGCTTTCATATAATCATCTTTTGTTGTCAACTTGCATCCAGTCACCATGGGTGTAACAACTGGCTTGGAATCTTCCATACCAAACTTCTTCAGCAATTCCTTCACATACTTGGACTAAGATATAAAAATACCTTTATCTAACTGAGTAATTTGCAATCCCTAAAATAATTTCATCTCACCAATCATAGACATCTCAAATTCATTTTGCATCTCATTATCAAACTTCATGCACAAAGCATCATCTCCTCCAAAAATAATATCATCAACAAAGACTTCAACAATCAAATCTTTATCATCATTCTTGAAATACAAATTACTATTAGTAGTACCTATAGACATATGAAATTAGCATCATTCACATTCATCCACTCATTAAATAAACCAGGTTCATTAAATCCATTCATCAGGTAAATTAGATTCATTTAATTCAATCTCTAAGGATCATCCATTTAAATTGAATAAATTAAATTTATTTAATTTAAGCCTATCATTACCTCGTCTGATTAGATAACTCAATTTTTAATCAAATCCTAACATTTCCATCTTTTGATTGAATTCAATCTCCTAAGGTCATTTATTTAAATTAAATAAATTAACTTTATTTAATTTAAGCCTATCATCATCCTTTTAATTAAATAAACCAAACTTTATTTAATTAAATCTAAAATTCATATTCATCCCTTTTTATTTAAAGAAATCCAAATATTTAAGTCAAATGGGTCAAAACACCTAATCATCCTCTTAATTAATCTAATCTGATCACCGATCACATCCTCTAGCTTTTCCCACTTGCACAAATAAAGCATTTTAATTCATTTATTAAAATCCTCATTTTCTCTCAACAAGGCATATTTTGAGAATATTCCTCAAGTTTGAATTTGAAAACAAGTTGGCTTGTCCCTTCCAACATTGCACTAACTCCCCTCTTACATATCCCCCACTTGGCATTTAAGTCTCTTTTTCTCCCCCCAACAAGCCAAATTTGAATTTGAAAAGGCCAACCAATCTCATTTATTGGCACATTGACCAAACCTTGCACATTCCTCAACCACTCACAAGGTGACAAGTGGCTCCTTCTTATTGGATAAATCTTTTTCCCACATTGCTCTCTTTTGGACACTCTTTCAACTTGAGAATCTATAAATAAAAGGCTTATGCCTCAACAATCCATCCACCACCTTCACGCAAAGTTACTCTCTTCAATTGAGAGATAATTTTGTCTATTTCACTCCATCTTCAAGGCATTTATCATTGAGCTTGGCAAGGATTGGGAAAGGATCACTTTGCACAAGTGACACCAATCCACTATGGAATAGGTATATATCATGCTTCTTTCATGTTTTCAATTAGTTTGCTTATAAGGCATGATGTATTATTTCATAGGAGCACTTGTAGATGTGCATGGCTTGAACTAACCCATTGTTAGTATGTGTTTAGGTATGAGTTGTTCGCAGATTTATAGTGCACACAAATGGTGCTAGAAGGAGGGCTGTAATCAGATTTATAGATCTTGTATAGATAATCTTGTGTCCAAAGCACCCATCATGACCCTTTCCTTATTTCACTGATGTCTATATTGTTTGATATTTGTATGGATGTGAGGAATGTGCTTGCATGCACATAATCTACCTATTTATTTTTATTTCTTTAAGCTTCTTTTTCTGACCTCAATATAATTGCTTATCTTTTGTTAATTCACTAATCCTCATAGGCGTTGATGTTTTCTAAATTGATTGTGCAGATTTTTGGTTTAGATTTGATCATATACAAATGTAGAATTGTCTATAAACACACTCACATATGTATACATATATATCTCTGTGTGTATGTTATGTTGATAAGGTATATTCATGTATAAAATGTATGAAATTATCATAGTAAGTTGATTAATACGCAAGACCTTTCTTTGCAATGTACGATCGCTGCCATTGTTGACTTCTCTAGTTTAAGAAGAGTTTACTTTGGCCTTCTTCTTGTAGTCTCTCCATTCTTTTGTCTTGAAATTTCTACTTGGGATTGTCGCTGCCACTCTTCTTTAATAATCTCCTAATCTTTAGTCTAAAGGGTTGCTTGGGAGATACCTATTTATCCTCCTATCACCCCTGCCTTGAGTTTTATTTCACTTCTTCATCTGCATCATTTTCGTTAAATGAGTTTGCAACATCATTATATACTTTGGAGTCAAATACAGTTGTATTTTTCGGTCATTATCTTGAACAACTTCAATGTCAGCTCAAGGTGCAGTGGATAATTCTGAATTAAGAAGGATTTTAATCCAATCATGTCATCGCTCTTTATTACTCTTTTCCATCCATTAGTTATTCATCTAGTTGGCTTCAATTTGAACTAACTTGTCAGCCATTAGCAATTACGCATCAACATCAAGACTTATCCATCAATTTATAGATTTGATTTGATTACCATTTCTTTAAAGTTTTCAATCATTAAATGTTGATGATTGTAGAGGTGAATGTATCAATGCAAGTTGCTACATATGGCCGTGTTCTTCCAGTTTGACCAAACCTATTTAGAAGTAGGAAATAACTACAATCTACCTTGTGAGTTGTCAAACCATGCACATAAAGTCATACAATTACATATATAACTTTTCTAATCTTGGATGGTTGTACAAAATTGAATATTTTTTACAGATGGTTTGAAATATGCCTCCACTAAATGATGGGTTACCGTATTCACTTCTTGGTTGGTGCAGTTGACTCACACACTTATGATGATTGTTGAATTAAAAAAAAGGGGGAGGGCACATCTTTAAAGAGTAGTCTACATAATTAATTCCTCAATTGTTGAAGATATTCCTTTATTGCATAAAGGCCTTGTAGATCTGCGCTTTTTTGTTTTTGTTTTGTTTCTTCTTGGGTATCATTGGTTAAGGAAGGCGTTTATATTAGGGGCATTGCAAAGAGACCTTCATTTTCACCAAAAATATACCTCATGGATGTACACTTCTCTCTACTATTTCAAATATGAAATGAATCATGTGCATTAAATATTTAAGCTCATCCATGCATTTCAATTCTAGCCTTCATCGAAAAGAAAGAAGAAAAAAAAGAAAGCTTTATGTTGTTTCCCAACATAAAACTTTCATAATTGTGTATCTTTTGATATTCGTATGAGATCTTTAATAAATTCAAAGTATGGATATTGTGTTAAGTGCCAAAACATTTATGTTTTAGAGTCATGCATTTACGCTTTTACATACACCCTTATTGATTGATATTTCTTATTTAAGATTTTATGCAGGAATAATTGAGTGCACATCAAAATCCTTACTTAATTACATTAACATTATTTGATGTTGAATTTCTAATAAGGATTATGTTTGTCTTTTCTTCATCTTTTATTTAAATTCATTCTATTATCAATT
This sequence comes from Sequoia sempervirens, assembly GCA_007258455.2. NCBI lineage: Eukaryota > Viridiplantae > Streptophyta > Pinopsida > Cupressales > Cupressaceae > Sequoia > Sequoia sempervirens. The sequence continues at coordinate 171,294,955 of VDFB02105785.1, forward strand.
CTTAAAACAAATTTTCTTAAATAAGTTGATTATGATATGAATATCTTTTTCTCTTTCTCTCACATAGGAAAATGAAGGAAAGAAAAGGGAAAGAGAAAGGAAAGTGAAAGGAAAACAAAGGAAAGAAAAGGGAAAGTGAAAGGAGAGTGAAAGGAAAATGAAGGAAAATGAAGAAAAACAAAGGAAAAGAAAGGAGGGATTTCGTTCATGCAAGGGTTTTGCATCAAGAAAGAAATGGTGGTTTTTGCTTAAACATTGTTATAAGGCGAAAGCAAGCAAGAGTGGAGTAAAGAAAAATTGAGCATTGAAACTTGAAGTTAACAAATATTTTTTTAATGGTTGGAGCATCCGTCTTATTCCTTAATTTTCAATTTTAGGCTAACTCATTTGGTTTTGGGCTTTAAAATGAACATTTCAAAATATTGCAATTTTCATTGCAAAGGGGTTAAAATAAAATTTAGGTAAATTGACTAGATTTCATTTGAGGTTAAAAAATTGAACAAGACAACTTTCAAATATCATTTTGGTGCTTTAAAATGAATTGAAATCATTTCTTTGAAAGGTTAAAATGAACATGTACCACTTTGTTTCTGTGATTGCTTACTTAAACTAACATTATCAAAAAGGACATATGTGCTTCTCTTGCACTTCACAATGATCTTGAGAATCAAAAGGCCTTTTTGATGATCTTAGGTTGAGATAAAGTAAACACCACCACACTTTATTTTTGAGTTTAAAATTGAACAAAACACTTTGCAATTGTGAGTAAACCTATTGCATGTGTTCTCCCTTTGTTTCTAAATGAAGGTTGATTGAACTATGAATATGTTTACTCACTTTTTTCTATCTTAGAGGGCTTTCCTTGGGGAAAAATTACTCACCCAAGGGAATGACTTGAAGCACCATTCAAAATCTGCATCTCTCTAAAATCTCAAACATGGGTTAGTTATATGCAAATTTGTCAAATGCTCCTATGAAATAACATCTTATGCTTCAAAATGCAACAAATAACAAAAGGGATCAAAATGAAATATAAAAGCATAACATGTACCTATTCCATATTGGATTGGTGTCACTTGTGAGAAATTACCCTTTCCCAATCCTTGCTAAAACTCAAATGATGCAATGCCTTGAAGATGGAGTGAAGTCGACAAAATCAGTTCTCAATTGAAGAGAGTGACTTTACATGAGATTGTCGATGATTTGTTGAAGAATAAAGATTCCATTTATAGAATGTCAAATGCTAAGAGTGCTCAAAATAGAGAAATGTGGGATGAAGATTTGACCAATGAGATGAAGCCACTTGTCACCTTGTGAGTGGTTGAAGAATGTGCAAGTTTTGGTCAATATGCCAAAGAGGGGGAGATTCAAATTTGAATTTGAGAGTTAAATGCTAAGTGGGGGACATGTAAGAGAGAAGCCATTGCCATGTTGGAAGGGACAAGTCAAATTTCCTTCAAATTCAAACTTGAGAAATATTCTCAAAAGGATGCTTTGTTGAGGGAAAATGAGGATTTAAATAAATCAATAAATTGATTTATTTGTGCAAGTGGGAAAAGCTAGAGGATGTGATGGGTGGTTAGATTAGATTAGTTATAGTTTGATTAACTTAAGATGATGATTAGGGGTTTTGACCCATTTGACTTAAATATTTTTATTTATTTAAATCAAGAGGGAGAAATATGAATTTTGAGATTTAATTAAATAAATTTTGGTTTATTTAATTAAAAGGATGATGCAAGATAAAGGTTAATTAATTTGAGGAATATGAATCTAGGAGATGTTTTATGAAAGATGAAATTTTAGGATTTGATTCATTTATTTAAATGAGGTAATGATGAAGTGAATTTATTTAATTGAAGGATGAAATGTTAGATTTGATTAAGTGAAGGTTATTTAATTAAACTAGTGGATTGAAATGTATGAATATTTTGCATGTCTACATTTTTCCCCTCTTTGAAGCAATGCACTTGTTGCATTGGTTCAAAGAATAAACTTGCCACGAAAAAAATTGACAATTTTTTGATTTTTTTTTTGGATGCCCCAACGGAAAGAAGTACATTAGTACATTTCCCCCTTGAGAGATCGAACGAAAAGATTCAATTTGAGGGTCGATCTCATGATAAAGAGGTTCAAAATGGATGGTTATGATGGTGATGCAAATGAGATGATTTTAAGATGCTTAGAATAAGCAATCTATATTATCCTAAACAACTTAAATGATGATATTATGTGAGATGGATGAGATGGATGATGTGATATGCTATGATTATGAAAATGTATTATTTTATAATATTATTAGACTAACAAATCTATTATGATGATAAACATGCATGTGAGATGATATGCAGAATACTGATGGTTTGTGGATGCATGATGGATGCACTGGTGATGATGATTAACTATTCATGACATGATGTTAGTATGAAAAAGAAGAAATTAGATGATGACAAGAGGATCCAACAAGCCAACTTTATGAGAGATGACGATGAGAAATGATGACGAGAAATGGATGATTTTCTTATCAAGGATTGGGATTTTAAAAGGGTCACTTACCTTATGTTTGATAACACGCATAAGCATGATGATCAAGGTATGAAGGACTAGGATGGAATTGTACTTAGTGTGATGTACTTTGACTCTACAAATAGATAGGTGTATTCTTGTTCACACTTGATATACAAAAACCTTGCTAGGATGCACTTTAAAATTTCAAGCATCTCAGACCAAAATACAAAAAGGTATAACCAATCAATGCAATAGTGGATTGGTTCTTCTATGGAAATAATCCCTTTCCCAATCCAAGCTCTAGATATGTTGATGATCAAGATGATGCATTGTGTAGTGGAAAAAAATAGCTCTCCATTGAAGAGAGTAACTTTGATGAGGGCGTAGCCCGAGACATAGAAAATAACCCACAAACAAGAGAGTAATTTTATTATTCAGAAAATGGAGCTTCTTACATGAAGAGGATCTCAAATCCCCAAGTTCTACAACACATGCAAGTTACAAAAAGCTATAGAATAACCCTTTGGCAATATGCGAGCTTGTCCCCAAAAAGCTACCCAAAAATTAGAAACCCGCCCATAAATAGAGCTCCTCTTTAGTTTGGAGCCAAAACAACATTCAAATTTAGGTTTAGGTGGTTTGGCGCTGAAAATTACAACTTGAAGTTCAAATTTCAAAAAAACATTTGCAATTGTATTTTCTAGAAAGTCCGCCAATTTCCCGAGGCCATAACTTTTGATCGGGGACTCCAATTTGCGAACCGTTTGAACCGTTGGAAAGGTCTCAAAGTCAATAACGCGCTAGAAATCCGCTATGCTGATTTTGGCAAGTTTTAGGCCATTCCAGGAACTCTAAGTACCTCAAATCTAACTCGGAAGATTTTCAAGTGCAAATCTGGGAAACTAAAAATGCAATATCTTTCAACCCAGGAATAGAAAATAAAAACCGTAAATTAGGAATTTCATTATGACGAAAAGTGTATCCAAAAATGTAAAAACATCTAAAAACTAAGAAACTTGAAATTTAGCTATTTTTGGGTGATGCAAGATTACCCTTACACCACTGGATGCTCCTGCATCAAACTTTGCATGAAGATTGTGGATCAAGTTGTGGAGGATTCATACAATAGAGAAGCTCTCTATTTATAGCCAAGAAGAATAGAAGAATGCCAAATATGGAGGATGTGGAACTAAAAATCCACATATAGGAAGGAGCCACTTGTCACCTTATGAGTGGTTGAAGAATGTGCAAGTTTTTGTTAATGTTCCAAAGAGGGGGAGACTCAAATTTGAATGTGAGATTTAAATTCTAAGTGGGGGACATGTAAGAGAGAAGTTATTGCCATCTTCGAAGGGACAAGTCAACTTGCCTTCAAATTCAAACTTGAGGAATATTCTCAAAAGGATGCTTTGTTGAGGGAAAATGAGGATTTAAATAAATCAATAAATTGATTTATTTGTGCAAGTGGGGAAAGCTAGAGGATGTGATCGGTGGTTAGATTAGATTAATCATAGTTTGATTAACTTAAGATGATGATTAGGGGTTTTGACCCATTTGACTAAAAATATTTTGATTTATTTAAATCAAGAGGGATAAATATGAATTTTGAGATTTACTTAAATAAATTTTGGTTTATTTAATTAAAAAGATGATGAAAGATAAAGGTTAATTAATTTGAGGAAGATGAATCTAGGAGATGATTCATGAAATATGAAACATTAGGATTTGATTGATTTATTTAAATGAGCTAATGATGAAGTGAATTTATTAAATTAAAGGATGAAATGTTAGATTTGATTAAATGAAGGTTATTTAATTAAACTAGTGGATTGAAATGTATGCATATTTTGCATGTCTACAGGACTCAACCAGTAACACTCTAAAGCTAAGAGTATTTCTAGCTAGGATATAAATGTGGCTATTGGAATAAATCCCAATATCATATGGTTGACTCTGATGAGAAGGGCAGCAATGGTCTCTCACCATGCTAGGTCAAATCCTACAAATGGAAAGTCCGAACTAAAACCCTAGTTTAGAAATTGCCAAAATCCTTGATCTATTCGTTGGAGCAAGAGCGGTCGTTCTGAAGCCACCCCACACTTTTATGGTCTTTTTAGAAATGGAAAGCATTCCATGGGAGTTTCATGGGTTTTGATGCTTGGCTACCCCATATAAGTGAGTGTTGTGGAGGGGAGCCAGTGGGGTCAAGCATCTAATCATTTGCTAAAGATAAGTGTAGTTGGACTTGTCCAAGTGGGGACTCAACAAATATTATCTTTCACATCCATAGGATTGTGCTTATTTTTGTTACAAAATACTTTGCTTGTTCGAAACACCTAGAAACAAACACTTAACATCATCATCAAAATTTCAAACCCTTTAGGAGGTAAATACAATTGACTCAATTCATGTGTTATTTCTTTCCCTTGGTATTCTCATCCTTCGAGGTTTCTAAACACTTGGATTTACATCTCAATTTTCCTACTAAAGTTAAACAATAGGTAACCCTTGCCTTGATTTTTTTAAACTTCCACATAACATGCTTTGTGGGATTCGAAGAAATTGAGACATTGGACATCTAGTTTGGAAATATAATCAAATAAATGTTTGTGGTAAAAAAATCACTAAGAAAGGATAACAAAATTGATTCTCACATGTGTTAATTCCTCATGATTTCTAAGAAAGTCAAAATCCTGAAACGAAGGTCCTTGAGTCAAAGTTTAAAATTTAGGAGTCACACTCGAAAGGTCATCAAGAAATACATTAGGAAGTACAATCAAAGGAAACAAATCAAGGTAAAAATTTTTTTTACAAGGTTTTATAAACTCATTCCTCTGAACAATCCAAAAATGTATGCTCAGTTTGAACCACTTCTTAGTTATACAGGTCCTTAGAAGTATCGTACGTTTTTCAATAAAAAGGTCTAAGTAAAAAAGTCTCATTTTAGGTACATCCTAGGATCAAAATAAAACTTTCATTCATTTTTGAACATCAAAACCAAAATCATCTCATCATCAACTCTTCAAAAGTCTTGGAAAAATACTTCATGTTAAACTTTGGGAAAATCATTGGAAATCAATCCAAAATCACCTTGTTTGATTGAGTATGTGTAGATGCATCCTTCTCCACATATTTGATCAAATTATTAAATCTTGTCACAAATTCATCCCTTGATAACATCCAAAATCTTTGGATTTAGGAGTTCATTACATAAATCATCTTATTTGGATAGGAGTGTTTAGATGAATCCTTCTTCTCACACCTAGACAAATTATCATCTTGTGAACGATTTAACTCTAGGAAAACATCCAACCTCTTAGAGTTTATGAGTCCACCATATCCAACCTCTTAGAGTTTATGAGTCCACCAAACTCTGAATCTGACACAAACCAATCCTAAATAAAGTCCTAAAGTTTAACATACCCCTTCAAGATTTTCTCAAGAATTCCAATCATCCATCAAACATCCATCTTACATCCACATCATTATCACCCTTTGATCCTTAAATCATCCTAAAATTTGTCTTTTGTACCTAAAGTTAGATCAATCCAAAGAATTAGAGAATTCACCTTCCGCATTCTATAAGATTGATCTCTATCTTATGGTGCAAACTAGATCACAACACAAGAGGAACATGGAAGCCAACAAAGAAATATCTACTTCGAGTGACTTAAGTCAAACTACTATCGAAATGAATCCTATTAGATCTGGAAATCTCACAGTTAGCCTCCCTCCATTTTTGTAAGACCATCAAGAGGAAGGTGTCCAAATGGAGGACCCCCCAATAATCCCTTTGGAATTTCACATGAAGAAATCACTAAGATAATTCATATTCCAAAAAATCATAAGATTATCAACATCATGATGAGAATCAATCCCTCACTATACATGCTCGAATTAGCAAAACAAGGGGCTAAACTACCCTCCAATTTCAACATGAGCACTATTGTGGAACCATCTTTTTGATTCATGCCTCCAATCTCATCTACCCCCTCACTTCAAAGCATCACTCAAAATGTTCCACAAATCACATCATCCATTGCTCCAACGCAACACATTGTTAATAAAGGAAGTTCCTTTCTCAATGCATTGCAAACACATCCTCTCATAAACAATCAGGACTTGGACACAAACACCATCTTGGGACAAACCATACCCCTAAATCCATTTCATACATATGTCCCTCTCACCTTTCATGATCCAAACGATCCATCATCATCATCATTCCATGCAACACCCCAAACCTCTCTCCCCATAACTTCGCAAGGAGAGCATGAAATGTTCAAACTAGGGGGCATTTTTGACACTACACCATTTCCTCAAGAGATCACATCTCCCACATTTGCACCACTTTTTCCATTACCATCATCATCCACACCATTTCTTGGCTTAGGGCTTCCCCCTTTACCAAATATCAATCAAAATCAAATGAACATCTTGAACATCAATTAAAGCATCACACCAAACTCTCAAAACTTTTCATCAACCTCACAACAATAGGTGACAACTACACAAGCAATCATGACATCATCAACCACCCCCCTAACATCTCAAAGCATAGTATCTCAAGGACCAACCACATCAATCACACCATCCACCAATCAAATCCAAATCACCAACATGACAACGCCTCTCACCTCCACCACCACCAAGCTCCAATATATCAAGCCAATATAGTATGCCATTGGAAGCTACTCAGCAAGCTACTTAAATAAAGGAATTTCTACGAGTACAAAAACAACAAGCCACGTAATTAGCTGCCCAACAAGTTGCATAAATAGCTACTCAACAAGTCGCACAAGCTACATAAGTGGCTCAAGTTTCCCAAGTTGTACAACAAGCGCAATAGGCTACACAAGCCCAAGCCTTATTACAACAACAACAAGTAGCTCAAGCTAGGTTCAAGCTCAAGCTCAAGCCCAAGCTCAAGCGCACACTCAAGCCAAAGCCCAATATCAAGCACAACAAGAACAATCAGAAGTGCAGTATCTTGTACAACAACACACAGTGCAACAACAAGCATATCAGAAAGCACTAAAGCAATATCAAGAATAGTAGGAAGCAACTCAATTAGCAGCTCAACAACAATCACAACAACAAGCTCAACAACAAGCTCAACAACAAGCACTAATAGCACAACTACAACAGGAACAACAACAAACATTGTTGGAAGCATACTTGGCTCAACAAAATATGCAAACATCATCCACTCCACCCATCCCACCAAGAAATGAACCACCTCAGAACACTTTCATCCCACCCCCTAATTCAAAAAAAGATATGACAACATAAATTAGGTTGCTCTCACAACAAGTGCTTGACCTTCAATTAGGGTGAACCACAAAAACACCTAGCAACTTGTGCCCTTATCTGTTTGACAGAAGCCTTGTAATGAAACCATTCCCAAGGGATTTGAGATCCCCAAATTTGATAAGTATTGTGGGATGGGAAACCCTAAAGATCACATCAGGGAATTCTAGATTCGTTGCATGGAATTTGCATATGATGATACCTATTTGATGTGACTATTTCCTAGGAGTTTGGCTGGCCACACTATGGAATGGTTCTCTCACCTACCTACAAGAATGAAGACATTCCAAGAAATCATAGACACATTCATCAAAAAATACACATGCAATATCACCATGGATGTTAGTTTAGAGGAGGTCTCAGCTTTAAAACAAGGAAAGAATAAATCATTTTCTTCATTCCTACAACCATGGTGATCCAAGGCCAATTAGAGTAAATGGGTCATTCCTAAGGAACAACAAGTATGCACTATCATATCCAACCTTGATGGCCTCCTAGCATTCCATCTCAAGGTCCAAGGGATTGCCACATATGACTGGTTGATTTCCAAGGTGCTCAACATTGAATGAGCCCTTATGACACAACCTAGAGGATCAACTTCATATCCTGAACAAAAGAACAATCATCCACCCACCAATTACAATGATAAACCTCACACATAGGAAAGAAAAAAAATATTACCAACGATGGTGACATCAATTCCGAAGTTGTCATTAGTTCCCCTCGGTAAAACACACCCATACCACAACAACAAAACCAAAACCATAATCAAAACAAGCATTGCATGAACACAACACACCAATCAAACAATCAAGCGATCAATAGCATCAATGATCAAAGGGGACCACCCCAATGAAACAAGAATTCCATTAAGAAAAATTACACCACTCTTGGGGAACCACTTGAGGTCATCATGAAGAAATTGATAAACAAAAACCACATCAAGATTCCCATCTATGAGAACCACCAAGAACTAGATGTTAAACCTCCTTGGTTTAACAAAAATCAGCTCTGCGAATTCCACAAAATCAAAGGGCACACCACTAACAATTGTATGAGGTTAAAGAACATAGTCCAAGACCTCATTGATCAAAGAATCATAAATGTGGAACAACCAATAGGAAACCAGAACCTCAAAATATACATGAATCCAATGCCTAACCATAAAAATAAAGGGAACAATAATGCTGATAAAGGGAAATGCACCTTCAAAAATGTGAATCATGTGTATGAAACTATTGTCGCCTCCCTAGATGAATACTACATAGTAATCACTATCAAAGGAGATCAAGCCAATTGTGGAGTCACCACAAGAAGCAGGAAAGTTACTATCACATGATCATCTTGACCAAACAAAACTTTCATGTTTAATTCAAGATCTACTCCCAATCGTTACAATGTCCTTGATCAGCTAAAAAGAACACAAGCACAAATCTCCTTCATGGAGTTATTAAAAATATCATCCACCCACAAGAAAATCCTTGAGGAAGCATTGGCTTCATCCACCATCCTTGCAGATCTTGATGTGGAACAACTCCAAGTTATGGTCAGAAACATCATCACTCCAAACCTCCTTACATTCTTTGATAAGGACTTTCTAGGTCAACCATCGCATAACCATGCACTCCATTTAGAGGTCCTAGTGTAGAAAAGTAAAGTCAAGCTAGTGTTGGTGGATGGAGGTGCAAGCTTGAATATTTGTTCCCTCAAGTTAATTAAGCAGTTAAAAATCTTAGAGGATTCCATCAACAAAGGAAAAGTTATTACAATCAGAGAATATGATGTTCAGGAAAGAGTCTCCTAAGGCACAATTAGAATCTCTATTCAAGTAGGGCCAACTATCATGAAAACCACCTATCAAATCCTAGACCTCAACTTTCCTTATAACATTCTCCTAGGACATCCATGGATCCATGTAATGCAAGCGGTAGCATCAAATCTCCATCAATGTGTCAAATTCACATATGAAGGACAAGAGGTCACCATCCATGGAGATCCTGAACCATTCTCCTACTACAAGAACCTTGAGGAAAAATACTACAAAATACCTCAAGTACCTAAAAATGATGAAGGCCCATCAACACCATACATTGATCCAACCACTCTCACTTCCACTTCTGCGATAGAGACACCCACCAATCCCACCATTCCCACCATCTTCGATATCGGATTCATCATCCAGGATAATGGTTGCAGAAGGTACACTATTCCCAAAAATTCTTTTGTGGTAGGAGAGTTACCACAATCTCCCAGATCACAAGGATGTTCACAATCAACTGAAGCCTCCACATCTCAAACATCCCCTAAAGAATATCCTAACTTTAAAAGTTGGGGATATTTTAGTCAAGAAATCATAGAGGAGGACCCATCTCATCTCCTATACCAAGATGATAGACTAGCATCCATTCTACCAATGGATGACAAAAGCAAAGGTTTGCAAATGATGCTTGGAATGGGTTATGACAAAAACTAGGAACTTGGGAAAAATGACAATGGGCTTATAATACCTATCATTCTAGAGATGCGAATGAGAAATATTGGCCTCGGATGTACCTCTCTGAGTATAACCATATGTGGCTGAAGTCCTCCAATTAGAAAGGTCAATAATCCTCCTCAACAATCCATAGTCGAACTTCGCTTACCTATATCTACAGGTCGAATCATAGACAACTTCACATTTGACATAACTAACATTTGTAGTAGTAGTGATGACAAGGATCCCATAACCAACCTACCTAAGCTCTTTGAGGATACTACCCTTCGCATGATTAGGACCTTATCCTTTGAGTTAAACTATCAAAATAATGAAATCTGCCTAGTTTACCCCCAACTCATAAATTACAATCAACGAGGACCACCAGTTCTTAACACATTCAAAAATGATGAGGCACTCTCAAAATTCATGGGACTACAAGATAAAATTCCATGCTGGGATCACAAAGAAGGGTTCATCATTGAGCTAGATACACAAGCCTATTATGGGGAAATAATTGAATCCCTTAGGCGTGAAAGTGAGAAATTAAGAATAATATCTAAGTCCTTGAGTGAAAACCACACTATAGCACTCTCTGACATGAAAAAAGTAAAAAGAAAGTACACATACAATGGTGAAAACCTCTCTAAGGAACCTAATGATGGGGGATTCAATCTTCCTTTCAGAACTCTTCATCAAGAAAAATCAGCGGTCATTGCAGAAAAGTGCAATCTAGTTAATCTAAGAATAGAGGAAACCCCCCACATCATATTCTATGTAGAATCATTACTGTCAGAAGAACAAGAACTCCTAGCACCTTTCTTGAGAGAAAGAAAAGTTCATTTTGCATGGAGCTATGCAGACATGCTAGGGCTCGATCTGGAAATTGTGGTTCATCACCTAGTAGTATACACTGAAGCAAAGCCCATTAGACAAAAGTTTAGGAAAATGAACCCTCAGATCACCCTTCTAGTCAAAATGGAACTAAAGAAGCTATTGGATGCAAGATTCATTCGACCAATAGACTATCTAGAATGGGTGTCAAACTTGGTGCCTATCTTAAAACCTAATGGGGGCATCAGAATCTGCATATATTTTAGGGACTTAAACATAGCATGTCCAAAAGATGATTTCCCGTTACCCAACATTGACATGATTGTAGACATGATGACGAGACGTGAAATGCTTTCCTTGATGGATGGTTTCTCAGGATACAACTAGATAATGATTTCCAAAGAGGACCAACACAAAATAACCTTCACTTGTCCATGGGGGACTTATTGCTGGAATATGCTACCATTTAGCTTGAAGAATGCAGGAACAACATACCAAAGAGCCATGACATTAATCTTCCATGACATGATCCATAAAATTGTCAAAGATTATGTTGATGAAATACTAGCCAAATCCATAAAGATGAAGGATCACATAACAATCTTAAGTGCCATTTTTGATAGGCTAGAAGAATACAAGGTCTGATTAAATCCAAAGAAGTTCATCTTTAGCGTACAATTAGGAAATTTGCTAGGATACATAGTATCAATGAGAGGTATTTAGGTAGATCCAACAAAAGTAAAAGAAATTCTTGAGATGGAGATACCCAAAACATTGAAACAATTGAGAGGTCTCTAAGGAAGGCTTTAGTCCATCTGAAGATTCATAGCATAGCTAGCAGATAAATCGAATCCATACTCTCACCTACTTCACAAAGGAGTAGCCTACAAGTGGGATAACAAGTGTGAAGAATTGTTCAATAAGATCAAAGAATATTTACTTACACCACTCATCCTAATGCCACCAATCCCAAGAAAGCCATTAATTCTCTATTTGTCAACAACAATAGTAGCCCTTGGAGCTCTTGTAGCTCGACATGACAAAAATGGGATAGAAAGGACCATCTATTATATCAGTAGAATAATGGTTGGGCATGAGTTAAATTACTCATTCATTGAGAAATAATGTCTAGCAGTAGTGTTTTCATCAAAAAATTTAGACATTACATGTTGGCACACAAATTCAAACTCATCACCAAAATTGATCTCCTCAAAAAGTTACTGTCAAAAGCAATGCTCACTGGAAGGATGGCTAAATGGGTCATGATACTATCAGAGTATGGCATTGAATACATAGAGTGGAAAGTAATTAAAGGCCAAGTCATCGCAGATCGGTTTGCAAAAGCATCAATCTATTTAGAGAATCCTCTCATCTCATAGTTTCTAGATGAATCCATCTTCAATCTCATCATAGTTGACCACTAGAAACTTTACTTTGATGGCTCATATATGCAACATGGATTAGGAGCTAGTGTCTTCTTTATCACCCCACAAGGGGACTACATACCTAGATCATATAAATTGTTGGTGTTCCCCTACGCCAACAGCATTGTAGAATATGAGGCTTTAACCATAGGTCTTAGAATAGCAGTACAGTGGCACATCATGGCCCTCAGGGTATATGGAGACTCCCAACTAATAATAAACCAAGTGAATGGTGAATACCAGACTAAGGATGATAAGCTCACTCCATACAAGAAACTAGTGGAGACTCTCAAGGAATCCTTTATCGAGATCACATTTGAGTAGATACCCAAAGAAAACAATAGAGTAGTAGATGCCATGGAAATGATTGGATCCTTACTAGAAATCCCTCACAATGCACCAAAATATGAATTCTTGTTAGAATAGCTTCTCATGCCTGCATTCGAGGTACCATAATCCAAATTTGTGTGTGAAATCGTTGGTCTTGGTGATCCTTGGTACCATGACATCTATACCTACTTGTGAATAGGTGTCATACATGTTGACTTACACTCAACCTTAAATTTAACCTTTGTTAAAAAGGCATCCTGATTCATCATCCTAGGAGATACCCTATATCGTAGGAACATAGAAGGAACCTTACTACACTATTTAAATGTTGAGGATGCACTGACTGCTTTAACTGAATTACGTAACATCTATGGTTCACACTCGAGTGGAATGACCCTAGCCAAGAAATTGTTGAGGATGGGGTATTATTGGCCTACAATGGATAGAGAGGCACATTACTATGTCATGAGATGTTTACAATGTTAAAAACATTGGGACCTCATCCATGCTCCAGCTCAAGAATTTCATCCCATCTTCAGACCATGGCCCTTTTCATAGTGGGGACTCGATCCCATTGGAAATATCACTCCCACTTCATCTAATGGCCACAAGTTCATCATAACTGCCATTGAGTACTTTACCAAGTGGGTGGAAGCCATACCCATGACATATATAATTGGTCTGAAGTAGATATCAAAGTTCATCCTAAACTATCTCATTTTCCGCTATGGTGTCCCACAAGCCATTATCTTAGATAATGGGACACCATTTAAGAATTAGGATGTCCATGACTTGTGTGAAAAATTCAAAATCCAACATCGCTTGTCCACCCCATACTATCCCTAAGGCAATGGCCAAGCATAAGCCACAAATAAAACCATTTTAAATATCCTCAAGAAAATAATCAATGACATAGGTCATGACTAGCATCTATAGGTCAATCCCACCCTCTAGGCCTATCAAACCAACATCCACACACCCACCAGTGCCACCCCTTTCTCCCTAGTCTACAGATCAGAAGCAGTACTCCTAGTTGAGATCAAGCTCCCGCCACTAAGAATATCACTACAAAGCCTCATCATGGATGAAGAGTACCGAGTATCAAGATTGAATGAGCTAGAGCTATTGGATGAGAAGCATATAGAAGTTTTAAATCATTTACAAGTCTATCAAAATAGACTCAAGAGGAGCTATAACAAGAAAATCAGAAGTAGGATTTTCCAAGTCAGAGAATTGGTATTAAAGGAGAATTAGAAGAACGTCCCAAATCCAAACAACAAAGGGAAATTTTAACCCAATTGGTTGGGACCATTTGTTATCACAAAAAACTATAATTCAAGGGCATATTAGTTATCAACACCTGAAGAGGAACCTCTGTAAGAGTCCATGAATAGCTCTCATCTCAAAAAGTTTTATGCCTAATGTTTCAAGGTATAGAACAAAGAAAAAAATAAATCATAAAATGTCTTAAAAAAATGGTTACTTTGGCAAAAAATTGGCAAACAAGCATCTTGGTGACAACAACAAAATCAAAAATAAAAAAATCCAAAAAAAAAGGATTAAAATAAAGGGAAAAAAAATTGTCCTCTAGTGAAAATCACTTCGGTGGCACTTTGGACAAGTACCTTGGTGAAAACCTAGCAAACAGGTGCCTTGTGTAAATAAGCACTTTCCATCCACCAGAATCTTTACAACTTGTTTTGCATCATCTATCCATTACTCTTACATCATCCATCGCATTAAGATCTCCATCCATCACTCATCCACCCGCATCTACACCATAGCTTGGTCCTATGTTCGTATCATGATACCTCCTAGAAGTACTCAACCCATCCTCAAAGTTAGTTTTCTCTACCTTTATCAAAGTAGTCTATTGCATCATGCTGGGGGCATGTTATAATCAGATCAGATTTGTGTATATTCTTGAAGTCCTTAAATTAGAAAATCCAAAAACATCAGAAAATAAAAAAACATCAAAAAATCACCAAAATCCAAATAACATTCAAAACATATCAAAAATCAAAAAATAGGTTAAAAAGTCAGTCAAAAATTTCAAAAAAAGAGTCTTCTTGTCAAACTATGGGTCTCTGAGCCTTGAACGTAGGCAAGGTTGATCTTTGATCATCCCTTAAGACACTTAGGTTAGTCCTGTAAGAGTTTCATAATAAACCGACATTTCATCATGTATATCTTCATCTGTAAATCAATGAAGTTGTCAGTTGAACTACGTGGTCTTTGCGTGTATAACATAGGCAAGGCTCATCTGTTGATCAACCCCCAAGGCCCCTAGGATAGGTCTTAGATTAGTATTTTGGTAAAAATCTTAGAAAAACCCAAAACATTGGAAAATAAAAAATAAAAACATTTGCAAAATCTCAAAATACCAAAAATAGCCTCAAAACATTGCAAAACATCAAAAACATACAAATATTTGAAAAAATTCATCCACCTCATCTCACTTACACCTGCAATAACATCACTCATAATAAACAATCGCCATCCTCAACCTTTGGTAAAACAGTTAGAAACAAGTGTAGCAAGTGAAAAGCGAAAACTCAAAACATCAAGTCTCAGGTTTAAGTCAATACATAAACAAGTTGGTTAATTCTTTGTGTCAATAACCTCTCATCCAATTAGTCCCATTTCAATCATCTGATAATATCATCTCCTAAGATGTATCCTTCCTACAACGGGCATTATTTATTAGAAAAAACACTTTGGATAAATGAAATGATGTGCCGCCATCCACTAACATGTCCTAGGATGTATCCTTCCTGCAATGGGCATTATCTTTTGGCAATAGTTTCAATTCTTATCCTTAAAAACATTTTTTCTTTTGGTTAGTGGTATTGAATAACATCAACTTGTTTGTTTACTTTATCTTTGTCTATTGACTTATCTCTTTATGCTCATTCCAATAACCTCTCAATGATGTCCAAACAAATGGATTTAGAGAGATAGGAATGGGGCAACGATAATTATCTTTTTTCTACTGTGCTTATTGGACGTTCTTGTATTATAATTTGGTGAATACTTGCTTTGTTACATATGTATGGAGGGTGTTTTGGGCACCTTGTTGACTATTACATTGATTGGCTATGCCTTTCCATATTTTGGTCTGAGATGTTTGAAACTTCTAAAGTGCATCCTAGCAAGGTTTATGTATGTCAGGTTTGAACAAGAATACTACTATCTATTTGTCAATTCAAAGTCCATCACACTAAGTACAACACCATCCTAGTCCTTTATAACTTGATACATCGTGCTTAAGCATGTTATCAAAAATAAGGTAAGTGGCCCTTTTAAAATCCCAATTCTTGATAAGCAAATCATCCATTTCTCATCATCATCGCTCATAAATTTGGCTTGTTGGATCCTCTTGCCATCATCTCATTTCTCATTTATTCTTTTCTGCACTAACATCACCTCATGAATAGTTAATCATCATCACCAGTGCATCCATGATGCATCCACAGACCATCACCATTTTGCATATCAATTCATCATCATAATATAGATCTGTTAGTCTAAGCATCTCATAAAATCATACATTTTCATAAAACATGTATTGCATAATGATATAGGCATCATCGCATCATCCATCTCACATGCATTGCATCATCATTTTAAGTTGTTTAGGCTAATATAGATTGGTTATTCTAACCATCTCATTTGCATCATCATCACAACCATCCATTTTGTACCTCGTTATCATGAGATCAACCCTTAAAATCAAATCTTTTCGCTCAATCTCTTGAGGGGGAAATGTAACAGTGTATTTCTTTCCACTCGAGCATCCGAAAAAAAATATTTTTTCTTAATTTTGATGGTGACAAGTTTATTCTTTGAACCAATGCAACAATTGCATTCCTTCAAACAGGGGCAAAATGTAGACATATTAAATTAACATCATTCACATTCATCCACTCATTAAATAAATCAAGTTCATTAAATCCATTCATCAAGTAAATCAGGTTCATTTAATTCAATCTCTAAGGATCATCCATTTAAATTGAATAAATTAACTTTATTTAATTTAAGCCTATCATTACCTTATCTGATTAGATAAATCAATTTTTAATCAAATCCTAGCATTTCCATCTTTTGATTGAATTCAATCTCATAAGGTCATTTATTTAAATTAAATAAATTAAATTTATTTAATTTAAGCCTATCATCATCCTTTTAATTAAATAAACCAAACTTTATTTAATTAAATCTCAAATTCATATTCCTCCCTTTTTTATTTAAATAAATCCAAATATTTAAGTCAAATGGGTCAAAACACCTTATCATCCTCTTAAGTAATCTAATCCTAATTAATATAATCTAATCACCCATCACATCCTCTAGCTTTTCCCACTTGCACAAATAAAGCATTTTAATTCATTTATTAAAATCCTCATTTTCCCTCAACAAGGCATCTTCTGAGAATATTCTTCAAGTTTGAATTTGAAAACAAGCTGACTTGTCCCTTCCAACATGGCAATAACTCTCCTCTTACATGTCCTCCACTTGGCATTTTGAGTCTCTTTTTCTCCCTCCAATAAGCCAAATTTGAATATGAAAAGGCCAACCAATCTCATTTATTAGTACAACGACCAAAATTTGCACATTCTTCAACCACTCACAAGGTGACAATTGGCTTCTTCTTATTGGCTAAATCTTTGTCCCACTTTCCTCTCTTTAGGACACTCTTTCAACTTGAGAATCTATAAATAAAAGGCTTATTCTTCAACAATCCATCCACCACCTTCATCCAAAGCTACTCTCTTCAATTGAGAGATAATTTTTTCCATTTCACTCCATCTTCAAGGCATCTATCATTGATCTTGGTAGGGATTGGGAAAGGGTCACTTTGCACAAGTGACACCGATCCACTATGGAATAAGTATATATCATGCTTCTTTGATGTTTTCAATTAGTTTTATTATAAGGCATGATGTGTTGTTTCATAGGAGAACTTGTAGATGTGCATGGCTTTAACTAACCCATTGCTAATATGTGTTTGAGGTTTGAGTTGTTTGCAGATTTATAGTGCACATTGTACCTTTGTTAAATCCAAGCTTCAACAAATACTTGTCCAATCTTGCATACCATGCTCTAGGGGCTTGCTTGATTCCATACAATGCTTTCTTCAACTGACACACCATATACTCTTTATTAGTCAACTAGAATCCATCAAGTTGCTCAACATACACTTCTTCCAATTCACCATTTAGAAAAGCTAATTTTACATCCATCTGATAAACTTTGTAGTTCTTGTGAACAACATAGGCAAGAAATAATCTTACAGCTTCAATTCTAGCAGTAGGGGAAAACGTCTCTTCAAAATCAATTCCCTCCATTTGTGAATATCCTTTACATACACTAGTCTTTCTTTGTTTTAACCACTTCACCTTGCTCATTCAGTTCTTTTCTAAAGACCCATTTGGTTCCAATGGCATTCTTATCCTTAGGTTTGGGAACAAGAATCCATGTATCATTCTTTTCAATCTATTTTAGCTCTTCTTTCATTGCTTTAGTCCAATTCTCATCTTTACATGCTTCATTCACACTAGCAGGCCCAGTCTTTGAAATCAAGTAATACTCTTCTACAATCTTTCTCCTAGTATAGACACCTTTGTTCTTATCACCTATAATTTGATCTTCTGAATGATTCAATCTTACATACCTTAGAGTCTTCTTAGGATTTTCTTCAACTTCATAATCTTATGATCTTTCTTTTTCTCTTTCACCAGTTTATCCTTCTTCTTTAGTTTCTTGATTTACCAGATTGATTTTCACTTGATTTGTAGTCTAAACTTGCTTTCCTTTGTTTGTACTATCATCCTGATCATCAGATTCATATCCATAGGTTCAGGATAGTGTACCAAAGTCTTCATCAACCTTAGCATTTTCACTTTCAACAATTTTCTTCAATCTTTTATTGTAACACCAGTAGGCCTCACTTTTAGTAGCATAACCTAGAAAGATACCTTCATCACTCCTAGCATCAAACTTTCCTATGTCTTCATATCTCTTAATATAGCATCTACTTCCAAATATCTTGAAGTATTTAACAGTAGGATTTTGACTAGTCCATAGCTCAATAGGGGTCTTACCAGTGTCACTTTTGATTTATACCTAGTTGATTGTGTATATAGCAGTACTCATGGCTTCTCTCCAATAGATATGAGGAATATTTCCTTCCAACATCATAGTTCTAGCAACATATTCAATTGTTATGTTCTTCCTTTCCACAACTCCATTTTGTTGAGGGGTGTGTGGTGCAGATAATTGTCTATTTATTCCATGTTCTTCACAAAAAATATAAAATTCACTGTAAATGAATTCACCACCTCTATCTAATCTCAGACATTTAATCTTCAAACCTATCTCTATCTCAACCATAGCTTTAAAGATCTTGAACTTTTCTAGTGTTTCAAATTTCTCCCTTATGAAAGTAACCCATACCATTCTAGAATAATCATCAATGAGTAACATGAAATACCTATAACCTTGTAAACTTCTGACCTTAGAGGGACCACACAGATCAATATGCACAAGATCTAACAAATCATTTGAACAATGCTTTTTACTCCAAAATGAAATCCTAGTTTGCTTTCCCAATTGACATTCCTTGCATATTGCATTTGTAGGTTTCACCAACTTAGGTAGATCTCTCATAACCTTAATTGAAATTATCTTGACAATATAATCAAAGTTAACATGACACAACCTCCTATGCCATAACCAACTGTCATCAACTTGAGCAATCAAACAACTTTTACTAGCAACACTCAAGTGAAACATATTAGCTTTTGTTTTTGTACCTGATGCAATTTCACTTATGGAACCCAATATTCTGCACTTTTCATCCTTGAATTGATTACCACTCAAAATATTATGCTTAAAGCCTTCTACATACATAACATCATCAGTATTATACTTACCATCAAGAGAAATGCAACCTTGTCCATGGATCACACTAGTTGTATTATCACCAAATCTCACAACACCACCATCGTACTTTTCCAAGCTTACAAACTTACTTTTGTTTCCTGTCATGTGATGTGAACATCAACTGTCAATTACCAATTTATCTTTTTCTTCAACTCTAGCAACCAGGGCTTTCTCCATATTTGTACAACTAGCAAATTCAGTAGATACCAGATTATTTTCCTTGATAGCAATAAATACCCAATCATCATCACTTCTATTTCCTTTATCAGATTCATCATTTTTCACGCCTTCATTAGCAGCATAGTAACACTTCTTTTGAAATCTAGGCTTGTTATGTCTTGGTTTAGTAGCTCTTTTTGAACACCTTGATCCAAAATGACCTATCTTATTACAAGAAAAACATTTAAGATGTAATTTTCCTTCATACTTAATTTTTTCTCTCGATACTCTTTTCACAATAAGTGCATCCAACTCTTCTAGCTCTCTTTCTTCTTCTTCAATCTATTTGATTTCATCCTCATACTTGAATGTCTTTCTAAATGAACTCTCACCCAAATCATATATTTTTCTATCTCTTTTGGAAGTAGTAGCTTTAAATATGGATTCAACATTAGGAAGGGCATCACCAAATTTTTTCAACTCAAAAGCAATCAACTTACCAACCAATGTATCTCTGGTTATGTTTGTTAGAGTCCAAAGTTCTTCATTAGCACTAGCTTTGACTTTGTAAGAATTAGGAAAGGATCGATGCAATTTAGCAAAAATCTTAGATGCATCTATCTTTCCACTAGCACATCTAATACCACACACATGTTCATTAACTTTTTGCATGAAAGTATTAATGTTCTCATCATCACCCATTCTCAACCTTTCATATTTCCCTTTCAAACTCTGCAACTTACTAATCTTCACATTAGCATCACCTTCATACAAGGTTTCCAACTTTTTCCAGATCTCATAAGTAGTCTTTAGATCCATAACATTTGTCATCTCAGAATTAGTCAAAGCACTCAACAAAGCTTCCTTAGACCAGATATTATACTCAAAATATCTAATCGTAGCAAAAGTAGTAGGACCATTATGTGGAATTATATACATATTACTTGTAATGCTCTAGTAGGGTTCACTAATGCATCTCAGATGGCACTCCATTCTAGTATTCCACAAAGAATAATTTATTCCATCAAATCTAAAACTTTCCTTCTTATAACTTGCCATCCTGAATCACCTTAACCTGTTAAAGTTCTTCCAAGGAACCTACTCTAATACCAATTTTTGGCATACAAGGGCAAACAATTGATAGGGGGTGAATTAGTTGTCACAAAAATTCAAAATTTATTCAAATTATTAACCTTATGCTCTGATCTGAATATTAACCATGAAAACATAAATCGTCAACACATCATAAACACACATAACACTAATATTTTTTATGTGGAAACCCTGTGAGAGGAAAAACCATGGTTGAGGTTAGTCCACAAGATTATTCCCTATTAAAAGTATAATGAAAATGAAATATGGGGAATGCACCTGCATTCAGGCACACTGCCTAGTGCTCAATGCTCAATTACAAAGGAAGACACATTGTCTTACAAAGAGAGTTGGATTAAAGCCATATGGAATTTGAACTGAGAAAATAGCATATGCTCATGCCTAATTATAGTTCCAATTAAGCACATGAACACTTCTTTACTCTTCTTCACTCTTCTTCACATTTTTTCACGATTCTTCACACTTCTTCACATTCTTCACACTTCTTCACAATTCTTCACACTTTTCTCTACCTTTGAATGATTTAGAACATTATTTTCTCACACACACATTCAACATACTTCTCTACCTTTGAATGATTTAGAACATTATTTTCCCACACACACATTCAGCATACTTCAAATGAAATGAAAAATCACTTATATATATCCACAAGATGAAA
The DNA here is from genome assembly GCA_007258455.2 of Sequoia sempervirens. Classification (NCBI taxonomy): domain Eukaryota; kingdom Viridiplantae; phylum Streptophyta; class Pinopsida; order Cupressales; family Cupressaceae; genus Sequoia; species Sequoia sempervirens. The sequence goes on from VDFB02105785.1 coordinate 171,316,712, forward strand.
TTTTATCACTACAAGTCGGCCACAAATAAATAATAAAATGAATATAAATTGTTGGCCCAAAACATTAAATATTATCAATGTGAATCAACAAAAGTTAGCCACAACTTAGTGAAGAACCAAAATAACATCTCTAGCATGAAGATACTTCAATTAATTTATCCTAAACGATCCATAACACACTACAAACACTATGTTAGTCAAGAACAAGAACAACATGAACATGCAAGAGAAAATTGCCAACCATGATCACAATGATCAATGCAAACATCCAACAAACATAGAGCATGGTATAGAAACATCCACAAGTACCATGAATCACAAGAGAAGCATCTACAACAACTAAACTAACCGAAATAACATCATCTTCAATCAGGAACACCAACTAAAGAAAAAAAAACTGTCTGAATGGAAATCTTTATAACTCGATCAAATCTTCATGTAGATCTCTAAAACTTGATGTGGATAAACTAGATACACTCAGAAAAAACACTTTAGTCCATAACCTCTAATCAACAACATATAGAAACAACCACCATACTGACAACCTAGAACTCATTTATTACAATTTTTTGAATATCTTCGACATATACATCTTCAAATACATTTATGCTAATAGTGTTGACATTAATGACAACCACATATCATTAACACAACCACAACATCCAACACCAACTAAATCACAAACAACTACAATACCTCTCATCAATTATAGTGCATCCAAACATACCTTCTGCATCTATACTGAAGTAATACATCAATGAAAACACCAACATTGTGCTGACATCGATACCAATAACTCTAGGCTTCCAACAACTCCATTGCTAAGGGTTGACATAATCAACACTAGAATCATTCCAACACTCTCTTTATACAAGGTTTTGACATCAATGGAAACATCTAAACAACTCACAAACAACTCAAGCTTCCAACAATCACCCCCTTTTTCATTGATGGAAGCACTCACTTTCAAAAAAAGCATCAACCAAAAAGCAACCAATAACAACTCTATAACAAGCAACACTCCCCTTGACTGGGGTAACTCTCACTCTTCATATTCTCTCATCATAGAATTCTTCTTCTACAACACTGGCTCTCTCCCCCTTTGTTCAAATAATACTTTCCCATACACTACAGTAACTCTCTCCATGTTTTTCAAATTCTCTCTCTACCTTAGACAATACTGGTTGGACAAATGATTGAAGCTTCATCCTATCCTTTCATTTCAACATTTGTGTTCCTTTGTTCTTATGTTTAGTTTGTCATGGGATCTTCGTCTTGGGGGATTGATCATCCCTTTTGATTGTTGTTATTCCATCTTGCTAGCATAAGTGTTCTTGGATCCTTCTCGATATGCATGGCTACTTTAGTGTGAGTTTGAAGCAAGTTCATCCTCTCACTAAAGTGGGGGCTAAATGCACCATAGAAAAATGGCCCCTTGTCATTTTCATGGTCTTTTAGGCCTTTCTTCAGAATGTTTTATCTATTTTTCTTTGATTTATCGATGTGATATGGCTTGAATATGCACATTCAAGTCCTTAAAATTCAAATAATGACGTCTTGTGAAGATGTTGTGAATTGTTGTACAACATTTCTACACTTTTCTAGACTCTTTTTTGTTACAATTCACCTAAAAAACACCTTTTCATCACTTATCATGTCCTATTTTGAGGTGTTGTAAATAATTGTAACAAAATTTCATGCTTTCTAGGCATAATTTCACTATTTACACCTTTCTTATGCTTTATTTGGACCCTTTATGCACTCATGAGGCTTAATTAAGTGTATTTTTTAATGTAAACCTGATAGATAACATTAAATGTAAATTAATTCCTGAAACCCACTTTCAAGCCTAAGGTGGGACCCATTCACCATGGGTGGTGAATGAGTCCCTCTTGGCTCAAAATTCAAAATATTTCAAATTTTCTTTTGGGTTTTTATTCAAAATTACTTGATGTCGGCCTATGATGAGGTATCATCGGGTCACTAAGGTGCAAGAATGTATGAATAAGTGTTTTTCTCCTCATTTTACATCTCCTACAATCTTCTAACTCATTCAAGAATTCAAGTAGCATTTGAGCACTTTGCATCTTATAATCAAGCATCTATCAAGCATTCAAGAGCAACCATTGATATATCTTCATATTTTCTTTAACAAGGGTTTGGTAAGTTGATAGAATTTGCATGTTATGTTTTTATCATTCTCCTTCTTTTCATTATTTCAATAAGGGTTTGATTACCAAAGTGGGACTTGACCAAGGAAAATTCCTATAACCTTACCCTTAACCATATTTTCCCTATTGCATGTGTGTTTGCAGACTTGTGTATGCAGATTTGACAAGCATTTAGGTGTTGAAAAGTGGAAAAGAATTCAAAAAAGTGTTTCAAGTCAACTACATCATATTTAAATCTTGGAGAAGACATTCTGCTCATTTTCTACAAATTTGAGTTTGACAACCCGACAAGTAGACATCCTCAGATCTAGTGCTACAGAATTGTCTTTCGTTTTCTCAAAATTTTGGCATAGGATTGATTCACCATCAGTGGTGAATGAGTCCCACCTTAAGGTTGGAAATCTATATTTTTTCAGATTTCGGATCCTGACACTTAGAAACTAGTTTCTAATAGTTTTCATCAAAAGCAGGACTGATTCACCCCTTTTCTCTTCTATTTTGCATTTGTTTATTCATAATTCATTGTTTGCATATCACATTGTGTTTTCCAACATTACATAAGTCTTAGATTTTGCATACATAATCATTCAATTAGTTCATATAACTACACTTAGATCTTCCCATTTAGTTCAAATAACATCATACATTACATAATTTGAGTGAACCTAAGTAGACTTTTGGCCCTACTTTCTCCTTTTAGGTGAAAAACTCCAGAAGTGTTAGAAAGGTCTAGGGTGCCAAAAATCTATGGTTCATTTAGGTGAATCTGCATATTGAGTACTTTATATTTCTGATTTTAATTGCATCTTGCATCTTCGACTTCATTTGCATCAACATTCAATTAGGCTATTATTTTTTTTGCATCCTAGGGTTTCTTAACTTGCATTAGTGAAAGACTCATTTAGATTTCATTTTTGCATTACATATCATTAAAAAAAATGAAAATATGCATTTGCATCCTTAATTGGCATTTGAAAAAAATTAGAATCGCATTAAATTTTCTGAAAAACACAAAAAAATCTCATACTAGGACTCATTCGCCACCCTTGGTGAATTAGTCCACCTACACATTCTACATAGCATTTTCAGACATTTTCTGGGTATTTCCTACATTATAGATTTTTGTAGTTGCTTTCTATTTTAACTTCCAAAATCTCTATGTTTAGTCATTTCTTGCACCTTAATTTACTAGAATCATGGCATTTTCTTTTAATAAGTTTTGGAATTCATTAAAGTCCTTGGTAGACATGTCCAATTGTGCCTTTGGCTAGGACCCTAATGACCTTGAGCTTCCTCATACTCCTTCAACTCCTCATTATTTCTCCTCATGATGTAGACATCATTGGAGAAGATGATGATAGCATGAGGGTGATCCCACAATAGTGGTTTACAATTTTTGGCCAAGCTAGACATTGAATTTTTTTTTTAACAAAATCTTCACTTTCGGGCACCTATAGCGGCTAAACCATGAGGAATTTGAAGATGATGAAAACTAGAGTTTCATGAAATTTTGTCTATAGATTCTAAATATATTTTTTTCAAAATTTTTGGAATTAGATTGCACCTCTTTTTCCATCTCCCTCAAAAACTAGTTTTTTTAGAAAACAACATTTTTAAAAAGTGACACTCACCGTATAATGCATAACTTTTTTTCCATGAAGGATAAGATTCTAATTCATTCAAATTTATATTTTTATCTCCAATATCTAGTGCTTCCACTTGGTTAGATAGTTTTTAATTGAACATTTTTTCTTTAATCGAGTTTCAAAGTCAAACCAATTACAATTCAGTCATAGTGTGACTGTAGAATGCATAACTTTTTTTGTATGTATTGAAATTCATCTTTTTTTTAGATCAAGGACTCCAATATCTGGTGCACTCATATTTTTCAATTTTTTTTTGAAAATCTTCTATTTTTCCACGTGTAGAATACAGAGCTTCATTTTCAATGAAAAGCCTCTATTTAATAAAACTAAAAAAACAAATAGATAATTAAACCAAAAAATATTAAAATTATATTTGTTGGATAGCTCATTCTGAGGACTACCTAATAATAGTTGGGCTTGTGAAGTCTCCTCCATTTTCATTCTCAAATCCAGCTTCTAAGTGCAAAATTCTAGACATTTTTGGTGCCTAGGGGGAGAAGGGGGGAAAGGGTATTGCAGGATGGTTTGAGCGGACTCTTAACTGACATCTGCTTGAACCCCCTGCCATGAATCAATTTTTTTTTCCATTGTTGTAATAGTTTTATTTTATAATATATAATATTAATTATATACTTTTTATTTTATAATATATAATATCAATTATATACTTTTTATTTTATAATATATAATATTAATTATATAGTTGTATTTTATTTTATTTTATTTTCCAGTTTTCTAATAGTTTTATTTAACATGGAGGAGGTGTGAATGAATGCAATTATCAAAAAGAGAGGAAAATGAGAATAGTATGTTTTCTTATCCCTTCGTAATTGTAAGATAATGAATCATGCATGTACAAAATTAAATCATGAAAAGGAAACGGCTTTTAACTCTCATAAAATCATGTTTTGCCTCTAAATATATACTTATAATATTAGTTATATAATATATAATAATTATATACTTTTTAATCTCTATAATATAAATTATATCTATATAATAGTTATTAATAATCTATAAATCATATATATTTTTCATAATTATAAATAATATACTATATACTTATATATTATTAATAATTATAAATAATATATTATATACTTATATATTATAAATAAGTACAAAAATATAAGAATACAGATAAGGCACAATGATGATACAGAACATTGAAATGTACAATAGGTCAAACATGAAACAAAGGGGTCAATCTACATTCCTAGGGACTTTTAATTCAATCTTCACACTTGTAATCACTTCCAAACAAATTATCTACCAATAATCTCATTCCTAGTGTTCTATAATTTCTCACTCTCTCCATATTTAACATGGAGGAGGTGTGAATGAATGCAATTATGAAAAAAAAGGAAAATGAGAAGAGTACATGTTCTTAACCCTTCGTGATTGTAAGATAATGAATCCTACATGTACAAAATTAAATCATGAAAAGGACATGGCTTTTAACTCTCATAAAATCATGTTTTGCCTCTAATAAAAGGAAAACAATTAGAGATTGCTCACTCATTTGATCCCAACCACCTTCAATCCTTGCACCCCATTTAGTCACCTCTAGTCTGAGCTACAATCTTGTGTTAAATTTGAGGAAGAATAGCGTGAAATATTTCCTACTAGGATTATTCATCCTTTTGATCGTGAGAACCATGAGAATGTGGCTTTGGAAGAGATATTATAAATGGTTTTGATGTCTTGTTTGAAAAAATGATAGAATGAATACATTAGAGTTTGTTAGCTACCCAAATGGACATGAGTTTCTAGAGAGAGATGATGAGATGGTAATGTCAATAATTTGTTAGATACCCAAATGGACATGAGTTTCTAGGAACTATTTTAGCTCTCTAGGACTGGACAACTCCTAATAAAGCTTATTAGGAATCTTCAGCCAATAAAGTTTAGCATTTATATAAGTTCTTTACTGAGTATAGGCACTAGTTGTATGCTTCGAGTAGGGCATCTAGAAACTTATAACAAGTAGAGAGGTAGAAAGAAAGGTTAAATCTCCAAATCTATGGCAACATTAATGAGTTTGATGTTCATCATAACATATGAGCTATGATGATTATAGATTCATACAAATTATTTCATGCATTTGGTGGATTTAGTCCACCATAAAATACAACCATTTTGAGAAGTTGGCGGAGGTCTCACATGGATTTTTTGGTGTGAGATTATATATTAAAGTGGAGAAGAATAAGAAAAAATTGTATTTTCTTCACCTCATTCTTCTTGAAATTTTAGAGTATTTGAAAATAATTGTATTCTTTAAAGTCTCCATTGGAATTGAATAGCAACTCACAACAAAGAAGAAATATTGAGAACACTTTATCTCTAAGAGTTATCTTAATTACATGTTCAAATGAATTATATGTGTATAGGGAGGGAGTAGGAGAGAGAAAAAGGGAAGAGAGTTAAGAGTAGAGGGGAGAGGGTTTAAGGGTTTATGGTTTATAGGTCAAGGGTTAAGGGTAAAGGGGAGCTCGAGATAGGAGTGAGTCAGTGAGAGAGAGAGGGTTTAAGGGTTTAAAGCTTAAGGGTAGAGGGTAGACAGGATCTAGAGATAGGAGTAAGGGAGTTAGAGAGAGAGAGAGAGTTGAGAGATGAATAGTGGATCGAGGAGGGAGAGACTTGAGATAGAGAGGGGGGATTGGGAGATAGATAAAGGGTAGAGGGTACAATGGTTTAGGGTTTTAGGGTTAACGGTAGAGGGTAGATAGGGAAAGGGGGTGGGAGGGAGAGCCTTGAGATAGAGGGAGGGAGTGGGAGAGAGATAGAGGGTAGAGGGTAGAGGGTAGAGGGGATATCAAGATAGAAGGAACTTGAAGGAGAGAGAGAGAGAGAGAGAGAGACCTGGGAGTGGGAGAGGGTAGGAGGGAGAGACTTGAGAGAGAAAGAGAGGGAGAGAGTGGGAGAGAGATAGAGGGTTTAAGGGTTAAGGATAGAGGGTATAGGGTTTAAGGGTGTAAGGGTCTAGAGGGTAGAGGAGAGCTCAAGATAGGAGTTAGTGAGAGAGAGAGATACTTAAGAGATAGAGAGTGGGTCTAGGAGGGAGATACTTGAGAGAGAGGGGGGAGTGGGAGAGAGATAAAGGGTAGAGGGGAGAGAGGGATAGGGGTTGGGAGGAGAGACTTGAGAGGGAAGGAGTGGGAGAGAGATATAGGGTAGAAGGTTTAAGAACTGTTTAGGGTTTAAGGGTTAAGGGTAGAGGTAGAGGGGAGATCGAGATAGGAGCTTGAGTGAGTGAGAGAGAGAGAATTGAGAAAGGGAGAGGGTATGAGAGAGAGACTTGAGAGAGAGAGAGGGAGGGAGTGGGAGAGAGATAGATCCTGGTACATAGGTTTAAGGGTGCGGGGGAGAGAGATAGAGGGAGTGAGTGAGAGAGAGAGAGAGGGGGAGCTCGGGGGTAGGAGGGAGAGAATTGAGAGAGAGATATAGGAGGGTGGGAGATGGGGGTATAGATGAGTGGGGTGGGGTTTAAGGTTTTAAGGGTTTAAGGGTGGGGGAGCTCGAGATAGGAGTGAGTGAGTGAGAGAGAGAGAGAGGGTTTCAAGGTTTAACCTGCTTAAGGGTAGAGGGTAGAGGTGATCTAGAGATAGGAGTAAGTGAGATAGAGAGAGAGGGGGGGTTTAAGGGTTTAAGGCTTAAGGGTAGAGGGTAGAGGGGATATAGAGATGGAAGGAGTGAGTGAGTTAGAGAGAGAGGGTTTAAGCATTTAAGGATTAAGGGTAGAGGGTAGAGGGGATCTAGACATAGGAGTGAGTGAGAGAGTGAGAGACTTGAGAGAGGGAGAGTGGAAGGGAGGGAGAGACTTGAGAGATTGAGAGGGAGGGAGTGGGAGAGAGAGAGGGTAAAGAGTACAAGGGTTTAGGGTTTAAGGGTTAAGGGGAGAGGGGAGAGAGGGAGAGGGAGTAGGAGGGAGAGACTTGAGAGAGAGAAAGGGGGAGTAGGAGAGAAATAAAGGGTAGGGGGTACAAGGTTTTAGTGTTTAGTGTTTAAGGGTTAAGGGTAGAGGGGAGAGAAGGAGATGGGGTAGGAGGGACAAAATTTAGAGAGAGAGGGGGAGTGGGAGAGAGATAAAGGGTAGAGGGGAGAGAGGAAGAGGGAGTGGGAGAGAGATAGAGAGTAGAGGGTTTAAGACCCATTTAGGGTTTAAGGGTTAAGGGTAGAGGGCAGACGGGAGCTCGACATAGGAGTGAATGAGTGAGAGAGAGATAAATGAGAGAGGGAGAGGGTAGGAGGGAGAGACTTGAGAGAGATTGGGGGAGGGAGTAGGAGAGAGATAGAGGGAATAGGGTTAAGAGTAGAGGGTAAAGGGTTTAAGGGTTAAGGGTAGAGGGTATAAGGTATAAGGGTTTAAGGGTAGAGGGTAGAAGATATAGGGTTTTAAGGTTTAAGGGTTAATGGTAAAGGGTTTAAAGGTTTAAGGGTTTAAGGCTTAAGGGTAGAGGGTAGAGGGGATCTAGAGATAGGAGTGAGTGAGAGAGATAGAGAGGGTTTAAGGGTTTAAGGATTAAGGGTATAGGGTAGACGGGATTGAGAGATGGAAGGAGTGAGTGAGTGAGAGAGAGAGAGCTTTTAAGGGTTTAAGGCTTAAGGGTAGACGGTAGAGGGGATATAGAGACAAAAGGAGTGAGTGAGAGAGAGAGAGGGACTTGAGAGAGGGAGAGTGGGTAGGAGCGAGAGACTTGAGAGAGAGGGGGGGAGTGGGAGAGAGATAAAGGGTAGGGGGTACAAGGGTTTGGGTTTAAGGGTTAAGGGTAGAGGGGAGAGATGGATAGGGGGTAGGAGGGAGATTTGAGAGAGGGGGAGTGGGAGAGATAAAGGTAGAGGTACAAGGGTTTAGGGGTTTAGGGCTAAGGGTAGGGGAAGAGAGAGGAGGGAGTGAGAGAGAGATAGAGGTGGGGTACAAGGGTTTAGGGTTTAAGGGTATAGGGGAGAGAGGGAGTCATATATAATTCATTTAAATATTGATTTAGCAACTAGATGGGAGCATTTTATTTCCATAATTTGTAGTATTTTTTGTGAATTAAATTGATTACATTTTTTTAAAATTTACATTGATATTTTTTTTAAATATGTGTGATTTTTTTTCATAATTAGATAATACTTAATTTTAAAATACACAATTTCCTATGGAATAGTTCAATGGAACAAATATAAGTAGTATATAATTGTCTATAAGATTCTTGAACTTAAGAATTCCATGAAACAAATATAAGTTGTATACAATTGTAATCTAGGAAAAATAATTTTAAAAAAGTTCACTAGGTTTCAAATAAGTATTGAAAGCATATATATGTGTTTACATGCAAGCAAAAAAAGTGATAGATGATGTTATAAGTGTAACTTGAACTTTCAAATGAAATCAAAGATTCTTGAACTTAAGAATTCCATGGAACAAATATGTACATATAATTGGAATTTATGCAAAATGATTTACAACTATGTACAAGTTACTATAAGTTCTCACTTGAACATGTATAGGGTAACAAGTGAACTTGAAAATCATGGATATAATCTAACTCAAACATTTTGGTTCAGCCTGCTCTTCAATAACATGTAAATTTTTTTGATGATCATCACTATCTAGTCTCCATTTTTTTCGGCCACATGCATGTGGAACTACATGAAGATGTAGGGAGGTAGCAATTATTAAGTGAATATACTGATATACCTTGTTATCAGGTTGATAGTCAACAAAATGAATCCCATGTTGAAGAACTTTGACTTGTTTTAGATATATCCCTTGCACTACAACTAAACCTGCATGGTAAACATGAACCCGAGGTAAGACATGTGAACATGTACAACATTTTTGTGCTCAATGTTTGTACAATATATATATTTAATGTTTATAATGTAACATGTGCACATGTGAAAACAATGTATATATAATTTTAAATTCAAACTAACATGTGGGAAAAGCATTCCATCACTTGTTTCAGGTTGTGTTAGCTTATTCCTCTTTTTTTTGCAACACAATAAATAATAGCTAACACCTTCTATGTTTCTAGTCTCTACTATGACTGCAAAAACATCTCATGTACACTAAATTTACACAAAATTTCTAAAAAATTTAGAAATGTCTCTAGACTTTAAAGATCATTAACTATATATATAATATTTAAATTATTGAAAACCTACACATGTACCTTTTCTAACCAATCTTGAAATATAGTCATAATCAATTGAAATAAAAGGAATGTCTTCAAATCTTTCTTCCTCATTTTCATCGTATGTTTATAAAAAACTAGTGGCACTGTATCCCATTTACTAACATATCCAAGTTCTTGGCTGTTTCATGCATGATCAGAGTTTCCCACAATGAACTCAGTGCAAAAACAAGAGTAATCCTTTGTGTATAATGTCCATCCATGGTTACTATTTGAACTCATAACACAATGCAAGGATTTTGTTTTTTCTACCCTCTTGCATCCATGCAGTGATATTTTGTTCCCACCTAGATACATGTACAAAAACAAGCTTATGTGAACAAACATTTATATATATATAAATTTTAAATTTAAATAAATTCAAATTTTTGAAAATGTAATTTATACATACCCAATATCTCCCAAAACACTCTATGTGGAATGTGTCAGTTTGTTCTTGAAGATGTGTTGACCACATTTGATGCAAAGTGTTTCTTACACCATTCAACATCATCATGTGCATTGTCTAAATGATCTTCTGAATAATTCATTTGATGCTTTCTTAAAGCTCATTTGATGCAAGCTCCTGCTCCATCATGCTCACCCTTTCCATGCCCACTCTAAAAAAAACTCCAGACATGTGGTATTTTGTAGATTTTATGATATCTACATAGTGCATAGAATGGACGTGAAGATTTGAATTGTGTTGCACATCCATCTTACCATACAAAACGCTTTTCAAATTTTACACCTCTACTTCTCAAATTCTTAAAAACAATTACAAAACAATGTTGTACAAAAAGTGTGTCATGCTCGTTATCATCACTAATATAAAAGTGATATTCTTTCTTAATGGAGTGTTCTTCATCTATACTCTCAACACCATAAAATTTTGATTGTGCATGTTGATAACACACATGAACCATAATAGTCATCTATTTTGAAAAGTAATATTCTTATTGAATCTCCTTTTGATGTACAAAGGAGTAATTTTCTGCAAAGTCAACTACTAATAGAACTATTCCAAGTGGGAAAGTATCTCTCCATGTTTGGAATTGTGTGCTTACCACTTAGAAAAAAAGGAATGTTGTATGTGTGTTTGTATCAATTTTCAAAAATTTTCCATAAATTTTCCAATAGGAATCTCCTCTTCTACATAGTTCAACCTTGTGGATTCTTTCCCAAAATTTGTTTGAAACTTTACATACTTGTACCTATGTAAGTAAAATATGTGAATAAGTAATAAACCACAAAATCAATGAAACATTACATTAGAGAATTCAAATAATGTTCAATATAATCAAATTAAAACAAATAAACTCTTTTAAAACAATACTTACCTCTTGCAATTTACAATCATGGTTAGGTCAGTATCCTCATTTCTTGAAGGAAATTTAGCCAAATTAAATCCACATGTTTCACAAATTACTTTTATGTAGTTTATTTGAGGTCCATTTTCATGATCACATAACATAGCCTTTATGAACAAACTTGCATGTTTAGGAGGTGCATTTTGAAAACCACAACTTTCTCCTCTCATATTTTGAAACAACTAAAAGTAGATCAAATTCAATATGATAATGACAATAAAAAGTTTCAAAAAACTTGTTTATCTTCACATAATATGGCTTTAACCTTTCAAACATTGTTTTCCCAATATTTATATGAGGATATATACTAAAAAAGTTCATATACATCTCAAGTTGTGTTATGTCTAGCCAATGTGAGATGATTTTCATAAATACTATTCCCAATCATGTGTCTCATAACATCTCTAGTATTTGATGATGGACGAGTTTGATCATGCCAAAAACTTGAGATCAAATTTCTAACATCTTCAATCCTATCAAAACGGGGAGCTTTACACATAATTTCCAAATCTCCTTCTGAACTCTCATCCAAAAGCTTTCTCTTTTTCTCATATTTTATTAGTTTTGTTCTACTATAACCAATTTCAGTTGAAAGTGTAGAAATTTTTCTTTTTCTTGCTATATCTTGATTTATAATAGATGTCAACATGACCCTTCTTGTTGTGGCCTTATCCACTAATTGAGATCCTTTCCCAATGGAATATAAACCCATTTTGACATTTTGAACAATATCCTTTTTTAATGCCATGTTTTTCTTCTTATTTGATGCCGAATGTACACCCAACAATTGTAACGAGTCTTTCAAATCATTATAAAGAAGTAAACATGATAAAAAATAAGTCTTTTCAAGTGTTTCAAGATGATTGAAATGATCATTGAGTGCTCTATTTACAGATTTAGTCATTGACCTCTTTCTCTTATTTGCAGGTTGGTCGACATAACATTTTAGTTTCTCCATATCCATTTCAAGTAAAAGATCTAAATTTCTATAAGAAATTTGTTTCCTCACCTTTTCAGCTAGTTTTATATCCTCATACATACTAGTAGAAGGAAGTGATCTCCTGACCCCTTTCTAACATGCATTGTTTGAACTTGGGCCTCCTCCCTATCTTCAAGGTCCATGTGTTCTTTAGAAAATTCATTTGATCCAATATCTAGATTTGTCTTGACTTCAGCATGAGAACTTCCTGCTTATTCAGCCCTTTCTAAATGTCACAAAATATTTTTCAAAGAAAGTGAGAGATGATGCTAGATATAAGTGAAGTTTATGTATGCAAGCAAACAAACTGATAAGACATGATGCTATAAGTGAGAAAATTTTCAACTAGTTTTATATATGCTCATCCATACCAGTAGAAGGAAGTGATCCTAACCCCTCTCCAACAAGAATTGTTTGAAATTGGGTCTCGTCCCTATCTTCAAGGTCCATGTGTTCTTTAGCGTATTCATTTGATCCAATATCTAGATTTGGCTCAACTTCAACCCACTTCTTGTTTGAATTTACATGCAAGAAAAGAAAGTGAGAGACTATGAGCTATTTAAGTGGAGTTGAAACAAATAAAATAAAATATTCTTTAACTTAATAATTCAATGGAACAAAATAAATTTGAAATAGATGATAAGGAATTTAGGTAATCTCTATGCAATATGACTATTTTTGAGTATTAAAGTTTCCAAGTTAAATCTAACATGGTTTTCATAATTGGAAATATATTTATTTAAGGAAAAAAAATGAGGTGTTAATAAAAGTCCTAAAAAAACACTTGAGAGAGAGAGAGAGAGAGAGAAAACAAGCATGTAGCTTGTTTCTTTCTATGATAGTTTTCCAAGTTTTATTCACACCTCTTTTGTTCTTCTTCTTTTGACAATTTTTGTTGAGACACATTTTTTCTTTTTCTTTGTTGTCCCATTTTCTTCTTCAAGTTAAAGATGAATCAAAACAAATCCTCTACCAACTTAGTTAAATTATCCTACAAAATTTGTCTTGATTGATAAAAATGAAAAGTTATCTTCTCCAATATTTTCCTCCTTGATAAATGTGCAAAAATATCTTCTCCAAAATCTGCACTCCAAGTGATATAAATGTGAATTAATCTTGCAATTTGATATGGAATAATGAAAAATAAGATTTTATTTGAATGCTTGTATTTAAATGAATCAAGTGGTAATCAAACAAGTTATTTCATTGTGGAGTTTGTTGTTATTTAATGTATAGGTATACAACATAGAGTAATTTTAGAATTTTGTTCCTTGTCAAAAAGATAATATTCCTCAAACTTGATACCAAAGGTGCAAGATTATCTCAACCAATGAGATAACATAGTGTTTAATAAAGTGTCCCTTAGATAAGTTATTCCCATTGCAGAGTAAGGGAACAACACAATATATAGTAGAGGAAAATTTCCATTGTCTATCTAGTTAACCAAACACACCTTGATGGTTCTAAATCAATAGTTGAGATATTTAGAGGGTAGAACAATGATTTGATCACATAGAGGTATAATTTTAATTAAATTTTCTTAATGTTTCAAAGAATAAAATTTTCCTATCCTAAGTTGGAACTAGCAAATTATGCATTGAATTTCTTTAAAAATCTATAATTTTATATCTAGTTGTAGGAAAGCATGATCATGTTAAATAATTATGTAGATTAAGAGATTATTTATGAAATCATCTAACATAAAATTTTATAACTTAGAGGGAAAGTGTTTGAAGGATGATATAATTATAAAAATAATGTTCCTACCTCTTCTTTATAATTATATTTTGTTCTCAACTCCTCAATGGTTCACATTTCTTAAGTCATTTTTAAAAAAATTGAGTTTTGTGTACCACAAAGTGATGCACTTTATTTGTTCTTATTTTGTATCAATATTTTAATTTCATCATTTTTATCAAAATTTAAAACTAGTAGAACATGTGCATTAATAAATAGGCTTGTAAATACGCTCATTTATAAAGTATCATTAGTTTACTTGCTTGGGAGTGATTTATTTTATAATTTTTTACTACTTACTATAAAATTCAAGGCGTGTGTGTGCAAAATATTTATTTTGATCAACACGAATGAACTTAATTATAAAGTGGCATTCATTTCCATATCTTTGGGAATATAGGATCAAATGGGATGTTGTGATCAAATGAACTAACATAAAATTTCACAACTCTAGGGGATTCTATAATAACATTTGGGACCATTTTGATGGTCTTTGTTTGTGGGTTCAACGCCAACAAAAGTTATTTCAATGTGCATTATTGATTTTTGGATAAAATGAAATAGTCTTCTAAAATTATACTAGAGATAAGCATGTATATCATATAAACATGTAAACATAAGAAAAAACATACATGTAAATAGATTCAATGTATAAACATAACATGTTATAAGAAAATAGGTCATCAAATAAGAAAATGTATGTTAGAAATCAAATGTATATGATATAAGCAAATGTAAGTTAGAGATCATCAAATAAGAAAATGTATGTATGTCATATAAACATTTAAACATAAGAAAACACATACATACATGTAAATAGATTCAATGTATAAACATAAACATGTTATAAGCAAAGAGGTCATCAAAAGTAAATGTATGTTAGAGATAAAATTTATATCGTATAAGCAAATGTAAGTTAGAGATCATCAAATTTCAAATACTAGAGATCATCATATAATCAAATAAATGTAGTAAAGATCATAAATCTAGTGCAGGGCCTAATATGAATATCGACTCCTAGTTGAACAACCATTTCGGTGATAACCTTGCACTCTGATGGATGTGCTGACCCCTACAAATAAAATTGTGTACACAGTGTGTTAAATACATATAATATATTAAATAAATTTTATGAAAGTTATTCTTAAGAATGTACTTTATTTTCAAATATCTATCTAGATCTATGCATACATATGCATGTAAATATACACGTGTATATATAAAAATTTAAAACTCACATGTCCACTAGCAGCAAAATCGTCCACAGAGTCACATCAATGTACATAATCTAGAGCAAGGCTAGGAGTTACATGAGGTATGTCCACCTGCAATATATATACATATATATCAGTACATGAATATCTAGTTAAAACTAAAATTTAAAAATAATTAAAAAAATAATTGAAACATGCACATGCACACATACATGCATGTCATCTGATATTGGATGACCTAAGTCCTTTGCAATGGTCATCTCCACTGTATGAACTAAATGGTCAAGCAATGAGTTGACATCTACATCCATTTGATCCATCCCCTATCATGCCATAAATGATGAGTGAAGAGGACTATGTAGGTGAGATGGCATTGACGATGACAAACTGAGGCCAATCAACATCTTAAAGTAAAACCCATAGTTTGTGTAGCAACCAAATGATTTTTAGGTGGATCTTGATGTGCACTAGTGTTGGGCTAAGAGTGATGGGATCCTATCTATACTTATCCCATAGTTTGATGCGATGAAGGCATATGCCTCCAAGAGGTCCTCAGCCAAACAAAGCAAAGTCATTTGTGCCAATCTCTTCAAAGTTAGTCAAGTTGTGTGGAGTAGGGATGCTCACCACTATATAAGGATCCATGTTGGTCCACTGTGATGGAAATGGTGTGGATCATGAACATCTAGACATCAAATATTGACCTACACAATCAGTAGATATCCTAGTGGTGGCAACTACAATGTCACCTATAGTGTCAATTGCTTCCTTTTGGGAACCAACAACAACCTCATCTACTAAGGGGGCCAAAGCTAGGCTAAGAGTAGGAGACTTGTCACCAACCAATACCCTAAACACTAGGGCTAGTCTATCTACTTGACAATAGGTGGGCCTACCGAAAATCCTACCAGGCCTCTGACCAGCATATGTGGAAAGTCTAGGTAGTTGACTTTGAGGCCCAAATGGACCTTAGCATACAACTAATGAACAAAATATAATGGAATCTGGTCATTGTTTGGATATTGACCATGTGCTGTGAGAAATTGTAGGTAGATCAATGGGGCCATAGCACAATCCACACATTTGGTGACTTGGTATCCCCTCACCTTACGTTGATTTTGATAAAATGGAAAAAAGTGGCTTTTATTGTTTTTTTTGTCACAACATCCTATATTTGTTTAAAGGGAACCTCACCATGTACTTCTTCCTACATGCGAGAAAGAATGGTAGCTAGTACTCTATCAGGGAAATATGCACTAGTCTGTCCAAGTTCATCTCTTAGTTTTTCTAGACTATGTAATATTGACATGCATACTTCAGAATATATCCCTAGGTTTGCACCCTCTACTAATGAGTCTCTCAATTTCTTAATCTCATTAGTGGTATTTTCAAACAAAGATTCTAGAGGTGGAACATCTCCATGTTCCATGTTATATATGTATGTACACCTAAATAAGCAATGAGACATTGGTAAATAATATATCTAGATCTAGGGAATAGAAATCTAAAATAATTCTAATAATTCATCTAATCATGAATAATATTTCCATACCATTAACAAAAAATCATTCAACATCTATCATATTTTTTAATAATCAAAACATTCAAATTACTAGATTACACAAAAAACATGATTTGAAACAAATCTAAAATTTAAATTTACAAGTGTGCACTCTTGTACAAAATGTGTCATTAAAGACTTAAAAAATATTGATAAAGGTTGCATCTAATATTTATTTCCTAGAACTAGTAGGAAATCATCATTACTTAACATTGGTGGTCATGTAAAATCAATTTAGTCATTATTAAAGGTACAAATAAGAGAAGAAAATGAGAGAGATGATAAGATTGTAAATATAATATCTAAATTATTGAAGAAATATTTTGATAAGGAGGAAACCAAAAAATTAGAAATAAACTTCCTCATATCCATAAAGAAAATTTGATAGGAGGAAGGGACATGCACATAATATTTATCATGAAAGGTACCATACAATGTACAAGAACATGATACTAAGGAATAAAGGTTTCTTATAAGTACACAACAAACCTAGCTGAAGATTTGACCCTAGTACAAAAAGAAAGAAATAATGAAAGAATAGGAGAAAATGAAGATTTAATATTTGTAAATATTTTTTCTATTACTTCAAATCTTCCAGCAATATAAATTGAATTAGTGCTTAATCAAAATACTAAATTTTTAAAAATTGAAAACTAAATAAACATTAATACCCTTCACTTTCACCTAATTGAATGATTAAATTGATCACATAATTTTTTGTTTTAGTGAATATAATGAGGTCACATCTCAAATCAACTATCAATTACCTAAATTATCAATTTTTTGAGAAATTTTGTGATTTTTTGAATTTGTGACTGACGACAAGAATAAAAATGTCAAAAACTACTAAGGTGATATTCTTGTCGTCATTGTATTTAAAACCCATATTTCACCTAGAATAAGATCATTTGTATGGAATATTAGGTATCATAGATGAATAAAATGTGATTTCTTTGTTTGGTCTCATCTACCATGGGTATCTTCAAAATTTTTGATCATTCCTCCTACTAACATTTTGTCTAATCTTATCTCAACTATTGTTTTGACATTGATGTTTTAAGTTAATATTTTATTTTCCTTTATGGTTTGGATCCTTCTTTTAGTTCTCAATATTTATCTTTTTCCATTAATTTAATGCTTCAATTTAATTACAAATGGTCTACACACCTATTCCAAATATTTCATTTCATGAATTTTATAGGTTTACCTTATCTTACATGCCAACTTGTCACAATGTCCTACTCTTGGAATTAAATTCCTATAAGAAATTAAGGAACTTGGGATACCCACCTCCCAATGGTCTTGGAATGGATGTGCATTTAAATGGCAAAGGATTTCAAAAGGTTCATGGTACTTGTGGACTCCTCAAAGGAATGATATATAACACATGAACTCTATTTATGAAATTTGGTCTTTAGTTGTTGGCTTCTAGTATGAATGTGATTTATAAGGTGGAATTCTTAGTTGAGACTATCAATATTTCATTGTTGGTTTCTAGTGTGATTAAACAGTATGAGCCAAGTATTAATCTATTTTTAATTCTTGAAAGAAGGTATATATTATTCTCATCTTAATTCTCACACAAAGTTGTCTTAATCAATTTCTCATATGAGTTCCATATTTGTAAATTTTTCTTAATATAAAAATATATTTTATTTCATTAATTAACCTATATATTCTATGTTACAAAGGATGCTTTTATTTTAAATTATAAGTATATAATTAAAAATTAACTAGTAATTCAAGATAGAGTACACACAATATTTAGTTAAAATAATATAATATTCTTATTTCCATGAGAGTTATGTAGAATGGTAGCTTGATGTCTCAAAAATATTTCTTTAATGTACTAATTTTTTATCATTACATTATGAGTGAACCATTTCAATTATATAGCCAAGCACATCAAAAATTTATAGACTGGAAAGCAAAATAATTAGACATTTATCATATTTTTATATGTATAAAATTTCTACCATCAAACTATTTATACTTATAGATTGTATAAAACTATAAATTTAATCACTATTCCTAATTTATTAAGAATCAATCTAATAAAGTTTTACTTCATATTGTGTACTTGTTATAAACAACTCACTAATCCAACCATACATTTTACATATGTTAAAAAATATATAATAACAAAATACAACTTATAAACATGATAGTAAATCTTATCAAACATGACCCAATTGTAGGATAAAGACAAGAATATTAATCTATACCATTATTTTTAGTTTGGTTTAATAGAAGTTGTAAAAATTTATAATCCTAAAAAAAACAATGAATAAACTAAAGATCATTTTAACAATGGTGAATTGGTGCCTAAGATTGGCCTAAATAATTATAATATTCAACATTCTTATTACAAATGATATATGAATTTACTAAGGATCATTTGGTTATATATTTTCCTAGATTTAAAATTTGAATATTTATTAATATATAACATTCATTACAATTATATTTTTAAATAATATTGTAATAATATTATGTCTTTGAAATTTGTTATGTGGATTGTAATGTTGTTTTTTAAATTTAAATTAGAGTAAGTATAATCTAATGAGAGACGAGTTAGAAAGATTCAAGTAATTTATGTTTTCCTTAAAATTACGATTATTGAGATTAAATAGATAATTGATTGTATTTTGATTTCAAAATTGGAAATAGTTTAAAATTATAGAACCTGTAGATGTCTAAATTTGGACACTTAATTTATCCAAATTCATCCTCTTTCGTCTTATTTTCCTTAATTAAGTAATACTGCTATTATTTAATTAATATCTTTA
This sequence comes from Sequoia sempervirens, assembly GCA_007258455.2. Taxonomy (NCBI): domain Eukaryota; kingdom Viridiplantae; phylum Streptophyta; class Pinopsida; order Cupressales; family Cupressaceae; genus Sequoia; species Sequoia sempervirens. Next base: position 171,336,343 of record VDFB02105785.1, read on the forward strand.
ATTATGCCAAATCCCTAAGGTATTTAATCAATAATACCTTATCTCTTTAATCCTCCTTCCATCAATTGAATTAAATAAATATTCCATTTTATTTAATTCCCCTCATGTCACATCCTCCATCATTTTTATCGTATCTTAATCCTTCTTCTAATCCCATCATTAGGATGTGCACATGCCTAATCCTTGATTAGGAGGTGTCACATCCTCCAACTTTTTCAAGTTGGCCTCTAATCTCTCTTAGCCACCTAACCATCCTCTAATCCTTCACTAACTAGCATAATCAACCTCTCAAGGAATTTTTAATTCCTTTTATCCTTCCAAGGAATATTAAATTCTTCTCTCTTCCCCATGTCCTTTATGACATGTGTCCTTGGTCAACCTTATTAAAGGCTTTCTCCTTTTGGACAAGGCATCTCCCTTCCCATGTGAATTTTTAATTCACCTTTTAATCCCCAATGCATTTAAGGAATTTTAAATTCCTTCTCTCATCCCCATAAGGATATTTGAGGAATTTTTAATTCCCCCACTTGTCCTCTCACCCACATGGGGACAAGGACCTCCTTTATGAGGAGATCTTGTCCAATCCCAAGGTACTTTGTAACCCCTCCATGTCATGTCCTTCTCCTTCCACCTCATGTCCACTTCACCTTTTAGGGCTATCTCACATGCCACATGTCAAGATGTGAGGGCTTGTGAGTTCTCAACTCACCTTAGCCCTACATCTTGATATTTGGTGGATCAATCTTGACCGTCCATTTCCCCTAGGATTTCCCAAAAATCTTATAAATACCCCCTCTTTTCTCTCATTTTGGGGAGATCATTTTGCTAGCCAAACTCTTGCAATTTTGTTTCTCAACTTATACTTAGTAATTTTCTTGTTTTCATCCATTCCATCCATCTTCACATCATCATCTTGCTTGCATCTTGCCATCCAAGGAGCATACACATCGAAGATCGAAGGGCCAACCAAAGGATCGATTCGACACAAGGTATAAAGTTCCATTTTGTTGCTTTTTACTTTGTATTGTTTCCAACTTAGGCTAATCTTGAGGTGTAGGTTGTTTTAGTTGTTTATTTGCACTCTTTAACTTGTTGCTTGCTTTCTAATGCTCACATTCAACCTATCACAGAACCATATTATCCTTTGATACAAAAAGCTATATCAAGGATCACTTGTATCTTCCTCATAATTATGTTTCACATATTGAATATTTTAGGGAGGATTGTGTGGATGATTTGGAAGTTGAAGCAAAGATTGATTGAGATCAACAATGAAATATAGGTTGGATATTTTGATATACTCCAAAATCCTAAGAATAGAGAAGATGGTGAGTCATATTTTAATAGACCTTATCTTCACTTATGCTATTCAAATGCAACCTCTCTAACCAATATATTGGATTACAAAATAAGTAATAGATATATATGAACTTACTCCTAATCCTCCTCCATTTAACCCACCATTAGATATATGCATATTAGTATTCACCTACTCAAGTCTTATGAGACCATAGGTGGCTTTGTGAATACATCAAAAATATTATGCATGATGTCTAAGATTTTAATTGTGATGGATTGATATATTCCAAGAATTTATAAATGTAGTATATTCATATATATTTATTTGTTTGAGTGTTTAAAATTAGTTTAAAAAATTCTAAGGTATTTATGCAAATATGACATCTTACAAAGATAATTTTATGTCATTTTGGTGTAGGTCATAACTTAACTTTTAATTTATCATTTATAGCAATGAAATATTCGAGAAGTTTATAGAAGGCCATAGATGGCCCACTTTTTGAATTAAATTTAGTTATGAATTTGTATTTTTTTGGATGTGCATTTAGATTTAAATTTGGAGAGATATTTTGGTCGGGAAAATATCTAAGAGTTACAACATTTTATAAGTTAAAACTTACCAAGTATTTACTAAAAATTCCTTTGTGGACTCTCTTATTTTCTTTGAATAAATGGTTCAACATGTTAAAAATCCATTAGATCAAGCAATATATATTAGATTCAACTTATCTAGCCAAAATGAATGTTCAAGAAGAGGGGTTTCCTCTTTTGTGATTTGATTATTATATAATTTGAGGATCTTGAGAAGAGGGAAGTGAAAGAAACAAAGAGGGTTTGGATTGAGAAGGATTTGGTAAAGCTTGTGAGAATATTGGAAAGGGTGTTCTATCAACATATCAAATCTCTTTGGATTCTAAATTTCACTTGAGATAGTTGTCTTGTGATATTTTATTCCTTTCCTAACTCTAAGGGCATGTGCAGGATCATGGTATGCCAAAAAGTGGCAATGGAGAAAAAATTACGTGTTTCTACGACTCAAAAATGCTAAAATGCCGAGTTGACTTTATGTGGCTTGGGTGACTACCGAAGCAAAGCCCAAATCTAGATTTCAAAATTGGATATCTGATCCAAATCAGATATTCAATTTTTGACACATATATATACTTCTATTTCGGCCCGATTAAAACTCATTCTCATTTGACATTTGCTTAACCACGGCGAGTGCACAGTGAAAAGTTGATTCCACAAATCAGATATCTGATTTGGTGCAAATCTATCTTCAAAAGGTTAGATTCTTGATTTTTTCTTTGCTCTAATCAAATATTCAATTAGATTTGTGTAATTTTAGTTGATGTTTTTCAAAATAGGGCTTTTTGATAGATTTTTTATGAAAAAATTGAGTTTAGTATGGATTTTGATGAAAATTGAATGTTTGCAATGGATTTTGACTTAAAAATAGTGTTTTTTATGTATTTGAATTAAAAATTAGAGAATTTTATAGATTTTTGTTAAAAACTAGGGTTTTTGTTGGATTTTTAAAAAAACTAGTGTATTTTTATAATATTTTCAGTTATATTGTCTAATTTTCATTAGATTGATTTGTTTTTAACTTTAATCAGGCATTATGGCTGCTGACAATGAAAATGCACAAATTCCAAATGCTCCACCACCTCCACTACCTCCACCTCCACCACCTCCACAACCATCAATTCAAGAATTAATTTCTAAAAAATTGCAACAATTAAGGGGCATTTCTGAAGTTTATACAAGAGTCCCTCGATTATCTAAGTTGTCAAACACAATGAAAGAAATAATTAAAAACATAGAAACCCTCTCCTCGCAACATAATGCCTTTCATTCATGGTGAGAAGACATGAGAAAATATTATGCATGTGGACTATCCTATGATGATGTGAAAGATCTTGTAATAACCAAAGCCCAAATAGCCTCTTTATTTTTTAACCCCCACACTGGTTTTCCAGTTAATGTTAATAAAACAAAACTTTCTATAAAATGGTGCACTCATAGAGACATTGTAGAAAACTTTTGGGATCATTGGTGTATGGTTTTTTTGAAACCACCAAACAACAATTGTGATATACCATTTTACTTTATAAAAAAATTATATGCTGAGTTTTTTTTGGGGCATCATGTCAATTACTTTGACATTAGACCCTTCCAGGGAGTTGGTGGCGGTATGCCCCAAGATAGACTAGGGGTAGTTAGAGAAATACCCCCCCCATATGTTCTCCTCCCTCGCCTTCCTCTGCCACCTCTAGTATACCATCCAGATATTATGCAGGATGCCACCACATAGACTATCCATGCTATTCACTCTTTGAGTGGTCTTTTGGTTTCGCATGCTTCTGTAGTAGCTTAGCCACATTCTGGTGATGTTGGTGATGGCTCGAGTGTTGCTGCATCATCCTCGTTAGGTGCACATATTTGTGTACCACATACTTGCTCCATGTGCCACCAAATATGCTTGGGTCCTCTTGTATAGCCTCCCAAGCATCTCTTAGACACTTTCGATTATGACTTCCATGATGTGGACATTATAGATCAGACGCATGGGAGTGGAGCACACTATACAGAGTCCTTTCTTGCTAGAGAGGGGGACATTAGAATAGTGACACAGGTAAAATTTAAGTTGTGAATTCATAACTTGCATTTGTTCTTAAATGAATATTAATAAGAGATAGTATAATGTACTAATATTTATTTACATGGTTTATTTAACAGTTGATGTTCGAGGAGGAGCTGACACAAGTGACGGATAGCACCCTGAGGGCCATTTCATTTGGCCTGGACATGCACACAATATATATTTTTGAACTCACTCATTTACATTTATTTATTATATACTTTCTTGTCCTTTGTATTGTCATTAATGAAATTATATAATAACTTATATGTTTATCTTATTTTCCTCTTGTAGGAAATACCTTGTGCGAGTGAGGTGCAGCCTTGTCCAGATTATGGAAGTGCAATGTTGGATAAGGGGAAGGTAATTGAACTCAAATTTGATTGAATTAAGAATTTTAAGATCTTATATTGATTATACATATATTGACATAGAGTGGTAGTTTCATATGTACTTGTCATTTTTATGTGTAGGGAATTATGAGCTATATGTCCTTGTTGACAAGGGACACAACACCCAAAGTAGTAAGTATTGGAACACTTGAAGGAGTAGGTGTTGAAGCACCTCAAGGAGGAGGTGTCGAAACACCTAAAGGAGATAAAGAAAAAGATCAACCTAAAGAAGTATGTGTTCATTTTATTTTGTGTTTGGTATTTATATGATCCTATTATTGACAATTGTATGCTAACTTGGATCACTTTTATGTTTTTTTTCACCTATATAGAATGAAATTACAAAAGATGGTTTGGTTGGTTCTTTGAGAGGGGCATATTCTAGAACTCCTGACCCTTTGAAGAAACGGATATTTCAAGTAATCAAGATTACAATTTTAGAGTTCAATTATAATTTAATGTATATTGATTTTGATGTTAATTATTCAATTTTAAATTATATAGTATAACTAATCTCAATTGTGGTTTGACTTTTTCTTACCTTCAGAGGCAACGAATGCTTCAAAGAGGCTCCATTTTGATGATCCACCAGTAGTTTAGAATGAGATAGACAATTTGGCATGTAAATATTGAATAGATACCAAGATGGCATATGCCACATATTGTAAAATTTTGTTTGAGTTGGCGTTGATGCCATTTTTGTATATGGACATACACTTGATTATTTGATAATTTGATATATAGAAGTTGACAATCAATATTTAATTTCCTCCTCATGTGCATAATTAAACTCTTTGAAATTTTAATCAAGTGAGCAATGGTTAAATATCTTGATGTACAATAGCATAAAAAGAATGGTTATATTATGTAGTTTATTCATATTGCTGATTACATTGCATTGCACATCTTTCAAACTCAAAGCATTACTTCACATTGCATAAGTAACAACTAGATGCTGATAGATGAAAAATTTCAATTACAATATAGTTTTTACAAAGTCAACCTAAGCAGTTATGCAATTACTTCACAATACATAACTAATAATTAAAAATTTATTCATATTATTGATTACATTGCATTGCACATCTTTCAAACTCAAACCATTACTTCACATTGCATAAGTAACAACTAGATGTTGATAGATGAAAAGATTTCAATTACAGGCCTGCTGTCCCCTCCTTCCACACACTATGCAACCATTTACTTGTGGTGTAGGGGTCAAACAATGGAGAAAACATGTAAAAATTATATATATATATATATGCAGCCTAGAAGCATGAATTAGTACCAATATTAATGCATCACCATTGATTACCTTGAAGTAGAGATTTGAATCAGCATCATTCTTCAAGAAGCCCAAACTAGACAGGTACTGATCAATCCTTTTGTACCATGCACAAGGAGCCTATTTAAGACCATACAAGGCCTTCTTCAGCTTACACACATGTGACTCCTTCCCATGTTTCTCAATGTAAACTTCTTCCTCAATCACGCCATTGAGAAAAGTTTTCTTCACATCCATTTGATGAATCTTCCATCCTCTTGATGTAGCAAGGGCAATGATAGTTCTGACATAAGTGTAACGAGCAACAGGAGCAAATGTTTCTTCATAATCAACTCCCTCTTTCTGAGAAAAACTAAGAATCCTCAATGTTGCATATTAGTGTTTTAATTTGTCTCCTTCAAAACAACTCACACCAGAACAGTGTGAGAGTTATTACCTCTCTTCAAACTATGTGGGGAAGCTCCCTGAGATGTAAAACTACCTTTGACACTAAGCTATAGAAAAAATTATATAGCTATTCACACTATATGATATTTTGTTTAGGAGGGTTTGCATGAAATGAAATAACTACCTATCCACTTGTGTTTTTTCATTGGATATGAGCACAAGACTAGTAACAACTCTTGTCTCACAAGAAAAAATTTTAGATACTGAATGAAAGTAAACAACTCTAAAAATAAACGAGGCAATGTCCTACTAGGTAAAATAGAGACTAACAATTAGATGCAAACATAATTCTAAAAGAAATAACAACTTAGATCAACAACATATGATTTCAAAAACTAAATAGCTAGTTTCCAAAAAAAGTTGCATCCCAGATGAATAAAAAATATCAATACAAATATTGACACTTATCATTCAGTTTAAAACTTCCAGTCTTCACAAGGCTGATTTAGGTACCTTTCTCATTCACTAAGTCATTTGAAACAAGTCATCAACATCCACTCCAAGCACCTATCCTTGATGTACCTACCTTTTAGCTCAGTCAAATAAATGCTAGGCACCAATTTCAGTTAGTCTTGTTAGTCTAGGTGCCTATTCTCATCCATCATGCCACTCAAAACATCATTTTAGATCATCCCAGACACCATTTTTACCTGCTCTCACCACTTAAGTTCCTGCTGCTCACTACTTCATGACTACTAGGCACACTTTCAAAAGCCTCCTATTGCTAACTCACCTTCTAGTTAGGTGCATGTTTTGGTTGATGCTCTAAACAGACCTCTCCTTCTGCCACTTAACGTTGATAAAGCATAGACCTAGGCACCGTTTTATGATGCTTTGATACTACAAATGAATGCCAATTGACTTTTAGGTAACTTTATCTCATTGTCATCTTTTGTTTAGTCCTATATTTCTACTATATCTGCGCTGGAATGCTTCTCAGTAGATTGATAAGTCAATATGACAAGATCAGATAGAAGTGACATACTAGAAAACTATGAAATGTGCAAGTATGAAAATTAAAATAAACAAAGAGTAGAAATTTATTTGAAGATACTTTAGCAGGTTTGAAACATGAATACCAATGCTACAAATAATTTTTTCTTTCACTGCCAAGCAAAAAGACTCATATGAACAACACATGAATTCAATATTACCAAAGGATTGTGATATCCAATTCTTATGAAAAAAGAAAGAAAAATATGGTAAAGACCTTATATTAAAAAAACCTCAACATGACAATCATATTACAAGTGCTCATGTCCAACCTGTAGATCTGGTAAAGTGAAAACCAACATGTGTCAGAATCACTACAGTTTGGTCATCAACAAAAACCGATTGTTGTTCAAATGATCCTTGACACCCAAGTGACATACACCATTATTTCTCTCCAACATGACTTCCATCGACATCATAGTTTTGAGTCTTTCTTTCAAATTCAATAATTCCCTCTAAGTTCTTGATAGCAATAGTGTTTGGGCAGTATTCTCTTAGGAACTATAGAAGTGGCATACTAAGTTGTTCCTTTACAAACATTGAGTGTGCCACTCGTAATTGAGTAAGCACATGTTCAATCTGTGCATCATGAATTTCTTGGAGGGAAATAATTCAATGTTCAACTGAACCATTCCAAATCATATCATATGAAATTAAAATTTTCCTATTCCAATCAACAAAAGATTAAAAAAATGAATCAAACGATATAACAAAAAGATGAATTGGGAAGATATTCAAACATACATGATAGATTATAAACATGGAAAACCTTGATAATTAAGAGGAACCATTAAAGAGCTACAAAGTCAATGATGTGATGCATTCTCCTTATAAGGATTGCAAACAAAAGTAAGCCATAACTGAATTCTTGGACAAAATTACACAAAACATAGCATGATGAAACATTCCAACACAATGACAAAGGCATGTCACACATATAATGGAATCATCTTTATATATACACTAACACATACCTATACTTTCAAATTAAATTAATTAACCCATGCAAAAACAAAATCACAAGAACTCAAGAGCACACAAATTAGTCACTCACACAAAAATTGTAACCAAGCTAGCTTATGAGATTCAAGAAAATAGGTGTAATAAGAAAACCTTCACAGTGATTTAACTCCAAAAGTTTTTTTCGATCCACCAATTCACTAGAGTTTCCATCATTCTTTCCCTTTTCTTCATATTCCATAGTAGAATATGGTTCTCTTTTCAACCCCTTTGCTCTACCCCTTTTCCTTTGATTTTGATCTTCTAGGTTCTTATTGTGTATGTTATTACTTGTATTTTCATTATTTTCCAGAGAGGGTGATGGTTCCTTCTTTGTTGTAGTTGGCCTCCCTCTTTTAACCCCTTTCTTTCCCATTGCTTTTACTAGCATATCTTGTGATTCTATAGTCACTATCAGGTTGAACAAGAGGAGCAAGTAAACAAACATAATTTGCAATCTTTCCTTCCTTTATTTATTTCATTACCCCAGTTACTACTTTCAAATTTGACTAAAACATTATTTAAAATGCAGCGTATATGGTATAGTAGAATGTGGCAAGAAAATGAAACTCTGCTTCATACAATATAATAATCTACTTCAATTAGAGTCTAGTATAAAATATATTAAAGGAGGACTATATCTAATAAGAACAAGATAGAGATTAATAACTTGGATGAATCACTTGTAACCAAACTCAGTAGCCCAAGGGAAGACTTTCCAACAACCCATAAAAATGTTCTATAATATCATGAAAAAAGTAAAGCATCAATAAGTCAAAGTAGGGCAATAATTTTGGAGTTTTAAAGCATCAAAATAACTTTGGGAAAAAATAGCTCAATAAAGTACATCTTAAAAATTTGTTGTTTTGTACCATTCAAAAAACAGTAACACTACTTAGCCTTAAATGTGTATTCATAAATTCAAATTGTCTCCTCCGCCAACTTTCATTAAGTCAAAATCATATTTATTTATTTGGTTTTCTTCCATATGGGAGTTGGTTATAGGAGGGATGTGACAATTATCTTATGTGATAATTATGTGGGATTTCTTTTTATAATTATTGTAAGCATAAGGCTTCAAGGATCTTATTATATTGCATGGTAACAAGGCTCTTCATTCTTCTATGGAGAGACATCATCTACATCTGCAACAGAGGCTTGATGCTTAGGTCTATCTAAACAATGTTTGGAAAAGTGACCAAACTTATCACACCTAAAGCATTGAATTTTTTCAATTCACAATGAAGGTTTGGACAATGAAGCTCTTTTATTTGGGTTGCAAATCAAACAAACTAAAAAAAGAGACAAGGGGTCAGAAGTTCTAATCTACTTCCTAATAATTCAAGAGACAGTATTGACTTGGTGAAAAAAAACCAAACTTTGTTTCACCATGCAGGAATCACGCCAACTACGCAAAGCCATTGCAATCTTCAAGGAATTAAAGTTGCAAAGTGGTGCAACTTTCATTCCGCAACTCGTACGACCAAATGGACTATTCCAACACGTCTGTATGGGTACATTTACACTAGGGATGGTCCTCTTTTTCACCCAAATACACCAAATCACTTTGAGCTACATTGGACTGGTGATTTCCCTTAAGAGGCCAAAGTGCTAAAAGGCAGCAATATTTGAAAGGCTATTTCTCAGAGACCGTGGGGCATACAAAAACTCCATCAGAGGCTACAGGATTGTGTTGGGACCATCTACCAAGACCTCTCTCAATTTTCGCTATCTCGAAGGCATTTTCCTGTGGAGATAACTTTTTAGTGGAGGGAAAAGTCGCCAAATGCAAGCAGTGTAAAGTTGCAAAGTGGTGCAACTTTCATTCCGCAACTCATATGACCAAACGGACAGTTCCAACACGTCTGTATGGGTACGTTTACGCTAGGGATGGTCCTCTTTTGCACCCAAATATGCCGAATCACTCCAAGCTACATTGGACCGGCGATTTCCGTTAAGAGTACAAAGTGCTAAAAGGAAGCAATATTTGAAGGGTTATTTCTTGGAGACCATGGGGCATACAGACACTCCAACAGAGGCTATAGGATCGTGTTGGGACCATCTACAAAAACCTCTCTCGGTTTTTGCTATTTTAGAGGCATTTTCCAATGGTGATGACTTTTCAGAGGAGGGAAAAGTTGCCAGATGCAAGCAGTGTAAAGTTGCAAAGTGGTGCAACTTTCATTCTGCAACTCGTACAACCAAACAGACTATTCCAACACATTCGTATGGGTACTTTTATGCTAGGGATGGTCCTCTTTTGCACCCAATACGCTGATTCACTCCGAGCTACATTGGACTAGTGATTTCCCTTAAGAGTCCAAAATGCTAAAAGGCAACAATATTTGAAGGGCTATTTCTCGAAGACCGTGGGCCATACAGACACTCCGTCGAAGGCTACGAGATCATGTTGGGACCATCTACCAAGACCTCTCTCAGTTTTTGCTATCTTGGAGGAATTTTCCTATGGTGATAACTTTTCAGTGGAGGGAAAAGTTGCCAGATGCAAGTAGTGTAATGTTGCAAAGTGGTGCAACTTTCATTCCGCAACTCATACGACCAAATGGACTGTTCCAACATGTCCGTATGGGTATTTTTACGCTAGGGATGGTCGTCTTTTGCACCCAAATACGCCAAATCACTCCAAGCTACATTGGACCGATGATTTCCCTTAAAATTCCAAAGTGCTAAAAGGCAGCAATATTTGAAGGGCTATTTCTCGGAGATTGTGGGGCATATAGACACTCCATCAGAGGCTATGGGATCGTGTTGGGACCATCTACGAAAACCTCTCTCAATTTTTGCTATCTTGAAGGCGTTTTCTAGTGGTGATGACTTTTTAGTGGAGGGAAAAGTTGCCAGATGCAAGCAGTGTAAAGTTGCAAAGTGGTGCAACTTTCATTCCGCAACTCGTATGACCAAACGGACTATTCCAACACATCTGTATGGGTATGTTTACACTATATATGTCCTCTTTTGCACCCAAATACATCGAATCACTCTGAGATACATTGGACCAACGATTTCCCTTGAGAGTCCAAAGTGCTAAAAGGCAGCAATATTTGAAGGGCTATTTCTCGGAGACCGTGGGGAATACAGACTCTCCGTCAGAGGCTACGGGATCGTGTTGGGACCATCTACAAAAACCTCTGTCAGTTTTTTCTATCTCAAATGTGTTTTCCAGTGGTGATGACTTTTTAGTGGAGGGAAAAGTTGCTAGATGCAAGCAGTGTAAAGTTGCAAAGTGGTGCAACTTTCATTCCACAACTCGTACTACCAAACGGACTGTTCCAACACATCCATATGGGTATATTTATGCCAAGGATGTTCCTCTTGTAATTGTAAGTGCTAAAAGGTTGGATCAAGCTTGTGCAGGTTATAACGTCATCTTTAATTGTAATTGTGTTGTGCAGGTTATAACAACGTCATCTTTAATTGTAATTGTCATCTTAAATAGTATTACAATATAATAATAATAATAAAACCATGTTCTAAAAAACTACCATCAAGGTGATAGGTTAAGTATGATAAATAATCTAGTTTTATTCCTTATGTTGAGATCAACTCTTTTCAATATGTTTATGCCACATGCTATTATCATTCACACCTACAAACCTTATTATTGTGCAATCACAAGAGTTGAAGAGGTTTGAATAACATTATATCTTGTAGTTTAAACTTCTTTCCCTATAACTTTAGGAAGCCTTGGTAAATTTAATACCTTGACTAGATGACTAAGATACATATCATAACCTAATTTTTAATGATTTGTGTTTTCTAATACATTTAGATAGCATCAAGGGATATTCTATTATCAAATTATATGAAGTGGAGAGAATATCTTATAGTTGATATATTTTTTGGAATCTATAATATAATATGTGTTATTTAGCATTATACACATTAAATTTTCTTAAAGGGTTTGATGAAGAAATTAGTCCCATGTTTTATTGTTCTTTTAAAAGGACTACATATTTACATTCTTAATTTGGAGAAGACATTAGATATAATTTTGTTTTGCAACATACTCTCATATTAAGGGATTAAGATACAATATAAGGAGAACAAATGGATAAAACCTACAAGTTGTTTTATAACCTAAATGGAATTGTAAAAAATATTAGGCTAGGATCTAAAAGGATATTTTGAACGGGAAAAGTCTTTAACTTTACATTACATAAAACACTATTTGTAGAGTATTGTGTACTCAACTATATTTATGGTATGGTTCTCTTTCTATACCTAGTATATGAGAAGAATTTATACAAGTATCTATTTAGGCCTCCAATAGAGGGTCAATACATGTCTAACATGTATGGTGCACTCTTCATGTGGACAAGAGCATAGTAGATGTCAAAGTTATATATGAACTTAATGAATGTAATTTATTGTATATAAATAGGAGATATTACAAAACCTGGTTCAAACGAGCATATTGGTAGGAAAGAACCAGGAAGAAAACCTTTGGTTGTAGCTCGATTAATTACAATAAGTTACTATAGAATTATCTCACTACACAGTTATGCCCTTCTTACATTGTTTCACATTTCAAAATTTAAATTTTACAAAATTTTCCTATTGGAGGCATTTAGGGCACAGTCTTCCACAAGAGTAGTATGTTCATGTTTTGGACTGACAAGCACCTGTACAAACCATCAAGCTAGCAATTAAAATACATACAATAGAAAAGATACTTAGAATAACCAATCTATATTATTGTAATCTTTTGCATACCTCTTTGAAAGGATCAAAGCTTGCTATTGTTGCAGCAAGTCCATGATCAATTGTGCCAAAAATATCGCAAAATTTGTCAAATGAGAAATCTATATTGTCACAATAAAAAAGATGGTTAGACTAACAAATCTATATTAATCTAAACAACATAAATGATGATGAATTGGTAATGAAAATTATAAAAAATGCTTAGAATAACCAATCTATATTACTGTAATCTTTCGCATACCTCTTCGAAAGGATCAAAGTTGGCTATTGTTGTAGCAGGTCCATGATCAATCGTGCCAAAAATATCGCAAAATTTGTCAAATGAGAAATCTATATTGTCACAATAGAAAAGATGACTAGACTAACAAATCTATATTAATCTAAACAACTTGAATGATGATGAATTGGTAATGCAAACTATAAAAAATTCTTAGAATAACCAATCTATATTACTGTAATCTTTCGCATACCTCTCTGAAAGGATCGAAGCTGGCTATTGTAGCAGTAGGTCCACGATCAATCGTGCCAAAAATATCGCAAAACGTGTCAAATGAGAAATCTATATTGTCACAATAGAAAAGATGGTTAGACTAACAAATCTATATTAAATTATAATGAACTTAACCATATTTAACCTAAGAATTTTACCTTCCATTCTTGAAAATGCTATTCAAGTGTGCCTGAAGGGTCATCTCTTTGCTTAAGAGTATCCAATATTGCTTCATGATCAACATTACTAAGTGTCCATAGTTGTTTTGTCTCTGGTCTAGCATAATGCCTGAACAACATAACATTTGTTGCTATAACAAGGTTAGAATACATGAGAATGGTTTTGTGTTTCTCATAGTCTTCAAATGCAAGTATGCCATTCTTTCTAACCATATATGTTTTCAACCAAGTTCCTGCCACCACAACTGAACCTATAGGAAACATGAACCTATCATCATCTTCCATCGATTGTGTTAACTTATGCTTTACCTACACACATTAAGCCAACCAATAGTCTGATCTCTCTTCATTCCCCTGTGGTGCAACAACTACAAAAACATGTCCTGGCTATAGTAGATCTGAAAGTCAGTCGTAATAAACTGAACTTTCCATTATGTCATTTCTCATGGATATTGTTTGAGATAATGGAGTTAGATACTGTGGAACCCATGTATCCACCCACTCACTTGACTCGCATTGATCCCACTCACACTAAATACAACTCTAACAAAAAAAAGCCAAATATTGTGTCCAAGTGGTCCATGTGCTTGCATCTGAGCTTTGAAATGAATGCATCTTTGAAGAATCTTTGATTGTATGACAATCCAATCTACCTCCCACTATACCCTCCTCAACCAACCAAAAGAATATATGCACTGTTGAATCAAGTGTCCCTCCCTATGACAATGCTGAACTACACCAATCAACAATAGAATGTGCATCACTAAATTTTTCTCCTGCAATCTTCAATTTCTCCTTAACTAGATCTCTTTTTACACATGCACCTACTCCATTGTGCTCCCCTTTCCCATGCCCAGCTTAAAAAAACTCCAAATATGAGGTACACCCCTCTCTGCATGCATTCTACTCAACCAATAAAACATACGAGCATTCTTGTATTGACCTGTGCAGTTATCTGACCAAATGAAATGTCGGCCCATTGCTATATCATGCTCCTGCAAGAACTAAAAAAAAATCTCAAAACAATGTTGGACATACTCGAATGAGTGAGATCTATCATCACTCATATAAAAATCATACTCTCTTATTATCTTTCGATCCTCCTCTATACTATCATGTGCATGTCTAAATGTTATGTGGACAAATATAGCAATTTGAATGGAGTTGTAATACTGAGATTGCACCTTGTTTTGTGGTTGCAATGTGTAGTTTTCTGCAAAATCAACCATTGATATAATAGTGCCAATCCGAAAAGAGTCCTTACACATTCTAAATTGTTGATCCAACCACTGAGACCTATGACTATTCCTTGCATACTTGTAGAAGAGATTGTCCTTAAAATCTGAAATAAAATCAGCAACACTACATTCTTTTGAAACCAACTCACATCTAGAACCTTCACTTCCACTCTACAATGTATATTTGACTATCTCATATCTCTTTTTCTCAAAAAGCTTCTTTCTAAATTCATTTTTGGAACCCTCATGAAAACATTGAACAAACTTGGACAAGCCACCACATTGTGAGCACTTTGCATTTAAATAATCATTTCTATAGAAAAAACAACCATCATCTCTAGAACATAAAAAAAGATCTAACAAGTCCCTTGATGATTTCAAAAGATGCATTGCACCACACTCCATCAACATTTCATTTGTATGCAAAACAGAACGGATATAGCATAATAGTTCATGGTACATTGAATACTCCACATGGTATTTGCAACAAGTATTATGAATTTTAAGAGGTATACAATAAAATGGCTTCAAACCTTCAAAAGTCTTTTGCAAGATTTCAATATTTGGATGTGTTTAAATAAATTTTTTGAACAACATTGTTTGGCTTGATTCCAAGAAATGTTTAGGATGTGGTGTACAGTCTTGATTTCCAATTCCTAACTTTAAAACATCCTTTGCATTGGGTGATACTCTAGAGTTATCAT
>VDFB02105785.1:171351834-171486640 GCA_007258455.2 Sequoia sempervirens
GGGAAGAAGTGGAGAGAGACAAAGAGAGTTAATTAGGAGGAGGGAGGGAGAGGGAAAGAGGGGAAGAAGTGGGGGGGAGAGAGAGAGAGAGAGAATTCATTAGGAGGGGGGAGGGAGAGGGGAAGAAGTGGAGAGAGAGTTCATTAGGAGCGGGGAGGGAGAGGGAAAGAGGGAAAGAAGTGGAGAGAGAGAGAGAGAGGCAAAGGGAGAGGGTGAGAAAGAGGGAGAGGGAGAGGGGGAGAGAGATAATATTTAAATATCTTATATATTAGTAATATATATATATTAACTAAATTATAGAAATAATATTTAAACATATTATACATAATAATATATTATATTATATATTATATAGATTTGTAAGAGATTATATATTAAATTATAAATAATATTGTATATTGTAAACTAGATATATTAACATAAACTATAAACTATAAACTATTTAAAAATCATATATAAACCAAATCGTATATTCTAAACTAAATATATTAAAATAAACTATAAACTACAAATGAGATATATTGCATATGTTAAATCATATGTTATAAAGTCTTGAGATTTTTTTAAATGCTATGTAAACAAATCGGATATCCGATTTGAATCATATATCCGATATGTCTAACACAAAATTCATTGCCTAGGGAATACACTCGGGTTTGCTTTGGTATTTGGTTAGCAGATGCCAATCCTAAAAAGTCAACACAAAAAGCGTGTTTAACAGCTTACCTTGTTTTTCCGGACTTCTCCCATGTGGTTGATGACTTTATTTTTAGCCAAAATTGATAAAATGAAAAGGGTTTGTAGAGGAGATTCTCAGCTTTTTGCCAATATAAATTATGCTTTATTTTGCATTTAATAGATTATTATTATTTATTTTCTATTAGAATTATGACTAAAGTCCCGATTGATAGGTTGATTGTAAAACATTTATAACCTTCAAATGGTATCATATTTTTTGAATCCAAAACATGTGTCACATTCTATGCTTTGCATACTATAGGATTAAAAAAAAAAAATGAATTTCATGAAATTTTGACCAAGTTAAGGTGGTCAGACATATGAGTTTTTATATTTTTAAAAAGTTGTAATAAAAAATTCATAATTAATTATTTGCTTGGAAAAAAATTACAAAAAATATGCGTCACATCTGGACATGAGTCCTCCACTTACATCTAAAATCTCATAAAAAAATATTATCATTTTATTATGGTTAGGGTGGTCAAATAGACACCTACTTCTTATTTTTTTCCTGAAATTTAAGTAATACTGCATTGAAATTTCAAATTTTCACCAAATAGATTTTGTTTTTAAAAAAATAAACCTAGTAGTTTAGAAACTACATTCAATTCCCCACAGAATCTATTCTTACATGTTTTTGAAATAATATAGATAACTTATTCAAATTTTTATGTCAAGTTGCCTAACTCTAATTTTTCTGAATTTTCATTGCCACTTAAGGGCCTGTTTGGCCCATCATGATCCTGCACATACCCCTAACTTTCTTTAAAAATAATGATGTTATTATTTTTTATGTTATTTTCATGTTTTTTAAATAATATGATTATCACAATTTAATGGTGCCTTGATATTTTTGGATAATTTCCTCTTTGTGCATATTTATTTAAAATAATGGAAAAGTCTTCTTTATGTTCTTTGAATGGTTTTTGTGACTTTATAAGGGTCTTTCCTTTGGATTTAAGCTTTATTTCCTTATCTAAGACTTTTATTTCGATCATGAGAGATATTTTATGTATGTTTGAGGAAGCCATATGTGTACCTAACAAGTTCTTCAATGTTTCCATAAATTAATCTTGAGTGTGTATGTGTATGGATCCATTTTTGAGGAAGTAGAACAATAATGTAGGGATGAATATTCCAAAAGTAAAGAGTTGGAAAATATTATCAAAATCTCAATGTGAAGTACAAAATAAAAATAAACTAACAATTAGCACTAATCTCCTAACAACTAGAAACTAAGCTCTAAATTTTGACTTTTATATTTTGCATGGAAAATAAACTAATGGTATTGATAGATTTAGGAAAAACTCATAATTTCTTCAAAAAGAAGCTAGTCTCTCATTTGAATTATATTATTCCATTGTTGAAAAAAGGTTTGTTGAAAAGGCTTTAGAAACTTTCAAGCAAATGCAATTGGTAGTCGTAAAGCCAAATTACAGAGAAAATGGATTTTTGGAAAGGTTTTAGAAACTTCCAGGCAAATGCAATTGGCAGTTGCAAAGCCAAATTTTGTAGAGAAATTTTGGGTTTGTTTAAAAGTCTTTAGAAACTTTCAAGCAAATGTAATTGGTAGATGTAAAGCCAAACTTTGGAGCAAATGGGCTTGTTTAAAAGGATTTAGAAACTTTCAAGCAAATGCAATTGACAGTTGTAAAGCTAAATTTTGCAAAATGGGTTTGTTTAAAAGGCTTTAGAAACTTTCAAGCAAATGCAATTGGTAGTTGTAAAGCCAAATTTTGAAAAATGGGTTTGTTTAAAAGAATTTAGAAACTTTCAAGAAAATACAATTGGCAATTGTAAAGCCAAATTACAAAGCAAATGATTTGTTGAAAAGGCTTTAGAAACTTTCAAGCAACTGCAATTGGCAGTTGTAAAGCAAAATTCCACAACCTCCACAACCTTCACCCTCCATGCACCAAAATGGGAGCTTTAAAACAGGATATATTAAATTTGTTTCATTTTAAAGGAAACCCGCATGATAAATTTGGTCTCATGCAATTCTATGATAAAATGATATGTACAAAATGGATTTGTTTTATCACATTTAGCGTTTAGAAATTTTCAAAAAATGCAATTTGAAATCAACAAATTCTAGCAAGATAACCAACCTAGTGCACTATGGAGTTTGAGGTTGATATATTGTGGCAAGGAGGTGCATGTTGAAGCTTCGTCAGGCTAGGAGTTCACCATTTTCCATTCGTTCACATGCTCTGTTTAGTTCACATTCACCACATGAGAGAAATCTCAGTTTGAAAATGAAATGAAAGTTTTTAGAAAATCCCTATTTCAAGGGGTTCAATTGAACCCTAGTTCAGTCAAACCACTTAAAATTTTATTTTTCCATTGACTTGCGAGGGGTTCGTTCAAATTGGAAATTTGATCGAACCCTATGGTTTGACCAAATGTCTTAAAGGGTTCGATCAAACATGCTAGTTCAATGAACCCCCTTCATGCAAATAGAAAAAAATGACTTTTCCTTCCTCCATCAAATTGTAAACCACTCTTGTGGCTTCAACCATGAACAAGTTCTACAATGAATGCCTTGATAACCTAGAAGCTAATGCAGGCCTTTACCCATCCATGAAGCCATAAGATCTTCCTATTGTTAAACCTCTTGATCATTTTGCCTATTTGCATCTTGAAATCAATAAAGGACCTAAAGTTTATCAATTGGACCTTGTTCCTCTCAAAAAACACATCCTCACCCATTTTATGATCACAAAGTCACAAACACTCCCATGAACCTTGAAGAAACCTATGATAAAGACTTTACAATCCTAAGTAAACAAGGTTGTGACACAACACATGAAAATGGCATTTAACAACTTCTTGAAAAAAAACCAACATAATAAAACACCACTAGATTAGGATATCAAGGTCCTTCTCATCCTAATAGACCTCCTTTTGAATATTGGAGACTTCATGATGATGGTGCAATGATCTTTTATTCTCCTCCTAACTTAAACATTCTCCTTCCATGTGAACAACCATTACCCGATTCTCATGACAAGGATGCTAGGATCTCCATGGATCCTCTTCCTCCTTCCATTCATGAGAAAGGAGAATCTAGAAATTAAAAAATCCTTACAAATTAAAAAAACTCAAGTTTCCTACACATCCTCCACCTAAATGTGAAAGGATACTTCAATTGATTTTAAGCAAAAGTCTTATACTTTTACCACCTATGAATAGGTTGGCCATTCATCCTAAAGATTCTAACATACCATTTTGCAAATACCATCGTGTCCTTGGACATCAAACCTATGGCCCCTTATAATTTTCATGCCCTTTTAGGTCTTGTTTCATGGTGTTTGATCTATTTTGCTCTGATTTTATGTTGTAACATGGCTTGAGCATGAATATTTAAGTACTAAAATTCAAATAATGACATCTTGTGAAGTGTTGTAAGATATTTCTACATTCTTCTACACTCTATTAAATACAATTTACCTAAAAATCACCATTTTACTCATTGAAAAGTCCGATTTTGAAGTGTTGTAAGGTCTTGTAACAAGCTTTCATGATTTTTTAGGCACATCTTCACTATTCATCCTTTTCATATGATTTATTTGGCCCCTTTATGCTCTCATATGCTTAATTAAGTGTACTTTTGAGTATTATCCTAACAAAGAACATTAAATACAACATATTTCCCAACATACATTTTCAGGTCCTAGGTGAGACCCATTCACCATGGGTGGCAAATGAGTCCCCCTTGGCCCCAAATTCAAAATAGTTTAAATTTTATTTCAATATTTTATTCAAAAACACTTGATGTCGGCCTATGATGAGGTATGAATGGGTAACTAAGGAAAAAGTGTGCATAAATAAGTGATTTTCACCTCATTTCAACCCCCATTCATCAAGTTAACTTATCCACCTATTCATTCAAGCATTCAAGCATTTTACAACATCTTTTCAAGCACTATTCGAGTACTTTGAAGCAGCCATTGGCATTACTTCAGACTTGCACCATCAATGGTTTGGTAAGTTAATAGCAATTGCATGTTGTTAGTTTATCAGTCCTTTGCATTTCATTATTTTATTAAAGGTTTGATTACCAAAAGTAGGGTTTGACCAAGGAAAACCCCTATTCACTAACCTTAAACCATTTTTTTCCTATTGCATGTTTGTTTGCAGACCTAGGTATGCAAATTCGACAAGATTTTTGGTGTTGAAGATTGGTTTACAAGTCAACTTTAAGTCTATTTCAAGCTTGGAGAAGGTTTTATGTCTGTTTCCTACAGAATTGACTTCGACAACCCGACAAGTAGTGATTTTCAGATCTAGTGTTGTTGAGTTATCTCCTTTTTTTTAAAAAAAATGGGAGACGATTTATTCACCATCTATGGTTAATGAATGCCACCTTAGGACTAAAAATCTGAATTTTGTCAGATTTCAGATCCCAACAAACAAAAAGTTGCTTCTAATAGTTTTTCACTAAGACGAGGACTAATCTGCCACCCTGGGCGAATGAGTCCCATTGTGAAAAATCAGTGATTTCAATCAGTATCCTCAACATTCCATATTCATCATATTTTTCCTAGGTGCACTCAAAGTCATCACTTTTCTTTTTGTTCTGCATATTTTCTTCATTTAGTTCATTGTTGCATTACACAATGTGTTTTCAAACATAGCTCTAATTTAACTTTTGCATTCTTTTTCATTGATTTAGATTAGTTAATTTCATTTAGTTAACTTCATTTATGTTAGAAAACATCACACATAACATTATTTGAATGAACCATTAGCATTTTTGCTCCTATCTATCTCCATTTAGGTGAAAAACCCTAAAAGAGCAAGAGTTGTCCATAGGAGCCAAAAATCAATGGTTCATTTTGGTGAACCCGAATTTTGAGAAATTTTCATTTTTGGTTTCATTTACATATTGCATCCTAGTTGAAACTTGCATGAACATTCAATTAGTACATTGTTTTGTTTTTGCATTCTAGGACTTTTTAACTTGCATTAGTGAAAACTTCATTTAGATTTCATTTTTGCATTGCATCTCATTGAAAAAATTAAATATAAACATTCTACATCTTTGATTTCATTCTATAGAGCATTAAAATCATCTTAAAAATTCTAAAAAAAAACACAAAAATATCATACTAGGACTCATTCGCCACCCAGGGCAAATTAGTCCCTCTGCACTTTTTAAACAACTTTTTTGTAATCTTTTTTGGAATTTTTCTGCATTATAGTTTCATGTTCTTGCATTCTATTTTCATTTATATATTCTCTATTTTTCATCATTTATTGCATTTTAGTTTATTTTCATCATGGCATTTTCTTTCAATAAGTTTTGGAATTCATTAAAATCATTGGTAGACATGCCCAATTGTGCCTTTGGTTGTGACCCTAATGACCTTGAACAACCTCATGCTCCTTTAACTCCTCATGATTTTCCTCCATGTGAAGTAGGCATCATTGGAGAAGATGATGTTAGCATGAACAAGTTCTATAATGATTGCCTTGATAACCTAGAAGCAAATGCAGCCTTTTATCTCTCCATGAGGTCACAAGACCTTCCCACTGTTGCACCTCCTAATCACTTTGCATACTTACATCCTAAATTTACTATAAGACCTAAGGTTCCTCCCTCAAGTGGACCTAGTCCCTCTCACCAATAACATTCACAGCCCTTTTATGATCACAAAGTCACAAACACTCCTATCAGCCTTGAAGAGACATATGGTAAAGGATTCACTATCTTAATTAAACAAGGTTGTGACACAAAACATGAACATGACATCCATCAACTTCTTGAACAATAATCAACCCAAGCACACACAATAGGACTAGGATATCAAGATCCTTCTCATCATGATCAACATCCCCTTCAACCCAGGAGACTTTGGGATGCTAGAACAGTGATCTTGAATGCTCCTCCTAACTTAAACATTCTACTTCCACATGAAAAAACATTATCTCTTTCTAATGACAAGGATGTTAGGATCCCTATGATTCCTCTTCCTCCTTCTATTCATGAACAAGGTGAATCTAGCAAGTGAAAACAACCTTACAAGCTCAAAAAGATCAAGTTTCCTACACATCCTCCACCTAAATGTGAAAGGAGACTTAAATTTCTCTTAAATAAAGGTCTTATACTCTTACCACCTATGAATAGGTTGGTTATTCATCCAAAAGACTCTAACATCCCATTTTGTAAATATCATCGTATTCTTAGACATTGAACATAAGAATGTCAGACATTGAAGGAAATACTAGGTAAGTATCATTTCACTAATACCGTTTTCTTCCCCATCATACCTTAAAATAATATAAACCCCTTCGTCATGCCATAGTTGTATAATTCCCTATTCTCACTATTGCATGATTCTTTCACATCACCCACCTTGACTCATTCTTTCCTTTACACTTTGTGGAAGGCAATAAGTTGTTAGCCTTTTCCTTGTAATGCATTTTTCCTTGTGTCTTAACCATGTTATTTCTTTTTTGCTTAACCATTGAACATTGAGAAACCAATAACTTAGTTAATGGTTGATTTACATTCGCATTACTTGTTCCTTTTCCTTTTCATGTGTGTATCGTGTTCCCCCATATCGTGCATTTGATATTCCCTCTTTTCCTACACTTCTTCTATTCATCGTACATTGCCTTTTTCATTTTCTTTTGTGTTCTCCTTTTGAGGATGACACAAAGCATAGAGATTCCCTATGTTTCTTCCATGTTGACCCAAAAGGTCCTTGTTTTTTTCGCTTTTTTTTGTGTTCTCATTTTGGGATGATGCAAAGCATAGAGACACTCTATGTCTCTTCCATGTTGACCCAAAGGTCTTTGTATTTTTCTCTTTTTGTTTTGTATTCTCGTTTTGGGGATTATGCAAGGAATTGAGACCGAAATGTCTCCTTCATGTTGACCCAAAATCCTTTTCATTTTCGTTCACCTTTTCATTTTCATTTTGCTTTTGTTTTCCTTTTGGGGAAGATGCAAAGCATGGAGACCGCAATGCCTCTTCCATGTTGACCCAAAACAAACTTTCATTTTCTTTTGTTTTTGCTTTCTTTGTGTCATTCTTGTAGTTCTATGTGCTTTAGGGAATGATGATAGTTCTATGCTCTTTCATAAACACATTGCAGCAACAAACATACTGACCCCAAATCCATAGATTCCTTATGTGTTTGGTGTGCTTTCCTTTCTAGGGGGCAACTCCATTTTCTTTCCTTTTCCTTTTCCTTGACATGATGCAGGATAACTTCAAAACATATGACTTGGCATGTAGGGCTTTCCAAGTTAGCTATCATGTCTTGTTTTCATTTTTCTTTTTCTTTTCTTCTCCACTTTAAAGTAATTGCTCACAGATCGATGTGTGTAAATTCCTTTAAAGTGAGGGGCATACATTACAATAATTCATTTGCATTCTTGGTTATTAGTGCAACCTTTTCATTTATATGATGTTTTCATCACTTTGTAGATGACATTGGGTGTGATGTCCTTCATAAGTGTGATCTTTCTAAGCATGTTACATTCCTCTTGGTGGCGTGATGTGACACAATGCTTCCCCTCAGTTGTGAATATACTAGTCTTTGATTGGTCCTATCTTGGAGACATTAGACACAATATTCCCTAAGTGACTAACCTTCCATGAATCAAACAAGACTCCTTCAAACATTTTACACTTTTACACTTTACATTTTTTGCATTCTGCATTCCTTTTTTCCACCTTGCATAACGTAGCTTGCATTACGGTGTTACCTTTTGTCTTTTTTTTTTTATAACATTTTTCTTTGTGGCGCCTTGTTAAAGTTATTAGTAGGCATAACTTTAATATGGTTGAGTGGGAAGCCCACCTAGTGGCATGACTTTTCCCCATAGCCACCTTTGTTTTTATGAGTGCATACCAACTAGTGTATGTATCTTACCTTTTGGGCTTTCTCATCCCGCAAAAAACTAGTTTTTTGGCCCCAAAGTGAGTACATTTGGGTCTTCTCACCCAATGGACCATCCTAAGTTTTGTCATCCTAGAGTGAGTACACATTCTCTTTTTCAAACAATCATCCTAGATCTAATCCATAACTAGTTGGATTAACGATCGAAGCTTCATTCAATTCATTTCAACACTTGTGTGTTCCCTTCTTCTTATGCTTAGTTTTACATGGGATCTTCATCCTCGGGGCTTGATAATCCCTCTTGATCGTTTCCATTTCATCTTACTAGTATAAGTGCATTTGAACCCTCCTCTCAATGTTCATAGCTACTTTAGTGTGAGTTTGAAGAAAGTTCATCCTCTCACTAAAGTGGGGGATAAATGTGTCATAGAAAAATGGCCCCTTATCATTTTCATGGCCTTTATGTCTTGTTTCATGGTGTTTGATTTATTTTTCTCTAATTTTATGTCATAACATGGCTTGAACATGCATATTTAGGTACCAAAATTCAAATAATGATGTCTTGTGAAGGTGTTGTGAAGTGTTGTAAGACATTTCTACATTATTCTAGACTTTATTAATTACAATTTGCCTAAAAATCACCTTTTTACTCATCAAAAAGTCCTATTTTGAAGTGTTGTAAAGTCTTGCAACAAGCTTTCATGCTTTTCTAGGAACATCTTCACTATTCATCCTTTTAATATGCTTTATGTGTCCCCTTTATTCTCTCATATGCTTAATTAAGTGTACTTTTTAGTATTATCCTTACAAACAACATTAAATACAACATATTTCTTGACACACATTTTCAGGTCCTAGGTGGGACCCATTTGCCATAGGTAGTGAAGGAGTCCTTAGCCCCAAATCCAAAGTATTTTAAATTTCCTTTGGGTATTTTATAAAAAAAAATTGATGTCGTCCTGTGATGAGGTATGAATGGGTAACTAAGGCACAAGTGTGTATAAATAAGTGATTTTCACCTCATTTCAACCCCCATTCATCAAGTTAACTTATCCACCTATTCATTTAATCATTCAAGAACTATTCAAGCACTCTGAAGTAGCCATTGACATTACTTCAAACTTGTATCATCAAGGGTTTGGTAAGTTAATAGAAATTGCATGTTGTTAGTTTATCATTCCTTTGCATTTCATTATTTTATCAAAGGTTTGATTACCAAAAGCAAGGTTTGACGAAGGAAAACCCCTATTCCCCTATTGCATGTTTGTTTGTAGACCTAGGTATGTAGATTTGAAAACATTTTTGGTTTTGAAGAATGGTTTACATGTCAACTAGGTGCTTCAAGTCAACTTAAGTCTATTTCAAGCTTGGAGAAGGTTTCCTATCTATTTCCTGTAGAATTGACTTCGGCAATTCGACAAGTAGTGATTTCCAAATCTGGTCTTGCAATGTTGTGACCTCCTAATTTTTCAAAAATTTGTGAGAGGATTGATTCACTACCTATGGTGAATGAGTCCCACCTTAGGATTGAAAATCTGAATTTTGTCAGATTTTGGATCCTAATAGACAAACACTGGTTTCCAATAGTTTTCACTAGGAGGACTAATCCGCCACCCTGGGCGAATGACTCCCATTGTGAGAAATCGGTGATTTCAATCAACATCCTGAATATTCCATATTCATCATATTTTCCCAGGTGCACTCAAATTCATCACTTTTTTGTTTGTTCTACATATTTTCTTCATTTAGTTCATTGTTGCATTACACAATGTGTTTTCAAACATAGCTCTAATTTCACTTTTGCATTTGCTTTCATTCATTTAGATTAGTTAATTACATTTATTTAACTTAATTTAGGTTAGAAAACATCACACATAACATTATTTGAATGAACCATTAGCATTTTTGCTCCTATCTCTCTCCTTTTAGGTGAAAAACCCTAGAAGAGGAGTTGTCCATAGGAGACAAAAATCAATGGTTCAGAACCGAATAATGTTGACCATTGGATAACATATTGAACAAGTATCACTTCACTACTACTGACTGCTTTCCCATTATTCCTTAAACCAAAACTCCTTTTATCATGTCATAGTTATAGAATTCCCTATTCTCACTATTGCATGATCCTTTCACATTGCCCACCTTGGCTCATTCTTGCTTTACACTTTGTGGGAGGCAAGAAGTTGTTAGCCTTTTCCTTGAAATGAATTTTTCTTTATCTCTTAACTATGTTATTCATTTTTTGGTTAACTACTTAAGATTGAGAAACCAATAACTTAGTTAATGGTTGACTTACACTTGCATTACTAGCTCCTTTTAAACTTTTAGTTGTATGTGTGTATCATATTCCCTCGTATCGTGCATTTGATTTTTTATCTCTCATTATAAACTTCTTCTATTTATACCTCTATTATTATATATTTTGCGCATTTCTTTTTTCACTTTTGTTTTGTGTTTTACTTTTGGGGATGACACAAAGTGTTGAAATGCCCTATGTCTCTCCATGTTGACCCAAATGGTCCTTTTTCCTTTTTCCTTTTTTTATCTTTTTTGGGATTTTGCAAAGCATTGAAATGCCCTATGTCTCTTCCATGTTGACCCAATTGGTCCCTTTTCCTTTTCACTTTATCTATCTTTTCTTGTGCTTTTCCTTTTGGGGACAACACAAGGCATTGAGACCGAAATGTCTCCTTCATGTTGACCCAAAAGCTTTTTCTTTTTCATTTTCCTTTTCATTTTATTTTCTCTTGTGCTTCCTTTTGGGGATGATGCAAAGCATTGATACTCTAATGTCTCTTCCATGTTGACCCAAAACAAACCTTGTTTCTCTTGTTTTTTCACTCTCTTTGTGTCATTCTTCCAGTTCTATGTTCTTTGGGGAATCATGATAGTTCTAAGCTCTTTCACAAAAAAATTGGAGTAATGAACATACTAATCCCAAATCCATAGATCCCTTTTTTTTGGCATTCTCTTTTCTCGGGGGCAACTCCCTTTTCTTTTGTTTTCATTTTCATTTACATGACGCAGCCTAACTCTGAAACATATGACTTGGCATAGGGCTTTTTGAGTGAGCTCTCATGTCCTCTTTTTACCTTTTTCATTTTCTTTCCTTTTCTACTTTAACGTAATTTATCATAGAATGATGTGTAGCAATTCCTTTAAAGTGCGGGGCATACATTACCATCATTTCATTTTGCATGTTTGGTTCTTAGTGTATCCTTTTTGTTTTATATGATGCATTTGTCACTTTGTGGATGACATTGGGTGTGATGTCCTTCATAAGTGTGATCTATCTTAGCATATTACATTCCTCTTAGTGGCCTGATACAACACACTACATCCCATAAGTTGTGAATATTTTATTCTTTGATTGGTCCTCTCTTGGAAAAATTAGACATAATTTTCCCTAAGTGGTAGACCTCACATAAACTTAACAAGACTCCTTTGAACATCCTTTCAATTTTACACTTTTTCATTTTACATTTTTGCATTTTGCACTTTATATTTTTTCCACCTTGCATAACACAACTTTCATTCTTGTGGTACCTTTCTTTTTGTTCATGAGTTCTAAGCATACGAAGCTTTCCTTTTCTCATGAACCAAAAACCAACATTTTCCTTTGTGGCACCTTGTTAAAGTTATCAGGAGGTATAACTTTAATATGATTGAGTGGGAAGCCCATCCAGCAACACAACTTTCCCCATATCAACCTTTGTGTTTGTAAGTCCATACCAACTAGCATATGTATGTTGCCTTTTTGGGTCTTTTCACCCAACGGATTTCCATGTGTTATATCACCCCAAAGTGAGTATGCATTTTATTTTTCAAACAAACAAACTAGATCTAATCCACAACTGGTTGGACAGAAAATTGAAGCTTCATCTTATTCTTTCATTTCAACATTTGTGTTCCTTTGTTCTTATGTTTAGTTTGCCATGGGATCTTCATCCTGGGGGCTTGATTATCCCTCTTGATTGTTGTTATTCCATCTTTCTAGCATATGTGTACTTGGATCCTTCTTGATATGCAAGGCTACTTTAGTGTGAGTTTGAAGCAAATTCTTCCTCTCACTAAAGTGGGGGCTAAATGCACCATATAAAAATGGCCCCTTGTCATTTTCATGGTGTTTTAGGCCTTTTTCACAATGTTTCACCTATTTTTCTTTGATTTTTCGATGTGATATGGCTTGAATACACACATTTAAGTCCTTAAAATTCAAATAATGACGTCTTGTGAAGTGTTGTAAAAAATTTATACACTTTTCTAGATTCTTTTCCATTACAATTCACCCAAAAATCACCTTTGCATCACTTTTCAAGTCCTATTTTCAAGTGTTGTAAAGTCTTGTAACAAGGTTTCATGCTTTTCTAGGCATAATTTTACTATTTACACCTTTCTTATTCTTTATTTGGCCCCTTTATGCAATCATAAGGCTTAATTAAGTGTATTTTTGAATGTAAACCTAAAAAATAATATTAAATGTGACTTAATTTTTGAAACCCACTTTCAAGCCTAAGGTGGGACCCATTCGCCATGGGTAGCAAATGAGTCCCTCTTGGCTCAAAATTCAAAATATTTCAAAATTTCCTTCAAGTTTTTATTCAAAATTACTTGATGTCGACCTATGATGAGGTATCATCGGGTTACTAAGGCACGAGAATTTATAAATAAGTGTTTTTCTCCTCATTTTACATCTCCTACAATCTTCTAACTCATTTAACAATTCAACTAGAATTTGAACACTTTGCATCTTATAATCAAGCATCTATCAAGCATTCAAGAGAAACCATTGACATATCTTTAAATTTTCTTCAACAAGGGTTTGGTAATTTTATAGTATTTGCATGTTATTTTTTTCTTATTCTCCTCCATTTCATTATTTCATTAAGGGTTTGATTACCAAAGTCGGATTTCACCAAGGCAAATTCCTATAACCTAACCCTTAACCATTTTTCCCCTTTTGCATGTGTGTTTGCAGAATTGTGTATACAAATTTGACAAGCATTTAGGTGTTGAAAAGTGGACAAGAAGTCAACAAAGTGTTTCAAGTCAACTATATCTTAATTCAAGCTTGGAGAAGACTTTCTGCCTGTTTTCTATAGATTTTCCTTTAGCAACCTGACAAGCAGAAATCCTTAGATCTAGTGCTATAGAATTGTCTCCTGATTTCTCAAAATTTTGGGAGAGGACTAATTCACCATCTCTGGTGAATGAGTCCCACCTTAAGGCTGAAAATATAGATTTTGTCAGATTCTGGATCTTGACACTTAGAAACGAGTTTCTGATAGTTTTCATCAGAAGCAAGACTAATTCGTCATCAATGGCAAATGAGTCCCACTAGTGTTTTTTTGTGATTTTAGATAGCATTCAAAAGATTCCAGATTCTCTAATCTCTAACCAAGTGCACTTGGACTCACCCCTTTTGTCTTTTGTTTTGCATTTGTTCAGTCAGGTAAGTGCACAAAGTTGAGTCCACGAAATGTGGAAGTTTTTTTCCTTAACCAAAAAATTGAAATCGACATCAAGGAAAAGGGATCCCGATTTAAATAAATGAGATTCCAATTTTTAAAAATCAAGATCCCGAGCTTGACATGAAACGGGATCCCATTTCCCATAGGATTCTGAACCAATGGAAATAGAACGAGATCTCGATTTATATTGATATTTTTTTTTTTTAGAAAATAGATTTCACCGCTCAGTGGACGGGACCCCGAGTACTGGCGACAGTGACCCCCACGATCAGGAACAGGTACCCACCTACATGCCATCTTTTTGCATTTTTCTATTTTGAATTGAAATTTTGAAAGAAATAAATTAATTTAGCATTTTTTAACTATTATAGTAGAATTGAATAATTGTAAAAATAGACAAAAAAATGCAATGAAACCTAAATGTTTTTTAATAAAAATGAAAAAATGAACCTTGAATTGTGTTTTAGAAACAAAATTCAACTTTTGAAACCTAAATTGTTTGATTAAACCCAAAAATTGATTTTGAAAACCC
The DNA here is from genome assembly GCA_007258455.2 of Sequoia sempervirens. NCBI lineage: Eukaryota > Viridiplantae > Streptophyta > Pinopsida > Cupressales > Cupressaceae > Sequoia > Sequoia sempervirens. The sequence goes on from VDFB02105785.1 coordinate 171,366,429, forward strand.
TAATTGAAACAAAACAAAAAATTGCATTTCAAAACCCTAGAAATCAAAATGAAATAAAACATTGCATTTACAAATCCAAATCAAGCTTTTTGAAACCTTGAATTCAAATCAAACGAAAAAAATTGAATTTGAAAACCCTAGTTTGAATTTAAATGAAAAAATTGCATTAAAAACCCTAATTGTTTAAAATTGAAACCCTAAATTGAATTGGAACAAAAAAAATTGTTAAAACCCTAAATTGGAATTGAACAAATAATTTTGATTTTGAAAACTAGGTAATTTCGAGCTCAAAAAAAATCATTCGCATTGCTTAAATGTTTTAAATTTTATTTGCTTTAGATGGAAAAAACAATATATATTAAACTTTAGTTTCAATATTAAATTATAATTAGATTAGAAATTGATATGTTAAAGAATAGTTAAAATTCATAAATTTTATCTTGATGTTTGTTTGCAAATTTAGTTAGCAAATTCGTAAATCTAAACACATACAATCGATTCTAATTGACACTAACTTGCAAGTCTAAATTATGCCAAGGGCCACCCAAACTTCACCCTAAGTTTTCTAAACCCTAGACCCTAAACTGTAAAATCTAAACCCATAACACTAAAGCATTTGAAATTTATGAACCCTAGACCCTAATCTTTCATTGGACATACCTAAAATTATGTAGGTCAATGTCAAGAATGGGTCTATTTGGTAGATTTATGAAAACTATTTTGAATATCTAGAATGCCATAAAAGTATAATTATAGCAATTCTAGTTGGAAACACTTGGGTACATATATATCATATGAAATTTAAATCTAGGAGGGTGTCTATTATATAGGAGAGTTGATAATACATGGAAAGAGGTTTGTATGGGAATATATGTATTAAGAAAAACATACCACATGACCTCTATAGGATTTTTAAGATGTGATCCTAGATAATCATCCACCCATCCTCAATCATAATGGATTCTTTAGCAATTAAGAGAGATTCAATAACCATAAAATTGCCTATATTTTGACACTATATAGATTTATGTGGAAGGATAGAAATGCATCAATAAGGAGACCAAGATGGAACCATTTAACACCTACAAGGTACACCTATTACATGGGAAAGGGAGGAGGTACATGATGATAGTTTGGAGGAACTACATGCTATTATTACAATTTAGAGATCTAGGAGGATGATTCATATAAAATAAATATAATTAAATATTTATATTATTTAATATATTATATTTAATATAATATATTAAATAATATAAATATTTAATATCATAAAATATAATATAAGATTACAATTAAGGATAGGTAATGTTACAATTTACTTGGGGTTTTAATGAGGATTAAGGCTTAAGATTCAATTAGGTTTGTAGTAAATAGTTAGGGTTACAATTAGGAATATATAATAAATATTAATATAATTATAATACAAATATAAATTAAATTAAATATAATATAATATAGGAATACATTTAAGATTAGGTAAAGGTTATAATTTAATTAAGTTTCAATTAGGTTTGCAATTCAATTAGGATATGGTTAGGGGTGGGGATCATTTAGCATTCTATTATTGTTAGAGTATGGGTTACATTTAAGATTATTGTTATTTTTGTGATATGTATAGATTGATTCATTTTTAACATCATGATACTTTTTTTTATTAGAGGGGTAAACACTTTTGACCCAGAGCTAGATGGAACCAATGAGGCTATAGTATGACTAAATTTGGACCTCACTAGACATCTAGATCCCCTTAAGCCATCCTATCACCTTAAATCATAAATCTATTTCTTAATGGGTCCCAATATGACAAATTTCTTAAAGGGGATCAAAGAAGTTCTTAAAATTTGGTGAAGTTGCCCAAGGCAACCAAATTTAACAATAATAAGATCATGCAAGATTATAATATGAATGAGATTTCATGATCTAGGTTGGTCAGTTGAAACAAAGTAGATCTCAATCAACTATTCCACAAGAAAATGTTCTTCACTAACTTGCAAGTTCATTAAATATTCAAGGGGCACTAAAACTTTACCCTAAGTTTTGTAAACCCTAAACTCTGAACTCTAAAATCTAAACCCTAAACACTAGACCATTCATTTTGTCCTACCCAACACCATAAAGTGAAATTTGGTTGTCTTAGGAAAATCCGCCATATTTCATTCCCTTATGCCATGTAATTTTTTCCTAGGATCTTACTACATGTACATCCCCTTAAGTTATCCTATTACCCTAAACCCTAAACTCTAAAGTCTAGACCCTAAACCCTAAAGCCATCATTTTTTTTTAAAGGCTCTTAATGGAATTTGGTTGCCTTGGGAAACTTCACCAAATTTTATTCACTTGAGCCATGTCATTTTCTCCTAATACCTCACTAGACGTAAATCCCCTTAAGCCATCTTGTCACCCTAAATCGTAATTCAATTTTCTTAAGGGGATTAAAGAATTTCTTAAAATTTGGTGATCAAAGTTGCCATCATGATCTAGGTTGGTCAGTTGAAACATTTGAGTAGATCTCAATCAGTTACTATTCCACAAGAAAATGTTCAAATCACTAACTTGCAAGCTCATTAAATATTCCAAATTATAAACCCTAAACCCTAAACACTAAACCATTCATTTTGTCCTACCTAGGATCATAAAGTGAAATTTGGATGTCTTAGGAAAATCCACCATATTTTATTCCCTTTTTCCATGTAATTTTTTCCTATGATCTTACTACATATATCCCCTTAAGTTATCCTATTACCCTAAACCCTAAACTCTAATGTCTAAACCCTAAACCCTAAAGTCATCATTTTTTCTTAGGCTCTTAATGAAATTTGGTTGCCTTAGGCAACTCCACCATATTTCATTCCCTTATGCCATGTAATTTTGTCGTAGGATCTTACTACATATATCCCCTTAAGTTATCATATTACCCTAAACCCTAATCTCTAAAGTCTAAACCCTAAACCCTAAAGCCATCATTTTTTCTTAGGATCTTAATGAAATTTTGTTGCCTTAGGAAACTCCACCATATTTCATTCCCTTATGCCATGTAATTTTTTTCTAGGATCTTACTACATATATCCCCTTAAGTTATCCTATTACCCTAAACCCTAAACTCTAAAGTCTAAACCCTAAACCCTAAAGCCATCACTTTTTCTTAGGATCTTAATGAAATTTGGTTGCCTTAGGCAACACCACCAAATTTCATTCCCTTATGCCATGTAATTTTTTCCTAAGATCTTACTACATATATCCCCTTAAGTTATCCTAAATCCCTAAAACCTAAACTCTAAAGTCTAAACAGTAAACCCTAAAGCCATCATTTTTTCTTAGGCTCTTAATGAAATTTGGTTGCCTTAGGCAACTCCACCAAATTTCATTACCTTATGCCATGTAATTGCTTCCTAGGATCTTGATGCATGTAGATCCCCTTAAGCTATCCTATTACCCTAAACCCTAAAGCCATCATTTTTTCTTTAAAGGCTCTTAATGAAATTTGGTTACCTTGGGAAACTTCACCAAATTTTATTCATTTGAGCCATGCCATTTTCTCCTAGGACCTCACTAGACGTAAGTCCCCTTAAGCCATCCTGTCACCCTAAATTGTAATTTGATTTTCTTAAGGGGTTCTATTATGACATTTCTTAAGGGGATCAAAGAAGTTCTTAAAATTTGGTGATCAAAGTTGCCCAAGGCCCAACCAAATTTAACAATAATAAGAAACTACAAGATTATACAATATCAATAGTTAATAGTATTTTCATTCAAGTAATATGTGCCTTAGTCATATAATCCACCTCCATGCCATCCATCTCCAGCACCTGCACCTCCACCACCTGAAATCAATGAACATGATCTTTTGCAAGCACAAATCAATGCTTTTGCTAGAACCATCCAAGATCAAATCAACATTATTCAAAATGAAGAATGTGTCGTACCTCCTGTGAGGATGTTCGCATCTAGGATGCAAACCCTTGTTGATGTTTTCAAGGCTATGGATGGGATCGTAGATGAGCATCGACAATGGCTAGAGGAGAGGATAACTCCTGATTTTGAAAAGGAAAAACACAAAGAAATGAAGATCTATATAGTAGAGAGCCATAATAGTTTATAAATTAAAACAATGATCTTAAATAGTTATGAATTAATAAATTTGGTGAACGATGGATATTTTGTGTGATGAATTTATAAATTTGGTTCCAAATGGATATTTTTAGTGACATGAATTTATGATTTTGGTTCTAGATGGATATTTTTAGTGACATGGATTTATGAATTTGCTGGAATTTATGAACTTATAATGAATAGTATATAATAGTATATATTTTATGACTATCTACTAGATCATGATTTCTTCTGCTGAAAAATTGTAATATATATATGTGTGTGTGTGTGTTAGAAATAAAATGAGATTTTGTGAATGTTTCAAGTTTATTGTTTAGTATGTATGTGCATGTATTAAAAATTTGCATAATAGTTCTTAAATTTTGAAATTTGTATGTATGTACATAATTTAGTTTAATGATTTGAACGCATGCAAATTATGCATCATATTTTTTATTTTGTACATACATTTATTTTTTAATTTTATATGGACATGATCTTGAGTTGAACAATCAATATATATATATATATATATATATATATATATATATATATATATATATATATGTGCATTTTAATTAAATATATGAGCTTAATATATATATGTTGCTCATCCTATTTCAATTAAATATATGATCTTAATTTTGTATGCACATGGACTATTTTGTATGATTTAATGCAGGTGCACATTTATATCAAGCATATCATGGATGATTTTAACATTGATGATATCATCAATCCACCACCTCAGCCTCCGGATCTGCCCTCCACCTCCACCTCCCCCCCCTCCCTCCCCTCCCCTCCACCTCTCCACCTAATATGCCACCTCCAGCACCTATGGCATCTGATGAGGCTTGCTTGAGAGCATGAATAAATGATCAAGTTGCATCCTTAAAAAATCAAATCAATGCTATGCAGAGTCAAGCATTGATTCATCCACATGTGAGACATTTTACATCTGCAATGCAAAACATTGTTGATTCCATTAGGATGATCAATTTTGATCTTGATAGGCATCGACGAGATAGAGAACAAATGAGACAATTTTATTTTGATGGTCTCTCTTACAAACAAATATTAGACCTTAAAATAATGAAAGCCTATCTAGCCCCCTACTTTCTTGACCCTGTTACTTGACAACCCATTCCACCCAACAAATCTAGAATATCCATGAGGTGGTGCATACATCCGTACATGAGTGCACATTTTTGGGATCGATGGTATATGGTTTTTGATAGTCCCCCACATGCTAATTGGGAGTGCCCATTGTATTTTTGAGAAAATTGTATGTAGAGTTTGTTTTGGAGAAAAAGCCCAATTATTTTTATTTTAGATCATTTCAGGGTGTTAGTGGCGGCATGCCACAACAAAGATTAGGGGAAAGGGTTGATCCCCAATGCCCCGTGCATGTGCAACCCCTTTTTGTTGCTCCCGATCCTCCCATTCATGTACCTATACATCATCAACCTCTGGTCTCAACATTAGGTTCCCTTAGTACACTCGCAGGAGACCTTGATCAGCACGCTTCTGTGATAGAGAGTGGGGAGCATAGAGATGATCATGATGATGGAGGAGTTTTTTATGGAGCTAGTCTGAGTACCACTCTAGGAGTGTCGAGACCCATCCCCCATATATGTACTAGTTGTCATCAAGTATGATATGGACCTAATAAGGCCACACCTAGTTAGGTAGATGGGGAGATTCTGGTGGTTCATCTGGTCACATCAGTTCATTTGTAGAGTTCCTCATAGTAGAACATCACCCTGAGGACACTACGACATAGGTATAAATATGCATCTAGATGTACTTTAATTTTATAATAATTTTTATGGTTGTATATATCAAAGAAAAGTTTGTAATACATTTTAACAATCAAATTGTTTGGTGTACAGATGAAACTAACGATGCAAGGGCAATCATTTGTTCCATGAGTACATACATCGACACTGGTCATCCTTGGCAACCCTTATGGGGTATTTTGATTTTAATTTTTAAAATTATATATGAAATCATAAATTATTTAACTTGAGTTTTAAATTTATAATTGACTCACATATATGTTTCAAATATTCATGTTGGTTTAGGTGAGTCAATCGGCATCCACGTCGATTCCTCCTGAGGGATTGTCAAACACTCCTCCACTATCGAGCGTCATAGATCAGGGGCAAGTACATTCATATTGTAAATTTGTTTAAAGTTTACATTAGTATAGTTACAATTTTATGAGTTTTGAATTCACTAGATATATGAAATGCATGCATGTACACTTGTAAATATTATAAGCGTTAAATGTCTATGTACATGTATGTCTAGGTTGATACCATAATAAGAATGGGGATTGGGCAAACATTTGATGTTGTAGTTACTCGTAAGGCCACTAATTTCCAGGTTGTTTACAAAACTTTCTCCACAAAATGTGCAAACTTGAATATATATGTATATATTAGCCTAATTCAATTGTACATGCTTTAATTTTGATCTTGTAGGACTTTATTAGTGCAACTTTCAGCCCTGACCCAGACATAGTTACACCACTAGGAGGACATGTAGAGCACGTTTCAGATCAAATGGTAATTTAATTTTTTTATTATATTTAAAGTGAATTATAAATTTTTAATTGAATATATACATAATATGATATATTCACATATTCTTTTTCTTTTATAGCATGAGACACATCTTGTAGTTGAGCATGTACAGACAGGTCCTGGAGAAGAGCCTAGTGCACAACCTCAGAATATGGTACAATTAAAATATGATAAATTTTGAATTAAATTGAATTTAAAAAAAAATTGTAGAGTTGTACTTTTAATTTTGAATTTATTTGTTTTGTTTATGTAGATTGATTTAGAGAATTTAGAGGTTTCTTCAGGAACACCAGAGCATCCAGATGTTGATATGGTGGTAATTTAATTTTATGATGGATTATAAATTAAATTTTCATTAAATATTTTTTTATTGACTTACATCTAATTTCATCTTTCTCTTATGTATAGAGTGTTTCAGGTCATCCACATAGTCCACATGGTGTGAAGAGGTCTCTTGATTATAGAGATAGTACATGACCTAGAAACATGTGATTTTATGTGTTATATTTGTTTATTTCATGGACTATATTTCTTGTTTATCATGTACTTGTTGGACTTTATTTCATGTGCACTTAATATATTGGTTTCATGCACTTAATATGTTACATAAATTATGGACTTTATTATTGTTTGAAATTTTAATTTACACATGTACATTTATGCATTTTATGTTCATAGTCAAGACATTAATATAGGACATTAATGTGAAATTTAGTGAAGACTTCATAATTGTATTATATTATGAATAACATACTTTGAGTCAAGTAAATCTTCATATTGTATCCTAAATACAATCCTGATCCTTTTTCACAAATTAATGTTGATATTAAGGAAAAAAGTACTATATAACTCCCTTACACTTTGTTCACATGAATACATAATTTTTTTTATGATATTATCACAATGAATTCATGTTCATTTTGAATGTTTATAAAATTCATAATAATTTATTCCCCATGATATTCTTATTACCTTATGATTTAAGAATCTTGTCCCTAATATCATTAGACACTAGATTTGGATAGTTTAATATTCCATTAAAAAATAGTTTTCTATGTCTCTTAAGGCCTAATGAGGAATAACTATTTGTTATCTTTAAAAAATTACTTCTAAATTATTCCCTTATTTAGTGTTGTGTACATTTAACTTATATGCTTACTTTTTATTGATATAAAACTTGATGATACTATTATCACCTTTGGTTATAGATATTAAGTCTTGAATTTTGGTGTCCATGTTGCATTTGTTAATCTTGATATGCAATCTAAACCTACCATGACTCATATATATATATATATATATATATCTTTAAGTTCATCCATCATGGCTAACCTTTGCTATATGTGTTTTAAAATATTTTTATTATTTTGTTGATCGTATGCATGTGCATCTTGAAATTAAGTTTCATGTTCAAAACCAACATAGGAATGTGTAGAAGTATTGAATAATATATAATTAGGATTTATTCTATTATGATCATCAACAATCAAAATTTCTACTTATACATTATATATTTGTTCCTCAGTTTTTTCCTGTTATGTTTCTTGGCTTCTATAATCAAACTATAGTGATTCTTATCCTAGTCCTAAAATACAATTAGTAGAATAATTTTAGGTTTAATCTTCTTTTCAATGAACAACAAGATATTTTCCTTCTAATGTATTAATTTTAATTTTATGAGAGAAAATTTATGTGGATTTACCTACTTATTTAGTTGAACTATAAATTGAATTTTACCTCATTGTTGGTGCACTTGGAATTCCTATACCATGTGAATATCATGGATATCACCATTCTTTGTTATTTTATTCTTTAATTTTTCCTTAACTAGATTGACAAATAAATTCATTGCTCTAAACTCTTAAGAAAATAAAATTATTTATAGTGAAAAAATCTAACAAGGTATTGATATAATTAGCTAATGTACATATTTATAAAATGACACCATTAGTTTCTCACTAGTAATGGAAAAAAGTGTTGGTACTAAAAATTAAGGAAAGAGGTAATCATTAGAAAAAATATAAATTATGATAACATGAGAATGTGTATATGTAAAATGATTGTAACCATTAGGTGATGAATATGTAGTGTACACACATGATAAATTTTAAAAATGATGAATATGGAGCTCAATCCAAAGGAAAATTAATTTCATCATTGTTTCCCCCATTTAGAATATCATGATTGTGTGTAGTGTATTAAAAATAAATAAAAGTCTTGCCTCCATGTGTCAATAACAAGAAAAAAAATAGAATATCAAATAAATTATGTACATAAGAAATAGAAATATGACCCACAAAATTTTCCCTGTGAATTAAGGTTAGGGTTATAGGATAAAGCTTTGGTTAAAGGTTAGGATTAGGACACAATTAGAGTTAGGGTTAGGTTTCAATTAGGGTTAGATACAACAAGGCTTAGGGATAGGATTAATTTTAGGACAGGGTAAGGGTTCAATAAGGGTTGGGTTCTAATAATGGTTAGGGTTAGGGTTCAATTAGTATTACAGTTAGAATCAGGGTTCAATTCTAACTCTAATTAAAATTCTAATCCTAACCCTAACAATACCATAGAAGATTAGAGAATAAAAGCATTAATAAATACTATAAATAATAGTTCATCTAACACTAATTTATAAGTTGTCAAAACAAATAATGGCGTCTTAAAAAGTCTAAAGGGGTCATAATAGAGCGTCTTAAGGGGGTGTCTAAAGGGGTCATAATAGAACATGTTAATTAAGGGGACGTCTAAAAGGGTCATAATGTCTTAAGGGGATGTCTTAAGGGGTTATAATATGTCTTAAGGGGATGTCTAAAGGGGTCATAATAGAATGTGTTAATTAAGGGGATGTCTTAAGGGGGGGATGTCTAAAGGGGTCATAATAGATTATGTTAATTAAGGGGATGTCTAAAGGGTCATAATAGAACATCTTAAGGGATGTCTTAAGGGATCATAATACACTAAATATATAAAATATTGATTTGATACATAGAAGTACATAGAGTATGTTTAATTTTGTAAGTATGTATGTACATATATGTCATCTCAAAATGATGTTTACAAAATTTGGATATGCCATCTCAAGAACATCTCAAACTCGTGGCTAGAATGTAGTAGGTCTTCACACTACCTAATATCAAAAAGGTACAAGAAATATCAATGAAATCATCAAAACATACATATTTTAATTTATATAATACTATCTATATGTACAAAACTCAAGTACCTGCATTTAAAAGTATTCCACACATGTTTATAGGTTGAATCCAGGCATCCTCTCCTTTTTGTTTCAAAGTATGAGATCAATGCAATGATGGCTTTAGAATATAGAAAATGACAATAAATCAATTTCAACTATTAATGTCCAATAAATATCAATATTTAATCAAAACATGTATTTAAATATAATTTAACTGATAATTACCTATTTTTACCAAGTATTCCATGTTGTCTAGGTTGAATTTGCATGGACTAGAACCTTTTTGTGATTATGCCTTAAGGATATATAAAAGAACAATTTAAATCAATTTCAACTAATAACACACTTGACCAATGTCGAAACATGTATTTAATGTATTTAAAAGGACAAAATAAAACTAAAACTATATTTACCTGTATTTACTTAATCCATTGTACCATCTGCATCCTCTCTTTTTTGCAATGCATATATGATTGCCTCATGCTCTTCCATAAAAATTGACCCTAGCAATTTTTTTGAAGGTCTTCCATGATACCGCTCTAGTTTCATATTTGTTGCCACCACCAAATGTGAAGAATGAATAATTTTTTTATGTGTTTCATAGTCTTCGAATGTAGGTAGACCATTCTTTCTTTTCAAGTATTTCCATAGCCAAGTGCCAACAACCACCACCGATCCTATTGGAAAACATGTTCAAAAACCATCATCAAATAACTTCTCAAAATTTACTTAAGGGGATCAAAGACTTGTTCTAAAAAATTGCTTAAGGGGATTAAAACTTGTTATCAAAATTTGATTAAGGAGGTGTCTTAAGGGGATCACCATACCTGTTGGATAATGAAAGCCATCATCATCTTCTTGAGGTGTTAACAACTTATGTTTAGTTTCCACACAATGAGCCAACCAATATTCTATTTGCTCTTCATTCCCCTCAGGTGCAATAATTGCATACACATGTCCTGCCAACAAAATTCGATTTAATAACTTGTGCATATCCATATAACTAATTTAGTATTAAAAAATAACTTAATAAAGAAAAATAAAATGAAATAAATTAAATTAAAATTACCTTCTTGTACAAGGTTTGAAACACGATCATAATCTTCAGATGCAAACAATTGATCATTTTCTTCAATAGTTCTTTCATATTGATTATGTGCTTCTATAGGTGTCAATGATCTTTGCTCCCATTGTTCAACCCATTCTTTATTTTTGCAAGCTTCCCAATCTCTTGAGATACAAAAATGGCAAAAACATGCAAGCTCCCTTATCCAAATAGTCCATGTGCTTGCTGTCACACTCCTAAATGAATGCCATTTAGTAGATCTACTAATTGTCTCACAATCAACTCTAGATACAATGTTCTCTTCTTCCACCAACCAAAAGAATCAATGAACTGTAGAGTAATCACTCGAACGAGGTGAAAATAATCTTCTATTACACCAATCCACAATATCATGTGTATTTTTCAATTTTACTAAATCCTCAAATTTTAATTGTTCTCTAGCAAGAATTCTTTTGACACACACACCAGCTCCATCATGTTCTCCTTTACCATGCCCAACTTTAGAAAAACTCCATAGATGTTGGACATTAAGTTCCTTGTGAACCCTACTTAACCAATAGAACATTCTAGCATTTTTGAACTGCCCCGTATAATTATCTGACCATATGAGGTGTTCTTTCATATGGATTCCTTTTTCTCTTAAATTTCTATAAAATATACTAAAACAATATTGAACAAACTCTGATGAGTGTAAACAATTGTCACTCAAATAAAAATGATACTCCCTCAAAACTTTTCTATCATCCTCAGTGCTATCATTTGCATGTCTATAAACAATATGGACAAACATAGCTACTTGCACTGAATTATAATATTGAGATTGAATTTCCTCTTGCAAAGAGAGAGTATAATTCTCTGCAAAATCAACCACTAAAATTATAGTACCAATTGGAAATGTGTTTCTACATGCGCGAAATTGGCCATCAAGCCGTCAAGCATGTTCAGAGTACATAACATATTTTGGTACAATTTTATTATTAAATTCACTCATAAATGCATGCACACTAACTTTTTTTTAACTAAATCACAACGCTTTCCTATTTTTCCATCTTTTAAAGAATAGTGAACATTCCTAAATCTTTTGATGTCTACTAATTGTTGTCCAAAATCATGATCAACACTTTCATGTAAACAAATTCTTAAAAATGAAAGATTTTCACAGTTAATGCATTATCCAGAAATACAAGAACTCAAATAAAATAATTTATCATTAGATTTTTCACAAAACAAACCTGAAATAAACTCTCTTATTGCTTTAGGTGGCATATCAATACCACAATCCTGTATAATCATGTTAGAATGCAAGGTACAATGTATATATCAAAAAACATCATAAAAAAAATGAAATTGAACATGTATTTTACAACAACAAGATATTTGTTGCTTATTAATTTTTACATACAAGGGTTTACATTTTTCAAAAGACCTTTGACTTATTTTAATATTATAAGGTAACACTGAATCGCTACAAAATTTTCTATAAAATTTAGTTTGTGTTGTATCTAATAGGTGTTTTGGGTGACGATCGCGAACTTTGGACCCCACCCTTAATTTTAAAACATCTCTAGCATTAGATGAAACCATAGTATTATCATGACAATATTTTTTGATCAAAGATTTAATTTCAACATTCAATCTTATATCAAACCTTGGTAGTCGTCCACTAAAACTCTAACATTGATTGATAGGATCATTTTCTATACTTTCTCTTCTTTTTGCCACTCTTAATAATGTTTTAGGATGTATTTTTAAAAATTCACTAATATTGTTTACCATTCTTTTATTCAAAGTTGTCTTATTAAATATAGCAGTAGTTATAGCTCTTCTTGCTGTGTTTTTATCTTTAGATTGACTATTTTTCACAATAGATTGAATGGCACTAGCAACAGTAGACATAGCATGTTTTAATGATTGATCTTTTCTTTTTGGTTTAACATAAAAGCCTAACCTTTTCATTACTTTCCCCATATTTTTGGATTCTCATCAATTGCATCACTAGTTGACATTAAAATGCAATTTTTTTATGATAAAAGAATTTGGTGTATATTCTATTCACATGTGTTCTTATTTGCCTCCAAGAAATTTGACCATGAAGATTATCGAAAACACCACTTCCAATTTTTAAAAAAGTATTTTCATTAAATTCAACATCACATTCTAGATTTTCATCTTCATTTTCATCAACAAAACGATTTTCATTTTCATTTTCATTTTCTTTTTCATCAACAAAACGGTTTTCATTTTCATTTTCATCTTTATTTTCATCAACAAAACGGTTTTCATTTTCATTTTCATCAACAAAATGGTTTTCATTTACATTTTCATCTTCATTTTCATCAATAAAACGGTTTTCATTTTCATTTTCATCAACAAAATGATTTTCATTTTCATTTTCATTTTCATCAAAAATATAGGTTCTTTTTTCATTTTCAAGAAAATGGTCATTTTGATTTTCATTTGCAACAAAAGATTTTTCTTTTTTGTTTTCAACAAATTCTATAAAAGTTTCATCTCTTTGAATATAGTCAATGTCAACATCATTAAGTCCAGCATCTTGTAAAACTTCTACATACAAATTTACCATTTCACTAACATGTGGATTTGAAGACATACCTGGATTTTTGCATATTGAAACATTCTCCTTAACATTCAAAGAGGGATTTGAAGACATAGTAGGACTTGTTTTTATAATCATATTCTTCTCCAAATTGACTCCTTGCAAATTAGCTTTATCTACAACTATGGTATCTTCAATGTTTTCATCTTCAATAGTTGTTGAATTGGTCACTCCACCATCGTTCATTGATTTCATTCTCATTCATCTTTGTCTTTATCTTTGTCTCTCTTTTTCTCTATTTGCTTCAACTTCTTGAGGAGTCAATGTCTTTCTTCTCTTATTACAAGCTTTATCTCCCATAATTATAAAATTATCAAGCACAAATGAATGTTAATAGTGAAATACTTCAAAATATTCAATCCAAATTGGAAGTTGAATACCTATTCGGACAAAATTCTTCCTCTTGTGTTCCTCAAAACAAGTAGAAAACTACCACAATTCCACTTTAAAAATTGTTTTCTTCATGCTTCCTTTGAAAAATTCAATCCATATTGCAAATTGAAACCTTTTGTTCCTCCAAACAAACACAAAAATAACACAATTTCACTTCAAAAATGGTGTAGATGATGCTCCCTTTGATAAAATAAATCAAAAATCAAATTCACCACTTGTAAATACAATAACTTATGAAAAATAATTCATTTTTAGTGCTCTCGGTCGTACATGTGAAGTTGCAAAGTTGAAGACTTCATAGTAATTTTGCTAAGTGTATTTAAATAAATAAAATGGGATCTCGTTTATAAAATGAGATCCCTCTTACTATAAAATGGAATCCCGATTATAAAACAGGATCCCATTTATTAATAAGTGGGATCCCGCTCTATAATTGGGATCCCATTCACCGACATTGAATGTCGGAGTTGTTGTGAAGGTAATGGGATCCCATTTCATAAACGGGATCTCGTTCCATTCACAACAGTCTGAATATTGTCAGATGGGTATGAGATCCCGATTATAATATGGGATCTCGTTTATTAAGGGATCCCGTTTATTAATAAACGAGATCCCATATTATAATCAAGATCCCTTTTTTAACTTATAATTTTGTTTTGCATCGTGGTCGGGTTTTTTCCAAGGTTGGTTTGGGAAAAGCATTGGAAGTTCAAACCTAGGCTTTCAACCTGGTTTGACCTGCAAATTGAAGGCCCTAACAATGTCAAAGAAAAATACCGACTTTGGACATATGGCTGACGACCTTTTTTGTAGAATTTTCTGACGAAATTAAAATCCATTTTAGATGAAACAATGCAGATCTAAATATGTAATTTGTTTTGCAATTGAATTATTTTTTCTATTTTTCAATTAATTTCTAATGAAACTAGTCCATAAACTTGAATTATCACGTTTTTTTAGTATTTTAATAACTTTTGATCAACATAACATTTTGACGAACGGATTGTACAAGAACAAACTTCAGACAATTCTTTTCAATTTGAAAAAAAAATAAAAAAATAATAATTTTATGTCATCTTATGCGTGTCGTACACAACAATTTTTCAAAATGACAAATATGCCTAATAAAAATTTAATAAAAAAAATATTCAATAAAAAAATACAAAAAAATATTGAAAACAAGCTTCAGTGAATCACAAATCTTTTCCCAAAAATATTTTGAAAAATATGATAATTTAGGTAAAAATATGGATGTTGTACACATTCATGGTATGGTTAAAAACAATGACTTTTAAATAGTGGTTTTTAGAAACGCCTATTGAAAATCAATTTTTACAATGTAGGTATTGAAATAAATTACATATTTGGAAACTAGACTCCAAGTACTACATTTTATGATTAGTGACTTTTTTGAAGATTCCATCTCTAAGTGCTTCAAATTTTAAGGTCAAATGTGTCAAATGCTGAAAATAAGGGAAAACACTTCCACTTTTTTGCCAAAAAGTGGACTCAACTTCTTGCACACACCCATTCATAATTCATTGTTTTCATATCACATTATATTTTCCAACATTACATAAATGTTAGATTTTGCATACATAATCATTCAATTAGTTCATATAACTGCACTTAGATCTTTCCATTTAGTTCAAATAACATCATACATTACATAATTTGAGTGAACCTAGTGAGACTTTTGGCCCTACTTTCTCCTTGTAGGTGAAACACCCTAGAAGTGCTAGAAAGGTCTAAGGTGCCAAAAATATACTATTCGATTTGATATATTGATTGCACTTGTATCATAACATAGGATAGAAATAGGTTCATCATATAATATTTTGATATCCTTCAATGTATACTTCATCCACAATGCTTGTGTGCAACAAAATGTTGTTGGAATGTACTCTACCTCTATAGTAGCTAATGACATTGAATCTTCTTACTCAACCATGAAACCAATTTGCTTCCAAGAAAGAAATCACCTCTTGTTTAACTTATTTTTTCATCCACACATCCTACCCAATCTACATCTGTATAGGTACTTAAAGAGAAATCAATATCTTTTGGATACCACAAACCATAGTCTATAGTACCTTGCAAATATTTGAATATCTTCTTTACTACTCCCACATGTGATTCTCTAGAATCTTCTTGAAATCTAGACACAAGACAAACTACATGCATGATATCTAATCTAGTAGCAGTTAGATATAGCAGCCCAGCAATCATTAATTTGCACTTTATTTGATTAGTCTTATGTGATTCATTATTTTTTTCTCAACTTGCAACCAATAACCATAAAAGTACATAACAATTTAGGTCCTTCCATTCCAAACGTCTTTAGCATTTCCTTGACATACTTTGACAATGTGAAATGAATATTCATTTTTCTATCTTACAAATTTGTAGCCTAAGGAAGAAATTCATCTCCCCAAACATATACATATCAAACTCTTTTTGCATCAAGAATTCAATTCTCTTGAACATACTTTCATTTCTCCCAAAGATTATTATCATCAATATACACAACCTTAATCAAAATTTGATCCTTCTTGACTTTAAAGTAAAGATTTCTATCTATGGTACCTTTATTGAATCCCTACTACAAGTGCCTATCCAATCTTGCATACCAAGCTCTGAGAGCTTGCTTGAGTCCATATAATTCCTTCTTCAATCTACAAACCTTATTAGGATTATCTAATAACTAAAATCCTTCTAGTTGTTCAATGCATACGTCTTCTTCTAACTCACCATTCAAGAATGAAAACTTCACATTCATTTGATAAACATCAAAATCATTATGTGTTGCAAATTCGTAAAAAATCCTAATGGCCTCCATTCTTTCCATTAAAGAAAATGTATCCTAAAAATCTATTCCTTCCACTTGTGACTCGCCTTTGTACAAAGTTCTAGCCTTATTTCTGAAAAATTCTCCATTCTCATCTAGCTTGTTCTAGAATAATCTTTTGTAAGAGAGGGGGACCAACCACGTCAAGGATCTAGGTCATGGAGAGCCAAGAGTAGAGTGGGTATGTGTAGGATCATGATGGGCCAAAAGTGGCAATGTGTAAGTGATATGATGGCCCATGTGGCTGATAACTTTTTTTTACCCGAAATTGATGAAACGAAAAGGGTTTTTAAAGGAGATTCTCAGCTTTCCACCAATATAAATTATGCTTGACTTTGAATTTAATAAATAATTATTATTCGTTTTCTATTTGAATTACAACTAAAGTCCTAATTGATAGGGTTATTGAAAAACATCTATAGCTTCCAAATGGTATCACATTTTTTTAATTTGAAGCATGCATCACATTTTATACTTTTCCTACTATAGATTAAAAAAAAATGAATTTCATAAAGTTTTGACCAAGTTGAGGTGGTTAGACATACAATTTTTTATATTTTTAAAAAGTTGTAATAAGAAATTCATAATTAATTATTTACATGGAAAAAAATTACAAAAAAAAAGTATCACATTAGGACATGAGTCCTCTACTTGTATCTAAAATCTTATAAAAAAATATTATGATTTTATTATGGTTACGGTGGTTAGACAGACACTTCTTATTTTTTCCCTGAAATTTCATTACTACTACATTAAAATTTCAAATTTTCACCAAATAGATTTATTTAATTTTTAAATAAACCTAGTAGTTTAGAAACTGCATTCAATTTGATACAGATTCTATTCTTACATATTTTTGAAATAATATGGATAACTTATTCAAATTTTTATGTGAATTTTCCTAACTCTGATTTTTCTACATGTTT
The DNA here is from genome assembly GCA_007258455.2 of Sequoia sempervirens. Lineage (NCBI taxonomy): Eukaryota > Viridiplantae > Streptophyta > Pinopsida > Cupressales > Cupressaceae > Sequoia > Sequoia sempervirens. The sequence continues at coordinate 171,384,155 of VDFB02105785.1, forward strand.
TGCCACTTACAGGCTTGTTTTTTCCATTATGATCCTACACATACCCAAGTGTTTCCCTAACTTACCTCACTCTAATAGATGTTTTGGGATGAGGATCGAGAATGAAGAGCATTGTCAAGTGCTTATGTCACTCTAAAGACCCAAAAATCTAGTTGGGGTTACACTAGCTAGCTTTTGGAGTTTGAAGTGCACCTTAGACAACTCTCTATCTGAGGATGATAGTGTGAGTCTATATGATAGCGTGGTGTGCTAGTATCTCTCTAGTGCTCTAGTGTTTGTATGGTTAGAAAATAAGAAGTATAATAAGGAAAAGACTAGAAACCTATTGATAGCCTAGCTAATTGATTTTAACAAACTAAACAAAATAATAAAGTATGAGAAGTAAATGAAAAGATGATAAATCAAGTAAATAAAAGCTAGGATGATGAATATTATCTAGTAAAGGCACTAGTTCGCCAATGAGCTCCAAGAATACATTCACCTACACACAAGAAAGAGGGGAAAATTGTTTGGGAGCCCTGTATAGGGGTTTTCCTCATTCAAACCCTCGCTTTGGTGTTTCCACCTCCACAAACAACTAGAAAAGCAATGGAGTAGAAAATACGATAAAGGAAATGAAAGAGAGATTGTTGAACACTACAAAACAATACCATGCTACTCAATCAAACCAAAAAAGGCAAAGTGAAGAGTTACCACCTCCACCCAAAGGCTCTCAAGTCCAACGAAGGGAGATTGCAAGTAACGAAATTGGAAAAGTCAGTACAACCATAATGGTGATGAAGGGAGGACTCACAAGACTCCAAGATCACAACTTCCATGGCAGTCTCATGTGTAAGAGTTAGGTTGATGGAGTATCAAGCTATGAAAATGCTAGTAGAATGCTTCAAGAGTTTGCATAAGAGATACCAAAGTGTGGAGAAAATAGAGTGAAATTGTTAGAGAGATTGAATGATTGTGTAGAAGATGAAGTTAAGTGAAAATGGATGGATTTGAAGGCCAAAAGGAGTTGTTTTTAGTCAGTTGGTCACATAGAGGCATTAAAATTTGACCCCAATCAGGTGTGTAACATCCCTATAGACTCCAAAGATAGGAATTTTTTAGGTACAACAGAGTATCACATAGACATCCATGCATCATGCTCATGTCCCTGATAAAAAATTTCCTCACTGACACACAAAACACATGCCAAGTGGATGGAAGGTAGGTGAGTGATGTGGAGTTTTTTCTTTAGATTCTATTTTCTAAGGTGAGGGTATACAAAAGGGGAATTTATGCAAGGGGTGAAAATTCACTCCTATATAGTTTTCCCCCACTTTAGTGAGAATGAGTATCGATGAGTGTTCAGTAAAGTAGATTGAAGAGTTAGACATGTATACCTGAACTATCAAGGAAGTAGACAACAATCTAGAGAACTCGAAAGTGCAAGGTAGGAAAAGGACTCCACAATTACTCACTCTTGAGGAGGTTCAAACTAAAGGACTTAATATCTCCATGGAACTTCAAAGTTGCAAAAAGTGCAATGAAGGACCTTAGACTAATGATGGAGAAATTGCAAAGGATCTAAGTGTTTTGCAAGCCTATAGACCTACAAAGAAGGCATTCCCCCAAGTACTCTCTCATAAAGGAAGCCTAGTGAAAGGGGACTCCATAGAGTCAAACTAGAAAGTGGCTTCATAGGTGCACCTGAAAAACAACATGTTAATCCGTAGATAAAACATGTTATAAAATATAAAAAGAACCATGTAGGAAGATAAGTAGACAGTCACATAGATAGTCAAAAATTTGGAAGGTTTTCAAAGGGGTCCCTCAAGAACCCTTCAAAAGAAGAGGTTTCCACTCAAGGGACACACTATTTGAAATTGTAAGAATGTTTTCTACGAATCAATTCACCATCAAGGAATCCTTTCAAAATATGGTCACTTCATCAAGGAATTCAAAAGGAATAAAATTCCCCTTTGCGAGGGGAAGGTCAAGGTTTCTCCCATAGGAAAATATGCTGCCTCCTTAGAGGAAATTTCTTCAAATTCTTTTTTTCAAACCCAAGATGAAGGAAACACATTCCACTAGGGGTCCAAGTTTAGAATGTGATTTTTTGAAAAAAAATTCAAGGAATTTCTAGAAAAGAGTCATTGGCTATGAATGCATTTTCTAAAAGTCAAAACATTGTGAAGGTGACGTTGTCGTACACATGAGGGAAAACTAAAGAAAAGAAGAGAGAAATATAAAAGAGAGAAAGAGAAATAGTGACATTACGAACAAGACACATAGGGGTGATATGATATTTCAAGGTTAGAGTTGCTCATAAATATAAAAGTATATTAATAGTATATAGATGAACCATCATCAACCCCCTACTATTAGATCAAGTGAAGAATGTACAAGAAGAAAAAGTAAAAATAAAAAATTGGGTCAACTTGGAAGGGAAGCCTAAATGTCCCTAACACTTTTCATCATCCCCAATTCATCGAAAATCAATACACATAATAAAGGAAGAATGATGGAACAAATAGAGGTTCAAGTTTTACAATGCATAATCACTCTTCTATCCAAGCACCTACAAGGGTGACAAGGGTCATTCAGGAACACATAATACAAGCAAAAGGGAACACATCATAGCAAACACACACCTAATCTAAAGGTAAAGAAGAGGCACCCCCTAACACTCATCAACCAAGAGGTAGTCTACTTCCCAATCTAGATCATTATATGAGGAAGGCGAATGAGCCTACAATGGTGGAATATTAAAGGGAGAACCTTATGACCCTCTCGCAACAAGATCCAAGGAAGGAGGCTCTTTGAGGCCTCCTCCACTCGATTCTAGTGGAGAAATGGTTAGTGATTTTGTGAAGATCAATGACAAGGCTAGGAACTCATCCAAAGAGTCAAACATGGACTTCATGGGAGTGCCATGTGTGACTTCAATGGATGGGAAAGGCAGTACCCAAGATTCACTGCTTAGATCATTGAGAGACTCGGGAGAAATGGTGAACTCAGTGGAAGCCATAACTAGCTCTGTTACTAGGATGATGCATGCTAATGTAGGACCACCCTTTGGAGATGGTGGACTCCTCTTACGCCCACCATTGCTGGAAGGTCCAACCTCCACCTTCTTCTTTGTCGGAGGATGTGAACTCCCCATAGACACTTGGCAAGAGGCATAGAGGAGGAGAAAATTAAGGTGAACACCACCAAGGTGTTCGACATGTCCACGAGCTTCTAAGGAAATGGAAATATTTTCAAAAGGGATATCAAAAGAGGCCACTTGACTGGAAAAAAAATGAACACCTACACATTTTGAAGGTTAGGGGTGCTCATTCTCTTAGTAGGAGCTAGAAGTAGAATTGAGTTCAATTGAACCAAGGCAGAGGGGACAAGGGAGGAAGACACAAAGGGAGGCCCTTAAACATGGGTGGTTGGCTCCCCATCTTTCCTCTATAAAGCATCCTACTTAGTAGCCAGACCCTTTCATTGACGCTTATGCTTGCACACAAGCCAGTTTTTGTGACTCTGGGAGCCAAAGGCTGGGAAATGAGAATGGATAGAAGGCTCCTACTCAGCCATAGGGGTGTCTATCTAATGCAGAAGGTATGGGACTTTTGAAAGAACACAAATATTTCAAGGATTACAATGATGCAATATCAAACCATCTTCCAGGCACCCTGATGGAGACAAGCCTCAATAGTGTAGTTATAAACTTGTATGCTTTCCTTATGGACCCAAACCCTTGGAACACTCTTAAGACACTCAAAAAAACTTGTCTTGAATGTTTACAAATCCCCAAACCTCTATCTTAGACAAAACTCCACTTTCTTACCTTGACTAGGCTTCTAGCCCAATTAGGCCTCCAGCAATGGTTTTTTTGACTTTTCACTCAAATTTTCCAAAGGACTCCCCAATATAATGATTTATTCAAGGGTTTTTCATGATGAAACACAACATATCAAAACCCTAGTGGTACTTCTTTTGGATCAAACCTACCAAAATCTGGTGTTTCCTCAAATTTAAGGCCTAATTAGCCCTCTTTTTCAAAGAAACCCTATTCCATTCTTATCCCCTGACTATGATACTTTCAATAGTGTCTTAAAATATCTCAAAACTAAGTATTTTCAAGATTTTAGGATTCTATGACACCTTTAATACTCCTAAACACAAAACCCTCAATAAATGGCTCCAAAACTAGGGCTTTTTAGTTACCAACCTTCCAAACACTTCTAGAACCTTTTCTCTAAATTTTGGTCATTAGATCAACATACTTAATGAATCCAAACTCAAAAAAATTCCCATTTTTTGGGTAGAACTCCCACTGCTATACCTTAGCTTCCATTTTCAAGCACTTTGCCTTGTGACAACTCAGTGTACACCTTGATATTCTTCCTTCCTGCACATTAGCTTGTTAATATGGTATGGTACACATTAAATATGATCTGTTTCACAAGTTACAGTCACAATCTCCCATGAAATGGATCATTCATTTATTAAGACTCTCAAAATCAATGAAAAATTAGTATTTTCCTTGAGACAATCAGTAGCTCATCAAAAGAACACAAGAAAATACAAAAAAATAGAAGTTCTATTGACTTTTCTGAGAATAGTCCATACAAAAATTGTACTAGCAACCCAACCTCCATACAAATGAATTCTCTAGCTTTGTAGAACCTTTCCCCAACTGATCCAACCATTTTGGGGCATGTGCAGGATCATCATGGAAATTAGAGCCCCTTAAGTGGCAAAAAGTTAAGAAAAATCAGTGTTAGGTAACTTTGATGTAAAAATTTGAATAAGTTATCTATATTATTTCAAAAATATGTAAGAATAGAATCCATATAAAATTGAATGTAGTTTCTAAACTACTAGGTTTATTTAAAAATAAATAAAATCTATTTGGTGAAAATTTGAAATTTCAATGCAGTAGTACTTAAATTTCAGGGAAAAAATAAGTAGGTGTCTGTCTGACCACCCTAACCATAATAAAATGATAATATTTTTTTATAAGATTTTATATATAAGTAGATGACTCATTTATGAATATGATGCATATTTTTTTAAAAAAAAATTCCAAGTAAATAATTAATTATGATTTTTTTATTACAACTTTTAAAAAATATAAAAAATCATATGTCTGATCACCTTAACTTGTTCAAAACTTCATGAAATTTATTTTTTATTTTTTTAATCCTATAGTATGCTAAGCATATAATGTGATGCATGTTTTGGATTCAAAAAATGTGATACCATTTGAAAGTTATAGATGTTTTTCAAATCATCCTATCGATCAAGACTTTAGTCATAATTCTAATAGAAAATGAATAATAATTATTTATTAAATTCAAACTAAAGCATAATTTATATTGGTGGAAATTTGAGAATCTCCTCTAAAAACTCTTTTCATTTCATCAATTTTTGGTTAAAAAAAAGTCACCAGCCACATACCCTACAAATACCCATAATATTGCCACCTTTTGGCCCATCATGATCCTGCACATACCCTTTGGATTGATTTCAATGCATAACTATTGTAAAACCTCAAAAAACCTACTTACCCGCCCAAAGTTGGATTTCAAAATTTTGAATTTCCAACTTCTTATTTTATTAATTCCTACTCACTATAAAGCTTCAAAAACTATTACATTTCATCATTCAACCTTATTTGACTTAATTAAAACATTATAGTCCTATTTAAACTCCCATGACACCTTTGGTCCACTTGCAATGCATTTTGGTCCTAGGGTCCTTATCAAGACCCTCAGGACTTTTGACTCCCTTAATGCTTTTACCCATTTCAAAAGCCATTATAGGCTTCAAGATGTCATAATTAATGTTATGAGATTCTTGATAGGTCTTCATGACCCCTGCATTCTCCTGACTCTTGAAGTGTTCCTTGAAGAGCTTAGGTGCCCCTACACCACTATCACAATCGTCTCTAATGGAGGGACAAACTCCTAAATGGGAGTAGGAGGAAGAGGTTGAGAGATAGTGAGGGGAGTCAACTCTAGCACCTTGGCAGTGGGACTCTTCCCATTCACTCCTTTGGGAACAAGAGAGGTAGGAGGTTGTGGAGGCAAAGACATAGAGGATTCCTTGCAAGGACCCTTCCTTCTATCATAAAGGTAGGGCCAAGGTCTAGGATGCAAAATAGGAATGTCTGATATACTAATATTGAATTTACATCAAGTAGGATCCATTAGACATCTTATGTGGAATCCAAGAATGGACATCCAAAACTCTTCTTCAGAAAGAGGAGTAGAAGAGGCACCCTGAGAATAAGGAGACCTCTCCTTTCCCTTTTGGAAAGAGAAGGTAACTTGCTACTGCACTACTTGAGGAGTCACTTTTGGCTATCCCTTGCCCCTAGTCTTATATTTTACATAGTTTCGGTAAAGTAGGTTCATTATCAAGGGAAGTAAACCAATCGGGGTGGGCCAAAAATGATCCAAAGAATAGCCCCAATGGGATACCAATGGCTGATATCTAGTGTCATGCACAACATGAATGACTCCTTCATGTGATAATTTTAATAATTTATGAATGATGGAAGCGATTTTGTTCATAGAAGCTAGCCATGGGATGCTTAACTTCACCCTGAACAAATCAGATTCTAGAATAGTGTCAAAGGTTGCATTCATGGTCCTAGGTCCAACAAGGAAGAAAATAGTTGTCGAGCCAATACGACTTGAGAGAGAGGCCATCGTGCATACAAATCATATAATTTGTTTCTTCATACTCCTCTCTCTACCATGAATTCAACCATAATGTCTCCTTTGTAATAACATTCACATGGCTTGTTGGGTCAACTAGGACCCCTGTCATAATGTTCCCATGGAGGTGATCAGGAATGTAGAGGGGAGAAGGCTTGTTATTCAAGGGCATGTCCTCTGAAGTGAAAATCATATCTGGCAAACTAGTCATAGGCTACGAGGAAGGGGTAACTATTACCATATTAATGTACATTGAAGGCTAAGTGGAAGAATCGAAGAGATCAATAATCAAGTTAGTAGAATGTGATAGAAACATGTTCGTGTAGATCTACAATTCACTATTGGAATTTCCCATTAATTTATTTGCATTTTTTTCATCCCATTGAGGTGAATGCTATCATCATTGATGTGATCCTGTATTTCATGATGTAGGTACATACAACATTTGATATCATTTGCATTAACCCAATGGTACTGATAGAAAGCATTTGCATCATACCAATCAGGGTAAAGTTCCTTGAGAGGTAGAGGGTTTTACAAGGTTATGATCTTATCCTTCAACAACTTTTGGAAGATGGAAGAATAAGATTCTACCAACTTTGTAAACTTTTTGTTGCATCTGAGGCCATTATCATTTTTCATGGTGACTACATTTGCAATAGCCTTACCTTTTCCTAAGATAGATACAATGATTTTCCTTTTGAACAAGAGCGTGAGGAGGATCCCCCAAATTGAGCTACCATTTGTTGATATTCTCATAACATGACACATAGATGCATGAAAGAAGGGTATTTCATAAGGGAAAATTTTTCTTGTGAAGGTCTCTATAGGTTACCTATGAACATGTTTTTCACATCAGAATTGAGCAATGGGTACATGATATGTGAGAAGAGCACTTGATATCATGTTATGAAATCATTTATCTTCTCGCTATCCCCCTGCTTACCTTGAAAAAGATATGAGAAGGTCATCTTCAAACTAATGTTAGCTTGGAAGTGTCAGAGAAACTGATTTACAAGTTGATTAAATTAAAATATAGAATTGTTGGGTAAGGAATAGTACCACTCGAGTGTTGTATCCTTGAGAGATCAAGGAAATAATTTTTCCATCATTGCATCATGATGGAAGAAGTATATACACATCACATAAAGGAAGACACATGTGTTTGTAGGTCCCCTTTGTCACCCTTCTCAAATTTTGGAATCTCCATTCCTTGTGGAAAGGGAGTGCTCGAGATTGCTACCAAAAAATGGGCTATGTTAGAAGAAAGGATGAAAGATAGGCTAGGTAGAGACTTGGGAAATGCTTGCCAACTAGTTTTGTATTGGGCCTATGTTTTGAAGAAGGGCATTCAAAATAGGGTCAAAAGATGACAAAGGACTAGTGGGACCTCCAAAACCACTGCCACTAGAACCACCTTTGGAGCCACTGTTGTAACCACCGCCAGAGACACCACCACTGGTAGGGCCTCCACTAGAGCTACCTTCACTACTAAAACCACCACAATGACCCCCACCAAAGCCTCCTCTACCAGTACCATCTCCGCTACCAAAACCACCTTTACTCATTCCACTAGATTCCCCACAGCCACGGGCAGTAGAAGCCTAGGTGAAACAAAACCCAAGTGGTGTTTTACTCACCTTGAGAGTGTTAGGCCTTTGAGAAGTAGAAGATACACTAATCAAGGGCCCTATTTTATCCATGCATATGGTCACGGTGGGCATTGAAAAACCTATTTTTCTTTCATAGGCATCAATCACTTCCCCTCAGGTGGTACCTGATTTAGGCCTCTATGAAGGGATATAAGCTTCAGTTAGATCAGCTAGGCCTTGTAGAAAATATATTCTTGTTCAATCCTTCCCTAAAAAAAGTCTCACCTCACCAGTAAGCCTAGTGGCTCTCACCATACTCATTACTTTCTCTAAATGATTTACAAGGTCTAGCAATCTATTATATAAAGTCATAAGGTTTTCCATAGGAATATGCACAACATCATCCTTGTCTATGGATGAAACCATAGGAGATGGTGGATGGGTAGGCACATGAGTTGTTTCTTCTGTGAAACCCATCTCATCAACATAACTTGTGGGAAAACTACTAGTATAGTCAATAGCTATACCTGTCGAAAAACTACAGGTGAAACTACAAGTGACCTTTGTATTTTCCATGGGTAATTGTCACATGCTTCTCTTAACAATGTACCCAAAAGTTGTGGACTGGGTTGTGATGCTCATAAGCCTTCACAACACTTAGGGTTACAACAATCACCAAGTACAAGGGAAAAGTCTCAACATCGGTGAATGGATAGACATTGTTCATGTTAGGTTCACCAAAAATGTAAGAGAGGGGGACCAACCATGTCAAGGCTCCAAGTCATGGAGATTCGAGAGTGGAGAGCTGCCCTAACTTACCTCACTCTAACAAATGTTTTAGGATGAAGACCAAGAATGAAGAGCACTATCAAGTACTTCTATCACTCTGTAGAATCAAAAATCTATTTGGGGCTAGATGATCTAGTTTTTGGAGTCTAAACCACATAGGTCAAATAGCTCTCTATCTACGAATGTTAGTGCGGGTCAAGGACAATAGTGCAGTATGCTAGTATCTCTCTAGTGCATTGGAATTTGTACAGTCAAAAAATGAGAAGTACAGTAAGGAAAATACTATAAACCTATTGACATCATAGCTAATTGATTTTAATGAAATAAATAGAATAATAAAGTACAAGAAGTAACTGTTGGATGATAAATATAGTAGATAAAATCTATGGTGATGAATATTATCTCACAAAGGTGTTAGTTTTCTAACAAGCTCCATACATACATTCACCTACACAAAAGAAGGAGAGGAAAACTGTTGGGGCTATATAGGGGTTTTCCTTAGTCAAACCCCCACTTTGGTGTTCCCAACTCCACGGATAGCCAAAAAAGCAATGAAGTAGAAAATACAATTAAGGAAATGAAAGAGATATTGTTGAACACTACAAAACAATAATATGATACTCAATGAAACCAAAAAAAGGGAGAGTGAAGTGTTACCACCTCCACCCAAAGGCTCTCAAGGCCAATGATAAATTTTCTTTAAGTTCTTATACTAATGTTGATGGGGCAGGATGTGTGGATGATTGGATAATTATTAGTGGAAGTGCATTTTTTTCTTGAGTGATAGATTGGTATCTTGGTTCAGTATGAAGCAGGACTCAATGTCCTTATCCATAACAAAATTTGAGCATATTGTTGTAGCAACTTGGTGCACCCAGATGATTTAGATGAAGCAAAGCTTGAAGGATATAAAGGTGGTTTATGATGAACCCATTCCCATATTGTGTGATTATACTAGTTGAATTAACATTTCCAAGAATTTGATGATGCATTCAAAGACCAAACATATTTCTATCTGGTATCACTTTCTAAGGGAAAATGATGTAGAGAAAGAAGTTGGATTAGAGTATGTTCCTACTAAGGATTAGAGTGTAGATATCTTCACTAAGGAACTTTTAAAGGATACTTTTTAGTATCTTTGGAAGAAGTTAGGGGCTATTATTCTAACTATATGAATAGATGGTGCATCCATCCAAGGGGAGAAATTCATGTCATATCATTCTCTCTTGGATTGATGTGTGCTACCTCTTAGGAGGAGTAGGTAGTTGATTTGTTGTTGTTGATAGAGGGAGCATGTATAGTTGTGCAGTCAATCAAAGGTGGAGAATTTGATGATGATTTAATTAAAGACCTTGGCACTTTCTCCTTGATGTCAAAGGGGCAGAATGTGCAAGTATGTGAACTTTCCACCAATGCCAAAGGGGTATATTGTTGCACATATGTCTCACCCTTTTTTTTCATTAACATATAATTAATTTGACTATCATTGATGTATTATGGTGTGCCAATAATGATGTTTATTATGTTCATGGTAGGATTTCATGCATTTTTTGATGTCAAGTAAAGTAGTATTGAGTATGTTTATTGTTAGTAGAGATGATATCATGATGAAATATTTTGATGAGGATTAGAAGCATTAAGATTAGGATTAGAAGCATTAATATGAGGACTAGAAGAAATGATGATAGTTGGAGAGATGTTGTTGATGGTCTCTAGTATGTTGTATGCTAGACTATTGATCCTATGAAACTATGTTTTGCTTCTAGGAAGTTCTAGTCTTCACAAGTTGTAGAAAATTTCTACTACAAGAATTTGATATGTCAAACTATTTGAGATAATTCTTTGCATTCCTCTATATTTCAAGATTTGTTCTTGCAGTTTGGGATTCAGTATTTTTTATTTTTTGGATGTTGCACTCTATTTTTATGTCACCAGTGTTGTTGAGGAGGTTTTTGGTAATTAAAGTGTGTTAGCAATTTTTTTGTTTGTCAGGATTGGTCTGAAAAATGCTCTGCATTTCTCTGCATTGATGTTTCTACTCCTGTAACTTTGTGAATATTCTCTTAGCTATTGTGTAGTGTCATGGTTTATATTTCATGGGTTGAAGTATACTGGAAGTTGGTTTTCTAATGTTCTATCTCATGGTTATGTATTATGTTCTTCTAGAGTGAAGTGATTTATTTATTTTTTGGTTTGTTTTGGATGTTTATGGCATGATAATGTGAAAAGTGATGCTTGAAATAGCACTATGTTGGATGTTCATGGAATGTATCTTTATGGTCTACACATCAATGGTTGATTTGTTTGGTGCCACATATTATTTTGAGTTAATTTTTTTGGTAACTTATGGGTGTCCAATTGATAGAGAATTTTATCTTGCTTTAGGCTAGATGTGCTTGAGGGTCTACAATAGCATTTGATTTTTCTTAAGATGTATTTGGTTCCTAACCTATCATGTTAAGAAGTGCATTGAATAAATTCAATTGAAGCTATGTTTTTGGGCTGATTGGCAATGTGCTACACATTTCCTTGTTGCCAACTTGTGATATTGTGCACTAGATTGTATGTTGTTTGGGGTCACATTGGAAGATTTAATAAGTTTATTTTGGTCCTCTATATCTCCTAGATATGATTGCATTATGTTTTTGTGGTTGAATTGTTGGAATTCTCATTTGTATTCTACTCTTGCTCACCTAATTGATGTTTTGTGATCTTATAGAGGATATAAATAAAATATCAAATTAGTTGCAAGTTGATAAAGTGTATGGTTGTGTATGAGTATGGCTTGGTGAAGTAAGTTATCAAAAATAAGAGTCACATGTGCTTTAAAACCTTAGTCAATAGAGTGTATTGTTGAAAAATGTCGTAATTCCATATTTTCATGTATAGTACTATCAGACAATGAGTCTCTTAGTAGGTCCTTGTAAATTGCATATTTCCTTAGGGTTGTGCTCCTTAGGCTACAAGTAAAATTTGTATCTTTCCCTAAGGTTGTGCACCTTGGCCTACAAGTCCTTTAGGGAGCAATGTGCTTCCTTAGATAGTGATCCTTAAAACAAATTGTAATTTTGTAAGTAATGAGCTTCCTATATTAAGAGGTTTTTCTTCGTAGTTTTTCCCTTCTTGGTTTTTCCATGCAAATATGGTGCCATCTCTTGCATGTGTGTTTATTTCATTATCTTTCATTTATATTGATTTGATTAAGTTTTGTTCATCTAATTATAAGTGGTTGATCCTATTAAAAGAATAAATTTCCATACTAATGAAGGGTTTATGATCTAAATGGGTTAATTTTCTTGTAGATATCAATTTACTCCCCCTCTCAATATCTGAGTGTGTTCAACACTATATATATGTTCTGAGAAGACAAAGTGTGAATAGGAATTGGAAAAATATTCTTAATAATGGAATGTGGTAAAGATCAACTTTTGAGAGATCAACATTGAATGCAAATGAGACTAGGAAGGAGAATATTTGAATGTAAATGAGAAAGTGTATTTCAAAAGTAGTGAGATGAAGGAAACAAAGCTTATTGAAGCATATGTATATGTGAATTTACTAAAGGTAGTGATATGGAGGTAACAAAAGTGTTGATATATTCCAATTATATTTTGAGGTTGTCAACCTTTGTTTTAAGTGTTGTATGGAGTAGGAAGTAGTGAACTTAATTTCATTAAAGACCATTAAAAGACCATTAAAACCTAATGTAAAATTCTTTTTATTTATGAGGCTATATTTGGACAGTAGGTCAAAATAGCTTGCTCACTATGGTTATTCCCTTGTAGGATTTTTCATGTAAATTTGATGCTATGGTTATATGCATTTGTGTTCTTCTACTTGTCATGATTTAATTGGTAATTTCTAATGACTATAAAAAAATTGATTAAGTACTAATTTATCCCCCTTAGTAAATTTGTGTGTTCAACAATTAGAAGATAATGAAGGGATAAGATTTTTAATAGTAGGTCAAAATAAATGTTTGAGTAGAAGCTTCCATTTCACATAAGTGTATAACATCAAGTTTATCCTTGATTGTGATCACCTCATTGTTAGTACCAAATTTCACTCAATGATTCAAAGTAGAAGTAAATACTCCTAAATCATGAATCCATGGTCTTCCAAAGAGGATGAACATACATGGTAATGGTCATGGAATAACATATACAAGGGTGGGTACACTAATGGGTCCCAAGCTTAAAGACAAGATTACCATGCCTAAATCTTATTGATCGGTGTTATCAAACCCATAGATGTACAAGGAAGAAGTATCATGGGAGGTTGAAACAACTTTAATTTTATGCAAAAAATTAATGCTACATACATAAGTATCAAACTAGTATTAATGAGAGCACATTTAATGGAAATATTATTTATATAAACTATCATCATTAAAGGATCCACTTACTTTTTTATTTCTATAGGCAGGAGATCGTGCAGATGGAATGTAATATTTGATGAATCTGCACGAATATGATCTATTAATGCATTAACATCTATCAACCTAGAAAAAGAAGGAAAAAGGATATTTTGCAAGGATTCCTAAAGCATACCTTTGTAAATTAGAGCAATCTAAAGAAAATCCCAAAGTGATATCTTGGAAGGATTAACATGAAGTTGTTCAACAAGATCATGCTCACTCAATTTCTTAGCTATGGGTGTAGATACTTAAGGAAGGCTTGGTTGGGAAGGTGATAAAGAACAAGGTTTATTAACATTTTTTTATTCCTTCTAGTATTATAGGTATGGGATATCACACTATAAGAGGGAGCCTTAGGTTGCATGAATCTCATGTAGAGGTCTAGCATATCATTTCTGATAGGGACCCCATGAATAGAATGAATTATTTTATGAGATGGACTAGTTGGAGTCACATAAATGACCAATTTGTTAGTCATTTGAGGGGCAACAAAGACTATAACTATATTTACAGATTCCTTGACTTGAGAAAAATAATATTTTAATGAATAATTTTTCAAGTAACATATTTTTGAGGAGGGGATGCCTCTAAGAATTTTTCATAGTGTTGTATGGTTGTAAGTTAAACTATGGCATAAGATATATTTTGTTTCGAATTTGATGTAAGTCATCTATTTTATGTGATCTATTATGTAATGAATAAATCATATTTGGCTTCCAAAATTGATCATTTTGCTTGATGTATCTCAGTAGATTAGTTTATTAGAAGTTTCTACTTCATGTACATGCTCTTGAGGACTTATTTAGCATATTTAGCAAGAAAACTCTGAAACACAAAAGATGGAATACAAAACCAAAGAAAAATTAGACCTAAAAACTAAGTGAAAACAAATCAGCAAAGTGGCGGCCTAGGGACCATGTGTCTTTAAAATGAAGGGGTCACTTTATATTTTTCGGTTAGTATTCATCCATAAAGTGAAAAAGTTATAACTTAAGTAAATAGTGCTCACTTTTTATGAATAGTATTTTTCAATGAAAAATTATAAAAAGCAAGAAGATAAGTTTGACCCTCTCATGCTTTGATTTATTTTCTTTCTTTGGCTTGAGAGTTGGGAGTTTAGGGAAGAGGGAGTCTAGGGTTTCCTGATTTCTGCAGTGGGTGAGCCTAGAGGGGGCTTTCTTTTCATTTATGAGTAGCTTGAGTGTGTGAAATACCACTTTAAGGTTGCTGGTATGAATTTGTATGCAATTTTTTTGTGACTTTAGGAGTTGTTGGCTAAGTTAAGAGCTAATTTTCTAAGTAGAGATTGCTACCATAGACTCCATCCTTCATTTTACAAGAGATGTTCATGTTTTTGGAGTTTTTGCAACTGATTTGTGCAGCTATAGCTAGCTATCCCATTCATGAGGGTTTCATCATCCAAAGAAAAAGAAACACCTCTTTCTTGAGGCTGCAAATTGTCCATAAAGGGGTACCCTAGCTATAGAAGGCTTTCTATTCTAGATTTAGAGTGGTGAAATTTGTATCCTGAGAAGGGAGAGCATTTCATTGGGGTTTGTCACTATAGAAAATCACTATTCACAGTGTTGTTTGGCTGCAAGTAAAATGGGTATGTTATGTATTGAGTCTAAATTTGATGTTAAGCATCTTTTTATATCTCCAATAATGTAATGAAATAAAGAAAATATTTAACTTCTAGATTGAGTAATATCCATCAAATTGTGTAATCAATTGTTTGTTGTTCAAGTTTCATCATATTTATTTATATGCATGGTATCTATTTGGCATTTGTAAACCAACTACAAACGGAAAAAAAGAACACATCACAAGAAAACAAAAATTAGACCTATAAAACTCAATGAAAACAAAATGGTAGAGTGGTGGAACACTACAGTGGTATTAGAGTGGTTTCCTACCAACATGTTCAATAAGTTTCAACTACAGTTCAGAAGTTTTAGTTGAACATGGCTATTTCCTAGAAGTAGTGGGACAAGAATGTGAAAAATCTTAAACAAAGCTTAAAAGAGTTGGAAGAAATAAATAAATTTTTTTCAAACCCTACAACCTTAGTCAAAGTGACAAGGTATGTAGCATCCATCTTTAGGTCTACATCATAGAACGAAGAGAAGAAGAAACAAGAGGTCACTACAGTATCCAGAAGCCTTTACGATGAATTCTCAGTAGTTAATGACTAGCATACATCTGATTCTTTGGAGAGAAAAAATCAAAGCTTAGAAGATCAGCTTGTTGATGATGACATTGAACTTTCTAAGGCAGCCATAGGGGAAAAGTACTTGAGTCCTTTTGAAGATGAAGAAGAGTTAGAACATGAGGGTGATGGGCCTAAACAAAATGTTGAAGGTAACTTTCATATTTTTGATAATCCACTTTTTGAGATAGAAGTTGATATGTCCCATGTTAACCCACTTTATGAGGTAGAGTTGTAGGATGATTATATTGAGGGACATGCGCATGAAGAAAGGGCCCCACATGATACCAATGAGGGTTTTGAGCTCCCTAAATTTTTTGAATCAACAATTGTTGATGAGACTTTTGATCATTTTGAAGATGTCAATTTAGTTTATGTGCAAGGATCATCAAATCATGAATCACATAGGTCTAATTTACAGGATCAAAGGCACAAACTATCTTTTGATTGCACTGTTGTTAGTGATGAGCCATTGATAGAGTTTGGAGTATTTTACCATGACTCCATAGCGAGAAGTACTCATCACTTCTCTTTTAGTCCACACATGGAGGATTTGTTGACGCTTCAGTGTGGATTGACTCAAAGTGTATACCATCCATTTTGGGATGGAGAGTTACCATCTTCAGTAGATGGAACTAGTGGCTACAAGTACCCGACTCAGTTGTTGGTGGGTGAGTGCTTGTAGGATCAGTATTTAGTTTTCCATCATGTTGATGTGTATCCAACAAGGTTTATTTCTTCTTTGCCTCAAAGGATACAAGTGGACATAGGGTTATAGAGGGATTATAATGTTAGTAGGCATAATGGCGCAAGTGGATAACACTGCCTTTATCTCTTGGGTTTAGGCTGGAGGGAAAGTAATGATCTCCCCTGGAAAGTAGGGAAAGTCCATCCACCCACATGGAGGAGCGTAGACTAGTTGGGAGGCGAGAAGGATGTTGGATTGTTCAAAAGGCCTTCCAGAAGGTAACTATAGTTGGTGGTTGGCCTAACAAATGAAAGAAAGCTCTTTCCTAGTTGGCTTTGCCTAACATTCGCTAACATGAGAAGCCATCCTTCACTGGTTCATCGGGTAGTTGAATTCTAATTAGTCTATTGAGGGAGGTAGGTTCTAACATTAGTCTAATTGGAAGGCAAGACCTAAGAAGAAGCTAGTTGATGCAAAAAATGGAAGGAAGGAAGCTAAACAAATGTCAAAACTGGATGGAAGGTCTGGAAGGAATACTAATTTCTAATCGGGGGGGCCCTACCCCCTTCCCTACTGTGTGAACTGTATCCCTACCATGTGAACTATATGCCTCCCCTCTTCATATTGTTCTAGTTTGGCCCTCCCCTCTGAATGAATATTGTAGTTTGGTTGGAGCTCCGAAAGGAAGTAACGAGTTCAACAACTCTAATACGTTCAACCGGGAATAAAGAAAGAAAGGGCGAGAATGGAAACTGGCTTAGCTCCTCGCTCGTAGGGGTGAACTGGTGTGCCTCAAGTTTCCATCCATTAGGTAGTCCATCCACTGATGAGCATCTGTTTAGGATCTCATTTTTAGCTTTCAAGAAAGGAAGGAAAGTAGCTGGACCAAACCGAGGGTTAGAAAATCCAAATTAATTGGTTAGTTTGGCTAAGAACAATAATGGTTGATTAGTTTGGCTGATAATGATAATAGGGTAGGGGGTCATTCACCCTCTTTCTCAGGATGTTGTATTGTTACCAGGGGGTGTGGGTAGTCCTAGAGAACTGTTACCAGGGGCCCCAATAGGCCTTCATTGGATTGTTCGGCTCCTCCACCCTACTATTCTAAGGGGAACCCTCGGCCCTACTATTCTAAGGGGAAATGTTATCTCCTCCCTAGGGATGTTACGTAGATAATCTGGTGTTGACTGGATAGCCCCTACTATTGTATGGGCCCTGCCGAATAGTAGGGGCTGGAACATAGGAGGCCCCTACTATTCTAAGGGGTGGAGTAACATGGGCGAAGATTATGGAGAGATTTTGTGTAGCAAATGCTTCCAGATATTCTTACCTCCTCATTATGGATGGATGTGAGTTCTATTTATATTAGGATCCAGGTGGAGATAGAGTTAGCATTGCCATTTGGGTGGGTCCCAGTGTATTGCTTCACCACTTCTGGTATGGTGGAGTTAGGATCAGTGTTGAGAGCACCTTGAATAATACCTAGAGAAAACTCATTCTTTCACAATGAAGATTAGCTCGTAGCTTGCAACAATATGAAGATTACATTTCAAGATGAACCTTATCACAAAGAAAACATGAGAGACTTGGTTTAGTATCCAAAGGTCTCTATGATGTGTTTGGGTTAAAAGGTGATAAGTCGGCAAAGAATTACCTACAATCTATAGATGGACATGGGATTGAAACTGAAGTTTTTGTTGATAAGGAAATCTTACAACATGAAAATAGTATAGTGAAATCCCAGAATGATATTCACAACACTCAAGAAGTTGTTATCGGCACTGATAATAGCTATGATTTTCATGACAATAGTGATGAAACTTTGCATTAATAGGAGAGGATAGTGATTTTACCAGGGGATGATGTTTCTACGGAGTTGTCACATGTTAGTACTTGATATTTGGGCACTAATTATGCAATTTATGGTGACGCTTCATGCCAAAATGAGTCTAGTTTTTCATATCAGACCATAGGAAACAAATCAGAAAATTTATTGAAGGGCAATGAATCCCAAGATCATGAGATGGGTGGATGTGCAGATGCTTTGGAAGGAGAAGTGTGCAAATATATTGACAAAATGATAGCTTCAATAATATATGTTGAGCCATCCTATGAGGAACATAGCAGCAATACCCAAGTTGTTTATATTGTGTGTGAAGTTTATAGCATACACGATGTTGCTTATCAGTTAGTGAGTGATGATGATTTAGTCTCATATCATAGTACAACTTCTAAATTAGAGAACTTGTATGGGAGTGATAAGTTCTAGGATCCTCATCATGTGATAGGGAAACTTAAGGTTAATGAAAGTATGTTTTCCATGACCATAGAGAATTTTGATGTTGTTCGTTAGATGTTGGCTACTTTAGGTGGGAGCACTCGTATGACAAATGGGCACAATGATAGTATTTTATCCTTTGCGTAGTTTCATGCACTTTGAGAGGCAGTTGGAATTATGAAACAAAATTACCTACAACTACTTGTGGATAGAGATTTCCTTCTTGAGTGGGGTTGCATCTATCATAAGGCATTGAAGGGAAAAGAAGAGGAGGTTGATGAGTTCACTTATGAGTTAGAGATGACTATGGATTCTTTGAAGAGCACTCAATTGGCCTTCAAAGAGTCAGAGTCACATGTCGAGGATCTTATCATGGTATCGAGTTTGGCACAGTCTTCACCCTCTTCCGATATAGTTTAGGTTTCCATGGCAGTAGTTGGTGAAGAACATATGTCAATAGATTGTGGTTGTGAGTAGGTTGAGGATGTGGTTACTACATCCATCACAGTTTCAAGCGTAGTTGATATACATGGAATGAGTGTATTGGTTGAGAGTTGCAGAGAGCCATGTGTTGCACCAGGTTCTCCTAAGTTTAGTCCCATGACACGTGATGTAGAATAGATTATCAATAGCTCTTGTGACATGGTAGTTGACTCTCTAAAGAGTTATGTGTCAACTCATGACACTACTTCATCCACTTCACAGGAGATATGCAGAGCAACATCTAGTTGGTAGATTGGTTCTTATGTTGATTTTTTTCCCTCTCCTAGAAGCAAATTAGTCATTTCTTTCCATACAATTTATTATGATTGGTAGCTTTATGAGCCAATTTAGGAGTACAATTCAATGTATTGCTCTAGGGACTCAGAGATGGATGATTCAAATCCACACAGAGTGATTGCTCAATTTGTAAATAATCCCTTATTTGATTTTGAGAGTGGTTTGATCTATGATAATCCACTCTTCGAGCTAGAAGCCGATCATAGTCCTGATACTACTTCAAGGTTCAATGATAATCGTAGTGTTTGGGATCATCCTAGTGCATCAGGATTCCAAATAGAGCTCACAAAGGAGTTTAATAGTGTGTACAAGGTGAGGAATGCTTACAATTTGGCCTTTGGTCCACCTATACATGATTATTATTTGATGCACAATTCTTGTGCATAGGGTGATTCTCTTGGTGCAGTCCAGGGGAGTAACTCCTTACTATGTCTAGAGTTCCATCTTTAGAAGATGGGACTAGAGGCTACAAGTACCCAACTCAGTTGTTTGCAAGGGATTCCTTGCAAGGAAAATAGTCAATTATCCATCATGTTGATATGTATCTGGCAGGGTTTGCTACTTTAATGTCACAAGTATTCCATACAGATATATGGTTATAGGGTGATTATGGTGTCAGTGGACATGATGGTTTGATTGGTCATCACTTCCATGGGTGTTTTGGAGAGACTGTAGAGAGATGTTGTGTTGCGGATGTTTCTAGATATTTTTGTTTCTTCATGACAAATGGATGTGAATTCAGGTTCTATACGGATTCAAGTGGTGATAGGTCTGGCACTGCAGTTTGGATGGGTTATGATAGGTTGCTTCACCATTTTCAGCATGGTGAAGTTGTGATTAGATTTGTACAAAGGAAGTTAGAGGTTATCAGACATGGCAGACTTCCATTCTGGGGTTGGGATCTAGGGATATTTTGCACAGTTTTGTTTATGTTGGTGCTTCAAGAGTTAGTTAGAGATGCATGGGACATTTCACGGTTCTTGTTTTGGGCCTTCCAAGGAGTGACGTTTCTTTGTAGTAGAGATTGCTTGGGGACAAGCAATTTCAAGGAGGGTGGACTGTAATGTTCCCTTTTTAACAAGCATCAAAGTTGGGGGATTACCCTATTTCTTGACCCTCGTAGGCTAATGGGGTTATATAGAGAGTCCCTTGTGATGGTCACTTGGTCGTCTAATTGTAGTGTTGATCTCTGAAGTATGGTGGCAAGGTGAATTATTGCGTTTGGCATGATATTTGTGCTTAAATTTATGGTACTCACCTTTTATTTCATCAGCTTTGGCCTAGGGATCATGTGTCTTTAAAATGAAGGGGTCACTTTATATTGTTTAGTTACTATCCATCAATAAATTGAAAAAGTTATAACTTAAGTGAATAGTGCTCACTTTTTATGAATAGTGGTTTTCAATGAAAAATTATAAAAAGCAAGAGGAGAAGTTTGACCCTCTCATGCTTTGAGTTATTTTCTTGATTGGCTTGAGAGTTGGGAGTTTGGGGAAGAGGGAGACTAGGGTTTCCTGATTTCTGTAGTGGGTGAGCCTAGAGGGGGCTTGGTTTTCATTTATGAGTAGCTTAAGGGTGTGAAATACCACTTTAAGGTTGTTGGTCTAAATTTGTCTGCAAATTTTTGGTGACTTTAGGAGCTATTGGCTAAGTTAAGAGCAGATTTTCTGAGTAGAGATTGTTTCCATAGACTCCATCCTTCATTTCATAGGAGTTGTTCACATTTTGGGTGTTTTTGGGACTGATTTGTGTAGCTATAACCAACTGTCCCATTCATGAGGGTTTCATCATCTAAAGAAAAAGAAACGCCTCTTTCTTGAGGCTGCAAACTATCCATAAAGGGGCACCCTAGCTATAGAAGGTTTTCCATTCTAGATTTAGAGTGGAGAAATTTGATTTCCAAGAAGGGAGAGCATTTCATTGGGGTTTTTCACTGTAGAAAATCACTATTCACAGTGTTGTTTGGCTGCAAGTAAAATAGGTATGTTATGTATTGAGTCTAAATATGATGTTAAGAATCTTTGTATATCTCCAATCATGTAATGAAATAAAGAAAATATTTAGCTCCTAGATTGAGTAATATCAATCAAATTGTGTAATTAGTTGTTTGTTGTTCAAGTTTCATCATATTTATTTATATGCATGGTATCTATTTGGCATTTGCAAACCAACTAAAATTTGAAAATAAGAACACATCACAAGAAAACAAAAATCAGACCTATACTCAATGAAAACAAATCAGCAAAGTTGTGGAACACTACACCCACCCCATTTTTACCCCCTCAAATCTATAGTCCTAAAAGGTAGGGGCTGCTATTTTCCAAGAAAAAATTCCAATTGATCATGTAGCAATTTTTTTTGCTTCGTGGAACCCCTTGGTCCTTAAAAGTAAATCCTGAAGCCCCTCCATGGGACCCCATCCTTAGCATGAGTAAATCACGCACTATTAGAATACCTAGAAACCCTTGGAATCTAGAAAGGGTGTCAAATTTGAAGTTGTTCCATTTTTCCCTTTCCCGATCCCATAAAATGGGAAATACTAACAAAACTATCAGTCAATGTCAATTGTCCTCCATCCTTTTGCATACTCTATGACCCATTAATTTTAGAAAGTAGATTAATCCCTCTCAGAAAGGGACTGCCATGAAAGGCCATCACTAAGATCTTGCATGTGCCTACTACCTTCTCACTCTAAAAATTGGGGCAAGTGTTGCAACTACAGTCATGGTAGACAAAGAACTGCAAGCCATTGTGAAAGTGACAACAATGGCTATGGTAAAACCATTCATCCCAACTCCCCCACAGACAATGTTCCTTTCTAGTCTCGATCTCTTTTTACTGCCATTTAGTAACAGCCAGAGGTTTCTCTTCTACACACTTTCTCCCACAAATGATTACTCTTCAATAATAGAAACCTTGAAGAAAAGTCTCTCTAAGTAGTTATGGTGTATTTTTATCCACTAGCAGTTCACTTGAGAGATCGTGAATTCAGCAGACCAGAGATCGATTGTAACAGTGGAGGAGTGGAATTTATAGAGGCAAGCATCAACATACACTTACAAGACTTGGAAAAAGATGGGTTTCAGCGCAAGCCCTTTTTCTGAAAGCTTGTTCATGAGGTCAATGATTTTGCGGATGAATGTTACAATAAACCCCTTCTGTCAATACAGGTATATGTTTTGTCCTTCAAGAAAATATTATCAATTTTTTTCTACAATGTATTAAAGAATGATGAGTGTTTTAGGTTACAACTTTTGAGGGAGGCGAGATATGCATTATAACCACCATTCATCATGTTATGGTGGATAGAAATTCGTTTTGAATTTCATGACATCATGGGAAGACTATAACAGAAGCATCTCCATTCCCAAGTTTCCTCAACATGATAGAGAAATTCTCAAACGAGGAAAGACGAATCCCATTTCAATTTCCTTCAAAGCCCATGAGATAGTAAGAAATGGGATTATAGGGGCCAATATTTTCAAGTTTATACCTAACTATTTATAGCTAGACCAAATGAAAACATCTGGTAGCTGGAACATGGAAAAGAGAAAAGAGGCTCTCCAAAAATGGGGGATAGAAAGAGGGAAACAAAAGTGGTTTACTCAACGTTCTATTTTATAGAAGACATAATACGAGAGTTGAAACAACAAAGCAGGGCTATGAGTTCTTTTGTTGTAGTGGCCATGCAATTTTGGAGATGCGAATGAGGGCCTGCAACCTGCCACATAAAGAGGTCATTTATTTCTTAGTGTTGGCTAATTGTAGGGAACGTATTAAGCCACCTCTGCTTCCAACCTTTTTTAGAAACTGCTTATCTATGGGTGTGGTGCAGAATTTTGCCAACACACTCATCAATGCCCACATCTCCTTCATCGTAGATGTTATCCAACAGCTCATCAAATCTTGCACTAAGGAAGCACAGATCAATCATCCAATTGATTGAGCCGAATTTCCAAACAGAAATTTGCTAACTTTACTAGGATAAGCTAGATCGAAATATGAAACTAACATGGTAAGTTCTCCAAGATTTCCTATGTACAAGATGGAATATGGATGGGGCAAGCCTTGGGATGTGCAGATGTAAGACATGAAGGAAATCAAAAGCATGATTTTGACATGTTCAAAGAATGAGGATAAAATCATTCTTGTCTCCACCTGCCTTCCTCAGCACCAGAGGGACTTCTTACATCACATTATCTTCTCTGCAAAATTAATTAATCTTGGGATGCCATCAAAGATAAAGATTTATTTTGTTTAAATAATATATGATTAATAAAAATAAAAGTTTTTAACTTGTAGAGGTCAATATCTTGTATTTCTGTGGAATTCGCTTTGATTTACCAAAATTCAACATTTAAGTAAAAGGACATACAATAATAGTAATCAAAGATGAAGGGTATGTGTAGGATCATGATGGGCCAAAAAGTGGCAGTATGATGGGTATGTGGCTGGCGACCTATTTTTTACCCAAAATTGATGAAACAAAAAGGGTTTTTAAAGGAGATTCTCGGCTTTCTACCAATATAAATTATGCTTTACTTTGAATCTAATAAGTAATTATTATTCATTTTTTATTCAAATTATGACTAAAGTTCTGATTGATAGGCTAATTGAAAACATCTATAGCTTTCAAACGGTATCATATTTTTTGAATCCAAAATATGTGTCACATTCTATGCTTTGTATAATATAGGATTAAAAAATAAAAATTGAATTTCATGAAGTTTTGACCAAGTTAAGGTGGTCATTATTGAGTTTTTATATTTTCTAAAATTTGTAATAAAAATCATAATTAATTATTTACTTTGAAAAAAATTACAAAAAAATATGCATCACATTGGGACATGAGTCCTCTACTTATATCTAAGATATTATTAAAAAATATTATCATTTTATTGTGGTTAGGGTGGTCAGACAGACACCTATTTCTTATTTTTTCCCTGAAATTTAAGTACTCTGCATTGAAATTTCAAATTTTCAACAAATAGATATTTTTTCTTTTTAAAAAATCTAGTATTTTAGAAACTACATTCAATTTTCTACAAATTCTATTCTTACATAGTTTTGAAAAAATATAGATAACTTATTCAAAATTTTATGTCCATTTTCCTAACTCTGACTTTTCTAAATTTTTTGCCACTTAAGGCCCTGTTTTTTCCATGATGATCCTACACATATCCTAATCTTTTATTTTATTTCTTCTACTTTTGACATCACCCTAATGCCTAGTAGTAGCATTCCAGTTTCTCGTGAATTCACTTACCTTTTACTAGAAATACCAAAAAAAACTATATCGTCAGTGAATTCTTGATTGTCAGGATGATATTTGATGCTACTTTTATGTCTCTTCATCTTCTCTTACCATTATATGTTTGAATGTATCAATCCAATATCTCAGCCATGTTGGAATTTCTCCCAACTCTTGCCACATCTCTCCTACCTTCCCACAATCTCGCATCCTTTCTCTCTTAGTGTTGTGCAGTAGTGTGGTGACTACCACATACCTGCAGTCATTTCTACTACATTGTGCGGTAGACTGACGACCCCATGGTCCTACAGGTGTCTTCTTTCTCCTCAATGGTGTTGTGGCTAATGTTTCTCCTATTTTTTGTATGGGATTTTAATATTTGAGGGACTTTATTTATATTGATTAGACAGTTAAATCTTTATATGGTTTTGTGTGTAATTTAAGATGAAAATATTTTCCACTTGACGTGAATTAGAAGTTACTGGAGATGTAATTAATGAAATTTAATTCACCTCATTCGCTTGTTGGTGAAGTTTTTCACAGTATTTTTTATGTAATTTTTTTATTATTATTACATAGATTGAATAGAAAAATTGGTAGTGCTCTACAAAAGTAAATTGTGAAGTTAAGCAGTAGCTCTCTTTTATCATATGTTTAAGATTTGAATACATAATACAAAAATTGTATTTTTATTTTTTTGAGTTCTTTGTTTTAGCTTTTTCTAGGTAAATTATTATTATTATTTTTTGTCTGTTCTCTATTACATTCTGGGTTTGGAATTCTCTACCTCTGGCCTTCACATGGTATCATAGTAGAAGGTTATCAGAACTTAAAATTTTCAAAGGGATTTTGAAGGATTTAAAGTTTTCTCAACACAAAGGTTTCAGTGAAAGAATGGCAGCCAGCACAAGGTTGACTAACCCACAAATCCCATAGTTTAATGGGAAAAATTATGATTATTGGGAAATCACCATAAGTGAATTGTTTTGTTCACAAGATTTATGGGAGCTAGTAGAGAATGGATTTCTAGAGCCAACTGATGTAGCAGCGTATAATGTTTTGACTCAAACATAGAAGGATTTATTGAAAGAAAATAGGAAGAAGGACTCAAAAACTCTTTTCTATATTCTCCAAGGAATGCATGAGAGCATTTTTCCAAGGATTGTAGTAGGAACAAGGTCCAGACAAGCATGGGACATACTTCAAACAACTTATCAAGGTATGGAGAAAGTCAAAACAACAAAGCTACAAATACTGAGAAGAGATTTGGAAACTATATATATGAAGGATAATGAATCAATAGATTCATTCTTCATCTAGATCATTGGAATGGTATATCAAATTAGATCACATGGTGAAACACTTGAAGATAGAAGAGTAGTTGAAAATATTCTAAGGAGTATACCCACAAAATTTGAGACAATTGTTGTAACCATAGAGGAAACAAAGGACCTCACACAATTTATAGTTGACGAACTCCATGCATCTATCATTTCTCATGAAGAGAGGTTGATTAGGTTGGAAAACACATCATTGGAGCATGCTTTTAAGTCACAAGCTTCAATCAGTCAAGGAAGAGGCAGAGGAAGAGGAAGAAATTTTTACAGAGGTGGAAGAAGTAGCCCTTCAAACTCAAGTGGAAGAGGCAACAATCAAAGCTCAAGTTAGATTTCTTCACAAAATCAATCACAAGGACAAAGGTATGATAAGTCTCAAATCCAATGTCACTACTGTAAAAATTTTGGGCATTACATGAGTGAGTGTACAAGAAAAAAATGGTATGATTATGGTAAACAAAATGCAAATTTTACAAAAGAAAATAAAAATCAAAAGTCAGAACATACCACAATGTTTTTGGCATGTAATGTTGCACAAGTGAAAAAGATGTTTGGTTTTTAGACTTAGTTTAATACTATCGAAATTGACTACATTTGACAAATGAAAATACTATGTCTATTGCTTTTTGTTTTGCTTTTTAATCATTATCAAACTATTTGATGATGAGATGCCTTGCTATGTCACCCAGGGCTTGAATTTGATGGCCATATGACCGTATTTAGAGATTTTTGTTGTAAAATACAATCAAAATTTTAAGAAGATTGTATTAGATGAAAGAAGATATTTTGGATAGACTTTAAAATTTATATAGAATTATAATGATATATATAATTTATTTATATATAATTTTACTTACACTAAGATATATCATAATTTTTTAAGGGCGCCTTTGAATAGATAAATGTCATTAAAAAATTTGTTGACAGACATGGTTGACCGTCAAATTTAAGCCCGAATGTCACCTCACCTGGAAGCAAATGCTGATAGAAATGCCAGCTATTCCAGGAATTTGAATAAGTTTTGAAATGTTTCCACAATTTCTTTATCTCTGCCTATAACTAGTATTTCTTTTCCTTCTCTTAACTTTGGTATTGACCTTACATCTGGCTGCTATGAAGTATGAAGTATGTAGAAATGAAAACAAATTGCTTGACCACTTCTATAAATACCTTTCTCCATGGAGGAGGCTGAGTTTGGGGCCAATGGAACTGTCTTTCAACAATTCCACATTCCTCGTTATTGCTCTTTTTTCTTCCTCCTACCACAAAAAAGCCAGCTCCAAAGTATGTTTCGTAATGTTATGCCAATCTAAGGTCTCTTCAAGACGAAAAATGGTAAGATTTGGTAATACCATGGAGTTTAGGATTGGCTTCATGAAACGGACCACCCTTCCACTTAAATGCATTTGCAAAGGAAAATGCTACAAATTGTAGATGGTTTCTTTAATAACATAAAAAAATTCAAGATAATAATCGTGACTTAGAATTTGAGACAAAATATGATTACCTTTATAGACCAAATACAAGGTTTAAATGCTGAAATATAGTGACTTGCGAGATCTAGCATTCTTAATCTCTCCATCTTCTCCAGACTCTGTATACCTGGCTACTCCAAAGATGTATCTACCGTCAAAATCTATTAAGATCTACTGATAGGG
This sequence comes from Sequoia sempervirens, assembly GCA_007258455.2. Classification (NCBI taxonomy): domain Eukaryota; kingdom Viridiplantae; phylum Streptophyta; class Pinopsida; order Cupressales; family Cupressaceae; genus Sequoia; species Sequoia sempervirens. The sequence continues at coordinate 171,411,849 of VDFB02105785.1, forward strand.
TGGATGGATACAGATCAACACTAATAAGCAAACATGAACTCAACAATTCATGAATAAGCACACACAAATAAAACACAAGTTGTTGCTCCAAATATTTGTATTGAATTGCTTGCCCAAAAATGGTTTACATCTGCCTCTTATATAGAGTACTTTAGATACATTTAGAATAATCTAGAATATAGGCTGACATATTATTTTACCTTGGCTGACATAAAATAAGTTTCTAGAATTTACCTAACCCTAAACTTCTAGAATTTATCCAACCCTAACCGACATAAAAATAACTTCTAGAACTTTACCAAATTTTACTTTATTCCTAATCTTTAGTCCAACTGGAACCTCTAGAAACTTCCAATTTAATTAATATTTTTACCCTCATTTGAGGGAGAAATTACATTTATGAACACTCCCCCCTAATTTTGACCTCAAATGTTGTTGCATAAATTTCCTTGCTCTTAACTGTTGTCTTTGCAAATCCTTTTCATTGCTTGATTTCTTCATGCCTAATGATTCCTTTGTCTTTGTCCAAGTCTTCAAACTTCAAACCATCTCTACGATCTGTAGATCTCTTTCCTCAACTCTTTTCAACTCTCACCCACTGCTGCGGTAGTCATTCAAACTTCAAATTTTCATAACTTCAAACCTGAAGTCTTCTTCTCTACAAACTCACTATATGTAACTCTCCACCTTCTTTGATGTCTTATCTTTTCATGATTACTATCATCTTCAAACTTATTATCAATTATTCCTTTTGAAAACCTTGCTTGAATGCCATCAACTTTCACTTGTGAACTTTTATACTTAAACAAGTTCTTGATCATACCTGTAATTTTTTGCCAACTCGATTCATAAACCCATCCACAATCTATTTTCATGCAACCTGCCATAGAATCCTTCTTGCATTCTCTGTTCCAACATGTCTTTTCAGAATGACTCTTCAAACCACAAATAATGCAAGGATGTAAGTCCCAACATCTATCCTTCATATGTCCTTTCCCGTTACAATGACAACATTGCACATATTCCATTTCTTCAACAAATTTGGTTACACCTGTATTATTTCCTGTACCTGTCACATATCCAAGACCTTCATGTTTTGGCTCATTATTGTCTTAATTGGTTCTCTCATCCCTTGATCATGCCTTCCTGAACCTTCACCTTTGTATCCCATCCTTTCCATGATCTTTAAACCAACATTTTTTTCATTGTCATTACATCTATAACATTATCATTTTGATAGTTTTTATCACAAACTTCTTCAGAAAAAACACATTTATCAATGCACAAATTCAAATCCTCTGTACTAAAAGAAACATCATGAACCAATTTTGACTTCAGACATTCATTATTTGCAATAAATGATTGATTTAGCTGATTATTTTCTTCTTTCAACAAACAATTCTCCTCTTCTAGTTTCTTCATGTTTTCTTCTAAATCATCAACCAACTTCATTCTTTTTTCCAATTCCTCATTCCTTGTATTAATCTCATCAAACAATTTTAGTTTTTCTTCAAGCTCTTTATTTTTCTCTCTAAGTTTGCACAATTCCTTCACCTGTAAATTATTTATTTGTTCCACAAACTTTAACCTATCCTCTAGCTCTTCAATTGTCTCTGTATAATCACTAATTTCATTTAAAAGATTACATTTTTCTTCCCCCATTTCTTTCCTTAATTTTTCCAATTCTTTTTCTAAGAAATCCTTTTCACATTTTAAACTTGTATTTTCTTTCTTCACCTTTATTAATTCTTCTTCTAAATCTTTTGTTTTCTCTTTCTTGACTCTATCAGCTTTTCCCATTGAATCAAACAAATAAACTTACCTCAATTTTTCTTCTAGAACTTCCTGTGCCTTCCAATATCTTCTTTGATTTCTTCATTAACCAACTTTGTCACTGTAATTTCTACACAAATTTTGGACTTCTTTCTTGCCAACTTCTAAGGACTGCGGCCTCATGTCAATCTCTAATAACTCTGCATTTCATTGGATACCCTTGTTGCAATCTTTCTTCAAACTTCACAAATCATCACTTCCAACAAATTTTTGATACATGTTATCTCACAATTCTTTTTCTGTAAACATAACTTATGTAATCTGAAAATTTCAACAAAAATGTACCAAACCCTAACTAGGGCAACACAGATTTACTATGACAATCCTTTTTGTAATGAAAAAAAAAAATCTTTCATAAATTCTCAAGCCAATGCTCATACCAATCTTTAGCAACACTATAGTCTTCGCTTTGTTGACTTAATTCAAATTTCTACAACTTCCTTTTAACAAATTCTCAAATAAAATAACTCTTTAAAACACATACAATTTACCTTATGGCTGGCAAATTTTCTCCTATATTATTTTTTTATATTGATCTCCTTCAAACTTAAATCTGCAAATTTAAATAGACTCTTCCTTGCCGTGGCTACAACTGCTTCTACAACACCATCAATCAAAAGAATGACAACTTCTAATGTGGACTGTGGCAGCGGCTCCTCCAATAAAAACTTTTGATGCATCTGTGTCCAAACTGAAAATAAAACAACTTCAGGACTCCTTGCTGAGTTTATTCTAAGCGATTTCATTCAATGCTGCAATACTTGTCTGATGACTGTCACAAATGGTGGTAGGAAATTTTCAACCAATCTCTAGACCTATGCTTCGATACCACTTTGATAGGGGTGGATGGATACAAATCAACACTAATAAGCAAACATGAACTCAGCAATTCATGAATAAACACACACAAATAAAACACAAGTTGTTGCTCCAAATATTTGTATTGAATTGCTTGCCCAAAATTTTTTTACATCTGCCTCTTATATAGAGGACTTTAGATACATTTAGAATAATCTAGAATATAGGCTAACATATTATTTTACCTTGGCCAACATAAAATAAGTTTCTAGAATTTACCTAACCCTAAACTTCTAGAATTTATCCAACCCTAACCGACATAAAAATAACTTCTAGAACTTTACCAAATTTTACTTTATTCCTAATCTCTAGTCTAGCTAGAACCTCTAGAAACTTATAATTTAATTAATATTTTTACATCTCATTTGAGGGAGAAATTACATTTCCCAACATCTGCAATGTTCTAAATAATCTATTTTCTTAACTCTGGGGCTACCTTAGATTTCAAAATCTTTCAGGGAACTCGTATCTACAAAACTTGGGAGCTCATCTAGGTTGCCACACCAGTGTATTCTTGGCTCCAGTAGGTTTACCAGGCCACCAATACACCTAATGGTCTTTAGCAGTCCACAATCACACAATTTGATGATAGAAACTGATCTTGGTAGTGTTCAGATCTTCATGAAATGAGAATTTGCGTCATGTTTTGGACTTTGGGGTTTGGGAAAGGAGTCTCTGAGTATTGGTATGGTGAATGGTAGCATGTTGAATACATAAGGCAGCAGACGATGAAAATATGGTATGTTCCTTAATTGAGCAGATGCGTCAAGGTTTTGACTTTGCGATTTGGTAAAAGAGTCTTTGGGAATTGTTGTGTGGGACACTTGTGTGTCTTTCATCAAAGAAGGTGACAAAAGAGCAAATCTAAATTCTCTAATCTCTACCCTTTTCATTTCTACTTTAGACAAGCTGGACAATTTTCCATGAGTAGTCGGTAAGCTTGTCAATAGACGACCAATGTTCCAGATTGCCCAGTTGACCAATGCTCACTGGGAAATCTATTAATGACCGGTTATCCTTGAGATAGAGTTTTTAATATTTTCCTAGTTTGTTATTTGATGCGGCAATTGCAATTTCTCATGGTGATTGAGTGTAAAATCTCCATCTTGGGTATAATAATTTTTTTTTTAATTTGTAACAACTATCAATGTAGCTGATTAAAAAATATTCCAACTAGATTAGATGTACTAATCTCAAAAAAATTTCATTCATCCTAGTGACGATAAATCAACACCACTATTTATAGGCTTACACTCGAAACTGTGGTAAGGTCCCAAGGTCAAGACCTTTCCTAAACCTACAACCTAAGCCTCAAGGGTTTGCGATGACTCTATCTACGTATCCCCTCATGGGAATCAGAGGCTTCATAGTTCACCCCACAATGGTAGAGAGACCTCAATCTCCCCTCTTGTATGAGATCTATTGTCTCACCTTTAACCCATAACTATTCATTTAGTACGTGTAAGCTATCAACATAGTTAATTATAATATAATAATAATAATTTTGCCATCAAGTGTTGGTTCCATACCAATCATTATCTGATGTTAGTGTACAAACATTCACAATAATCACTAGGGGTATATCATAACATAATCTAAAAGATCATATACAATGATTGTCATGAGCATACCTCCATATTCAAAAGCTAATTAGCTCATACACACAACAAGTATAATAGTGGTTGGATCATACATAGATCACAAGTGCAATAGTGACTAGATCATACACAGATCATAAGTATAATAGTGATTGGATCATACATAGATCACAAATATATAATAAAAAGCTCCATCATACTTCACATACACAGTGATGAGCCCCAACATACATCAAATCCATAATGATTGATTAATGATGGGCAAGGACATTGATGTCACAACTTACATTATTTAGTCAATTAATTATCAAACCTGGTGTGTCTTAGAGCTACATGTGATAAGGATGTTTTTCACGGACTTTTTTTTTTTTTGGGTTGAACTATAAACAGTGACTTCAGGTGTCAATTTGGTTCCTTTAGAAGTTTTCAAGAGCTCTTAGGAACTGAACTTCAACAACTAATTCCTAAGGATTATTTCTATCTTAATCTCTAATTTAAAGTTTTTTCAACTTATTTCTAACTTCCTTTGACTTGATTGAGTCTGATTCATGGAAAAGACTAACATTTATCTTAATCCTTAATCTAGAATTTGAAATCCAAATTTAATTCTAATTTACTTTAAAAGAAATATATTTTAAGATTTGCTGAAAAATAAATGTTACTTTAAATAATAGAAATGAACTGCAAGGAAATAATGATTAATCTAGAAAACATAAACACTAATTTCCATGAACATATTCCAAACAAACTTCAATTTCATCATTCCACAAGTTCCCATCATTTCTTTAATTAAAGTTGTCAAATAATTATCAAACTTAAATCCTACAAACAACATCTAAATCTAATTAACTTAATAAACCTTACAATGAATCTAAAAAACCATTCTAACCATGATAAACTAAACTTAAGAGTGATTCAACATAATTACTGAAAGTGATTCAAACTAACTTAGCATTCCAAATTTAACATCTAACACTTCAAATTCAATATTAATGAACAAAAATAACATGAACTAAGAAAATACCAAATAAGATCAATTCCTTTGGTTGAGCGGGCTGTGCTCTTCCTCCAGTAAGATCTTTTAACACAACAATTTGATTTAACTTCTTATCTTCATTCAAATTGATCAAATTGAGATGCAAAATAGATTATTGCAACCATTACAAGATTTCTAGCTAAAAATTATCTAACTCCTATCTAAATTCGAAACATGGATATTTATAACTACATCCTTATTGAATTCACAACATGGTGTTAACTATCAAGATTCAAGGTGTCTAAACTACAAATTTAAATGAAACTAAGTAGAACTAAAACAAGACTGAGAATAGACATAGAGAAATATGTCAAATCAGTGTTGGGACTAAAAGTTCTTAAACTGACTACAAAGAAGCTATTTTGGACTTGAGTGATTCATCATCCAGTTAGGCCAACCAATGGCATGATTTCCTTGATTAAATAGGGAGTTTAACTTCATCATTAGTCTTTCTAATACCCTGAATAAAACCCTTAAGAAAAGGATACCAATTATGGCAATAAAAGATTAACACTACATAATTAACTCATCAATATCATCATTAAAGCAACACATTTAACATAAAGCATTACCTGAAATATATCTAACCAATTAGCGAAACATAAAGCAAAGTAAGTAAATATATTAGTCTATAGTCTACCACCAGTCATGTTAATTAACAAAAATAACAAGTCTTTTAAACATAAAATGATATATATAAAAGTATTTTAGAGCCCCTCGTCAATTAACCTATCACAATGGCTAACACATGTTCATACTACATCCCAAATATGAAGAATATCAGTGCATTGTGCACTACACTGTGGGTCCTATCCTTTTCTCTGATCTTTTGCACCATTGGACAAATGGAAGAGGATTCAGTGCATCTCATACTACACTGTGGGTTTGTCTTTAACCCCATAAGGTTAAGTATACAGTTTGACAATTGGGAAGGGGATTTGGTGCATCCCATACTACATTGTGGTTCCATCCACCAACCCAAGGGTTTCCCCAAGAAGTGAACCTACCAAACCTGATGGATTCTAACTTCAAGGAAGAAGTATCTCTCGACTTATACTACCTTATGACCTTAATGATATTGTCAACTATCTTCTTTACAATCTCGGGTGACACTGGCCTTGATCACTTTCATGCCCTCAATGAAAGCTAGTGAACCCCCTTGATACAATGGTTAGCCTTAGATTACCATTACTTGCATGGATGGGTCCCTACCTATGTAACCGTTACTATATCATAATAATTACCATGGTAGACTACTACCTTCACCTCTGTGAACCAGGTGAATGTTGACTAATCCCTAATAGTAGTCCAGACATTGATCATTCGCATAGTCTAATGACTACTTGTTACTATTCAAATATCCTGGACGTTCACACTTGGGTGAGTCATACATAACATGAAACACAATCACAATCAACATATATACAAGCCTACACATAGATACCTATAGATATAGAGTAAGTTTTCACAACACATAAAGTCACATGGAACAAACATGAGATGAAATTTACCAAAAATATACATATATTCAATTACCAATTCTAAAGTAGTCAATCTTCACTTACTATATAAAAGAATATTATGTATTAAATACATAGTATTATATTTTCTTAACTTGTTTGTACCCATTTGGTACCTATTCACCCTCAAACCAAGGCCTACTAAAGAGGGAAAGTCAAACCAATTAGGAACAATCTCAAACCTTAGAGTTATCTCCTTGAACCCTCCCCTTGAGGACTTGAGGTCACAGGGAAAACCTTCGCTAATGGACCGCCTACATATCAACTTCCAAATGGATCAAAGTCACATTTAGTTCTCCTAACACCATTTCTTTCAAGGAACACATATGCACTAGTTTCCCATTAATCAAAGTTTTGTTAATGTTCATCTTTCATTATTACACTTAACAATATTTAGGAGAACATAATTAAATATATGATTTAACAACCCATAGAATAACACTTCCCTTTAATGATATCATAGCCTTGAAATAAATCTAACCCATTATTATTCATAATCCAACTTGGACGTCTTTGGGTCCATCTTATCAACATAGGGGCTAGGCTTATTATGCAACACAAAAATTACCTTGGTTCACACAAACCCATAGGAAAGCACTTCCATTTGAAATTTACATATTAGATTTAATATCAAGGGTTCAATAGATATCTTTCAAGGACATCCAATAATATTATAAGCTTTTTTTAAGAATAATTAATGCCCGAATCCTACTTAAGAAAGTTGTCATCACTAAATCCATTGAACCAACTTATAAAAATATAAACCCAATGATAATATTACTAATAATATTTTTGTTCTAGTTTCCTTTACCCTATCATGCAACTTAGTATTCTTACAATAATCTAGTTTTAGACTAGACCACTTATTCATAATTTCCCTTTAAGTTAAACCTGGCCTTAATGGTCACTAGTAATGTATCAAGAGATGCTACATAGGATTTATCTCATAACACAATCTCAACAACCTTTTCAACCTAAACAGTTGTCACCCTCCACCTAGCATGCAATCATATTGTGGTATACTATAGCTATAATAAGAATTCTAATATCAGGGTTCTCATATTTAAGAGGTTGATATACATCATGTAATTATATAAATCATTTGTCATAGTATCAATAATTTATCAAAAGTTTTTGATTTCAACGTTAAATATGTTTAGTAAAGTGTGGTTGTGGTGCCACGAAATGAGACCATCATTCCTTGTATTATTATGCAACTAGGATACAAGATGAATATTGAATATATTTGATTCCTAGTTCATATTATAAGCTTATATCATGTAGCTAAAGAGTTGACCTAGACTACCTTGCCACCATGTTTCACTTTGGAGTCTCAACTTAGTCATATAATGAATTCAAGGGTAAGACCCTATTTTATCTCCCACCATTTTCTACTCAAAATTCCACACATGCTTGGTTATTCATATAATCAACCATTGGCATAAGATAGTTCCTTGTTTATGAATTCCTCATAATCCCAACTTTTGCATATCAAGTATTTTTACTTTTGAGATCTTGAGCACCATACTAGATATTGGTTACATCTAGATATTGATTCCCAAATTACTTATAAGAATTGTCTTCATCTCATTTAGTATCATTCCATATTGTGGTCCATACATATACCAACAATGCTACCAAAACCCACATCATTCTTTCAATTGATAATAAAATTGTGTCACAAATAAGAATAAGAAAATATACTATTCAATTTATTGATTGTCCAACTTTTACACATAATTACAAATCATCTTGAACTTATAATTTTTAGCAATCATTTACATGGTAAATATATATTTACTTCCATAGCAATAAGGTGACCCATTAGATATAAATCTTTGGTAAAAGCATAAATACACAATAGTGTGTGTATATATAAGTGGGAACACTTAGCATATATGTACAAGCATGTATATGACTGCCTAGAAATATGACACAAGCACATGTGAGTTTATGTATAATATAAATAAGTGCTTCAATACATCTTCTTCGCACTATTAATATTCTTAGGATCAAACATTGGTGTATCAAGCTCAAGCATTGATGTATTCATATGTTACTACAGAAACAAGTGTGAAGTGGTAGCCTACTCCGCACATGTGAGCTCTTTCAAATATTTATTAAGTGTCATTTCTTGTGAATGATCTTTGACTAATTTCCTCTTTCCTTTTAGCTTGGGTAGATGCAATAACCTATTCTTGAGCTCTCATAGGTTGGACGATACAGGAAGCTTGTGGTCAAGGGTTGTGCACTCTGGGTTTTACACCTGCCAGCTACAGTCGCCTAAAAGTTTCTTTAGCCTTTTTAACAAATCCATTTTGAAATTCATGATTGAAGAAAAATAAACTAGTAAAATGATTCCTTAGTCATGCTTAGCTCCCAAATTGGCCTTCCTAATTCATTACTACAAGTAAACAACTTCCTTTTCCATGTGATTTATTTGCATTCTCCTCATATTTTTTCTCTTCCTTTCCCATGTGATTCCCCCTTCTTATTTTCTCCCCTCTATGTGTCATCTCACACATTTCTAAATAAATTCCTCTAGAAACCAGCCTTTTCCTTTCAAGAGATCACTTAGAACTAAGCGATCCCACAATAGTGGTTTACAATTTTTGGCCAAACTGGACACTGATATTTTTCTTTTTAACAAAATCTCCACATTTGGGAACCTATAGCGATTAAACCGTGAGGAATTTGAAGATGATGCAAACTAGAGTCTTGTCACATTTTGTCTGAAGATTCTAAAAATATTTTTTTCAATTTTTTTGGAATCATATTGCACTTCTCTCGATCTTCCATGAAAATTGGTTTTTTCAAAACAACATTTTAAAAAAATGATGCCACCGTATAATGCATAACTTTTTTTCCTTGAAAGATAAAATTCCAATTCTTTCAAATTTAGATTTCTAACTCTGATATCTAGTGCTTCCACTTGGTTAGATAGTTTCTTTATTGAATATTTTTCTTTAATCAAATTTCAAAGTCAAATCAATTACAATCTCTGACATAACACGACCGTGATAACGATAACTTTTATTGTATGTATCAAAATTCTTTTTTTGTTGATCAAGGACTCTAATATCTAGTGCACTCATATTTTTAAATTTTTTTTTTTTATAATCTTCTATTTTTCCACTTGTGCAGAACAGAGAGTTTTGTTTTCAATGAAAAACCTATATTTAATAAAACTTAAAAAACAGATAGATAATATAATCAAAACATATTAAAATTATATTCGTTGGATAGCTCGTTTTGAGGGGAACCTGATACTAGTTGGGATTTTGAGATCTCCTCCATTTTCATTCTCAAATCAAGCTTCGAAGTGCAAAATTTCAGCAATTTTGGTGCCTTAGGGAGCAAGAGTGAAAAAACATGGGTTCGGCCGAATAGATGTTCGGTCGAAGAAAATAAAAGTGTTCGGTCGAATAAGGGTTCAACCAAACCAATGTTTGACCAAACCCACTATCCATAGAATAAAAAAATTATTTTAAATGGGTTTGACCGAACATTCTAAAGATGTTTGGCTGAATACCTTGTTTTTAATATTAATATAAATAATAATTATATTCATTTTAAATGATAACTTGAGAGAAATATATGGAGGGAGTGGGGGTAGGCGGAAAGGCTTAAATTTGATGGCCATATGACCGTATATAAAGAATTTTGTCATAGAATACAATCAAAATTTTAAGAAGATTGTAAAAGGAGATATTTTGGATAAACTGACAAAATTTATATAGAATTATAATGATATATATGTCTAATTTATATATAATTTTAGATACACTAAGGTATATAATAATGTTTTAAGGGCACCCTTGGATAGATAACTATAATTAAAAAATTTGTTGACAGACAAAGTCAACCATCAAATTTAATCCTTGGTAGGAGGGAGATACTTCAGAGAGAGAGGGGGGGGGAGTGGGAGAGAGATAAAGGGTAGGGGGTCCTAGTGTTTAAGGGTGAAGGGTAGAGGAGCTCAAGAGGGAGAGTGGGTAGGAGGGAGAGACTTTTTAGAGAGAGAGGGGGGAGTGGGAGAGAGATAAAGGGTAGGGGGTGTACAAGGGTTAAGGGTAGAGGGAGGGGAGAGGGGGTAGGGAGGGAGAGACTTGAGAGAGATAGGGAGTGGGAGAGAAATAAAGGGTAGGGTTTAAGGCTATGCAGATGGGAGAGAGGGAGAGGGGGTAGGGAGGGAGACACTCAGGAGTGAGAGGGGGAGTGGGGAGAGAGATAAAGGGCAGGGTTTAAGGGTTAAGGGGTAGAGGAGGGAGAGGGGGCAGGAGGGAGAGACTTGAGAGAGAGAGTGGGGGAGTGGGAGAGAGATAAAGGGTAGGGGGTGTACAAGGGTTAAGGGTAGAGGGGGGAGGGGGTAGGAGGGAGAGACTTGAGAGAGATAGGCGGGAGTGGGAGAGAGATAAAGGGCAGGGTTTAAGGGTTAAGGGTAGAGGGGAGAGAGGGAGAGGGGGTAGGAGTGAGAGACTTGAGAGAGAGAGGGGGGAGTGGGAGAGAGATAAAGGGTAGGAGGTGTACAAGGGTTAAGGCTAGAGGGGAGAGGGGGAGAGGGGGTAGGAGGGAGAAACTGAGAGAGATGGGGGAGGGAGAGAGATAAAGGTAGGGTTTAAGGGTTAAGGCAGAGGGGAGAGGAGGGGTAGGAGGGAGAGACTTGAGAGGAGAGGTGGGGAGGGAGAGATAGCGGGTAGGGTTTAAGGGTTAAGGGTAGAGGGGAGAGTGGGAGAGGGGGTAGGAGGGAGAGACTTGAGAGAGAGGGGGGATTGGGAGAGAGATAAAGGGTAGGGATGTGTACAAGGGTTGGAGGGTAGAGGGGAGGGAGAGGGGTGGGAGGGAGAGACTTGAGAGAGATGGGGAGGGAGAGAGACAGCGGGTAGGCTTGGCTACAAGGGTGGTGAGGGAGAGAGGAGAGGGGTAGGAGGGAGAGGCTTGAGAGAGGGGAGGGAGAGAGATAAAGGGTAGGGGTGTACAAGGGTTAAGGGTAGAGGGGAGAGGGGAGAGGGCCAGGAGGAGAGACTTGAGAGAGATGGGGGGACTAGGAGAGAGATAAAGGGTAGGGTTTATGGTTAAGGGGTAGAGGGAGAGAGGGAGAGGGGGTAGGAGGGAGAGACTTGAGAGAGGGGGGAGTGGGAGAGAGATAAAGGGTAGGGTAAAAGCAAGGGTTTTTCAATTGATTTTTTTCAAGTGTATCAAGATGATTGAAAATGATGATTGATCATTCCATTTATAGATTTAGTCATTGATCTCTTTTCTTATTATAAGGTCGGGTTGGCTAATATTTGAGTTTCTCCATATCCATTTCAAGTAAATGATCTAAATTTCTATGAGAAATTTGTTTCCCCACCTTCTCAGCTAGTTTTATATGCTCATCCATACCAGTAGGAGGAAGTGATCCTGACCCCTCTCCAACATGCATTGTTTGAACTTGTGTCTCCTCCCTATCTTCAAGGACCATGCATTCTTGAGCGGATTCATTTAATCCAATGTCTAGATTTGGCTCGACTTGAGGATGAAAACATCCTGCTTGTTGAGCCCTTCCTACAGATGTCTCACAAAATATTTTGCAAAAAAAAGTGAGAGATGATGTTAAATATATAAGTGAAGTTTATGTATGCAAGCAAACAAATTGATAAAACATGATGAGCTATAAGTGAGAGAAGTTTATGCTATTTTTATATGCTCATCCATACCAGTAGAAGGAAGTGATCTTGACCCCTCTCCAACAAGCATTGTTTTAACTTTGGTCTCCTCCCTAACTTCAAGGTCCATGTGTTCTTCAACGGATTCGTTTGATTCAATATCTAGATTTGGCTCGACTCCAGCTTGAGGAATCCCTAGAGCACGACCAAGATGACTTGAGGATATTTAAAAGTATTTATAGTCATTCAAGTGCAATGATGGTTAGAAACCTTCAAAGTAAAAGTACTAAACACACACTTGAGAGTGAGAGAGAGAAGAAACAAGCATGTACCTTGTTTCTTTTTATGATAATTTTCCAAGTTTTGATCACGCCTCTTTTGTTCTTCTTTTGACAATTTTCGTTGAGATGCATTTTTTCTTTTTCTTTGTTGTCCCATTTTCTTCTTCAACTTAAAGATGACTCTAAACAAGTCCTCTACCAACTTAGTTAAATTATCCTCCAAATTTTTCCTTGAGTGATAAAAATAAAAAGTTATCGAGCTCCAATATTTACCTCCTTGATAAATGTGCAAAAACTTCTCCAAAATATGTGCTTCAAGTGAATCAAAATTATTCAAGTGTACATGGAATAACTACTATCCTAGTTTAAATGAATCAAGTAGTAAACAAACAAGTTATTTCATTGTGGAGTTTCTTGTTATTTAATTCATAGGTATGCACAACATATCTAGTAATTTTAGAATTTTGTTAAAGTGTCAAAAATGTATAAATATTAGATGTATAATTTGAATTGAATTTTCTTAATTATATTTGAATTGAATTTCAAGTTAGTTGTCCAAAATGTATAATAGAGGTATAATTTGAATTAAATTTTTTTAATTAAATATTTGAATTGAATTTCAAGTTACTTGTAAAAAACGTATAATAACTCGATATAATTTGAATTGAATTTCAAGTTACTTGTCAAAAAGATTATATCTTGTTCTCAACTAATGGTTCATGTTGCTTAAGTCATTTGTATATTGAATATAAGGAAATGTAAGTTGTAAGAGATCATAAAATAAGAAAACATGTATGTATATTGAATATTTAAAGAAAATGCATACATATATTACATGTAAACATGTTTAAACCATAAGCAAACACGTGTACATATATGTAAAGGGATTCAATACATATAAACATAACACATATTATAAGAAAAGAGGCAAATGTATGTATATATCATATAAGAAAATATATGTACATATATCATAAAAGCAAAATGTAAATTAAAGATCATCAAATGTCTAATACTAAAGATCAAAAAATAAGCAAATGTATGTATATCATATAAGCAAGTGTAAGTTAGAGATCATCAAATATCAAATACTATTTTAAAAATCATCATATAATCAAATACACATGTGGTAAATATCATAAATCTAGAATGCATGGCCTAATATGAATGTCTACTCCTAGACGAATGGTCATCTGAATGACAACGGTCCTGCTCTTATGGATGTGTTGAGCCCTCCAAATAAAATTGTGTACAAGATGTGTTAAATACATATAATTTTTATTAAATAAATTTTATAAAAGTTATTTTTAAATGAACTTGTATTTTTAAATATCAATCTAGAACTTGTATTTATCTATGCATACATAAATATATATTTTATGAAAACTCACATGTCCACTGATAGCAGATTCATCCACAGAGTCACATCGATCATGCACATGATTTGGACCAAGGCTAGGAGTGATATGAGGTATGTCCACCTGTAACAATATATATACACATATATATCAACTTACATGAATATCTAGTTAAAAAGAAATTTAAAAAATAATGAAAAAAGAATTGAAACATGCACATGCACACATACATGCACATCATCTAATATCGGATGACCTAAGTCCTCTGAAACATTCGCATATCCACCAAACAATCAAGTGACAAATCAACATCTACATCCATCTAATCTATCCCATGTTGTGCCATAAATGATGAATGTAGAGGACTATGAAGATGAGATGGCATCGGTGATGATGAACTAGAACCAATCAACATATTAGTAAAACCCATAGTCTGTGTAGCTATCGTATGAACTGTAGGTGGATCCTGATGCACACTAGTGCTCGACTGAGAGTGATGGGATCCTCGAACTGAACGACCTCTATGTATCAAATGATCTCTAACATGCTCTATACCAATCCCATTGTCTGATGCAATGTGGGCATATGCCTCCAATAGGTCCTCAGCCAAACAATGCAGAGTCATGCATGACATATCTCCTGTAAGTGCATCAAGTTGTGTAGGAGTAGGGATGCAAGCCACTGTAAAAGGATCCATGGTGGTCCACTGTGCTGAAAATGGTGTGGATCGGGAATGTATAGATATCAAATACTGACCTACAGGATCATCAGATATCCTAGAGGTGGCAGCCGCAATTTCACCTACAATGTCAATTGCTTCCTTTTGGGAAGCAATGACAACCTCATCTGTTATGGGGGCTAGAGCTGGGGTGAGAGCAAGAGACCTGTCACCAACCAATACCCTAAACATTGGGGGTGGCCTATCTGCTCGATGATAGGTGGGCCTATCAGCAATCCTACCATGCCCCTGACCAACATATGGTGGAATGTCCAGGTAGTTAATTTTGAGGCCCAAATGGACCTCAGCATACAACTGTTGAACAAAATACAATGGAATCTGGTCATTGTTTGGGTATAGACCATGTGCTACAAGAAATCATGGGTAGATCAATGAGGCCATAGCATGATCGACACATTTAGTGACCTAGTATCCCCTAACTTTACGCACATTTTGATAAAATGGAAAACAAGTGGCTTTTATCATTTCTTTGGTGACACTATCTTGTATTTATTTAAGGGGAACATCACCATGTACTTCTTCCCACATGCGGGAAAGAATAGTTGTCACTCTATCTAGGGAATATGCACTAGTCCTCTCAAGTTCATCTTTTAGTTTTTCTAGACTATACAATATTAACATGCATGGTTCACTATATATCCCCGGGTTTGCACCCTATGCTAATGAATCTCTCAATTTTTTTATCTCATTACTAGTATTTGCAAACAAAGAATCTGGCACAGGTGGAACATGATCTGCATTTTCCATGTTATATATATATAATACACCTAAAAAAACAATGAGACTTTGGTAAAAAATATATCTAGATAAAGAGTACAAATCTAAAATAGAACTTGTAATAATTCATCTACTCATCAATAATATTTTCATACTATTAAATTGATTTAAAAAGAATTGGAAGACAACTATAATCTATAACATAGCATCCTTAAATGGTTCAAATTTTAAATGAAACGATGAAAGAAAGAATAAGAATACAAAGATTAAAGTATAAAATCTTTTGAAAATAATTAGGGATAAAAATATTTAATCTAATAGTTGCTAACATAAATGAACTTCAATTATATAGCTAAGAACATAAAAAAAATATAGATTGGAAAGCAAAATAAATATCTCATATTACTTGAATCAAATATAATAAAGTTTGACTTCATTGCATACTTGTTATAAATATCTCACATGAACCAATGAAACTCAATGTGTCTCCAAATTACATAAGAAAAGAGAACCTAAATGTGAAAAAGAAAAAGAAATTCAAAATCCATCTTTTTGTAATGAGTTTGTTAAAATTTAAAAACATTCAAGAACCCCAAAATGGTTTGAAATTGATGAGCATAATAGAAATTCTTGTAGATTTAGTGAGTAAGTTTTGGCATTGATATTATTTTCATGTTAGGTACATGTATCTACAACATATGAGCACTTAGAAACTAGTGACAAGACTACCTAAGATCTCTTACACATATGGTTTTTGTCAAGGTTGTGCCCCTAGTAAATATCAACATGATTATTTTTCTATAGCTACATCCACATGTGCTAACAAGCCTTTAGATTTGGTGCATAGTGGTCCCTCATGTCATTTACAACTTCTTCTTTAGGGGAAAATATATGTTCTCACATTTATTGATGACTTCTCTAGATGTACATGAGTGCACATTCTTAAGTAAAAAAATTGGTGTCTTTGATAGTTTCAAAAATATTCAAGGTGTTTTTGGACAAGCAATCATGTATTTCTATTGGAAGGATGCACAAACAAATAATATGGATGTATTTCAATCAATATTTCAAGGAATTTTTAAATAATCATGGTATTCAAAATCATCAAGTATAGTTCCTCTCATGATCCACATGAGACTCATTGGAAGGTTTCTAAATTTATTTTGAGATACATTTAGGGAGCCTCTAATTATGATATTCATTATATGATTCTCAAATTGTTAGTTTCAATAACTAAGTTTTTTCTAGTGATGTTAATGATAGGGTGTCTACTTTTGGTTTTGTTTCTTTTTTGTTCTAACCCCATAGCATGGTCTTGAAAGAAGATATATGCTATTTATTTATCATCTATAGATATTTATTATCAAGTTGTAGTTTTATCAAACCAAGACGCTCTATGAATTAAATAATTATTGACCAAGTTATGTTTTAACCCTAATATTCTTACTATTCTCTAGTATGATAATCATAGCACCATTCATATTTATTAAAACCTAATCAATAAATTGTATGACTAAGGGCCTATAGATATCTACATGCACTTGATTAATATATTTATTCATGATGGTTTTCTCAAGTTAGAGAACATGCATATGAAATGAAGGAAAATGGTTGCTTTATGGTTTAGGACATAGAACAACACATTTCACAATCATTCATTCAAGGAAAACCCTAGAGATATCAATCTAAAGTATGCAAAGGAGAAATAAATCTTGCAATAGGGTTGTCCTAGGTGGTCATGCCCATAAAAGGATATGAAAATCATGGCAAAACCTATCCTAGGAATTGGGCATTCCAGCAGGTGACTAATATCTCTTCATGGACGTTCATTTACTTATCAAACCAGGGAACGTATACTTTGAATGGAGAAACACTATATGTGCACTAAGAACTAGTTTCAGTCTCAACCTATGGAAAATAAATACTTGGAAATAATTCTACCTATGTTGCAGGAAGGTAATGCAAAGTTCTCTCAACGCAATCATAATTTAACCAAAATAGAAATCGTAACAGTTACAACTGAGAAGAAAACCATGAACTGGCCTTATGCTATAGGAACAGACACAGGGATGAATTCCCAATGCTGCAGGAACAATATAAGACTGAGTTTGCACAGAAACTTCAAAGATGAAATCTAACTTATGATCAATAGAAAAGGAATAGCTAACTAGCTAACTACAGGTACTTACTAAGTGGGCCCCCTTAGCAAGCATCCACTAATTACGCAAGTACTAAACTTAGAAATTCATCAAGCTTTATTCATAAACTCGGAATGGTATACATTATTCTGTTCATATGAAAACTAACAACAAAAACTATCTCTTTTCATACAGATTCTATTTTTATTATCATACTAACTCTTACATGATATCTTCCTATCTCCCTATTCTTCTATGCTTGTTCACTCGTGCAAGAGGAACACTTATTTAAATGAAGAAAAACAACTAACTAACTAACCCTAACAGAGAAAGACGTGGATGTGTAATGTATCCCAAAATTGAGGAACAAACTTCATAAATGAATTTATCCATTCAACCCAATCTAGAGAGAATCTATCACTCCACTCTTTCCAGATTAATTGACACTTAAAATCCATCCCAACAGTTTTGGTCAAAAAGTCTTCGCCGAAGCTTCCTCGAAGTCGTGCAGGAAATGGACTTTACTACAAGGCTAAGATCGGTTGTGCTTGACTCGATCACATTTTCTTCAACAACCTATGAAACAAAAGGTAACAGATGTGAAAGAAAAGGCGCACGGCACATACACAATATCCATTCATTAATCACATATTTAAATCTATTTCATCATTCAAAAACTAAATGCATTATACCAGTCATCTGGAAAGTCAAACAGGGTAATAAATACAGACATGTCAACATGATAGGTTGCAGGAACATGAAAGTGTATTGCTACAGGATATCCCCCAATAAAAGGTTTTAAAAAAATTAATCAACCATGAACAACAAAAGTGAGGGTAATAAAAGTAGACCATGATATCCAAATTATGAGCATATTTTGGGCTCATCACTTGCCCCCTACTTAACCCAATGTTGGTCCTCCAGCATTAAACTTTCTGGTGGTCTCTCTGAAATCAGTGGTTGTGGCATGACCCTGAAATGGAGTTCCAAATTTATAATAAAAACCTCTGAAACTCTCCCACCTTTCATACCTACGAGCTTTTGTAGGTTCATTAATGTTTGTTGCTTGGTAAGGATAAAGGGGCCACATTAGCACAAGAGGTCTAAATGTCAATGGAAACCACAATTCAAACCTCTTTTGAAGGTCCAATTGTATGTATCTGCTTGATCTTTTGAGAGCTGCCGTAAAATTCAGGGGACTGTGAGGCTCAGATCTTTGTAACCCAACAGTTAATCTTTCCCACCTCTTCTCAATTCTGGAGTATGACAGCTTTCAAAATGAGTATGTCTATTCCTAAAACTCATCATATACCTATTTTCTGAGATCAAATATTTTCATCTTGGGTTTATCATTATTAAGGCCATATGCCACTGTAAGCCAGGTTTTCAACATTTTATGGGGGTTTGAACTCTCAGGGCGCAATGAAACAGGCTCATTCCTTTCAGCTTCTTCATATGCTTCCCATTTCCTGCCATAATTTGCTTCGTTTGCCACCAAAGACATAAGTGATCTCAAATGGATGTAGCCAATGTACAGAAGGGGATTCCACTCTGTTTCAAATGGAATTATAAAGCCATGTAAATAAAATTAGCACAAAGAATTCCTTAGCCAATTAGGAGCTGCCTGGTATGCATCATAGAATTCTTTAGCAGTGTGAATAATAGGATCTTGATTTCTAGAAATTCTCATTAGCTAGAACCACAAGAATTGTTCCTTGAGGCATAAAGCATAAACTCTGGGTGGTGGTCTGCATTCCATAATCTAACCAGTTACCTTCAGCATTTCATCCATTTTCTCCTTTAGCTCTTGAATTTCTTGTTTCTGCCTTTCAACTTCCCTTTTCAGTTTCTTCTTTTCTTCCTCCCAAAGACTTTGTTGCATTTTAGTCTAGGCTAGGTGGTAGAAAGCTAGGGTTTGCAATGTAACCGGTCTCCATGTAGCTTTGAAATATTCTAAAAATTCAATTGTCTTTTTGTAGACAATAATGGCTTGACAAGTTGTAGGGGAAACTGAAGCTTCATTGGCCATTTCCAATTGTTCGGTTTGTTCCTCCTCTTGCTGTAGGATGAATTCCTATTGCTGCAGTGGAGAAGACTATGCTTCCTTCAAAATTTTTATAGCCACATCAACCAAGTCATTGAGACTTCGTACCCCCCTTTCATCATGCTCAACTTCCCATGTTTCAATTTGTTCTTCTTCAAGAACAAATGAACTCTGTGCGGCACTCTCAGACACATTCTGAGAGACGTCATATTCAGACTCTATAGATTCTTCTGAAATTATAATAACCTTGGGTTGAGGTGAAGCAGGGAAGGTTTTACATTGTTTCCTTGTGGAAACTCTTCTTGGCAATGTTGTGACTGCAGGAGGTGCTCTCGTAGCCTTCCTCTTTCTAAATTGCCTAGAGGGTTCTTCCTTATCAGACAAGGATGGTGAACTGGTGATGGCAATAGGTGTTGTTGTAGGAGAGATTGTTGCAGGGGAAGATGTTGCAGGAGAAGAGCATTGCCTTTTCTAAGAACGAAGGTTAGATTCTGGGGTTTGTTCTGCCCTAGATGACTCTCTTGCCTTTGTTTTTCCTTTTTCTCTCCTACTAGTAGACCTAGTTTGTACTCGGGCAGAGGACTCTGGTGTGTGAGCTACAAGACTAGGTGTTGCAGGAGTAGATGACGCTTGCCTTGTTCTTCTACTGGTAGATGCTATTTCTTCTTTCCTTTTCTGAGGTCGTGGGGTAAGTGCCCTAGGGGGTTTTGCAAGTTGCAAGCTCTTTTGGGCAACAAATTGTTGCCAAAAAAGAGGTGATACATCTCTTAGAGAGCATTCAATCAATAATTTTATAAGGCCATGGTGAGTGATAGAATTATCTTTCCCCTGTTGGGTTCTGTGGGCACATTGTTCCAAAAATTTTAACAAAAAGTTCAAAACATTTATAGCTAACCCATGCCTCATATGACTCAACAATTTGAATTGGTAAGAATGCAGGTAAGAAAAATGGCCTTCACATGTTAAATACTTGATTATGAAAGCAGTGTATTCTGGATATGGAGGAGGCAATGACACTCACTTGCATCCCTACTTGGAGACTTCCAAGGGTCCATTAGTGGGTATTGTAAATTCTGCCCTTGTAGAGACAGCATCCGAACAAAAATTTTCTCCAATGGCTGGAAGCCTGATTACCTCTACAATTCTTTCTTTAGTTATAGCAACTGTTAGACCCCATACTGTAGCCTCCCCTTCAGAAAGGGTTCTCAAAAATTTGCCTGCACCCTCCTCATTGAAAGCATCTAAACTCAAAAAGTAATTCAACCATCCATAGAGGCTGAATGCTTAGACTATTTGAGGGTTTTTCATTAATAACTCATGAGCTACAGGCTCATGTCTTACCAGTTGACCACCATGTTCATAGTTTTTCCTTAGTTGTGCTCAACTCTTTGCTGAAAATTCAAAAATTTCCCTCTCTGTTCTGGTTCTTTTCTATCCTACCGTCACTTTTCTCTTCTTTTCCAAAAATGAACTTCTTGAACAAGTAGTTTAAATTTCAATTTACAATGAAAAACGTGCAATGAAAAAGACATGTGATCATATTTGGAAAGTACCAGAAAATAATAAAGAAAGATTATCTGAGTAGTTGTGGCAGCGGCGAAAGGACAGGTTTAAAAAATGGATTATCCCACCCCCTACTTAGAGTATGAAATGTGTCCTCACACATACTAAAGAATAGGTGGAGATCAGGTAATAATGACTGATACAGAAATAGTAGTAAATGAATGAAATGAAATAATTCAAAAATGCGATAACAAAAGATATTGCGTACCTGTCAATAAATGCTTGTACATGTTGAGAAAGATGATGGCTTCAACATGAGGTAATAGTTGGGAATGAAATCATAATTATGGTGTGGATGAATGAGGTGGATGGGTGACGTGGGCGGATGAGATGACTAGATAGAATGGACGGATGGAATGGAAGATAAAGAAGTGAGATGTGGCGACAAGTGGGAATGAAGAAAAAGGGGTTTCCTTAAAAAGGAAACCTTTATTATGAGCATGCATTAGAAAATTATGGTGAAGCTGCAGGAGAAAGGCTAAAGCCTTTTGTTGCAGGAAGATTGGCGGCAGGTTCCTGAACAAGCTGCTACATGAATTCTTCTTTTGAGACTATTTTATGGTACAACTTGAGGCAGTGTCCATTGACTAACAGCTTGAATCTAACAAGATCAATTGTAACTAGTTGAACTGAACCATTAGCAAATACATTCTCAATTTCATACAGGCTCAACCATCTGGTTTGTAATTTTCCTGGACTGTCCTTATATCGTGAGTCATAAAGCAGAGCCCAATCTTCTACTTTGAATTTCTTTTCCTTGATGTATTTATCATGCCACCTTATTCTCTGATTTTGTATTATCTCAGTGTGCTGCAGGGCATTTTTTCAGAGCTCATCCAGAGCATTGAGCTGCATGATTCTATCCTTTTGTGCATTTGTTAAGTCCATGTCCATCTCTAATGTTGTTCTTAGAGTCTTGTGTTCAAATTTTATTAGCATCATAGCTGTTTTACCATACACCATTTCAAAAGGTGTAAATCCCGTAGCAGTCTTTCAGGTGGTACGGTAGGCCCATATAGCTTCTGGTAACCTTGTGGCCCAGTCCTTCTTATGCAAATCTATAGTTTTAGTCAAAATGGCCTCTATGTCCCTATTGGTGACCTCAACCTAGCCATTGGCCTGGGGGTAATAAGGAGTTGATTTCCTGTGTCGTATATTGTATTCATTGACTAAAGTTGTAATAAGTGTAGAAGTAAATTATGCTCCTTGATCTGTCACTATCTCCCTAGGGACACCAAACCTAGTAAATATTTCTTCAGAGAGGAATTTAGCCACTTTATTATCCCTAGCATGTTTAATTAGTTTAGCCTCTACCCATTTTGTGACACAATCTGTGCATACAAGGATGAAGGACTTACCATTGGAAGGTGGATCAATTGGTCCCACAAAATCTGGTCCCCATTTGTCGAAGGGTGTAACTACAACTTGTGGAAATAGAGGCATCTCATTAGATCAAGTTGGTCTTCCCATCTGTTGGCATCTGTTACATCTCCTGCTATATTTGGCTGCATCATGCAAAGTTGGCCAATAGTAACCAGTATTTAAAATTTTCATTGCTATCCTTTTGGCAGCAAAATGTCCACCACACCGTTCATCATGGCTTGCATGCAGTATATCATGAGTGTCCTCCTCTGGTACACATCTCCTCATAACATGATCTGGCCCTATATAAAACATGCAATCTACAATCCAAGAAAAATTAAAGCTTTTCTCTACCAATAATCTCCTTTCCTTAGGGGAGAATTGAGGAGGAGTTCTTCCTATTGCCAGATAATTTGTTATATCAGCATACCATGGGTGAATAACCTTAATTGCAAATAGGTGCTCATTAGGAAAGGAGTCTTCAATAAGTGTAGAGTCATCTTGCCTTTGAATTCTAGAAAGGAAATCAGCAACTACGTTGGCTTTACCTGGCTTGTCCACAATTGTAATGTCAAATTCTTGCATCAGCAATAACCATCTTGCCAATCTCCTGGATATTGAAGCTTTGTTCTTGAGATACCGGATTGCTACATAATCAATGTGGACAAATATCTGATAACCAGTGATGTAATGCCTAAATTTATTGAGGGCATAGATGATTGCCAACATTTCTTTTTCTGTAACAGTGTAGTTGAATTCAACCCCTTGCAGATTTTTGCTTATGTAGTACAGTGCATGTTTTGTCGAACCATCCTTCTACCCTAATACTGCTCCAATTGCATAATCTGATGCATCAGTATGAATATGAAATGGAATCGACCAATCAGGTCCTTTTAGAATAGGTGCCTATGTGAGGGCGACTTTCAAGTTAGGAAATGTTTTTTCACATTCCTCTGTCCAAGAAAAATCCACATCTTTCTTCAACAGACTATATAAGGGGCCTGCTATTTGGCTGAAGTCCTTGATGAATCTTCTATAGTATCCAGCATAGCCTAGAAAACTCTGTACCTCTTTTTTTCTTAGGAGGAGAGGGTAACTTAGAGATGGCCTCAATCTTAGC
This sequence comes from Sequoia sempervirens, assembly GCA_007258455.2. Lineage (NCBI taxonomy): Eukaryota > Viridiplantae > Streptophyta > Pinopsida > Cupressales > Cupressaceae > Sequoia > Sequoia sempervirens. Next base: position 171,435,664 of record VDFB02105785.1, read on the forward strand.
AGGATCAACTTGAATTCCTATAGCAGAAATATAATGACCAAGGACTATTCCTTTCTGCATCATCATGAAGCACTTTTGACTATTCAGTGATAGGTTGTGATCTTCACATCTTTGTAGTACTTTCTCCATGTTGGCTTGAGCTTCTTCAAATGTCGTACCATAAATATTAAAGTCATCTATGTATATTTCCATGCAATCATATGAGATGTCTGAGAAGATACTTATGATTGCCCTCTGAAAAGTTGCAAGAGCATTACAGAGACCAAAAGGCAAAACTGAATAGGAAAATGTTCCCCAAGGGCATGTAAAAGTAGTCTTTTCTTGATCCTCAGGAGCAATCTTGATTTGATTGTATCCACTGAAGCCATCCAAGAATGAGAAGTACTTTTTCCTAGCTAAATTATCTAGAACTTGATCAATGAATGGAAGAGGAAAGTAATCTTTCTTTGTTGCCAAGTTGAGCTCTCTGTAATCTACACATACCCTCCATTTTCCTCCTTTCTTAGGAATAATTACCAATGGGGAAACCCACTAACTATCGGAGATTAGGTAGATAAAGCCAGCTGTTAACATTTTCTGCACTTCTTCTTTAACAATTTCTCTCAAAGCTGGATTGATTCTTCATTGAGGCTGCCTGATAGGTCTGAACTCATTGTTAATGTATATGTGATGTGTATAGAGTTTTGGGTCTAAACCCATCATGTCACCATATTTCCAAGCAAAACCTGACTTGTGTCTAGTAAGCATTTTGATCATGGATTCTTGTTGCTCACTAGTGAGGTTTTTATTAATGTTCAAAGTTTTTCCTACAGCTACCTCAACTTGGGAGGTTAAGTTTATCATAGATACTTCAGACAGAAATGGCATGTCTACCTCATGGGGTAGTAAGGTGTGTAAGCAATCAGTTGCTGCAAGGTACTGAGCTGATGTAGACGGAAGAAGAATAGTCTGCAAGGAACATGGATTTTTTCCACAACGAAAGTATTTAGTACCATAGTTATTCAGCAAGATATTGGATAGTATATCCTCTTCTTGTTGTGCAATGAAATGCTCTCTAGTAATCATCATTAAATAAGCCACAGAATTCACTTCCTCCTCTTCTCCCAAATCCGGCCAAACAACCTCTCCAGACTCAAGTTGAGGTAGGGCTGGAGAATAGAGGGTAAGCTTCTTTATACTAAAGCCATCTGATATTGTCATATTACCTGACCTACAACCAATGTAAGCATTAGCAGTTTCCAGCCAAGGTCTTCCAAGTATGACAGGGTATCCCCCCAATGATGCCTTTGGAGATAAGACCATAAAATCAGTATGGTACTCCCAAGAATCCAAGGTGACTACCAGGTCTTCAACTACACCATTAGGTTTGACAGTTGAGCTATCAACAAGTTGTAATATTGTAGGTGTAGTCCTTAGGTCTAAAATGTTAAGTTTCATAACCAGGTCCTTTATCATGACATTGATAGCTGCACTAAGATCTACTAAAGCATTCTTAATTTACAACCCATTAACATTGATTTCCACAACAGGACTTCTTGAATCTAAATATTTTGGGATGCTAAGTTTCCCTAGCATTAATTCAGAGAGTTGACCTATTACATGGACAGTTTAAGGGTCTTTCTTTTTCCTCCCCAATTTCTTCAAACATGCCTCCTTGATGGCCTTGTCATAGATAGGCACTTCTTTAATTGCTTGGAACAAGGGAATTTTCACACATATATGCTTTAGCTGGTCAAGGATGTCAAAAGTAGGTTCCTCTTGTTTTTTTACATTTTCACCTTCCAACCTTTGTGGGAAAGGAGGGGACACTTCATCAGATGGCTTGGGTAATGATAGAATCTGAACTGGCTGGTTTTATTAGGCTTGGTCATTGATATCTTCTTCTTGGTCAGTCTCCTCATATGGTAATTCTAAGATTATGGGAGGAGATGGGGTGGGTAGTATGGTTCCCAAATGTAAATTAATATTATTCAGGTTAAGAGCATAGGCAGGTTGAGGATTAGCATCAGAAAAATAGACTTGCTGCTATTGCTGCTACAGTTGTTGGTTATTTGGATTAGGTGTTGCCTGAGCAGATAGTTGGGTTGATTTTGAATTCTGACCTTGACTAGGTGTATGAGGTGGCATAATGGATTGCTACTGCAGTTGCTGCAAGAAATCAGTGGGTGGATTTGACCATTGCTGGCCTCCTCTCCATTGGTTAGGCTACTGCCAATTCCATTGAGGAGGCTGCCACTGATTTTGCTGTGGTGATTGCCAATTCCCTTGGGGAAATTACCAACAGCTTTGCTGGGAATTTGGCCAAGAGTTATTCCACTGAGGTTGGGGATATGGCCCATAGATTGGAGGGTATTGGTTTTTCCATTGACTATTATATGAACCAAAATTTGCAAAGGGTCCTGAGGCATACCTTGTCTTGGGGTCCCTGGCCTCCTTTGTGCAACAAAAAAGACTTGATCATCATCACCTTCTATCATCTTGAAATCAGTAGGCGACTATTTAGCCTCCATGTTGGCCAGCATCTTGCATCTACAGTCACGTTTCTTTTGTCTACAATGTGGACAGAACTCAGCCAGGATTGCTTCATCTTCCTCATGTTTCTTCCGAGCTTGCATAGTGTCCAACTATGTAGCCATGTTGTTTATAATATCATGTTTGAAATCTGACAACAAATTTGTGATCTCCATCCGGGAAACTCCATTAGTAGAGGACCTTCCTAATGTGGCTTGATGACCTCTACCCTTCTTCACATTTGCTCGGGAGTAAATAAGACATATTTTTTTGATATCATACTAAGGTAGTTGGGTTATATCACCTCCTCCTATCAAGTCTAGGGCGTCTATACAGGTATCACTGATTCCCCTTAGAAAAAGTAGTTTATGAGATTCTTCATTAAGAGTATGATCTAAATTCTTCTTCAGGGAAAACAGGAATCTTGAGATATAGTCTTCCAGGCTTTCATCCTCCTTTTGTTGAATTTTGAATATATCATCTCCCTTACTACCACTCTTACAATATTCCTTATATTTCTCAAGGAATTTTGTTTGCATGGCTGCCCAACTACCAACAACATTCCTTCCCAAACTCATGAACCATCTGATAGCTCCCTCCTTCAAGGTGGAAGGAAACAACTTCAACTTGTGAGCATCTATAGTGTAATCATAGCTGTGACAGAGGTTATCAAATTCAAATTAGAAGGTTTCTGGGTCCTTCGTAACTAGGCCATAGAACTTGGGAAGTAGTGAAGAAGGAATATTCTTAAGGTTATCAGTATCTTGCTGACCAACAATGGGAAACTCAAAAGCAGGAGGTGGATTTGGTGGATTTTGTGCCATATCAGCTTGCTGTAATATTAAAGCAAATGGATTTTCCTCAGGTTCTTTGTCAGCTGGGTCAAATGGAAATTCAACAAACAGGTTTTTAGGGAGGAACCTTCCCAGTGCGTCTCTTCTTCTATGCATTCAATAAAATGAATGGTGATTTGAACAATTTTGAAAATTCCTGATTAACAACTAAACTAATGCTAAAAATGACTTTTAACAAGTTCTTAGCTTGACACCATCCTCAGCAACAGCGCCAAAAATGGTCACACCCATAAAAGGATATGAAAATCATGACAAAACCTATCTTGGGAATTGGGCATTCTAGCAGGTGACTAATATCTCTTCATGGACGTTCATTTACTTACCAAACCAGGGAACATATACTTTGAATGGAGCAGCACTATATGTGCACTAAGAACCAGTTTCAGTCTCAACCTATGGAAAATAAATACTTGGAAATAATTCTACCTATGTTGCAGGAAGGTAATGCAAATTTCTCTCAACGCAATCATAATTTAACCAAAATAGAAATCGTAACAGTTACAACTGAGAAGCAAACCATGAACTGGCCTTATGCTATAGGAACAGACATAGGGATGAATTCCCAATGCTGCAGGAACAATATAAGACTGAGTTTGCACAGAAACTTCAAAGATGAAATCTAACTTATGATCAATAGAAAAGGAACAGCTAACTAGCTAACTACAGGTACTTACTAAGTGGGCCCCCTTAGCAAGCATCCACTAATTACGCAAGTACTGAACTTAGAAATTCATCAAGCTTTATTCATAAACTCGGAATGGTATACATTGTTCTGTTTGTATGAAAACTAACAACAAAAACTATCTCTTTTCATACAAATTCTATTTTTATTATCATACTAACTCTTACATGATATCTTCCTATCTCCCTATTCTTCTATGCTTGTTCACTCGCATAGGAGGAACACTTATTTAAATTAGGAAAAACAACTAACTAACTAACCCTAACAGGGCAAGACGTGGATGTGTAATGTATCCTGAAATCGAGGAACATACTTCATAAATGAATTTATCTGTTCAACCCGATCTAGAGAGAATCTAGCACTCCACTCTTTCCAGATTAACTAACATTTAAAATCCATCCCAACAGTTTCGGTCAAAGAGTCTTCGCCGGAGCTTCCTCGAAGTCGTGCAGGAAATGGACTTTACTGCAAGGCCGAGATCAGCTCTGCTTGACTCGATCACACTTTCTTCAACAACTTGTGAAACACAAGGTAACAGATGCAAAAGAAAAGGCGCACGGCACATACACAATATCCATTCTTTAATCACATAAATAAATCTATTTCATCATTCAAAAACTACATGCATTATACCAGTCATTTGGAAAGTCGAACGGGGTAATAAATACAGACATGTCAACATGATAGGCTGTAGGAACATGAAAGTGTATTGCTATAGGATATCCCCCAATAAAAGGTTTTAAAAAATTTAATCAACCATGAACAACAAAAGTGAGGGTAATAAAAGTACACCATGATATCCAAATTATGAGCATATTTTGGGCTCATCACTAGGGTCTGATTATGAACTAACGAGAGGTTCACCACCAAGCTAAGGCTTGAAAATACTAATGAAATGCAAGACCTAATGCTTAAATATGTCAATTTGTAAGCATTGAATTTAAATAAATGAGACATTGAGGAAAATAAATGTAGACTTCAAATTGAATTAAAAAACCACCTCTAATAGAGTGAAAAGATGAATTACACAAAAAATGAACTAAAATTATAATGAAATACACAATAAATTATCATGAGTTTTTATTCCAATTAAAATGTGGCTACTATTATTACCTAATTAACTAATTTATTTATTTAATGAAATTTCTTAATTATTTTGATCAATGAATTGATTGAATTATTTTCAATTTTTATCTAATTTGATTAAATATGTTGAATAATTTGGTTGAATTACACAATAAATTATCATGATTTTTTAACCCAATTAAAATGTGGCTACTATTATTACCTAATTAACTAATTTATTTATTTAATGAAATTTCTTAATTATTTTGATCAATGAATTGATTGAATTATTTTCAATTTTTATCTAATTTGATTAAATATGTTAAATCATTTGATTGAATTACACAATAAATTATCATGATTTTTTAACCCAGTTAAAATGTGGCTACTATTATTACCTAATTAACTAATTTATTTATTTAATGAAATTTCTTAATTATTTTGATCAATGAATTGATTGAATTATTTTCAATTTTTATCTAATTTGATTAAATATAATGTAAGATCTATGTGAACATCATGAAATATACCAAGACAAGTAACATAAAATATGTCCTGAAGTGGGGAATATATTATATGCCAACACAATGTGAGAGACATATAATTCAAAAATAAGACATAAGACATAATATAGAAGGTGAAATGAGAATTAAAACATCACAAGATATTAGAAGACATGATTTATGAGAGGCACAAAAAACATGAATCAAAATTTAGAAAGACCAAAATTAAAATGCAAAATAAGACAAGCTATGTTTTTAGTCAATATGATGAAAGTGTTTGTTGGATCAATCCATACTTTGTATCATCCCAAATTCATGGGGCAAAATCAAAAGGAAACACATGGAAGATAAATGAAATACTTGTGACATGAACCACAAAACAACTATTCATAGTCATTATGTCAAAATGCATCATTATTTATGTATATTAACATCATCTGCACTCTAATTAAGAACATGAAAAACAACAACACAAAGAGATAAAATGAAAAAGTTCCAACTAATGATGTTATAATAATCCTCCCCAAGTTGATCCTCTCATCCCAATCATCATACTTAATGTTTTGGTACTTGAATCATGTTTATTATATTATGTGCTCCTCAACACTATGTAAATTAGAACTCTTAATAAACATGTTTTTTAAGAGGAAGCATTTTCTCTTTCTATTACCATAACGATTATTCTTGTTTTTGTAACTTGGTATTTCTACTTGTAGATTTTCAACTTTTTATTATGTAAATCATTCTTTGATACCCAAGTAGTTTGAAGACCCTTTTAAGATGAAGAAAATATAGATTTATCATTTGTAATCCTCATCCTTCCTTGCTACATGAGTAATTTTTTTTATGAAAACCATGTTTAGGAATGAAAATATCCAATCCCTTATGCTTCTAAACTAAAGTTTGCAATGCTTATGGTTCTTTTGGCCTTATAGATTCTTCAATCATTTTATAATATAAAACCTACATATAACCTACTTTGGCTCTAATAATTGTAAACCCTTTAGGAATTATAAATTGTTGCATCTTGTCTTAATTTTCCAACCATTGTTATTCCTTTTGTTATTTTTACAAATTAGGCAAAGAATCCTTGCACTTATATAGAGCATCCTTAGGTATGTTCTTAAAATTATTTAAGGTTAAATGACTTAATCTAAAATAAAGGCATATACGGATCTCTTCCAATTGTAACCTCTTTACTAGTGTGAACATATTTGATACCTTGATGGCATGACATAGATGATGTTGCTTGATATTGCTTTATCCATGGATACCCAAGTAAAATATGAGATACATCTAAAGAAGAAATACTATGACATAGAATAAGAACTTCCCTCATCTTTTAGACCAAAATATTAAGGTAAAATAATGTATCCTATAGTTTCAATCAACATATCATTAGTCAATTTTAAAGAAACCCTCAAATATGCATGTGCTTGTTTAAAAATACTAGACAAGCACACTATAGAGATTTTGACAAAGAGGGTTAGGGTTTTTAGCTTCATTTGTTATATGGAGATATTTTATTGTAATGTACATAATCAATGATATGATTCTTGATTTTTTATAAGATTTAATATTATGACACCTTAACAAACCAAGATATGACTTTCATGGTTCACTCCTACATGTATGGAATTTACATTTTCATCTACAAGTTTGACCCTAAATTTGTAATTTTAAAATTATTTTGTGACCTTCACCCCTACACTTCTAGTCTTTAGGAATTTATTTATCTCCATTTCTTAGACTATGTTGAGAGCCATTATAATGTTTTTTTGCACTAACTTTGGGAGGAAACTCATTTTTCCTTACTCAAACACTTGGATTGATTTAAAACAATTGAAGAAGTTAAAATACATGCCAAATATAAATGCAAGTTCAAGGTGTGAAGTTTTGAATTATAGACCTTTCATCCCCTGACAGATAGCTAATAGTTTTGATATTCATTTTTCTCTTGAAAGGTGTTTAACAAGACAAAAATTTATGTAAAACAGGGAAGCAAAATACTATATTGAAAATGCTTTAAAAACTTTCAAAAAAATGCAATTTGAATTCATTTTAACCTGTCAAGTTTAGCCATTAACTTGAACTCTAAAAAAATTAAATTTTAAATACCTAGTGCTCAATAGTGCTCGATATGCAAACTGGAATGATGAACTTTGAAGAGACGAACTCAAATTTGCTTTCGCCAGAAAGAAAAACCTCAGTTTGGTCACCATCATGCTCTCAGTTTGTCGCACGCACCAGGGACAATAGGGACAGTGACTGGTAAAACAACAAAGTAAAAGTGAGGTTAAAATAAAAGAATTTTTTGTTTTTGTCATATTAAGGGGGTTCAGTCAAACCCATGTTTGACAGAACCTATTTAAATATGTTTTTTTATTTAGGTTTTCTTTGGTTCGGTCGAACCATGGGTTCGGCCGAACCCAATGGTTCAGCCAAACCCATTCAATATGGTGAAAAAAAATGTGAAATTTCCTTCCTCTTATAAAGTGTAAACCACTATTCTAAAGCCACCCAACTAAATCCCATTTCCTCATAGACATGTAGACTATTGGAAATGACCATGGAATTTGTCTTTACACCTATCATTTGCATTTACTTAAAAGTTTCCAAAACCTTTTCAACAAATGATTTTTTGCATAGCCTATGGCCACAGTATTCAATGAGAACACCTTTCTTCTAATAGATCTCTCACTTTCTCCCATGTGTTCTCTCTATTTTTTCTCTCTCTTGCCTTCAAACTAGTCTTCCATTTGTACTTTCTTTCCTTAAACTATGTCCAAAATGTGTCTTCAAACTACCTAAAAACTTTCCTTCATGGTGAGTTCTAGGTCATTTCCACCCTCTCTTCGTTCCATTTACCCCTCTCTCTGCATTTTTTGGACCAAATTTGCATCTCTAACTAACCCTCATCCTGCAAATTTCAGACAACTCAAGAGTAGGAGCACCATACAGTGGTAAATTCACGTCATTCCCTCCTAAATTGTGCCCCTGAATGCATGTTAATTGAGGTCATGATAAGATATTAAATGATGAACTTGCATGCCATTCTTTACACCTTGCAGTCTTCACTTCTTAAAAAAAAAAAAAAGACATCAAGTTCAGGAGAAGAACGAGTTCTTTCTTTTAGGTGATGAAACCCTATCTTACAGACCAAAAATTTCTTGCAGACTTTTGATGTTTGAGCTCACATTTTTTGCTCAGCACATGAATCCCTCTGTGGATTCCCTTGCCCCTGGTTCAACTTCCAATACAGAATGGAAAAATATTGATGCAGAGATTAAAAGGCTAGCTATGAGGTTGAAGTCTATGGCATCACAATCAGGGGCTTCCAATGCTAACAACTTATTAGATTTGACAGTCGGTTTTGATGATATGGAAGAAAATGGTACTATGGAGGGGGAAGAAATTATTTATATGAGGATAGGAGCAAATGAGACACCCAGTACAAAGACCAAGGTTTTTCCTCAAAATACTAAATGAGAAGAAACAAGCCTAGAACACTCAAGCGGCAAACAAGGTAAATCCTTGAAGTTTCAATTGCCTGATGATGTTGTAGCTCTCATTGATGAACATCAAAATAAAAATGTGATTTTTTTCTTTTTGAGAGGAATTCCTACAGAGTCTAAAATTTATAAATGGGTGAGAATAAACTAGGAAAATAGGGGTTGGATGATTGAAACAATAAGGGGTTTTGGTAAGGGTTATGTCTCTTTCATATTCAAATCTACAAAGCATGCCCATGTTGTGTTACAGTATGGTACATGGATAATCTTTGGACAAATTTGCTACCTTCAAGCCTAGACATTTGAATTTCACCCTAAAGGACCCTCTCGTTCTTGTTATCCAATGTGGCTGGATTTTCCTTTTTTAAACTTAGTCTTCTTACCATAGCTTAAGGACATTGTGGCACAATTGGGTAAAGTTATTTGGTGCAAACAAAGTTCTGACAAATTTTCCAGTCTAAGAGTTCATCCAAGAGTTTGTGAAGTGGACTCGAATACATCATTGCCAGATAATATTAAATTATATGGTCCTGGACTTGAAATTGATTATCGAATCTTTTATTTAAATAAGCTTGATGCTTGTTTCTTCTATGGACAAGAGCGTCATTTGATCTGAAACTGCCCTATCTAGAAAAATAGGGTTTCCTATTTGCCTTCACAAGCCCCCACAGCTAAGGTTGCCACTAATCCTACCTTAGAGTCCAAGCCAATCATCAAAACTCCACTGCCTTCTGCCCTCAAATGAACAATAGTTCTCCCTCTTCTATTCCTCATTCTTTTGTTGACTCCCCTATTTTGGCTAATGCTTCTTACAAGGATGTCATTATGAATGATGATTGGAAAACGGTTTGGAAATGAAAGAAACTTTCTTGCCATTCCTCAAATTATCATTCCCCTCATAATGAACTTGCTACTCCAAATTCTTCTAGGTTTTTGAAATCCTCTCAAAGATCCTTGTCTCCCCATCCTAATTCTCAACAATAGTCTAAATCCCCTTCTGGTGGTTCAATTGAAAAACTGATCAATGATCAAGAAGTTCCCATTTCTAATTGCTATGGAGTCTTGCCACAAGAGGAGGATGATTCTCTTGATGTTTCACTATGAGGTTCAAAATATTATCTTAGAATGTAAGAGGGCTTTCCCACCCTCATCACAAATTTAAAGTTAAGGACTCTCTTGAGAAATGGAAGCTTGATGTACTTGTGCTACAAGAAGTTAAGATTGGCAATGAACATTTAAATATGCCTCTTTTCAATCTATGGAAAGATGCTATGTTTGTTCATACCTTGCATAAGGATGGAAGCAATGGGGCTATTCTCAGATTGGCTCCTTCAATCTCAAAACATGTCATTGATAAGGGTGAGTACCTAGCCCATAAATTTGTTTGGGCCCTCACCATTATCAATGGACAGCCTCTTGGTTTCTGCACAATTTATGCACCTAACAATCCGAGAGAAAAAGTTGGTCTTTAGGATTGGATGTTTAAGAACCTTCCTATTGTTTATTGGGTGTTGGGAGGAGACTTTAACATGGTGGAACATTATGAGGATTGTAGTTGGTTTAATCATTTTAAGCTCAGCCAGGAAGAATTTTAAAAATGGATTTATTGTAGGAATGTGCTTGGAGTTGTCGATCCTCTACACAACAAATTCTCTTTTCATGCCAATAATTGGCACACTTGGTCTAATTGCAGACCAGGTAATGATAGGAAGCTGAGTAGATTCGATCATTTCTATTTATCTCTCAATCTCAATTTGGATAAGTTATCTCAGGATTTCTGGGTTTTAGTGGATTATTCCATAATTTTATCTGATCATTATCCAATTATTTGTTCTTTGTCCTCTTTGGAGAATGTCGAGGTTGAGTCTTCTTCTCCACTTTCTTTCAAGCTTAATATTTCTCATCTTAAAAATAAAGAATGTGTTTCAGCTTTAGTGGGGATTTGGAACTCAATTCATAAGCCTCTTGAAGGAGATTCATTGGTGAGATGGTGGATTTCTACTATTTCATAATGTGTTGAGTTTCTTTGTTCATTTGGAAGAAGAACGGCTTGGAAACGTTGATCTAGGAGGATCTTCAGGACCTAAAATTGAAGTGTTCCAGTTTCTCTCAGAAGTAGTGCCATCGCGTAGAGCACAAAATTTTGAATCTGGTGCAACTTGAACGGGCGAAAAAGGAGTCTGTTTGCCTAAGTTATGTGCAGTCAAAGTTCGGTCAACCTTGGACTAGGAGGCTGTCCAGAAGGTGAAAATTTGACCAACATAGAATCGGCCGAAAGCAGTGTCAGTTCAAAGGGCTCGTCGACATGATCACAACGAAGTTCGGTTCGTCAAATTTTGAGTCTGTATGTCCGAGATATCGCCGGTCAAAGTTAGGTCAAAGGTTGGTCAACTCAACTATCAGGGACAAGAAAAAAGGTGGAAAATTCATTGTCACAGAATTTGGAAAAAGTGGTACCATCACGAAGAGCTTGTCGAGACCTTTCCAATGGCATTCGTTTCGTGCAAATCGGACGTCGTGTGTGCGAGTTAGAGCTAGTCAAAGTTTCCGGTTGACCAAGGTATCATGAGGTATGATTGCTGATGTCAGCAATCATCATCCTGTTGACTTGGCAGACGAGTCATCGTACGGATGATGATGTGGACCAATGGGTTCTTGATACATGGCAGTCTGTATAGTCTATACATGTCGACGTGGCATGATGATGTGGCAGGTGACGTTAACCTGGTCAGCGAATCAACTATTGACACGTGGCAAGCTGAGTACGACGAATGACGTGGGTGTTCATTAAGCGGATGACGTGTCAGGTGACTCAACGATGACGTGGATATTCAAGCAAATCAGTGATCAGCACGTGGATTCTTATGCATGGGACACGTGGCCCCTAGTCCTCTCTTTCGACACAGGTCGTTCAGGTTTGTTTGTTTTCAACAAAAAGGTTATTGCAGAGCTCGAACCCCCGACCATCCAACCTCGAAACCGCCGGTGGACCATTGAGCCAAATCATTCACCTCAAATAGTGGTTAGTGACCGGTTTCTTTTATCAATGCTTATGTGGAAGTTTGTTTTAAAAAATTTGTGGCCGCAGGGGTTGAACTCTGAACCGGTAGGTGTAAAAATGAGCCCTCACCGTTGAGACAAGAATTATTCTCGAGTATATAATGTGGACGGTTTTATATAACCAATTGGTTAGGCTGAAGCCTAAACAAAATAACCTATTAAAGGTTATTTATAAACAAATATTAAAACAACAAATCCCTAAAAACAAGTAAGCCCGAAAATAAATTAAATGAAGGGCTCCAAATTATTTTGAAAGATTATTAGGGGATTGTTTTTTTAATTTTTCCAAATATGGGGGATTTTATAACCTTATGGTTATTCCCCATATCGAGTAAATTTGTGGTATAAAAAGGGGTGTAAGAGCTTGTGTTGGGCATCCAATTCTTCTCAATTCTTCTCTTCTCAAGCCAATTCTTCTCGTAGCAATTCTTCTTGTAAGCCAAGTATCCCTTGGAGGAATTTTGTAACTTGGTGAAGAATCTACGTTTTGTAAAAGCTTTTGCAAAGCTTCTTCTTGTTCTTCTGTAAGGACGTCTTGCTGATGTGGGAGTTGTTGTCATAGGCGAAGTTGCTTTCTGGAGGCCTCTTGTAAGGTGAAATTTGACTTCTTTTTGTAACTTGTGGAATTTCCAAGTCTTGAAGGCAATAGATCGATTCATTCTTTCTGGTGAATCCGGAGATGTAGCCGATTTTCGGTGAACTTCGTTATCATCTCGGTTCTATTCTTTTGTGATTTCTTGCAAGTTGTTTTTCTGAGCTTAGTAGATTGGATATTTGAATTTACATGTTGGATTCAGATCAATAATTAAAAGATCCTAGTGTTAGATTGACTACTGTAGTAAAATCTAACTCGTGAACTATTCCGAGCAAGTGCTCGATCATTTACGGATCAAGTGGTATCAGAGCAGGTTACTAAGCTCCTTTTGCAGTTAATCACAATATGGTATCCGAATCAGGTGAAGCATCCACAGTGATGACATCATCAATGGTACAAGAGTTCTTTGAGATGAAGAAGATGATTGAGACTATTTTTCACAATCATTGTGAAAAGTCTGACAAGGTGCAGAGGCTAGAGGAGGCAAATCATCATTTGCAGAAAGAGAATGAAGAATTGAAGAGATTGTTGGAAGAGGCCAATGTGGAGAAGCAAAGGCTAGAGGTCCTATTACAAGAGTTCATTGAAGAGCAGAACAAGAGGAGTCCTCTTGTGTCTGAGAGCAGCCACATTTGCGAGTTTTGTCCACATTCTGAGGATACATCATCCTCATACTCCCCGCTTACCCTGCCTAACAGTACGGGGGCCTCTTCAGCAACAAAGCCAATGGCCAAGTTTGCTTGTGGCCACGATTGGGCGAATTCTCCTGGTGCAGTAGAGTGTGCCTATTTTCAATAGATGGAGTACCTTGAGACTCTTAATCTGCCGGATAGTGACAACAATTATCTCGAAGTATCTTCTTCCACAGATCAGAAGAAGTCAGTAGAGGATGAGCAGAGCTCTTTTACGCACTTTGAGAAGCACTCAAAAGGTATCAGAATGAAGCTGCTAGGAAAGATGGGTTTTAGAGGAAAGGACCTTGGTCTTTCTGAGGAAGGTATCACCAGTTCGGTCAAGGCAAAGAAACGACCACAGAACCAAGGATTGGGATTTAGAAAAGAAATGGGACAATCCTCTAGAATTCAAAATTTTTACACCCACTGTGGCATTAGTGGACATTGGGACGCAAAGTGTTGGAAGCTCCATCCAGAGCTCCATCGTCGATCGAGGTCCATAGAGAGACCCAACCACCAGCATGTTGATGAGATGACAGCAGAGTCGGTAGTTGCTACCACCCCTGAAGCAATCCCAGAGGAAACCAAGCCACAGCTTGAGCAGCTAGTAAAGGAGAGTTCCTTCGAACAGCTCTGAAAGAGTTGGGAACAGCACTCGTCGAACTAGTATATCAACTTGTGTGTGTTTATTATGTGTTTGTAGCGTAATAAATGTGTTGATAAGCTAGTGTGGTTTTTTGAGAATAAAACTCATTGAAATTGTTTGTAACAGTTTATTTATGAAGTTGTATTTCTTTCTGATTGAGAATTTGTAAGGCTCTTGGAAGCCATGTCTTTTGTAATCAGTGGAAAGAGATACTTGATAACTTCTTACTACAGGATAGCAATTTGTTTCTTGCAGTTTTTTTTCAGTGCGAAGCTTCAATTGAAGAGCACTTTTTAAGACAAAGTTGTTGAGAACAGTCAACAGTGACCTTGTATGTTCTCAGCTTTAAGACTTAGTGATGGGCATTTTCAGGATAAGTCTAAACTTAGTTCGAGTTCTTGAAGGATTCATCGATGAGCTTGTTGCTGGACTTGAGCTATGGTGGAGCCTTGAATCAGCTGTTCTGAAGTACAAAGGTGAAGGAATGTTTCAGGCTGAGGTGCAGATACCATGCTTGAGTAATTGGAGGAGCAAAAGAAGCAAGCTAGAAGAAGGCAGATATGGCATTGTGTTCTTGTGATTCAGATCGTGGTGAGTGGTAGGATGCTGAATGCGAGATTACTGAAGGAACTATACACTTTTGGAGGACCAAAAGTTCTTCAATGGGGAGGTTTGATCTAGGAGGATCTTCAGGACCTAAAATTGAAGTGTTACAGTTTCTCTCGAAAGTAGTGCCATTGTGTAAAGCACATAATTCTGAATCTGGCGCAACTTGAATAGGCGAAAAAGGAGTCTGTTTGCCTGAGTTACATGTAGTCAAAGTTTGGTCAACCTTGGACTAGGAGGCCGTACAGAAGGTGAAAATTTGACCAACACAGAATTGGTCAAAAGTGGTGTCAGTTCAGAGGGCTCCTCGACACGATCACAACGAAGTTCATTTCATCAAATTTTGAGTCTGTATGTCCGAGATATCACCGGTCAAAGTTCGGTCAAAGGTTAGTCAACTCAACTATCAGGGACAAGAAAAAAGGTGGAAAATTCATTGTCACAAAATTTTTCAAAAGTGGTAGCATCGTGAAGAGCTCATCGAGACCTTTCCAATGGTGTTCGTTTCATGCAAATCGGACGTTGTGTGCGCGAGTTAGAGCCAGTCAAAGTTTTTGATTGACCAAGGTATCATGAGGTATGATTGCTGACATCAACATGATGTCATCCTACTGACTTGGCAGACGGGTCATCGTACGGATGATGACGTGGACCAATGGGGTCTTGACACGTGGTAGTCTGTACAGTCTGTACATGTCGACGTGGCATGATGATGTGGCAGGTGACGTCATCCTGGTCAGCGAATCAATTATTCACACGTGGCAGGCCGAGTACGACGGATGATGTGGGTGTTCATTAAGCGGATGACGTGTCAGGTGACTCAACGATGATGTGGATATTCGAGCAAATCAGTGATTGGCATGTGGCTTCTTGTGCATGTGACACGTGGCCCCTGGTCCTCTCTTCCAACGCGGGTCGTTCAGGTTTGTTTGTTTTCAACAAAAAGGTTATTGCGAAGCTCGAACCCCCGACCATCCAACCTCGAAACCGCCGATGGACCGTTGAGCCAAATCATCGGCCTCAAATAGTGGGTAGTGACCGGTTACTTCTATCAATGCTTATGTGGAAGTTTTTTTTAAAAAATTTGTGGCCGGCGGGGGTTGAACTCCGAACCGGTCGGGTGTAAAAACGAGCCCTCACCGTTGAGCCACGAATTCTTCTCGAGTATATAATGTGGGAAGTTTTATATAACCAATTGGTTAGGCCGAAGCCTAAACCACATAACCTATTAAAGGTTATTTATAAACAAATATTAAAACAACAAATCCCTAAAAACAAGTAAGCCCGAAAATAAATTAAATGAAGGGCTCCAAATTATTTTGAAAGATTATTAGGGGATTATTTTTTTAATTTTTCCAAATAAGGGGGATTTTATAACCTTATGGTTATTCCCCATATTGGGTAAATTCATGGTATAAAAAGGGGTGTAAGAGCTTGTGTTGGGCATCCAATTCTTCTCAATTCTTCTCTTCTCAAGCCAATTCTTCTCGTAGCAATTCTTCTTGTAAGCCAAGTATCCCTTGGAGGAATTTTGTAACTTGGCGAAGAATCTACGTTTTGTAAAATCTTTTGCAAAGCTTCTTCTTGTTCTTCTGTAAGGACGTCTTGCCGACATGGGAGCTGTTGTCATAGGCGAAGCTGCTTTCTAGAGGCCTCTTGTAAGGTGAAAGTTGACTTCTTTTTGTAACTTGTGGCATTTCCAAGTTTTGAAGGCAATAGATCGATTCGTTCTTTCTGGTGAATCCAGAGATGTAGCCAATTTTCGGTGAACTCTGTTATCATCTCGGTTCTATTCTTTTGTGATTTCTTGCAAGTTGTTTTTCTGAGCTTAGTAGATTAGAGATTTGAATTTACATGTTGGATTTAGATCAATAATTAAAAGATCCTAGTGTTAGATTGACTACTGTAGTCTTTTTGAAAATCTAACTCGTGAACTATTTCGAGCAAGTGCTCGATCGTTTACGGATCAAACGTAAACGCAATGAAAAATATCTCCAAGGACAAATAGAACTTGCTCGAATGAAACTTAATCTTGATCCTTTCAATGAAAATCTTCAAAAACATATTGTTGTTATAGAAGCTCAGCTCTAAAAAATTGATCATTATAGAGGGCAGGGTGCCAAAATTAGAGCCATAATTCAATGGATCAAGGAAGGGAACAAGGGTTATAAATATTTTTTTAATCATCCTAACTATAAGCATAAAAAAGAGAAAATTGAAGCTATAAGGAATGAAAGTGGACACCACACTAATCAAATAGAAATTATTAATCTATTTCATAGTTTTTCATGAAAGGCTATTTAGAGAAGAAAATAATTGGACTAATATCCAACATGCATTGGAAGATAGCATACAAGATTTTATTCCTAATAAGATTGATCCAAGTTATAGCAAATATTTGGATATAATTCTCTCTTTGGAGGAAACTGAATGTGCTTTATTTTCTATGAAACCAAATAAAATTCATGGCTTTGCTGGGCTTTCTACTAAATTTTATCAAACTATGTGGAAGCATATTAAGGATGATTTTTATATGCTATATTTGGAAGCTTTTCAAAGTGGTTCTTTGGGACCTATTATCAAAAAAGGTACTATCAAACTTATTACTAAGGGGGAGAATGAGGATACCATTACTGGTTGGCACCCAATTATGTTACTAAACACTTCATATAAAATTATTGCAAAGGCTTTAGCAATCAAAATTAAACCCATTGCTCAAATGATTGTGAGAGCTGAGAAAATGGGGTTTTTAAAAGGTATATATATCCTTGATAACCTTATGTTGTCTTGGGAAAATATGGAATGGGTGTAACAATCAGGCCAAAATACTTTGATAGTCAAGTTGGATTTTGACAAAGCATACGACAGAATTTGTTGGAGCTTTATCCTTAAAATGCTTCATTGGATGGGTTTTGGTCCTAAAATTCAAAAGCATGTTCAAATTTTATTCCAAGATGCTAATGCTCATTTGATTATTAATAAAAATATGTTTGACTCTTTTGAGTTACAACATTCCATAAGGAAAGGATGTCCCCTTTCTCCCCTTTTGTATGTTCTTATAGCTGATGCCTTTGGTTATTTTCTGCCCAAATCTCATTAGATGAAACTTATCAAAGGGATTTTTATCCCTCAAAACCAAGTGGTTATTAATTCCCACTTTGCTAATGATAGCATGCTATTTTTGCATAATTTTGAAGAGGACGTGAACAATGCATTGGAAATTATTAACTTGTACTACAAGTTATTTGGCTCCCTTATTGCTCGTAATAAAACTAAGTTTTTAATGACTTAGCCTTATGATAAGCCACAATGGATACCAAAAGAATGGAGACAAATTAAGCATGGTGAGATAACTAGATATCTAGGTATACCCTTTGGTTTGGGAGTTTCTCTTTCTGATATGTGGACTTGGTTCTTAAACAAAATTAAACATTTAAGTTGTTCAATTTTGGCAATAATTTTTTGTCCTTGGCTGGCAAGATCCAAGTGGCTAATAAGATTCTCATTGCTTTTCAAGTGTACTACTCTTCTTGTTGGATGTCTTCCAAACAAGGCTATGAGGAGCTCAATAAAATAATCCAGAAATTCTTGTGGTCCAAATGGGATGGTAATGGTGGTTTTATTTCTTCTTCATAGTCTTATTGTATTCAGCTAAAACACAAAAGAGGACTGGGGCTTATTGACCCCCAAACCCAAGGGATTTACCTTGCTACAAAATTGATTATAAGAGATGCCAATAGAGATGAACCATGAAATATTTTGAGTTCGTCAAAGAATTATGGATTCTTCTATTAAGAAGAAATGGCAAGAGGTTAGTTGGATGGATAAAATACTTTTACCTTCTCACTTTAGAATCAAAACCTCTTTTCCCCTCTAGTCTATTTGGAAAGCTTGGCAAAAAGTTAGCATTTTTTAAAATTGGAATGGTTCTTCCTTATAGACAAGGTTTAGATTTGTTTCTATGTCAATTTGGTGGAACAAAATAATTTCTTATCATGATCTACCATTGGCTTTATGTTTCCCAAGACAAGCTCATTATTTGTTTAAAAAGGGAGTTTGACAATTTAAAGATCTTTGGGATTTTGACATTTTTTATTGGGTTCCTTGGAACAACATTAAGGAGCAGTATGGGTTGAATTCTAGTTATGAATAGTTCATAATTTTTGTTAAATCACTAGTGCTGGTTGATCTAATGATGAAGTTTTGTACTTCAAGGGACTGCTTCTTCTTTAGAGATTGTAAATGGTTATCTTACAGTCACTTCGATAATATTCCATTAAAAAATGTTTATTTAAAGCTATTGCCTAGTTGGAATATGACTAATCATTTGAATCAAAAGTGGAAATGTAGACTCAACACTAATTTTTGGTGTAAATTGAGTGCTCAAAGATGGCATTCTAAAGCTGATTTTGATTCACAGGTGTTGGTTTGGAAGATATTACATTGCAAGCTACCTGTGGGAGATAGATTGAACTGTATTATGGTCCAACCAGCAAACTGCTCTTTTTGTAAGGTCGTGGAAAGTTTGAGGCACATTTTTTGGGATTGTTTATATGTTAAAAAGAAATGGTTTACTATTTTTAGAGACTTCTTAGCTATTTTGAATCATGACTTAACTTGGAAAGAGACTGTTTTTGGGCTTGGTATGCAAAAGGATGTAATTGCTAATTTTATTTGACAGGTTATTTTGAAAAATATATGGAGGAATCAGTGTGCTCCAATGTTTTCTAATATTTTTTATCAAGCTATTGGTACTTACGGATTTACTCTGACATATGTTTTTAGGTGGTTGTTCTTTTTTCACAGATTCAGGTAATACATAAGAAGAATGAGAGAGCTAAACATTAGCTACAACAAATTAAAGATCAGATAGTGACGTTTCAGCTAAACAATAAGCTTGATCATAATTTTATACAACTTTCATCTATGTAATTGTATTTTATGGTTAATATCATGTTCTGTTTTAGTGAACTTCATTGACTCTTGTAGATATTGTATAGTTTATTTGGCTTTTTAGCTAGTCATTTTTTATAGCTACTATTGGTAGCTTTATTCTTGTAAATTCTTTTGCTTTGTTCAATACACACAAAAAAAAAGATTGAGACTCCTTCCCACATAATGCAACCTCACCCATGTAATGAAGTTTGTCTCTAACATTACTGCCTTATTGTATTGGTTGTTCATTGACTCCATCAATGATTTTATTTTTTTATTTTTTTATTATTTCTTCAATGACCACACGTCATTTCCATCCGAGATGGCCTTTTACGGGGATGTGACATCGAGGTCCAAATACTAGAGCTTGGTGATGTTTTCAAGAGTGTCTAATCTCAGGTTTAGCCTCTTACAAACTGATAAATTGTGATATTCTAGATACCGTAGGTTTCTTAAAGCTCCAAAAGTAATAGGTAGCTCCAATAGCCATAGACACCGTGCTAGTTCCAAGTGTTCTAGAGAATGTAGACTACAAATTTCATCTGGAAGACTAAAAAACTAAAATCCAATTTGGAGGATTATCTTCTTCAAATGCTTAAAACGTTCAATTGAAGTGGGAAATATTTGAAAACTATTACTCACAGTAATCCTCAATTCTCTCGAACTATAAAGGAGATTACAAGTAACTAGTATTCATATAAACATAATTAGGAATATACTGAGAAATTATAAATTTGGAAATGTTTTGTATTGAACAACCAGAAAGTATAATACATACATCCACACCATCAATACACAATTCTGTCAATTCATAAGCATGAAGAAGCTCTAGAAATCCTAAATTTCTCACTAAAAGCCACGATGGAAGAATTCACTCTTCAAAATGATACAAGCAAAGCCACACATGATAATGTCCTAATGATACAAATTGTTCCACTAGCCGATATGATTCAACATTACAAATTTTTGGTCCACTGATGGAGCTGAGCTGTCTAAATCCCCTACTAAAGTTCCACAAAAAATGCTTCATATAATTTTTGTACGGCACAAAACCTGAGTATCTTATACCACGAATGAGCACTATTTCCTTGATGGAACAATTGGAGATCAAAACCTTTTGAAATATACCTAGAGAGATGGTGGGAGATTAGCAAACTAGTTTTTTTAACATGAGAAATAGAAACTGCAACATCTCTACCATAAATTGATTAATTTTTTATCTATGTTTTAAAGGTGAAAAGTAGGAAAGATTACATCAATTGTAGTCTGGGCTAAAGTATCTTTAAATACAACAAGAAGTGAAAGTCTTAAACTATTGGTTTTTGGAAAACCAAATGTTGATAA
This sequence comes from Sequoia sempervirens, assembly GCA_007258455.2. NCBI lineage: Eukaryota > Viridiplantae > Streptophyta > Pinopsida > Cupressales > Cupressaceae > Sequoia > Sequoia sempervirens. Next base: position 171,456,651 of record VDFB02105785.1, read on the forward strand.
AATTAAAGAAACGATTACAGAAATTAAAAAAATTAAAAGACAAAGAATACATAGATGAAAAATCATAGAATTTTTATAGTGTTCACCAACTAACTGCATCCACTTTCAACAGGAAAAATCTTTATTGAATTTTATTTTCAAAACCATATGCTACAACATATCACTCTTCATCCAAAAGAACTAATTAATTACATTAATAAAAGATAAATGACTTAGTCACCAAGAAAGTAAATGAATGGCCAAGGGGAGAAGAAACGGACAAGGACTTAATATACCAACATAAACAACTATAGAAAGAAGTCCACACCAGGGGGATGTGGAAAAAGGGGCAGAGGAGTAGATAAAACAGAGTAGCAAATAAAGATCATACAACAGTAAAATAAACACATTCAACTAGAATTAAAAGTTGCTCAGAAAACATATAATTTACATAGTAGAAAATAGACAACAATCAAATTTATATATATTCATTAATATGGAGAGCTTTGATAACCTGTTCTTCTTTACACCATATTCTCAAATGCAAAGTTGCATTGCTCTTCTTTCTTGTCTCTTGCATTAAGCAAAATGACCACAAAAAGGAATTAAAACTAGAAGCAATGGTGGAAAACAAAGGAATAATAAAAATATTACTATTTTTACTACCCACAAAGTGTGTGAGAGTAAATAGGCAGTTAATGCACATTAATCCAAATCTCTCAAATACTCTCCAAAAAGCATTCCTATTAAATTTCCTTAAAATTAGGTACATATCCTTAGCTAGAGGGAAATTGTTGAATTAAATAGTTGAGATTAGATATCTCTAACACTCCCCCTTAATCTCAACTAGCTGACATTCTCCTCAAAAAACTTCCGTAACCTCTTCCTTCAAGTTCTGGAGCATCTGGCTTCAAGTTCTGGAGCATCTTCCTTCAAGTTTGGGAGCATTTGCATTTCAAGTTCTAGAGCATCTGCACTAGCACATAAATTTCTGGAGCATTCATCTATAGCACAAACACCCAAACAAATTCTCAAGTATTCAAATGTATCTCTTTCCAATGGTTTAGTGAAAATATCAGCAAATTGATCTTCTAATCTACAGAACTCTGAACATATTTCTTTGTTATTCACTAACTCTCTTATAAAATGAAATCTAGTGTCTATGTGCTTACTTCTTTTATGAAAAATATGATTTTTAGACAATGCAATGGCTGAGTTATTATCATAGTAAATCATTGTGGCTTCATCTTGTTTATGCATCAACTCAGCTAACATTCTTCTCATCCATATGATTTGACATGATGTTGTTGTCACTGCAACATACTCTGCTTCTGCTAAAGAGAGTGTGACAATGGGTTTTTTCTTTCAAGCCCATGATACAACCCCTGATCCAAAATTAAAGGCATAACCAGAAGTACTTTTTCTATCATCTATTCGACCAACACAATCATTTTCTATGTATCCAATGAGTTTGAATCATCTACAACTGAATATAGAATTCCATAGTTATTTGTTCCACATGCATACCTCAATATCTTTTTCTAGCTTTCCAATGAGAGTCTTTTGGAGACTCCATGAACCTTGAAATAAGACTCACACTATACATGATGTTAGGTCTTGTGGCAGTCAAATACATGAGACTACCAACCATTCTTTTAAATAGTTTAGGATCAACTAATGAACCATCATCTTCCTTGCTTAACTTTAGTTCTATCACAACTGGAGTAGGAGATGATTTGCAATTCGACATATTAAAATTTTTGAACACATCACTTGTATATTTTGATTGAGAAATAAAAATGCCATCAACTGATTGCTTAACTTCTATTCCCAAAATATATTTCATAAGACCTAGATCAATCATCTCAAACTCTTTCATCATTGCTACCTTAAAGAGATTTATAGAAAGGTCTCCCATAAAGATCAAATCATCTACATAAAGAAAAACTATCAACATTTTACCTTCTTCATCCATCTTGATAAATAAAGTAGGCTCGCTGTTGCACCTACTAAAACCATTCTTAACTAAATAAGAATCAATTCGACTGCACCATGCTCTAGGAGCTTGCTTGAGTCCATAGAGTGCCTTTTTCAGCTTGTATACTTTTCCTTCATGACCTGTAATTTCATATCCTTCTGACTGGTCAACATAAACTTCTTCTTCAATCAAACCATTTAAAAATGCATATTTTACATCCATTTGAAAAATAGGCCACTTCTTTTGAGCTGCAATGGCCAAAACAATTCTTACCATATCCAAGCGAGCTACCAGTGCAAATGTTTCAGTGTATTCAATACCAAGCTACTGAGTGAAACCTCTAGCAACCAACCTTGCCTTATGCTTCAGCACATTTCCATCCGATGCTCTGTTCTCCACAAATTGTACATCTTTGCTAATTATAACTTTTCTTGTAATTGGATTAAACAACTTATAAGCTTTTGTATCTTCTGAATACCCAACCAAAATACATTTCTCACCTCTATTGTCCAATTTTCTTCTCATCTATTCGGGCACATAAGAATATGCAATGCATCCAAAAGCTTTGAAGTGAGCAACATTGTGCTTTCTACCACTCCAAGCCTCTTGAGGAATCACATTTCTTACACTTGTAGTTGGACATATATTCAAAATATAAATAATAGTTGCTACTGCTTCAACTCAATATTAGTTTGGTAAATGCTTTGAATTCAACATACTTCTTTCCATATCCATGATAGTTGGATTTCTTCTTTCAACCACACCATTTTGTTGAGGTGTGTAATGGGCTGTAAATTGTTTGTGAATGCCATGTTGGCTACAATAATTCAAAAAATCATTAGAACTATACTCACCACCTCTATCAGTTCTTAATATCTTGATGTAGTAACCACATTGCTTCTATACAAGAGCCTTGAACTGTTGAAAGACTCCAAATACATCAGATTTATGCCTCAAAAAATATTCCCATGTCTTTCTTGTATAATCATCAATAAAAGTAAGTGCAACCTCTAATGGAAGGAGTTTACATTGGTCCACATATATCGGAGTGAACAATCTCAAGTGGTTTACATGCTCTTTCTAATTTTCCAACTGGGAAGGTCTCTCTATGTTGTTTACCCAAGATGCACACTTCACACACCCTTTCCAGTTTTTGAATTAATGACAGCCCCTTAACCATATTCTTTATATGCAACAAATTCAGACCTCCAAATTTTAAATGGACAAATCTCAAATGCCACAACCAAGATCCATTCTTTATCACTAACTGAAAAACTATTTGAACAGTTACATTAAAATTTTGTTCATCTCTACTTTTAATTGTTGCCTTTCCAAAGCAGCCTTGCTCTATTTAGGAGCAACTTTCTAGAGCAACTTTGCAACTTTCTTTTTCTTCGGAGCAACCTTCCAAAGCAACTTTGCAACCTTCCGGAGAAACTTTCCAAAGCAACCTTCTAAAGGCGTCTTGAGAATTTTTAGCCTTTAATGTTGTTCTAGCTTGTGTATTTTCTGCCATATGACAAGCTTGAGTTGTGTTTCTTTTGATGCCAGTTTTCAACCTTAATGGGAACATTCAATTTTTTGTCATTTGTACCTCTACTATCAGCTACGTACTTGGATATTTATCAAGAATAACACATGCATTATTTTTCATGTAAATTTTGTATCCTTTTTGCACTAATTGTCCAATACTCATCAAATTATGTTTCAAACGAGCAACATAGAAAACATCATGAATGACTTTTTTCTCCCCCTTTTTGGTTAGAATATCAACAATGCCTTTTCCCATAACACTCACTTTATTATTATTCCCAAGAGTAACATTTAAAGTGACCGAATTATCCAAGCTTGAAAATAATTCTAGATTTCTAGACATATGATTATTATAGCCTGAATATAAATACCAAATATCATTTGGAATGTCTTGAACAATATTGCATTCAACTGGTGATTTTGTAGAAATTGCTTCAACAATCTTTGCACATGCAATAAACATAGTTTTTGTAGAATTTTTTGGGGATTTTGATTTTTTCTTCCTTGATCATGTTGTTTCTTCCTACACTCAAAGGAGTAGTGACCATACTTTTTGTAGTAATGACACTGAACATGTGACTTATCTTGTCTTTGACCACTTGGATGACTTTGAAAGTGTTCATTGTTATGACCTCTTCCACCTTGGTTTGCAGGACTATTTCTACATCCTCTAAATGAATTTCTTCCTCTACCCCTAGGTGTGAACCTACCACTACCTCTTCCACGGCTTACTAAAGCCTAAGATGAGAAATAATTCTCAATAGAGGTGTGTGATTTATTCAACCTCTATTCATGATTTATCAAAGATGCATGCAATTCATCCATTGTCAACTGGGTTAAATCCTTAGATTCCTCTATGGAAATAACTAAAGTATCAAACTTAGTAGGAAAAACCCTTAACATTTTCTCAACTATCCTTGTCTCTTATAGTGTTTCCCCATGATATTTTATCTGATTTAATAGCCCAACAACTCGAGTAAAAAATAACTCCACAGATTCTGAATCTTTCATACTTATATTTTCAAATTCTCTTCTAAGTATTTGGAGTTTTGGAGCTTTAGTTTTGTCCTTACCTTGATAGGTTGTTTGTAGTGTGTCCCATGCCTCCTTTGCTTGCATTACTGCTGAAACTCTTGGAAATATGCTTTCATGCATTGCTTGATGAATGTAGAAAAGGGCTTTTCCATCCTTCATTCTCTGATCTTTCAAGAGATCTTTCTCTGCTTGTGTGAGAGCATTATAAGCTACTTGTTCTGTTGGTTTTGCATAACCATTCTCAACAATTTCTGAAACATCCTGAGATCAAAACAGGGCTTTCATAGTCAATGACCAAAATTCATATTTTTTCCCTGTGAAAAGAGGGGTTTGCGGGCTAGGTAAGGAAGCACCAGACGTTGAGGTTGTGCACGCCATTGATGGCTATTAAACAAGAAATAAGTGCAGACCCAGAAAAAGAGAGACTAGGGGTTTGAACCAATGGCTCTGATACCAGATGTGGGAAAAGGGGCAGAGGAGTAGATAAAACAAAGTAGCAAATCAAGATCATACAACAGTAAAATAAGCACATTCAACTGTAATTAAAAGTTGCTCCAAAAACACATAATTTACATAGTAATAAATAGACAACAATCAGATTTATATATATTCATTAATATGTAAAGCTTTGATGCCTTGTTCTTCTTTACACCATATTCTCAAATGCAGAGTTGTGTTTCTCTTCTTTCCTATTTCTTGCATTGAGCAAAATGACCACAAAAAGGAATTAAAACCAAAAGCAACGACGGAAAGCAAAGGAATAATAAAAATATTATTATTTTTACTACCCACAAAGTGTGTGAGAGTAAATAGGCAGTTAATGTGCATTAATCCAAATCTCTCAAATATTCTCCAAAAAGCATTCCTATTAAATTGCCTTAAAAGTAGGTACGTATCCTTAGTTGGAGGGAAATTGCTTAATTAAAAGGTTGAGATTAGATATCTCTAATAGGGGATACAAACATTATCTAGTTACAATCTAAGATAAAAATAGTAGAACCATTATCCAACTATAATTCCCTATTTTACTTTCCAACCCACAGTAGTTGTCTTCTTGTGGATAAAACTATAGTTGCTCAACACAATTTGTTGGGTCCATATTATACTATTGTTGCAAGTGACTTAATGAGATAGCACACTTAACCCTACTCTATGATGCAATACTATATCAGGTCTTGACAAATCACATGGAATAAAGGTGTGGAACCACTCATTTGCATGAGACTGTGCACTTGCAACCATTCTAGATTTTCAATTGCAACAACTTGTCAAGAAGTGGCCATAGCAGAAAGGCACTTGAACCAAGGCTAGCTATATGTAGTTACTAGATTTGCAGCAACGAGGAGAGTGAGAATTTAACTCAATTGCAATAACAGAGAACCTCAGAAGAAAGATAGTTTGCTTGTAAAAATGAGAGCTTCCCATGGAGCGATTAGCTCATGTAGTAAAGGAGACGATGTGTTTGGGAGCAGGTGGTCTTTACCAATACGGAGCTTGAAATAATAGATGGTAGCATGAGCACGATGTTGCAAGGAGATTGATGGTTGCAAGGAAGAAGTGATGGTGTTACAACAACATGAACAACATGAGTGTAATAAATAAGTACATTCAAATCAAGGATTGACTAGTCTTGAAGGGGTCAGTGATTCAGTGGTAGAGCAGTTCAACTCAGTCGTAGAGAAATCTAGTAGAAAATGAAAGGGTTTATATTCAAATTCTAGATGGTTCATGAAAAGCTCAACATGGTATTAGAGTCAGGGTAGGTTAGGAGTCCCAAGCATTATATAGAGTAGTTTAAAAGAGGGTGTTGAAAATAAACCCCAAACCCAAATAAATGATGGATTGATCCTATAAAGATTGGTAACTTTGTGGTAGAGCACTTGAACAACAAAAAAAAGGTCCTAGGTTACAATTCTAGCGGATAAATGAAAAGTTCAACAACAAAAGAAAAATAGAAATGTTTGTGTGGTTAGTCGGAGGTATACAAGACCAATGAGAGTTATTAGTACCACATGATGAAGTATGAAATTAATGCATACATGTAATAGGTTCAAGTACATAGAGTGGAGGTAAATCTAATGTGAAATTGTCAAGGGTGACAATTTTCAACCCTACAATTAGCCCCCACTTTAGTGAGAGTATGAGCATATGTTCAGAATCACAATAAAATAAGAATATATCAAGAGGGTTTCAAATATCCAAATATTGAAGAGATAGCTAGGATGGCATTGAATCTAGGGGATGATCTAGCCCCCAGGATTCAAGGTTCTATGCCAAGAAAATATAAGGACAAGGAATTCACATGTGACGTGAAAGGTAAAATAACAACATAGACAATGAAAACATGACATTTTAATGCAAAAACAAAATGGAAATATAATGTGATTGATATGCAAACATAGTGTAGACATTCAAAGGAAAGTATGATAATTATGAACTAGTAAGCTCTAGAAAATTCTCACTAGGATCTATACCCAAGGAATTCATGATTTACATGCTAAAAATTTCCAATATTTGTTAGGTGAATCATGAACCAAAGAAACACAAACTAGTGCAGTCTAATATTCACTAGGTGAACTTTCTAGAAGTAGCAAAGTGAGAAAAACACAAGGGCTAGTGAGGATTGGTTTTCACTAGGTGTGATCTCATGTCAAGCTTACCATGAGATATAGTCCCAATAACTCTGATAAGGTGTTGCACAAAATGATCAAAATTCCAAGCCAATGCATCACTAAGTCCAATGTGTGTGAAGAAAGTGAAGCACATAATGGAATGCATGCAACCATCTTAAGGTAACTGTTAAACCCTAGTTGTGAGCAATTTCATTAAGGTAGTAGCATGAAAAATGTAACATGAAAAATCAAGTCCATAAGAGCCTATTAGAAAACCTTATTCCATTGATATGTTCCCAATAGAATTGACTCATGATAAGGGGTTGGCCCCAAGACAAAGCCACATAGCATGAAAATGAATGAAATGTAAGGTATCCATGGATTTGGGGTCAGTATAGACCTTTTCTAATATAATTTATGATTATGCTCAATATTGACATAATTCTCCAAATACTTGTGGAACTACAATCACGATGGAAAAAATACACATAATATTAAAGAAACAAACCTTTTGGGTCAATATAGAAGAGACCTAAATGCCTTAATGCCTTGCATTGTCCCGAAAAAGGAGAACACAAGTCAACAACCAATGTTTATGATATATAGACAAATGGATATACAAATAAATGGATGTTGCAATAGATTCATTTCCTTTGTATCCTTGTGCCAATAATAATAACATGGGAAACCAACATACACAAGCGCAACACAAGATGTCCTATTACGAACAAACATACATACATATAAAACACACACAAAAGAGTATGGCATATGTGATTTGATCTAAAGAAAATTATTTCCATCCCAATATTTCTCATCATAAATGGAAGGTAGACAATAGGCTAAAGGGACTACAACAAGTATCATACAAGGAGTAGCACCAGGTTCAACACATGTTTTATTATTGTCATTAGGAACATTAACATGGATGCACCCATTCAAATCCATAGATGTGGAGAACAATAAAGATAATTCATTATGCACTTGTTCCTCTATTTTAGTTTCCTCATCTTCATTCTCAAAATTTATCACAATTGGTGGCTTACGATTAATATCATCTGCATGTTAACTTTTAATTTTTTGTTTAGGTTTAGACATGTAAGGTTCAATTGCATGGTTTAGTGAGGGTGGCGAATTGGAATAGCGTGACGAAAAGGATGTATGGGTAGGAGGTAATTCATCAAAGTTAGTTTGGATGGGTGGCTGGTCATTAGGTAAACTCAGATATTCTTTTCACCAAGTTGGCAAGCCAATGCATGATTTCTACAATTACACTTCTTTACACTTCTATTTCTTCTTACACATGCTTTATCTTGCAAGGGATTAACCAATATAATTTTCAACATAGTTCTTGTTTTCTTCCTTTTGAGGAGGAATTGAAGGGACCACCGCTAGTTGGGATATTTTAGGCACATATACTTGTTTTTTATGTAGCATGAAGTTGACTATATGATTATCCCTAGGTCTCTTGCATGATGACAAGGGTGGAACTATGGTGGACATGCTAGATGATCTAGAGAGTATACTCAGTTTAGACTTAGGTTCCTCCATTACCTTTGGTGTAGGAGAAATATCTAAGAAAGTCATAGTGGCCCGAGGAACCTTGGGTCAGATATTTTTAAGTGATAACTCTTCTATATGTTTTACCTTAAATTTTTGATATACTTTGAGAAAATAATCTTCACAAGGTTTTATAGGTTGAACCATAGGTTTAGGCCAAAAATAATCTAATGATTTTTTTTCTTAACAAGCTAAAGATTTGAACCCACTATGAAAAACTATATGTATTTCATTTTCAAATGGAAAATTTATGTATTTTTGTATATAACTTATGGGAACACATTCAATGAGCACAACCAAGGATAGCCTTAGTTCAAAAAAAATGATCTGATGTTAGGATAATGTTGAACAAGACATCCAACTGTTTTGGTCCAACTTTGAGTGGGGGGTGTTACCAAACCTATCATAGGGCGAAAGAAGCCATAATAATTTTTTAGCCATGATTTTGATTGCTCATAACTATCTTTGTAAAGTTTATGCACAAATATCAAATTCTCTAAACACATAGGGTCAATGAGCGTCCCCCTTATGGGTTTGTCATTAATATGGTTGGTGATGTGAAAAGGATAATTAGGTTTTAGTATGGATGCATCCCTATGGGTGAAAGCAATGACTAGTAATAATATGGTTTCATGCTTATGAGGTTGATCTTAAATTGCATTCATCATGTTGGAAATATCATCATCTTCTTCAACATTATCACTGCTTTACATAAAGTTGGATGATTGAAGTTTGGAAATGAATTGGTGAATATTTGCAAGTTTTGGTTAGGTAGTGAGACTTATTCCCTTTGTCATTAACGCCAACCACCTGATTTGATTAGAATCAATGAGGTCTTGTATTTGGGGCCTAAGATGCATACATCATTTCATATCGTGTATAGGTGTATGATGATATTAACAAAACTCTTTTGCATTAAAATTTGGTGGTGATGGTTTACTAGTTCAACTAACTTAATTGTATGAAGTTGAATTAGGTTCTTGTTTAATAATTATAACATTATTGAAAGAAGAGAATCAAGAAATTGCTTGAATTTTCTCTCTTGGTCAAAATTGATATAGAGTGTTTTTTATAAAGGAAAAAATGGGTTTTATAGGAACCTGAAACCACAAAGTTTACAATGAAATATAGGAAAGGACACAAAATTCCTCTGAATTAAACATGCTGCAAAGAAAGAAAAACCCTAAAAAAACAACAGCTAGCCAAAAAAATCTAGAAAGGACCACCAAAAAGCTGGCCAAGGCGCAAACCAAAAAACCAACAACAACTAATCCAAAGTCTTCAAAACTTTCTCAGTCTCATTCTCTAGATGCTACATATCCTGGAGACCCTTCTTGAAAGTTTGAATCATTTGTGGCATAGGGGGAACCTTCCTTTTCAGATTAGCCCTGGTTCTCTTTGAAATCCCTATGTACTCTTCCTAGTTTTTATCTTTACCTTCTTCCAAATCAACAACCAAGGACCCCTATTGAGCTTTATCCAGTTTTCCAGTCATTGCATTGATAATGATAGAATTATGTCTTTCTATTCTATTATTCTATTCAGTGATTATCTTCACTACATTTTTTATTTTTTCAACATCAATTTCTATCCTTTTGTCCTTCCCCACATTGTCCTGGATCTCCTCACTAGCAGTGTTCTCATTATGCTCTTCATCCTTCTTCCACAATGCATAAACCTTAACTTCCACTTCTTCCAATTTACTTTGGAGGGCCCACTTTTTTATTTTCAAGTCATTAATTTCATGAAAGATCCATTTTGACATTCTGAAGTGGTCCACGACATTATTCCTAGCTATGCCTAAAAAATCAGCTATAGGTTCCCTATCAAGATTGAGGCCATTTTTAGCAGTGTCAGAGGCTCTAGGGGACCCTATTCTATCATCTTTTCCATCAACGAGATAGGAGAGGAGGATTTTTTATTTATACCGAGTTCCTCAGAATCAGAAGTTTCTTCAGAGTAAGGAACTAGGTTTTTAACAGGGCATTTCTTTATGGCGCCTTTGGCTTTGGGAGTAGAACTTCCAAGCTTAGAAGTAGGGCATACTTTAATAGACTGGGGATTATGGACTTGGGTTTTCTTTCCAATCTAGACAATGGGAGGGTCCAAAATCATCCTTATCGGACTCAAATTAGGTTTATTCCTCGAACAATTAGGTTCAGTGTCATCATCCTCGAAAGCTGAAGAGGCATTCAGGTTAGCAAGGACTGAAATTTTTTAAAAATGTTCAAAAATTAATCTTATCAGACCAGTATGTAATATAGGATGTCTTTTAGGGTTTTTCTTATGGTCTTCTAGATAGTTTCTTAAGGAACAGAGTAAGTAGTAGGGGAGAGAAACCCTGACCTTATAGTGAAAATGATTGAGCAAGGAAAAATAATAGCCATAGACCCTAGTAAACCATCCATCCAACGTGATATACTCCATAATGATGTGAAGAAATTTTCTCCAAAGAGCTTTAATGGAGTTAGCCTCGAAGTAACTATTGGAAACTTTCACAAGTTTCAATTTTTCCTTGTCTTTCTTTAGAAATCTAACCACCACTTCATCAAAGAATTTCCTATCCCAAAAAAAATTGTCCTTCTGTGGGCATACCGGTCACTTCAGTGATGAGATTTTCATTAAGCTTAACTTTGCTTCCAAAAAATGTTATTTTACCATTGTTCTAATTATTCTCAAAAAACTTTATAGCTTCCTAATTAGACCCATGGATTTTTTCCAGAAAAGGGAGTAAACCCCCACTTTTAACTTGGTTCCACACTCTAGTGTTTCTTGTGTGCATCTCGAAGCTTTCTAGCTCAACTCTTTTTCTTTCTCCTCCCATTTTAGCAAGCACAGTAATGCAATATTTGGTTCCACACTTTAGTGTTTCTTGTGTGCATCTCAAAGCTTTCTGGTTCAACTCTTTTTTCTTTCTCCTCCCATTTTAGCAAGCATAGTAATGCAATCTTGGTGCAAAATGGTCCAGCCAAGCCTATGAACCCACAAAGCATGCCAAACAAACTTACAAGACATTCTAATTAGCTTGGCCCCATGAAATCAAATGATATTGATGTACTTACCTCGTTCTATCATCATGATTGAGGTGAGACACATCTTTCCCATGTGAAGCATCATAGTTCAATAAGGCTCGAACATCAACACCTAAATCACTGATTTTTAGCCAAGTGCATTGTCCTTTACTTTTAAGCCCTTCATTCGCAAATTTTTTTCCACAACATTGGCTTCTCTATAGGCATGGGATATCTTTATATTATCAAACTTAGCTAAGGTCGAAATAGCATCATCAATCCAAGACTTTATGGTCCACGAGGGGGGGGACCTGCCAAGAAGACTTTCAATAATATTTTTAGAATCCCCTTCAAGCCAAAGATTTTTAAAATTCAAACTATGAGCCAAATTTATTACATGAAAAGCTCTGACAACCTCAACCAAATGATTCGTTTGTGAGCCAAGAGGGGTAGTAATCGCACCTAGAAAATTTCCAAAAGAATCCCTTATAACTCCACCACATCCCACTGCTCAAGGATTGCCTTTTTCCGCCCCATCAAAGTTGGCTTTGATTTAACGATTAGGCAGAAAATTGCAGCAGACACCCTCCCTATCCTTCTTAGCATGTTTAGGAGCATAGGAAATATCAATTTTTCATTCCTTAGCAATCATTAGATCATAGGAAGAACAAGCCACTTTCTCAAGATTACAATCCTTTTGGGGGATTGCATTGAAGTTTTCTTTCATTAATATAATTATTTTGTCAAACACTATACCCTTCAAAGATTTCTTATCCTTGTAAATTTTGTTGTTTCGTTCTTTCCAAAGTCCCCAAGCAGCATGAGGGAAGTAAAAATCCCACAGCTTCCATAGTGGTGGGTTGTGAGTAGGGGATTTCCATTGGATGAAAAAGTCTTCAATTGAAGAGGGGAACACCCAAGAGAATTTCCAGCAATAGAGAAGTTTTTCCCAAATTGAGGCAGTAAATGAACAATGAAGAAACAAATGACAAACAAACTCTGCCTCCATATTGCAAAGATAACATCTATTGGATATTTGAAAGGCTCAGTTGCATAGATTATCAATCGTGAGTACTTTGTTTTAAAGGATCCAGAAGAAGATGTCAACTTTAGGTAAGAGGTGTTTGATCTAAGCATTTGACCAAAATGGGGGGACCTAGCTAGAAGACAGCTTGGAAAATGCCAATGAAATAGAGTAGTTACTTGAGGGTTCATCTTTCCAAACAAGACAATTTTCCATCTGACCATGGAAAAGTCTGATAGCCAATAGGGAGGACTGAAAAGGGGCAAGAACTTGAGTAACTTGACACAAATCCACCCATTTTCCATTCTTATAATAATCTTTAACATACAAGCCAAAAAGAGCTTTGCAAATCTCAACCCACCTGCTAAAAGGTTCAATTTTGGAAAGGGGATCCTTGAACAACCATCTATCATCCCAGAATCTTGATTGATTTCCACTCTTGACTTGCCAACCCACTCCTATTTCTATCACCTTTCTACTAGCAATCAAGTTATTCTAACAAGTTGAACCTCTGGGTAGAAGATGGGATTCCATCATGACCATAAGAGATCTATTATTCTCCATATATTTACTTATCATAATTTTAGTCCATTCCCCTAAAGACAAATATAGTCTCCAAATTTGTTTTGCAAGAAGATTCTTGTTAATCATTCTAATTTTTCTAAGACCTAAACCCCCAGCCTTTTTAGGTCTGCATACCAAATCCCACCCTATTAAAGGCATCCTTTTTCTTTCTTCAGCACTCGACCAAAGAAATATTTTTTGAATCTTTTCAATAGTATCGGCAAACTTGGTAGGGATTTTAAAAAGACTTAAAGCATAAATCAGAAGATTTTGAAAAGTAGCTTTGAGGAGCTATAACTTACAAGCTTGACTTAGAAGTGTAGACACGCAAAATGTACAAGTTGACATTGCACATCTAACTCTGATCTACTAACATCGTTTCTTCCTAAATCATCCCTCGGTCTAACTATTTAATCAAATTCCCTTATTTGATTAAATTCATCAATATTCGTCTCTTAATTAAATAAATTATTTTTGTCTAATTAAGTCACTTTCCCTTGTTAATTAAATCAGTTCATCTGATCTAATTATCCCTATTTTAATTAAATAATTAATTTTATTTAATTAAATCTCTAAAGTCTATCTATTAAATTGAATAAATTAAAATCTTATTTAATTTAATCTTACTTCAATCTCTTTAATTAAATAATCAAAACATGTTTATTTAATTAAACTCATTAAATCATTTCCTCTCTTGTTTGATTTAAATTAATCCAAAATCAAAAATAAGTCAACTCACCTAATCATCATTAAACTAACATAATCATCATTTATTTAATCTAACCATGATTAAATACTAATCTCACCCACTTGCATTCTCTAGATATCTCCACTTGCACAAATAAATCAATTTATTGATTTATTAAATCTTCATTTTCCCTCAACAAAGCATCTTTTGGAGGAATATTCTTCTATTTCAAATTCAAAATTTGAATGACAAGTCCTTCCAACAAGGCATTTACTTCTTCTTACATGTCCTTGCCTTGAGCCAAGTGGCATTCAATGCAATTTTCTTTCCCCCTCTTACATGTCTTTTCTCAAAAATTCAAATTCAAAAATGCATTTATTGGCACATTTGTCAAAACTTGCTCATTCCTCATCCAATCACATTTGGACAAGTGGCATTTTGCCATTGGCCAAATCTTTGTCCCACATTGCTCTACTTTGGCTTTGTTTCCATTTTAACATTCTATAAATAGAATGCTTCACCATGCATTTGATCATCCACAATTATGCAAAGTTATTATGCACAAATATCTCTCAAATTCCATCCATCTTCTTAACTAGTTTATTGCAGATTTTGGAGCTCATTGAGGGACTTATCAAGTGGATCAATCATCTTCAATCAACATTTGCATTCAAGGAGTTGGGAAAGGGAAAATCTCCACACACCTATTTGCACCAACTCCCTCAAGAGATCAAGAGTTTGCTTGCATTAGATAGGATTTAATTGTTTCATTTGTGTTCTTCATTTTCATTTCTTATCCTTTTGCAAATTTCAAATAGATTTCTTGAGGAATCATTTGTTTCTAACCTTGTGTTTGATCTAATTGTTTGCATGTTTATTGTATTTGTGCAAGGTCTAGATTCAAATGGTTCACAAGAAGAGCTCCTCTCCATCCAACAAGCTTCTTGCTAACCCTCTCAACCAACGAAATCCAAAAGGAATCTAGGGGTTTAAGGCTTAAAGGTAAACCTAGATAGGTGGCAAGTAAAGACTCCACCCTGCAACCTAGGATTTTGGAAATTTTATTTTGTCTATGTTCAGGAGTACTAAAGAAGAAGAGAGAGCTTTTATGTTTGTTAATCAACTAGCCAAATGCCCTCCCATACACATCCAACAGATTTTTCAAAATCTTTCTCTTTGAAATAGTAGATATGCCAAAGAGCATGGTATCATCAACAAACTGTTGATGAGAATAGATCAAATTGCTAGAAGACAGTTTAAGATCAATAAGGGATCTTTGATCTATCAGCCTTTTCAAATTTCTTCCTAGACATTCAACCATAATAGTAAATAAAATAGGAGAAATAGGATTTCCCTATCTTAGTCCTCTGGAGCTTTGAAAGAAAATCGAGGGAGAGCCATTAACTATGACATAGATTAAAGCAGTAGACACAAGCTACTCCACCAACTGAAGAACCCTATTACCTAACCCAAACGCCTTTAAAATTTTAAACAAGAATTTCTATTCCACTCTATCATAGGCTTTCAATATATCAAGCTTTAAGAGGAAGCCTTCAATCTTTGACTCCACTAGGGAGTGAATATTCAAATTGATATAGAGTGTTACTTGTAGCGGCTACCCGTTTTTCAATGTTATTTGTAGTTTCGAAAGTGTTTATCTTAATAATTTTTTTCTTTTTCTTTTTGCGTGATGGGTAATTACTTTTAGGCATGGATTCAGATCGATCACTAGGAGTTGATGAGGGTATTCCATCATATTGACTAATCAATATTTAATAATCATGAAGAGTTGTACATAAGTTTTGGAATGATAGATACTTCATCAACAATATTTTGTCACAAATAGTTAGGCTACATATTTCCTATAAATACCCTTCGAATATCAGTGTCACAAAGACTATAGGATATTTGTAAGTAAAGAAATTCATATCATCCTATACATTTTGTTATCTTTTCCTTGCATCCTTGTTTTCAATGCACTAAGTTAGTTAATTTCACTTGAGGACCAATTTTTTTCATGAAAATACTTGAGAAATGCACTAAGAAGTTATGCGAATGAAGTTATTGAGTTATTTGGGAATGAGAAAAACTATTCCAAGGCCATACCTTTAAATTTTATAGGAGATTTTTCCTAAATTTAAAGATGAAATCACTACATAATTTTGTAAAAGTTGACACATGATTGTTAGGATTTCCCTTACCATTATATTTTTAAATCAAGGTATCTCAATGTTAGGTGGAGTTGGTGTTTTGAGAGTGGAAAATGTTAAAGGATTATGCATGACGTACTACAAAGATTTACCATTTTGATTTTGATTATTAAAGTTGACATTTTTTTTGAAGTGATGCCACATTTTACAAAAGTTGGCTTATGACTAGATCATTGGGTAACATGTTTTGAGAGTTTGTTAAATAAGGTGAACTAGAGTGAGGGACCAATAGGTTACTATGGTGCATATTTATGAAAAGTTATGAACATGGCATTGTTAAAGGTGATGTGACCAAACTATAAGGATCCACATTAGGAAACCCTGAGCTTATGTTTATGTGATTGGTATATTGTATGCATGATGTCACAATTGGTGGTGTAAATATGGGAATAGAAGGTATGATTTTAGGAGAGGAAACTTATTTTTCTCCTTTATTTCGAGAATCTATGAATGGTTGAGTGCAACTAGTTTCTATAGGGATGTTAGCATCTACAATATGAGTCATACTACACAATACTTCTATTCCTTGAGAATTGTTTATCAACTTCCTAAGGCTATCCACAATAGGTGTTGTCTGTCTTGCTAAGGATTCAGTACTTAAATAATATTGAAGACCTTCCAAATCATTGTCCAATTGTTTTAACTTATCTTCAAGAACATGGAAAATAATGGTCTTTAAGTTCACATAAATCTTGGGTTGTGAGGAGGTCATGGGTGATGTATGGTGGGAAATGGAATCCAAAATGAATTGTATTGAATCCATACCTTGTGTGAAAGGGTTAAAAGATTCAAGCTCCACAATGGATGTTATTACAATGCTTAATTCCATAAGTCTAAAGCTACATCTCACAGGGGTATTAGTGATAGGACACCATGTTGTGAAGCTCATATGAGTTTCAAAACACTTAGGTAAGCCTTCTATACATAGGACAGGGACAAAAAATTAAATAGAATGCATAATTAAAAAGCATAAGCAAACAAAATACACAAAACAAACTTGTGATCCAAATTTTAGCCAATTTTGATTGGTCTAGGGTGAAGTACACCCCAGATTGGCAAGGCTCTTTAACTTAAATAAAATTTTGGATTGATTCTATAGTGTTTAAGTTTTCTTTTCTATGACTATGTAAATCGAATAGTAGATAATTTTCTAAAATTGAATAGATTTACGATTTTACAATATGAAATAAAATTATGCAAGTAATTTTCAAAATCCTTAATGATGAATGCAATATAGAAATACGATTTTTATAATGTAAAGTACATAATTTGTGAGATCCTAACTTGAAAAATCTAAAAATTGAAATCTTTTATGATTTTTGAAATAATAACCAAGCACTTTTTACACTTTTTTGTTACATACAAAATACCTAATTGAATGTTGTGAACACTTTCAGATTTGATTTCAGTCCTAATGCATGTTTATCAATGCAAACATGAACTAGGATATTTTGAAATGGATTAATTTAATCCTAGATGAAAAATGTAATGCAATTTTTTACTTCTTCAATGTTTTGTCTCATAATTATGTATGAAAATGATGAACATTGATATATTTACTTGCTAATATCCACCAATTGGCTAATATTTGAAATTTGGGAATCCCAATTTGGCTAATAGTTCAAGCTATAGGAGGACCTAATTTACCACATTTTGACAAAATTTTATTTGTCTTATTTAAATCACCAAATAATTTATTTTATAAAAAAAATAAACTAAAAAATTGTCATAGTATTCAATACATGATTAGATTAGATTTGTCTAAATTTTATAAGTTATAGTAGTAACTTATATCAATTCACAAAGAGTATATCATAATTTGTTAGAGCCATATTTCAAATCTTTAGTTGTCTCCACTATTTAAAATATAATCTAATGGCCCTATTGTATTTTGTGAGTTAAAATGTACCTACAATATGTAATGCTCATAAGACCTCAAGTAAAATAAACTTTGGGACCCATGAGCATTATAGATTGTAGGTACATTTTACCTTGTGGAATACAATAAGGGATGTTAGATTATATTTAAATCAATGGTGGAAATTAAACATTATAGAGTCTACCCCTTAAACCCATCGATTATTTTCCACCCTTGAGCCCCTAAGTTTCCATGAGAATTTATTTTTAAATGAAAGGATTCGTGATTATAATTAATGCATTTTCCTATTATTTTTTAAGATTCACCAAGATTTTCTAAAAAATATTAGTGATGTAAAAAAAATTCCAATAAAATTATTTTTCTTTTTCAAAACAGTAAAGATTCACTCATAATTTTATTTTTTTTCATAAAAAAAATGATTCACCTAGATTTTATATCTCTTCTGGAGGGGGGGTTTCTTAAAGTTATCATTAATGATGAATGCAAACACTCTTAAGATTTAATTCAAATTTCAAAATGATAGCTTCAAATTTCAAAGATGTTGAAGCATTTGAAATAGGAAAGTTCACCAAAAATGTTTGGTTGGGAAAAGGATTTGAGACCCTCTTCCCAATTTTTTTGGATTGCATTAATGATAATCTTAAGATCCACGTGGCTAAAAGCCTATTAGGGAGATCTAGAATGGATAGTTAGAGCTTAAATCTATTGTTTTTGTTTGTGTGTGGATGGATACATTGTGATGATTGCTAATTGATTAATTTCTAAAATACAATGATCTAATTATGAAAATACAATTTCTTGATTATTATTCCTAATAAATTGATAGTAGAAAGAAAAAAAATTGATCAAAAAATGTAGGTGGAAAACAAAGAGGAAATTAGGGTACTAAAAAGTGAAAATGGAGGCCTTAGAATTTTAGTTTGCAACTTCTATCCTCGACTTCTTATTGTCGAAACATTTTTTTTCAATGAGAAAATACAAATTTCATGACTTCTCAACATTGAGGGTGTTGATGCATGAATGGAAAATAGCCTTGAATCTTCTTCCAACTCACTTTAGATCTACAAACTACACACATAAGAGGAGAGGAAATTTTGTGCCATATTGTAGCTTTCCTTAGTCAAACCCAATGTTGGCATTTCTATCTCCACAATAGAAAAATTATGATAAAATAAAGTGTATCCTTGGTTGGATAAAGGTTAATTGATAGACAAGTAATGAATTAACAAACTTGCTACAAATCACCATTCAGATTAGATCTCCTTGATGGATTGATGTTCTGGTCATCACCTTCAATGATCAATACTTTCTTGATTTGGATTGATTTGATCACCTACAAGTATTAGTACATTTAAACAAAATGCATGTAAACATGAACATAAACTCACATAACATATGGCATGATTAAAATGGTGAAATTATTTTGTATTTATATGCACAGTTCTTCTAATTTGCTGAAAATCAAATATCGAAGGCTGACATTCGAAATTAGAAATTAAAATAATAAATTATTGACAATAATATATTTTAATTTGGAGCCAAATTAGGTGGTGTAGGGCATAGTGTGCCCTAGCCTAGATCCCTCCTATTTTAGGATCAAAAGTGTTAGGGGAAAAAGATTAAATGCATAGCTTAATTTCCCATGTTTAATTTTCCAATAATGTTTATAAAAATGGGCCATCTAATACATAATAGGTCCAAGCACATAGAGGGGAGCCAAATGTAATATGAAATTTTCATGGGTGAAAATTTTTTATGCTACACTAAGATTCAATTACTAAAACCTAAAATAATTTACAAAACCCTAAATTTCACCCAAGACCTTCCAAACTATATAAATAAATGTTGGGAGTTAGATCTTTTTGTATAGTAGTAGAAAAAAAAATTAAAGTTGTTGTGGTCTAATATACTTGAACCTAATATTGCTTGCTTTAAATGATTATTTATGTTGAAAAAAATTCCCTTTGCTCTATCAAGTATAATATTGAATAATCGTTCTATTTATAAATGACATGAGAACATTAGATACATATTTTTAGATTATTTGTTCTAGAAAAAGAAATTTGGAACATGTTTTTAGCTAATCTTGTGCAATGGGGGGGTAATGGTAAGAGATCATTTTTAGTTATATGAAAAAATTAAGTAATTCATATAATTTATTTTGGATTATTTTATCATCTAATATCTTATGGACAATCTAGAAGGCTAAAAGTCAAGATATTTTTAAGGGTATTAGTAGAGTACTTACTAAGTCTTTTAGAAGACTCATGTTTCACAATATTACCATGTAGGTAATAATCACTATGTAGATTTCAAAGGAAAAATGTATGAAGCTTCTAAAGGAAAGATACGTGGATATCAAGAGGAGATAAGTGAAATATGGAAGGAATTGGCCTTTCAATGATGCTAATAACATCCCCTTCATGAAAACCCATGTAGTGTTTAAAATATAAAAAAAAAATAGAAAGTACTCAATTGAGACCATAGAAAAAGAGTTAAACTTCCAAGACAAACCAAGGGTTAATGCAGATCAAGAGGAGGCTTTAGGTAGACCCATCAATAACAATTCAAACATGGATTGAACATGTCTTTGGTAATGTAACTAATATAATTTTTAACAGTAAAAGGTATATGGAAAGATAGTATATAATGTAATAGGTTATATAAGTATTTTGTAAAGAGTAGATGTAAAAAATGGTATATAAGTGTGTGGATAAGGCCCTATGTGGTTATTGAGTTATGCTTATTTTTTATTTAAAATTGAACTCTATATGTTAAATATTAATCAATATCAAGAGAAATCTTATAATGACATCAAGGGGTGGAGTATAATAGTATGAGTTTGCTAACAAAAAATATTACCTTCTACTTAAAATTTGACAATCATTTATATATCAAAATATTAATATTTAATAATAAACACTATTTTAAAAATAAATAAATAAAATGAAATTAAAAGATACGTCCTCATCAACATTATCCACCTATTGAGTAAATATTGAAGTAAACAATGTAAATACATTAAAATTTATACGTCAATGTATGTAGTAAATAAAATAGTTCAAAATTGAAATAAATAACTTTAATACATAAAATATTGCAAATTGATAATTTTCAATCTTTTATTTAAATATTTATGCTAGTTACTAAATTATAATTATTTCATTGAAGTATCTATCATCTACAACATTAACATGTATACAATTACAAAAATTAGAATTTAATAATAAATAGAAATAAATCTAAGTTTATATTTTAGAAAAGTAAAAAATAAAAATATCAAACAATGAATATTGTAATTATTTTAAAAAATTTACATAGAAAACAAAAATCTTATATTTATTATTACAATTAGAAATAAATTTCTATATAAATGTACTAAAAATTCAAATATATTCATAATAGTTTTATATTTTAAAAATTAAAAACATTCTAAAATAACATATATACTCCATTTTTTCTAAATTAATGGATATTTTTATTAAGAAAATTATAATTTAAATATTTTTATTTTTATTTTTAAAATAACATTTTACAATCTATAACTAATTTAAAATGTCATATATATATATATGAAATACGGCTTAAATTTTAAAATATCCACAGATCGTCAAATTTCGAGCATATTGTGAGTAGCTCATTAGTTACTTCTTAATGCAAGAGAGCTGAGTTGGCCTAATGGTGGAGAACTTGTACTCTTGAAAGAGAGGTCACAAGTTCAAATCCTGCAGGGGGTAAGGTATGTACACCTCGTATTGTGGAGCACGAGTTAGGTGCCTCCCTCAATATTGGGAGTACGAGGAGTCCCATATTGCTGTAGGCCGTCTGTAGACCCAAAAACAGATTGCCGGGTATCGTGGACTATAAAATACTATTATTATTATTAATGCTACCAAGATTGACTTTATTTCAGAAACGAAATTCTATGTCTATTGCTTTTTCTTTTTGCTTTTTAGTCCACATCACAAACTGTTTGTAGATGACATACCTTGCTATGTCACCTCACCTGCAAGCAAATGCCAGCTATTCCAGGAATTCGATTATATTTTGCAATGTTTCCACAATTTCTTTATCTCCGCCTATAACTAGCATTGCTTTTCCTTCTAGTACTTTTGGATTGACCTCAAATCTGGTTCTTGTGAGGTATGTAGAAACTGAAACACATTGCCTGACCACTTCTAAAAATACTTCTCTCCCTCGAGGAGGCTGCCTCTCTCTTTCAACACTTCCACATTCCTCGTTATTACTCTCTTTTTCTTCCTCGTACCACAGGAAAGCCGGCTCCAAAGAATGTTTCGCAATGTTATGCCAATCTGAGGTATTTTCAAGACGCAACACAGTAAGATTTGGTAATACCACGGAGTTCAGGATCGGCTTCACGAAACGAACCACCCTTCCACTTAAACGTATTTGCAAAGGAAAATACTGCAAATTGTACATGGTTTCGTTAATAACATAAACATTTTCAAGATAAAAATAGTAACTTTGAATTTGAAACAAATTATTATTACCTTTATAGACCGAATACAAGGTTTAAATGCTGAAATAGAGATACTTGAGAGATCTAGCATTTCTAATCTCTGCACCTTCTCCAGACTCTGTATACCTGGCTCCTCCCAACATGTATCTGCTGTCAAAATCTGCAAAGATCTACAATGTTCTAAACCTTCTATTTTCTTAACCCCGGGGCTACCATAGATTTCAAATTCTTTCAGGGAACTCATATCTGCAAAACTTGGGAGCTCATCTAGGTTGCCACAACAGTGTATTCTCAGCTCCTGTAGGTTTACCAGACCACCCATACACCTAATGGTCTTCAACAATCGACAATCACACAATTTGACGACGGAAACTGATGTTGGTAGATTTAGACTTTCTATATTAGTCACCCCTTCTAATTCTACTCTAGACAAGCTGGATAAGTTTGCAAGAGAGATTTTGTTTCCCAATAGAGGACTGCAAATTCCGAGGCTTTCCCGCTTGACCAATTGGCCAATGTTACTCCTACTTCTGAGGTCTACCAGCTTGCCCCATTGGCCAATGTTCTCTTGGAAATCTCCTGTTAAGTTTGTCGATAAGCTACTCCTCATTCTGAGGTTTTCCAGCTTGCCCAATTGGTCAATGTTCTCTGGGAAATCCCCTGGTAAGCTTGACAACAGTCGACGCTCAATCATAAAGTTTTCCAGCTTGCGCAATTCACCAATGGTCTCTGGGAAATCCACTAATGACCTGTTATCCTTGGGATAGAGTTCTTTTAGACTTGCCTGGTTTTTTATTTTAAGTGGCAGTTGTTGCAATTGGTGGCAGTGATTGAGGTTCAAATACTGAAGCTTGGTGATGGTTTCAAGAGTGTCTAATCCAAACTTCAGCCTCAGACAAGCTGAAAAATAGAGATATTCCAGATTTACGAGGTGCTTAAAGGAAACCGGTAACCCCCTTAAACCAGAGCAACTCATATCTAAATACCGCAGGTTTGTTAAATCTCCAAAAGCAGGAGGTAGCACCAATAGCCATAAACACCTTGGTAGTTCCAAGTGTTCCAGAGAATGGAGGCTGCAAATTTCGTCTGGAAGATTGAAAAGCCGATAGCCACTCTGGAGGATTATCTTCTTCAAATGCTTAAGACGTCCAATTGAAGTGGGAAATCTTTGGAAACTGCGGCTGTCAGTAATCCTCAATTCTCTCAACTGTAAAGGAGGCTGCATGTAACCAGTATTCATATCAACATAATTAGGAATATACTGAGCAATTATAAGTTTGGAAATGTTTCTATTGAACAACCAGAAAGTATAATACTTACATCCACGCCGTCAACCCACAGTTCTGTCAATTGATAAGCACCAAGAAGCTCTAGAACTCTTAAATTTCTCACTAAAAGCCACGATGGAAGAATTCGCTCTTCAAAATGATACAAGCGAAGCCACAAAAGATTACGTGCTAAGGATACAAATTCTTCCGCTAGCTGATGTGACTCAACAAGAAGAATTTCTGGTCCACGGATGGAGCGAAGCTGTGTAAATCCTCCACTTGAGTTCCCCAAAAACTGCTTCATATAATTTTTTAACGGCACAAAAGCCGAGTCTCTTATACCACGAATGAGCACTGTTTCCTGAATTGAAGAATCGGTGATCAGAAACATTTCAAATAAACCGAGAGAGATGGTGGGATATTTAGCAAACTACATTTTTTAAAATGAGAAATAGAAACTGCAACAGCACCACATGAAATTGGTTAATTTTTTATCTAGTATTTCAAGGGTAAAACTAAGAAAGATTACATCAATTACAGTTCGGGTTAAAGTACCTATAAATACAACAAGAAGTGAAAGACTTAAACAACCGTGCAAAGAAGTCCACATTAGAGGGATTACAATCTGAGACAAAACCAATAGAACCACTGAACAGTTATAATGCCCTGTTTTCCTTTCCAACTTACAACAGATGCCTTTCTGCGGGTAAAACTACTGTTGCTGAACACAATTTCTTGGAGTCCATACCATGTATACTATTGTTGCAAGTTACTTGAATGAGACAGCACACTCGACCCTACTCTATGATGCAATACTATATCGGGTCTTGACAAATGACATGGACCACAGGTGTGGAACCAGTCGTTCGCATGAGACCGTGCAATTGCAACCTTTGTAGGTTTCAACTTGCAGCCAAAGCGGAAAGATACTGAAGCAAAGGTGTCTACTTGTACCTACAGCACTTGTAGCAACGGGGAGAGTGAGAGTCTGACTCAATTGCAACAACAGAGAGCCTCAGAAGAAAGAGAGTTTGCTTGTAAAAATGAGAGCTGCCCATGGAGCGATTAGCACATGTAGGAAAGGAGACGACGCGTTTGGGAGTAGGTGCTCTTTAGCAATAGGGAGCTTGAAAAAAGCGAAGGTGGCATGAGGGTCATGTTGCAAGGAGATCGAGGGTCACGAGGAAGAAGTGATGGTATTGTAGCAACATGAGCAACATGAGTGTTGAAAATAAGTGCATTCAAATCGAGGATAGACTAGTCTTAAAGGGGTCAGTAGTTCGTTGGTAGTGCAGTCCATGTGAGTCGTAGAGCATTCCAGAAGCATTTATCGGATTCAAACAAAACATGGACTGGTTCTAAAAAGACCAGTAAAAAACACTTCAACAAAAAAAATTCTAGATGATGCATGAAAACCTGATAACAAAAGAAAAATAGAAACATTTGTGTGGTTAAGTGGAGGTCTACAAGACCAATAAAGGTGCCAGTACCACATGATGGAGTACAGGACTATTGGTAATGTAGTGATGGCCTGATAAGAAGGGCCGTAAAAATGGAGAGGTGGTGATGGAAGTATTGGCTGCTAGCATGGATCAGAGGGTACTGTACATATTGCAGAGAACGTTTGTTGGCTACATGGTTGTAGAGTTACACAATGAGAATAAATAAGAGTTGAGAGGCCATCTAAACGTGGCAATCAAGTGGTAGGCATTGATGTAATGTCCCTTATTTTACTATGACATTTTTCTCTTTTACTCAAGAATGAAATTAATAATACCCCTCTTTGAATAGTAATCTGCTACAATATTTTTCTTTTTCATTCTGTTCTCCTATTCCTTCATGAAGTTTGCAAATATACTTCTTAGGATCTGGTCTTATAAATCTCTTGATCTGCTGTGCATGTATGATGAAATCTTCTAACTCACCACACTTATTATTATCTTTCTACTCTTCACATATTCCTTATTTTATTTCATATCTCCCCCAAATCCCACCTCTTCCATTATGGTGCCAATATGCACATAGTAATTTAATTACATCCAGATTTTCAGATAATTATATCAGATATCATAGAATATGAACCATAATATGCATAAACCCCTCAATCTTATTAATCCTTTATTCTATCCTTTAATTATTCTATCACAAATATATCAACATACAATACAAACTGAATCTTTGTTGCCAGCAGATCTTTTACTTCCTATTTTCCTAAATCCATTTGTTGTATATATCTCTGTGTTTCTTATATTCTTATTTTCTCTTCTTATATCTATTTGTGTCTCTTTGACATATTTCTGCTGCTTCCCTAAGTGTAGATTTACTACTGTATACGATTCGATGATTTCCTTTTCAAACGATCTTACTTCCCATATATATTCTCATGTATAAGTGAAATGATACATCCCTTGAATAGAGCTTTCTCAACGAAAAGACATGAATTTTTTGTTTAATGCTAACTATTGTTTTGTCTTATCCTTCAGCGCTACTTATAATCACTGTCTCTTTGTCACATCCAAATCGCTGCCTATTATTAATTTCATATCTGCCTCTAATTATTTAGTTGCCACCTTCTATCACTGATTCTTATATTAATCGATGCCCTTTTATTGAAAATGGTTGTCATACTACTTGCTAGATGAATCGGAGGATTGTAAAGGCTTGTTGTAGGGGACATATACTGACAACTAGTCTGACATGGAATATCCTATCCCTTTGTGTTTTTTTAAGCAATGCTAATATATTTATTTATGTTGGTTATAGTTATATATATATATATTATAGTATTATATTATTATAATAATTATAAGTATACTAATATTAAATTGCTAATATTTATATTTAGATTGTTATTTACTTTATTTATTTATTTTCATTTCAGTATTTGATTTAATTTTTTTTTTTAATATATTTTAGTGTTGCAATTTGAAGGACATGACAATTGATGAAGGGGTAGAAGGTGGTGCAATAACACTAGGATTAGCCCAAGTGATGTTGAAGGGGGATTTGAAGGCCAATTGGGACAACCATTGAAGGCCAATTGGGATAACCATGTTTGAGCAGGAAGATGGCTCTCGGGAGAAACATTGGAAGAGTGTGAGAGAACCCAAGAGGAAAAAGGGTAAACAATATGCAAGAAGAGTTTGGGGTAAAGGAAGTGGACAAGTAGGCATACAAATAATTTAGTAGAGATTGCAAGAAGTCATGGGTGTTAGTGACAAAAAAGAGGAAAGTTGCATGTAGTGAGGAGGTTCAGTCAAGAGAAAGGCAGAAAAGAATGCCCAAGGAGCCATACAGAGGAACCATAAGAAACAAATAGCCCAGGAGTAGGCCATGTAGCAAAAGGGCATTCATATGATGGCTAAAAAGTAAGATGAGAGAAGTCACAGAAAGCCCATGTGAGATTGATGTGCATGTGGTGAGGAGAGAAGGTGAAAACACAAAAG
This sequence comes from Sequoia sempervirens, assembly GCA_007258455.2. Classification (NCBI taxonomy): domain Eukaryota; kingdom Viridiplantae; phylum Streptophyta; class Pinopsida; order Cupressales; family Cupressaceae; genus Sequoia; species Sequoia sempervirens. The sequence goes on from VDFB02105785.1 coordinate 171,483,918, forward strand.
ATATTGACGAGGCAACATGGGAAGAGAAAGAGATTACGTGTGTGATTACCAAGAGCAAGTGGGGTTCTATGTAGCAAGGTTGTGTGTAAGAAGAGAGAGAAGAAAAGGTTGAGAGTGTGTGTATAGTTAAGAGGTTCTAGGAGCATGGAGGAGAGAGCTATTGGAGTTTAATCCCAACGGTTGAATTTATTCCTCCATATGTTTTTCCAACAATTATTTCTCTTTCCATTCTCTCACATGCATATAAGATTGCTTTAAATTTGTATTTAATGCAAAATCTTCACCTTCATATTTTATTTGCTAGCTGTTAAATCAACATTTAATTGTAATTAAAGTTTTTGGTTTTCCCTCCATTTACTAGGCTCTTTCATAGCTTATGCAAGAAGCTTGTATTATCTTTTTTATGGGTGAAAAATAACTGAAAAAGAGAATGAATATAATGTAAAGTAGAAAAGAATAGAATTTTTTTTTTGTACAAACAACATGAACATTCTCAAAATAGGGAACTTTCATTTTGTTTTTTTGGGCATAGAAGAGTTGTAGCTTTGTCATTGCACAAGAAATCTTTTATATAAATTTTCATTATTAATATAAAGAGTCAAGTTTATATTTCATCCCCTACTCTTCTCTATTTTGTTTTTGTTTTGTTTTTACTCTGCCTCTGTCCAGCACATGGTATCGAAGCCAAAGGTTGCTGAAAGAAATTTTTAAGTAGAGCTGAAGGTTTTTAGAGTAGGTCTTCAAGGAGCTATGGTATTCTTACTGTCAACAATGGAAGCAAGAATAAGCTTTAAAAACTCACAAATCCCACAATTTAATGGCAAGAACTATGACTACTTGGCAATCACCACGAGGGCATTGTTTTTCCCACAAGATTTATGGGAGCTAGTAGAAAATTGTTTTCTAGAACTAGTTGATGTAGCAACATATAATGCATTAACTCAAGCAGAGAATGATTTATTGAAAGATACTAGGAAGAAGGATTCAAAATCCCTTTTCTTTATCCTCCAAGGTGTGCATGAGAGCATTTTCCCAAGGATTGCAACAACAACAAGGTTCAAACAAGCATGGGATATACTTCAAACAACCTATCAAGGTATGGAAAAAGTCAACACATCTAAATTACAAATACTGAGAAGAAATTTTGAAACAATGTACATGAAGGATAATGAATCAATAGATCCATTCTTCACCCAAATTATTAGACTAGTAAATCAAATCATATCACATGGAAAGACACTTGAAGATGGGAGACTGGTTGAAAAGATTCTAAGAAGTTTTCCCAAAAATATTAAGTCAATTGTTGTAGCCATAGAGGAAACAAAGAACCTCTCATAGTTTTCAGTTGATGAGCTCCATACATCTCTTATTTCACTTGAACATACGATGAGTAGGCCAGTAAACACATCATTAGAGGATGCATTCAAGTCACAAGTTACAATCAGCCATGGTAGGGGCAGATGAAGAATGAATTTTAGAGGTAGAGGAAGAAATTCTCATAGAGGTGCAAGAAGAAGCCCATCAAGCTCGAGTGGAAGAGGTATCAGCCATAACTCAACTCAAAATACATTTCAAAATGAGCCTCAAGGCCAAAGGTATGATAAATCTCAAGTCCAGTGTCACTATTGAAAAAAATATGGGCACTATTTGAATGAATGTAGAAAGAAACAATATGATTCTAGACAAAAAAATACAAATTTCACAAAAAAAAAAACCAAAACCAAAAATAAGAACAAAGCACTTCATTTTTGGCATGTAATGTTGCACAAGCAAATGAAAAATACATATGGTTTTTAGACTCAGGTTGCAACAATCATATGAGAGGAAATTTAGACATTTTTTCTAGTTTGGATGAGAGTGTAAAATCTGATGTAACATTGGGCAATGAAAATAAAGTAGAAGTCAAAGGAAAGGGGAACATCAACATTGTAACCAAGAAGGGGGAGAAGAAATATATAATTGATGTTTATTTTTTTCCCAATTTAAAACAAAATTTAATGAGCATTGGGAAGCTTATTCAAAAAGGGTATAGAGTATTTTAAAAAAATGGAGAGTGTACAATTCTAGACAAACTTCCAAGCAATTAGCTCATTTCCAAGGTTCAAATGACCAACAATAGGATGTTTCCACTAAGGTTAAAACTGGATTTGAGTGTAGATTATGCTCAAGCACACCACTCAATGTCTCCACAAGTGGGTAAAGAAGAAAATGCAGTAGTCATACAAACAATCTTTCAAGTAGAAATTAAAAATGGAAATTGGCTTTGACATCTAAGATTTAGAAATTTAAACTTTGGAGATCTAAATTTGCTTCATAGGAAAAGCATGGTCAAGGGATTTCCTCTAATAGAGAAACTAGAAAGAGTATGTGAAGGGTACATCTTAGGAAAGCAACATAGAGAATCATTTCCAGCATGTATATCAATGAGAGCTAGGAAACCTTTGGAGATCATTCATTAGGTTTGTGTGGGCCAATGAAAACACCTTCAATAGGTGGTAGATTCTATTTTTTGGCATTCATTGATGATTACTCAAGGAAAACATGGGTTTACTTTCAAAAGCATAAGAGTGAGGTGTTTGAATATTTTTGTCAATTCAAAGCTCTTGTTGGAAAACAAAGTGGCCATTACATCAAAGCATTGAGAATAGATAGAGGTGGTGAATACAACTCAAATGACCTAATATTTTTCAAAGAACATGGAATTCATAAGAAATTCACAACTA
>VDFB02105785.1:171486740-171540991 GCA_007258455.2 Sequoia sempervirens
CCATAGCTACTAGAGAGAAGCTATGAGCATTGCTGTGTACACACTCAATTGGGTACAAATTAAAGATGATACTGGTAAGACCCCTTTTGAGCTTTGGACTGGTCAAAAGCCTACTATTAAATACTTCAAGATATTTGGAATAAGATGTTATATTAAGAGAGCTGAAGACATATGAAATTTTGATGCTAGGAGTGATGAAGGTATTTTTCTAGGTTACGTTACTATTACTAAGGCCTACCAGTGTTACAATAAAAGATTGAAGAAAATGGTTGAAAGTGAAAATGTCAAGGTTGATGAAGATTTAGGTACACCATCTAGAACTTGTGGATATGACTTTGATGATCATGATGATAGTACAAATCAAGGAAAGCAAGATCATAATACAAATCCGATAAATCAAGAAAATGAAGAAGGAGAAACCAATGGAAACACAAAAGAGAGAACACAAGAAATAGAAGGTGAAGAAAATTCTAAGAAGACTCTGAGGTATGTAAGATTGAATCATTTAGAAGATCGGATTATTGGTGATAAGAATAAAGGTGTCCAAACTAGGAGAAATATTGCAATAGAGTATTGCTTGATTTCAAAGACTGAACCTACTAGTGTGAATGAAGCATGTAAAGATGAGCATTGGGTTGAAGCAATGAAAGAAGAATTGAAACAAATTTAAAAGAATGAAACATAATTCTTGTTCCCAAATCCAAGGATAAGAATGTCATTGGAACTAAATGGGTTTTTAGAAACAAACTGAATGAGCAAGGTGAATTAATTAGAAATAGAGCAAGACTAGTATGTAAAGGATATTCACAGATGAAAGGAATTGATTTTGAAGAGACCTTTGCCCCTGTTGCTAGAATTGAAGATGTAAGATTATTTCTTGCCTATGCTACTCACAAGGACTACAAATTTTATCAAATGGATGTAAAATCAGGTTTTCTAAATGGTGAATTTGAAGAAGTGTATGTTGAACATCCTGATGGATTCCAGTTGAATGATAAAGAAGATATGGCATGTCAGTTGAAGAAAGCATTGTATGGACTCAAGAAAGCCCCTAGAGTATGGTATGCAAGATTGGACAAAGTATTTTTTGAAGCTTGGATTTAACAAGGGTACTGTTGATAGTAGTATGTATTTCAAGAATGATGATAAAGATTTGATTGTTGAAGTCTTTGTTGATAATATCATTTTTGGAGGAGATGATGGTTTTTGCATGAAGTTTTCTAATGATATGAAGAATGAATTTAGATGTCTATGATTGGTGAGATGAAATTATTTTTGGGATTGAAAATTACTCAGTTAGATAAAGGAATTTTTATATCTCAGTTCAAGTATGTGAAGGAATTGTTGAAGAATTTCAGTATGGAAGATTCAAAGTGTGATATTTTCTAACTAGCCTACTAGGAATCTAATGATTGAAGGAAAGCAAAACCAGAAATATAAGGAGGAATAAATTGTATTCCTCTTAAGAATGCAAAGATATATTCAACTTGAGAAGTGAGAATTACAAAGGAAATTCCTTGGTTATATAGGCCAAGGGAAGAGATAGATGCAACTAGATTATGACAAGTGTTGGCATCTTATGAGGTGTGACAACTCATGTCATTAAAGGCTCAACCACCTTATCCCTATGTAGAGTTAAGCTTAGAGTGTGAAGAGGACTTTAGTGGAGAACTAGCTAAGAATGAACTAGTTAGATAAAGTACCCCTTTCACACTAACACCCCCCTTAAGTGCAACTTAGGGAGAAGTATACAATGCAAGATGAAAATATGGGTCATGGCTGCTAGGCCTGATGAGGTACCCATGTACATAATAACCTCTCAATAATAAAGAAGGAGAAAACCCAGTGGGAAAAAACTCCTACCCATGAGAGGGTGAATGAAGAAGGTCTAAGTGACCCCCCTAGAAGAAATGTGTCATACCCCTAGGTGAGACTGAAGATAAACATACTTTCTCACAGTGAAGGGTTTGGTGAATATATCTACAACTTGATATGTTGTAGGAAAATATCAAAAATTAATGACCTACTCTTGAATCACCGCCCGAATAAAATGCATATGGATCTCGATGTGTTTGGTGTGTTGATGATGGACTGGGTTCTTCAAGATTTGGATGGAACTATGGTTGTCACAATAGGTGACTGATGGATTCTGAAAGGTGATACCAAGTTCAGTGAGGATATTTTGAAGCCAAATAGCCTCATTGGTAGCATTAAAAGCCCCCCTATACTCAGCCTTAGTTGAATTAAGAGCAATGGCATGTTCCTTATTGCTCAGCCAACAAATGGGCCTAGAACCATAGTGAAAATTGTAGGCTGATGTAGACTTGTGATCATCAATATCACCAGCCGAATCAGAATCCATGTATCCAAGTAAGTCTGAACTTGTACTTGCTACATAGTGAATCCCATACTAATGAGTGCCCTGGATGTAGTGCAAGATGTGTTTGGTAGCTTTCCAATGAAGCTCATGTGGTTCTATCATGAAGCATGAAACAATTCCAAAGTCTGGGTGATCCCAAAATAGTGGTTTACAATTTTTGGCCAAACTGGACACTGAAATAGTTTTTTTAAACTAAATCTTCACTTTCAGGCACCTATAGCGGCTAAACTGTGAGGAATTTGAAGATGATGCAAGCTAGAGTTTCGTGAAATTTTGTCTATAGATTCTAAATATATTTTTAAAAAAAATGGAATGATATTGTACTTCTTTTTCCATCTCCCTCAAAAACTAGTTTTTTTTAAGAAAACAAAATTTTTAAAAAGTGATACTCATCATATAATGCGTAACTTTTTTCCATGAAGGATAAAATTATAATTCTTTCAAATTTAGATTTTTAACTGCAATATCTAGTGCTTACACTTGGTTAGATAGTTTTTATTGAATTTTTTTAATCAAGTTTCAAAGTCAAACCAATTACAATTTAGACATAGCGCGACCGTATAATGTGTAACTTTTTTTGTATGTATCAAAATTCAACTTTAATTTTTTGTTGGATCAAGGACTTCAATATCTAGTGCACTCATATTTTTTATTTTTTATTTTTATAATATTTTATTTTTCCATATGTGCAAAACAAAGAGCTTGATTTTTGGTGAAAAATCTACATTCACAAGAAATAAATAAATATAATAACAAAATTAAATTTATTTAAAGTTATACTTTTTTGGAAGCTTATAATAAGGACTGCATACTTACAAAAAATAAATTTTAAACAAATTCATTTGATCCCCCAAAAGGGAAATCAAAAGTGGTTTTTTATTAGTATTTTGATAGGTGTAAAGGAGAGACTCTGTTATAGGTATGGTTTAAAACTAGCGGGGTTCTATCCAAAGGGGTTTTATCTAAGATAGTTTGAACAAACCCTCTTAAATTGGAATGCTTTAAATGGAAATTTTTATGGCTTAAATCATTATATTTTCTAAAAATATGTGATTTCAACAAAAATCAAAATCTCCTAGAAATTGTAAACCAGCTTTGTGGGATCACTCAACTGCAATGGAAATGTCGAGGCGAGTATGAGTCAAGTAGGTGAGGCTACCAACAAGTTGATACAAAGTAGCATCAACTAGTGGTGTGGAACACTTTTCCTCAAGCTTAACTCTCGATAGAAAGGGAGTCAGTGTAGACATACAATCAACCATATGAAAATGTTACAAAAGATCAAGAGCATACTTGGGTTGTGCAAGTGAGATTCCAGAAGAGAATTGAGTGATCTTGATCCCAAGGAAGTAGTGCAAGACACCCAAGTTGGTCATGGAAAATATGTCATGTAAAGTATTCTTCACAGTTGTGATGATGGATGAAGTGCTCCTAGTGACAATCAAGTCATCAACATTGAGAACCAAGAAGATAAGATCATCCTCCTGCTACAAGATGTAGACATCTGGATCAGAGTGGCATTTGGAGAACACAATGGAGAGAAGAAAGGAGTCAATTTTGGCATACCAAGCTTGTGGATCCTATTTGAGGCCATAGAGAGACTTCTTTAGTTTGCAAAAAAATGAAGAATCTTGAATGAATCCTTGTGGCTACTCCATATAGAGTTATTCATGTAGATTTCCATGAAGAAATGTACTGTTCACATCCATTTGATGTACAACCCAACCGTGAGCTGTAGAAATAGAAAGTAGCAAGCGAATGGAGTTGATTTTGGCATCAGGGGAAAAGGTCTTAGTGTAGTCAATGTCGGGTACTTTAGAGAAACCTTTTGCCACAAGTCATGCTTTATACTTGTCAACTCAACTATCCGCTACAAATTTGGTTTGATAGATCCACTTAGAATAAACCAATTTTCTTCCCTTAGGAAGTGGAACTAGATCCCATGTTTTATTCCACATTAAAGAGTTGTACTATTCCTCCATTGTGGAATCCCACTTAGCAATACTAGATGCTTCACAAAATGACTGCGGATTTGAAGCTATGACAATGTAGGAATGTGGAATTTCTTGATGTTGTGATTGAGTCCTCCTTATATTTGAAGGATCCCCAACAAGATTTCCTATAGACTCAAGTGTTTGGTGAGCCCAACAAGGCATGGTAGGGGATGTAGGAGGAGATTCTGAACTCTCTGAAGAGGAAGACAAAATCTCATGATCAAAGAGATGACTAGAGGAAGCTTGAGGAAAATACTCAATGTCAGAATCCTCTAAATCCGCTTTGGAGGAAGGAAGAGTAGAGGATGAGCTAGAAGAGCTTTCCTCAAAATGAACACTATGCTCAATGAAGAGCTCATGTGTAGTAAGATCCATTAGCCGATATCCATTGACACCATCAGGGTAACCAACAAAGATACAAGGCTGACTCTGAGGTTCCAAGGCCTTGCACTTCTTTGAAGGAATATGTGCCCATGCTTGGGAGCCAAAATTTCTAAAGTGACCCACAATAGGTTTCCTTCCACACCAAGCTTCAAAGGGAGTGATGCCCTTTAATTCCTTATGTGGAAATCTATTTTGGATGTGAGTAGCATAGTTGATAGCTTCGGCCCAATATGTAGGTGCAAGGGAGCGAGCATGGACCATGCAACCAAACATCTCTTTCAGGGACCTATTTTTCCTCTTAGCTACACCATTTTGTTGTGGTGTGTAGGAAACAATATGTTGAAGATCAATCCCTTCAAGAGTATAGAATTTCTCAAATTGATGGTTCACATATTGTTTGCCATTATCAGTGTGAAGAATTTTGACACATTTCCAGATTGCTTCTTAGCATGAGCCTTAAAATATTGAAATCTATTAAAGACTTCTGCTTTGTTTCGAAGAAAGTAGACCCATGTGTATCTGGAATAGTCATCAATGAAGGGAGCAAATAATGAGCCTTACTGAAGGATAATGATGGAAAAGGACCCACCAAGTCACTATGAACCAATTCAAGGACTTTTGAAGCCCTCTAAGCCTTCCCTCTGTTGAACTTGTCTTTACGATGTTTGCCCAAGGCACAACCTAAAAAATAAATATTTTTATTTTTTTTAAACAAAATAAAGTGTTTTTTATTTTTAAGACAAAAATATAAAAAAAAATATTTTTAAAACAAAATACAAATATTTTTATTTTTAAAACAAAATAAAATGTTTTTATTTAAAATAAAAAATATATATATTTGAAAATAAAAAATACTAGTTATTTGTTCATGGGGTTGGACCAAATGTTTTTTTCCTTACCTAGCAACTTTGTCCAAAATTGACATTTTGACAGTTAATTTTATGGTTTTTGGGCCTTCTGAGCATGATGGCAGGGTCAGATTTGACCCAAAATGCTCTGAAATGATGGCTCCTTTCTGGATTAGGCAATGAACCTTCTGCTTCAAATTGTTGCAAATCTGGCCTCCAATGTCTGTTTCAAGCAAAATAAAGGGTAGATCTGAATGTCTCGGTTGCTCTGGACTCAATGGTGAGCTCAAAATCTCTCCAGGAATCTTCAGTAGACCTGTAACTGACAATTCAATATATGAACCCCCCCCAGAAACTGATATTTTTTTACACCTTTCTGATTCTCTAGATCATCTAAGGATGCAAGAGAAGCGCATACTCAATTTTTCTCAAGAGTCTCATATTTCCTAAAGGAATGCTAACCCACAACTGAAATTTGGCTCTAATACCATGTGAGATTTACTAACTAGCCTACCAGGAATCTAATGACTAAAGATAAGCAAAACCAAAAATTTGAGGAGGAATAAACTGTATTCCTCTCAAGAATGTAAAGCTATATTCAGCTTAAGAAGTGAGAATTACAAAGGATTGCCTTGGTTATATAGGCCAAGGGAAGAGATATATGCAACCATATTATGACATGTGTTGGCATCCTATGAGGTATGACAACTCATGTCATTCAAGGCTCAACCACCTTGTCCTTATGAAATTTGAGCTAGTGTGAAGAGGACTTTAGTGGAGAACTAGCCAAGAATGAACTAGTTAGATAAAGTACCCCTTTCACACTAACACAAAGCCAGTTGGTACACCCATGCTGGCTGGATACAAGTTGAAAACAAAAGATGATTCTCTGAAAGAAAATTAGACAAGATATAGACCAATGATTGGTGGATTTTTTTACTTAACTCAAAACTAGGCTTGATATCATGAATTTTGTATGTATTGTTGCAAGATTTCAATTTGATCCGAAGGAATCTCATATGACTGCTTTGAAGAGAATTTTTAGAAATTTGTAGGGAACTGTTGATCTTGGCCTATGGTATCCTAAAGATGATCTTACTTTGAGTACCTTTACTAATACTGACTGGGTAGGAGATGTGAATGACAAAAAAAGTGCTAGTGGTGGAGCATTTTTCTTGGGCAAGAAGCTAATTGCATGGTTAAGAAAGAAGTAGAATGTCATTTCCTTGTCTACTACAGAGGAAAAATACATTGTTGCTACTAACAATTGTACTCAAGTCCTGTGGATGAAGCAGATGTTGAAGGATATTAGAGTTGTATATGATGAGTCTAAATTGCTATATTTTGTGACAATTTGAGTGCTATTAATATTTCTAGGAATCTAGTGTTGCATTCAAAAACAAAACATATATCTATCATGTTTCACTTTTTGAGGGAGAAGGTAAGTGAAAAGGAAGTCAGACTAGAGTATGTGCCTACTAAAGAGCAAATTGTAGATATCTTTACTAAGTCATTTCCTAAGGATACCTTTGAGTATCTCATAGAGAAGTTAGGGGTGATTACCCCTCCTAATCAAAACTAAGGATGAAAAGCTATTGCATAAGTCCATACATTTCACAATTATATCTTATTTTGGATTGGTGTTGTGGTGGTTGCTACTTAGGCGGAATAGTCAGATATTTAGAAAATCAAATATGTGGTTTAGAGCTTAGAGAACTTTTCCATTGATTTCAAAGGGGGAGAAGAGTCATGTGAAAAACTAGTGATTATATAGGGAGAATAGTATGTGGGAGAAGAGGAGAAAATGAGTCAGATTCTAAGGGGGGGTAAGTGTCAAGAGTTAGTTGCATTGATGGGTTTTTCACATCATGTGTTTCCATCAATGCCAAAGAGGGAGATTGTTGGATGTTGTGGTTGTGTTGCTGATATGTGGTTGTCATTGATGTCAACACTATTAGCATTAATTCATTTGAAGTTTTATATGTCAAGGATATTGAGAAAATTGCAATAATTGAGTTAGAGGTTATCAATGGTGAAGTGAAGTTCAGTATGGTGGTATGTTTTGTACATTGATGATCATAGGTTGTGGATTAAATGGTTTGTTTCTTAGTGTATCTAGTTTATCCACATCGAGTTCTAGAGATCCGTGTGAAGATTTGATCGACTTATGAAGATTTTCATTCTGATAGATTTTTTATTTATTCAGTTGGTGTTTCTAATTGAAGATGCGGCTATTTTAGTTATCTCAGTTGCTGCAAATTCTTCTCTGTTGGTTCATGATGCTTGTGGATGTTTCTATTTTGTGCTCTTTTTTGCACGTCTGCATTGATCGTTGTGATCGTGGTTGGAAATTTTCTCTTGAGTGTTCATATTTTTCTTTTTCCTAGCTGACAAGGTGTTGAAGTGTGTTGTGGATCTTCAAGGAGAATTTAATTAAATTTTTTTCATGTTCTAGATGTTTTTTGGGGTCCTCACTAAGTTGTAGTCAAGTTTGGTTGATTCGTATTGTTAATCTTTAATGTTTTGGGCCAACAATTTGTAAATGTTTTATTATTTTGTTGAAGTAGACTTGTAGCAGTGAAATTTCTTGTTGTGGATATATAAGAGTGATTGTTGATGTGTGAATGTATGCCATTGGATGTTCATGTGTGTGTATGTGTGAATAATGTTCTAAATCATTTGAAGGCATAGCAAAGTGTGGAGAAAAGTGAAGAACTATGTAGAAGAGTGAAGTATTGTTCATGTACTTAACTGAAACTGTAACCAGGCATTGGGATATGTTATTTTCTCTGTTCAAATCCCTACGAATGGTTTTAATTTGAATCTCTTTGTAAGATAATGTGTTTTCCTTTGTATTTGAGTAGTGAGCTCTAGGCAGTGTGCTTGAATGCGTGTGCATTCCCCATATTTCATTTTCTTATATTTTTAATAGGGTATAATCTTGTGGACTAACCTCCACCATGGTTTTTCCCCTAATAGGGTTTCTACATAAAAAATATTGGTGTTATGTGTGCTTCTGATGTGTTGTTAATTTATGTTTTCATGGTTAATAATCAGATATGAAAAATAAGGTTAATAAGTTGAATAAGTTTTGAAGTTTTTGGAAAACTGATTCACCCCCCCTCTCATTTTTATACCCTTTTTTTTCCAATAGCTATTGCATAATTTCATCATTTACATCTCTCATTTAACTTGCATTTCTAATTCTAGGTCATTTTGCATATCACATTATGTTTTCCAACATTTGTCTTTTCCAATCATTTGGTTCGTGGTGAACCCCTTAGAGTTAAAAGAACCCCTCTTGGGATTTCCTCATTATGAATTGACTCACCTTGTGAGGTTGCTAGTCAATCCAACTAGGATCCCTAAGACATTAGTGAGTGATTATTTTAAGAAAGAGTGATATATTCATATCTCCATTTTCTGCATAAATCAACAGGCCCCTTTGCAAATCTCTATCTTCATCAATAATGCAGAGCACATTTGCAGTTGATCACCCTTAGATTCATGCACTTATCTTTATCTTTATCAATCCATTTCATTCATAGTGAGGAAGAGCATATATTCAGTTGCTCACCCAAAGAGTTTTTGTTTTCCTCCCCAATGTTGCCAATTTGTTGGCTCGAATGACTCTTTTGATAAGACTATCTCCAACTGAAATACTAAGTTCATCCCCAGTGGAGTCACCAATCAGTTAGGGTTTCCAAATAATGGTAAATAACATCTCCTAAAGGGTAGCTACTCCTTATACTTAGACCCTAGGTCACTAGCCAATGAATAAGAGAGGACCAATTGGAAAGCCTCTCCTCTGCACTTTAGGATTTGCAGGACCAAGGTGGGTATCCCTATACATTAATGTAGATCATCACACTACTATGGTGGAAGGACTTAAATGGGCTAAATCATCTACACAACCTTCACTAATAATAATGGCGTCTAGTAGTGTGGAAAGGGAAAACATGAAAGAAGATTTAGACTAAAAAAGAAAAAAATGTTTTGAATTTAAAGATTTGATTCTACCATAGCTTCATACTTTGTGAATCTCTTTGACCAATGCCTAATCCACATGAAGTCACAAATGCAATAAACTCCTACAATAGACCAACCATGGCTTCTCATAATCCTATTGCCTTACATCAAGAAACCAACAAAAGGATAATCAACATGTTACTTAGTTATCCACACTGCACTACAATACCCTCGTTATCTCTATGTAGGAAATTACACCACTCCTTGAATGATAGGAAAACATTAATATAACTCAAAGAACAAATGTGTTTGAAGCATCAACACAACCCTTGATTATATTCATTCAAAAGATAATGCACACAATATTTGGACAACATAGAGATTGACATATGTAATGAAGTATAATACAAATGTTGTATGATAGTCATCTATTGTTATTAGAAAGCATAGCTCATTACATTCCCTATCTATGTCCAAAGGATTTACCCTATTCAACTTGACTCAAAGAAATGAATTACATAAAGCATAGAGACAAAATCTAGTAGGGAAAACACTACACCAGACCACTTAGGTTGGAGAGTAGAAGTTTGAATGGTACCAAAACAACAAAACTTTCATTTATAATGCAGGCATAACTCAAAATTTGAATTCAAACCCTAACCCTAACTCAATTAGAGTTACATAAAGGATTAAATCTGATCATATTAGAAACAACAAGAATTCTCCCCCAAAATAGAGCAATAACTATCCATAAAGGCCTTTGACACCTCGAGTACACTCCAATAATGATGGCATTCTGAAAATGGGCATGAAACTCCTAGGAAAGCCATAATTGAAATCAAGAAGAACATACCCTGACAAAGACAAAAACCACTACAACACATCAGGAAATAAATGGCACTGCTCAACAATCACTTCAGCCTTGGAAGAAGTGCAAGAATCTGATCCAAATCCGTCTGGAGTTGATCTGGTGGCTGAGAAGTAGATGCACCATTACTGCACATTCATGACACACGAATAGAAGCAACCAACTGTTGAGAAATCACACTTTGAATTGTGGTCATCGATTTATCTTAATCACACCAAGATCCAACACCTATTGCTCACTACCCATAACTTAAAAACCTAACCGTCAAATTTAACCACTTTAAATCTAGCCCACTCTCAACCATCACAACATGACTCACAAAAATGATGTGAGTCATCCAATCCTTCAATCAGGCCATGCCACCTGTCAGCCTTCATCATCATCCACCATCGTCACCTTCTTGCAGGGTCCCACCACCTTCATCAATGGTCCACACCCATCCACGTAGATTAATCTCCATCGCTCACCACTAACCCCATAGAACAAGCCAAGATCCACAAAAAAACTCAGCAGAATTGACAGGCACCATCGGATCCTCTCGATCTCAACCATTTATCTCTTTTCCACCCATCATGGTGACATCACACTCCACTACTGTACCAACAGGGCTATCATAGCCGCAATAAGCATTCCCAATATAATTTTCAAGTACCAACAGGGCTATCATAGCCACAATAAGCATTCCCAGGCACATTCTTCTTCCTGAACCAAATGGAATAGGTTCAAAGTTTTGTCCTTTTACATCAATCTCTACGTCACTCTTCAAGAACCTCTCTAGATCAAATTCCATGGGATGATCGCAAATGGCTAGATCCTTTTGTAATTTCCACGCATTCACTAGTAGTCGAAATGTTTCTTTTACAATTGTCTCCAAGTATTTCAGTTTGTGTAGATCTGATTTGGGAATTACTCTGTCCCGTCCAATATGAGTATCCAGCTTTTGCTGCACTTTTCTCAGAATGTCAAAGTTTTGCAATAGCGATATCAGTGCCCACTCCACCGTATCAACAAATGGGTCTTTACCTGCAGTTAGCATTAAAATGGTTGTGGCCTTGTTACCTGTAGTTACCATTGCAATGGTTGTGGCCTTGACCATGATATCATTGTCATCTAATTCGATTTCCTTCTTATTTTTCATAGTGATGAGCACGTCAATAAGGTCTTGTACTTGTGAAGCATCAATCCCCTGCTTCTCACAATGGTATTTCACCATAGTCCACATAAACACATCTCTTCTCTTCTGCACTTCTTTGATACTTGATTCCACATCGTGTCAGTTGAGCCATCTGAGAAATGACAGGTAATCGCTCGTGTTGAAACCTCTTGGAACACAAAAAGTGTCGTTCATCATGTCTTTGAAGTGTTGTGCTTCTTTGGAGGCCTCAAAATAAAATCTTTCACACTACGATATTGAACATCAATTTTGCAAACATGGATCTCATATTTACTCCATTCTTGCCCTTTTGCTTTGATACCATGTAGAGAAAATAGGAGGTGAATAATTACACAAATAGTATTATCTTTTCTCACACTCCATTCAATAATGTATTATCTTAATTTATAAGAAACTACCAACACAACTTTCTTAAATATATTGAGTTGTTTTAACAATTCAATACAAACACATTCGTACCATTAACGTATTTAACAAATTATAACAAGCCAAATTATTTTATGCTTCTTATGATGCATTATTCATAAGAATATTGTCCCGCCTTTGAATAACCAATTTTTCGATTGAATTTTGGTCCCTCTTGTCTTTATGACCTTTTAATAGGCCCCTATGACCCTATATTCATCCCAAGGAACACTTTAATCAAAAACCCAATAATATAAATATATAAGCTTAATTTACACACCCCCAACACTTTAGCACTCAAAATAGGCCTTGTGGGACTCATTCGCCACTTTGCGCAAATGAGTTCCATCTAGGTGGGACCTACTTTCCACCTTGGGCAAATGAGTCCCATTTAGCCTATTTTCAAGGTTTTAAGCGGGAAATTTTGATTTTAAGTTCAAATTTCTTCTATTTCAGCCTTGGGGATCTAATAAACGGTCATTTAAGTGGATAGCCTATATAAAAAATCTTTCAAATCCTTATTTCACCTAATCAACATAAGCATTCATGTTATCAAGTCAAGCATTCAAGAGTTAAGAATTTCAAGACTTCACAAGATCATCTAGAGATCATTTAAGATCATTTTTAAGGCATTCAAGGGTAGAATTCTTCATCAATTGTTGTAGCAATTCAAGATCCATAATTAATTTCAAGGATATCAAGCATCAAGCATGTTATTGAGCTAATGTTGTGATGTAGCATTGAAGATCCAAGATCAAGCATTGTTCTACTCTTATTGTCAAGATCAAGATCTACATCCTTCATGGCCATTTCATGTTGAGTTGTAGATTTGTAAGACATCATTTACAAGACATCATTCAAGGTATTATTGTCTATGATTCATGTTCTTTGTTTCATGTTTCATGCCTTCATTTCATTTTCTGATCATTTGGTTTAATTACCTATAAGGGGCTTGACCAAGGAAAATCCCTATTCCCTAACAATCAACACTTTCCCTATCTCTCTCTCTCTCTCTTTATGTAATTGTAGATCTAGGTGTTTTGAAGACTTGAAGGATCATTGAATATTAGGTTACAAGATTGAAAGAATTTGTTTGAGTTGTCTCCTTAATTGCAAGATTGTCATCCTCACAAAAAGTCATCTACAAACCCGAAATTGACAGTTTCATATCCAAAAGTTAAGAGAAATATGAAGAGCATACATTAAAGACCAGATTTAGACTTTGAAATTCTAGGAAACTCTAACTAGAATCATTCACCTATATTGGCAAATGAGTCCCATTTTAGGTAAATTTTGATATTTTTTTAGTTTTGGATACCCTTTTTACCAAAACCCGTTCCTATGCAAAAACCCAGATCTAGGATTGATTTTTCTAGATTTCCGAATGAGTCCCAGTAGGCCAAAATTTTAGGATTTACAAAATTTCTAATCTCCATTCAATCCTCTACAAGTTTCTAGGTGCACACTTCTGATTTTATAACTTTTTGTTCTTATTTATATGCATTTTTAGGTCATTCATTCAAGTTTCATGCATCACTAGGTTTTGTCATTAGATCTTGCATTTCCTTTTTTTTCCAATCCCTGGTTTTGTGGTAAACCCCTCTTATAATATGAAATCATACCCTATGATACCCTTCTAGTAGATCTCTTGAATCTATTCCACTCTTAGGGTGAGATCTCTAGGACATATGTGAATGTTAGTTGAAGAAAAGTGATGTTATATGTATTAAACCATAAAGCATCCATTTTCTACTAAATTTTTTGGTGAACCTAACTTTTGAGCACCTTCTTTTCTGATTTGGAGTCCATCATCATCCTATATCTAGCTTTCATTGACTTTGCATTAGGTTTTGCATTAGTTAATTGGAATTCTAGGGTTTCTAATTTTTGCATTAGTGAAAGTGCATATAGGTTACATTTTTCCATCTCAAATTATTGCAAATCATCTGAAAATTGCATTTACACGTAGGTTACACATCATTCAAACTAGAAAGCATAAAAATCACATGAAAATCTCTAAATTCTTTGAAAAAAATCCCTGCTAGTACTCATTTTCCAGCTTGGGAAAATCAATCCCAAAGCACATCTAAAACTAACTTTGATATCATTTAAAACCTTGATTTTTTCACTTTTGTTTGCTTCCATTGGCTATATGTTTTAGTTGGTTGAGCTTCTATTACATACATTTCACTAAATCTAGCTTAAATTGATCCATTATATGCTTTGCTTAATTCCAAATTTGCATTTACAACATTTCATTTTTCAGATCATTGCATAGTGTAATCAACAAATTACCTTGTTTGAAATCTAAAAATTGCATTTCATTCTAGGTATTAACATTTCATTTTAAGTTTCAATAGATTATTGCTCAAAAATGTTAGTTTCAATATTTTCAAAGTTTGCGAAGAAAAATTCAGTCAATAAGCATGTTAGTTATTCATTCAATACATTCCCTAGCTATGAGAGTATCAGTGCAAGAGTGAAAATGCTAACACTTTCCTTAAACTTACACCCCCTCCTATCTTTCCTATTTGTGTGGATGATGTGATAGAAGATAATACAAGCATAGATAAGCTTGATAATCATAATTTTTCTTCTTTGGATACCTTTTCTTTTAGTGACAAAGGTATCTTGGTGAAAGAAGATACAATCATTGAGAATCATAAAGATCTTGTTTTTCCTTCTCCTCATCCCCTTTGGGAAGATATTATAATGCAATAGAATGACATCATAGACACATTTCTAAATATCACCTTACCCAAATTTCATTCTCCATTTGCTTGTGAGAATTATTTTGTAGAAGAAGAAGTGATTGTAAATGATGAGGATATGTTGCTCTTAGATGATCAAATCTTTAAGGTATATAACAACCCTATGTTGATCCTTCCCCTACTTATCCTATTTTGGAAGACATTAGGGAGAAAAGTAATAAAATCATAAATGATCATGAACCTCATACTTGTTCTTCCCCTAGTATCTCTCCTAATTGTGAAGAAGATACTTTCATGTTAGAAGATCCAATAAATGAAGATCATGAGAACCTTAGTTGCCCCTCTTCACCTAGGGATACCCTTATTGAGCAAGAAAATTCAACCATTGATCATTCCCCTACTTGCTATGGAGTCATTTTGGAAGAACCAATCCTTGAATGTTAAGAACATTTGGTTTGTAGTTCTCCTAAAAACTCTCCTATGGAGAATATCATGGTGAAAGAAAATGACAACAATAATAATGTGGCTTCCTTAAGTTATGGTAAAAAGATGATTCTAGATTTCCCTTTATCAAACCAAGACCACTAAGGTTATGAATTTGCAAGTTTCCATTAGATGCCCATCGACTAATGGACCTCCTACATATCATGTGGAATATCTTAAGAATCCTCTAATTCTTTACCCACCATAACACAAACAAAAAACTCAAAAAAAACTTGAAATTATCCTTTACCCAACTATGAATAATGTGTTGCAACAACTAAGTCATAATAATGTTGCTCATACATATATACTAGAAACAATCTGCAACCAAGACAAACACCTTCAACATCCCTCCCATTTCCTAATCCTATCTTACTTAATCCTCCTTGTTTCCCTTCAAATGGTGGAAAGGAGTGTGATCTTGTTGAAAAACCTAATTAGAATACTCCTGCAAAGATATCCCTATGGGACCTAATTCAGAATTCACCTAATTATCACACTATGCTTCAAACAGCCTTGGACCAAGTTGTGATCCCCTCTTATGCAACTCCGAATGACATAGTAGAAATGATCCAAGGAATAAATGCTGACATTTTTTTCCACAAAAGTGAACACCCCCCTTTGGAAGTGAAAAAACAAAATGAAAATTTCATAATATTAGCTTGATATAAAAGAATAGGGATAAAGTGAACCCCTATTGACAATGGCTCAACCCTTAATGTGTGTTGTGTGACAATTTTAGATAGGCTTGGCATGGATAAATAAAAAATTCAACCCAATTATTTATCTATTAAGGGATTTGACAATGTAGGAAAACATGCACTTGGTGTGATCACTTTACCTATTACAACTAGAAAGGCCACATTAGAAACATTGATCCATGTTATGCCTCACGATCTTTTGTATTTAATCTCCTTCTAGGAAGAAAGTGGAATCATGCAATGAATGGGGTGCCTTCTACTCTTCATCATAAAATGAAATACATATACAATAAAAAATTGTACACACTTCAATTTGAACTTTACCCAAATAGTTGTTTGAACATGGAGAAAAACAAAGAAAATCCTTTGAAAAAATTAACACCAACAATGCAAGCCAAACCCATGCAACAAAAATAAAAATAAAAACATAGTCAAGAAGTTATGAAGCTCTTATAATATGATTGGGATTCCTTGGACTTCACACCAACATCCATGAAAAATACAAGATCATAAACAAAGACTCTTAAAATGGAAAGGAAAAAGTGGTAATGTCAACACAAAATTCAAAATAAACCACCTCAACCACCTTATAAAAAATGATAACAAATTACACAACAAACTTTTATGAACTTAATTATGAGCAACCATCAAATCCAAAAGAGATGAATAATATTTATGGAAAAGGTTATGAAATGATGAAACAACTCAGTTATAGTGGAAAAGGATGTGTTTCTAGAGAACAAGATATTTGTGTCCCTATAGACCCTCACACACAAGAAAAGACTAGTGGTATTGGTTATTTCCCCTCAAAAGACACAAGCAAGCCTTCACTTAATATCAACACTATCACAAAAGATTCCTCTAAGCCAACTTTAACATTGGTGCATCCTGAGTTGATAGAAACTAGTGGTCTTATTTGTTATCCTTTGAAATGAACAAAGAAATCTCCGCTTAATGTCAATGTCATCTCACAAAATAGTAATGATTTGAATTCATTATATTTTACATCCTCCTCTCAAGGAGAGAACAAAATATCACAATTTAAAGAGTCTTCCATAGGTATGACGTATTGTACTAAGCAAGAGATATCTTTGTCACAAAATAAAGGAACATCTTCTACCATTGATCAAGAGGGTATCTTTCCAAGACTCCTCCAAGATCGTTTGATATCCCATCATCCAAGAACATGAAATAAATTCTACTAAAAGAGTTCATTTTGCACATATCACACAATCCATGGTCACTCTACTAATGAATGTAAGGATTTAACTAACAAAATTCAACATCTTAGGGACTATGGTGCTCTCCCTTGTGTGGAAGCACCTAGTTCCTCTAATTGACATGTATTTCCATCCTATTCATCCCATCCTTTGCCTACATCGAGAGTGGGGACAAGGGGTTAGGTAGACTTGTCCTCACATGTGATGCCATCCTAACCCCTTGTCCCCACTCAGTGCAAGACAAGGATGAGCTGAATAGGATGAAAATAAGTCTCAATTAGAGGAACTAGGTGCTTCCACATAATTCATCCTTGTATTTTAACTTGACATCCAATCCTCCCTGTACACTCCTTGCACATGTGATGCCATCCAGGTCCTGAGAAGAAGCAAAGACTTAGGGGGAGTCTATTATGTTAACGTTTTCTACCCCTATGAAGTCAAGAATGAGGTATGACAACATGCATCTGCTATTGGTGGTATAATAAGTAAGGAAAAGATTTGTAAATTTCATTTTTTTTTGCTTTATTCTAATTGAATTGATTATGATAGCCTGTGTACAAGTCTCATTGTGTTGGTTTTGCATATTGGAGGTGTACATATGCTGTCAAATATAGAGGCAGTAAACAACAAGCTTGTTTACATTAGGTACTTAATCTCAAGAATAAGTGATGACTTCAAGTTTTGGTAGCTTTGGTTATAATGACAACAAGAAAGACATAATGTCATTTGGTGGAATATCTTTTGGAGTTGCTAGACTTAAAATAGATTACATCTACTCTTTCTCTTGGTATACTCTTTACAAGAATATAGATTGATGGACAACAAGTATATGTTTGATGATGAGGTTCTTGGATAAGGATTTCCATTATGTCTACATAATCATAGTTTTGTTATCATTCACAATTCATCAAATGATAGTGGTAGCATATATCAATGATAAGAGGTTCATATACAAGCACAGGTTTGATTGATTTCTTTCATATATGAATGTTTTCCTATGATAATGTGTTATTAATGGTGGTACAGAGAAAGTCAAATCCTTGAGTTTTCTGGCATATGAAACTGTCAGTGCATAATCTTGACAAATACCATGGTTGTTGTTGAGATAGTACACAAGAATGGTGTCTTAATTGTTAGTAGAGTATTTGATGATGAGATAGTGATAGATCAGTTATTGGGTAATCATTGAGATTATATAGTTTTAGTGTTGATCTGTTAGTTAAAGTAGTTGACAGTGCTGGAAGAATCAATTCATCCTATTTTAGATAATGTTGCTATTATTTTGTTTTTTGTTTGTCTTGGTATCATTTTGTGGTTATCGGATTTATTAATTCTCTCCCAATAACGTAATACCTTGACAATGATTACTTTAAGTTGATGGTTGATCAAATAGTTCAGTGTTCAAGGGGAAGTCTCACACATGCAAGTGATTGTGAATGTTCTCCATGTAAGGAGTTTGTGATGTAGGACATCTATGCTAATTTGGAGTCGTGTATTCATTTTAAAAGTTGTGAAGACTTGCATACTTAATTAATGTGATTAGTGATAGGACTTTGCACTCTTAGGATAGTGATCATGTTGTGTTTTTGTATCCTAATGTTGTTGCAGTTGCAAGTGTTCTAGTAAACATATGAAGAAGGAGGCAGTGTCATGTTGCAAGGTGCATTTTGAATTATGTATCGCCATGATAGACATGGGGAAATTGTTTCTATATCTTTTCATTCACAACCCTCTTGCATATTTAGTTTGTTGCTATACTGCTCTACTTGTAGCTACTTATTGTGTTGGATTGTTGGTTGAATTATTAGTTGTTTATCTTCTTGGTATCTCACATTCTCTTCTTTCATTTTTTGTCATTGAGGAAAAAAGGGGGAGAGATGATATCTATTTTTCCATCAAGTACAAAGGGGGAGTTTGTTGGCTCTTAGTTGTTTTTGGTTTTTCCTTGATGTCAAAAGTGTTTTGCTGATATGAGAATATATGTGATGATATGCAGATTGGTTTATTCACATTCGTTGATATATGATGTGCGGTTACATTGGTTGGTGTTATGATATGCAATTACAAGATTTTGGATTTATATATGATGTGTAGTTACATTGGTTGGTGCTATGATATGCAGTTACATGATTTTGTATTTATATATGATGATGTTGATAGTGTTTATCATTTTGACAAGATGATTTTCATTTTGATTCTTCAAGGTGATTGGTATTTTAGTATCATAGGATGATTTTCAATTTGATTCTTCATGGTAATTGGTATTTTGGTATCATATGTATATGGTTGTTGGTGATTGAAAGGATATACATGATATATGTGACACATCTTATGTTTGCATAAAAATGAAAGTTTACAAGAGTTTGCATAGAAATGTGGATTACAAGTCTTAGGTCACTTGTATGTATTCTCTCCATTGGTTATATGTTAAGGTGATAAGTGTTGGTATGACCTCAGTCATATTTTGATGAAGGAAACATTTATGTTGTTGGCATGCACTACGTTTGATGGCTCTACTTGTTAGCTTGTGCAGAGGGTATGTGTTGATACATAAGTACACTAATACTTGATACATGGTGTCATAAAGCATGCAAAATACAAGGCTTATGTTTTTCCTTTTATAAGGATATTATTCATTATTTGTGACTTCTTTCCAGTGTAGAGCATATACTATGATCTCATTATGTGAATTCGGGTTGAGATAAAAAAAATGAAGGTATTAATTACTTTATATGTTTTTGAAAATCAAAAGAAAAAAAAGGTTATTACTTGGCATATGTTTTTAGAAAATAAAAGAAAACTTTGTATTTTCAAGCACCATGTGACATAAAGTTTTGAGTCACAAATCTATCGGGCATATCTACATGTGATATTATTTCTAATCTAAGCCAAGTCCATTGGTGTTAGGGAATTAAAGTGCATTGAATAAAGCATGTGGTTTTTTTTCGAAGGAATTATCATTGTTTATTTTTTTGGGGAGGAAACTAGGGCACTGTGGGCAGGAGATCACATGGGAAGCAAGTGTTTGCAATGATGTTTGATAAAATCAGGTTGAATGTTGTCAATAGCTTGAAGTAACAAAGCTTGGATACACTGGAGAATATTTTTTGGTATCATTCAGCTGGGTAGTTATGGAACTTCTTGACATATATTTATGGTATTTATTTAGTTTTCTTCCATCATAATTAGGTAATAAATAAAAAAACTATTTTGTTGCTTATGGGCTTTGAGACAATTTGTTAAGGGAGTTTTTAAGAATGGATTTGATTAAATTTTTACTTGTTTTTGTGAGTAAATCTTTGGTTCTGAAATATTATTAATAAAGGCTTAACTTTTTTTTATTATGATTAAAACCCTTTAGGGTTTCTTGATGATTATTCTCAGGTTGTATCATAAATACTCTCATTTTTCTATGAAGTTAAAGTTCCTGCTTAAACTTGTAAAAGAGTTGGTTAAAAGACTCTTTAGGGTTTCTCACCTGTAACCCTAATCTGAGTTGGTTTATAGTTATTGAAACTGCATTTTGAAAGACTATTAAGTGATTATAAAATGACAACATTTTGACAGTGACTGTGTGGCTTGAAGAGAGAAATTACACACATACATTTTTGTGAGAAAATTTGAGAACATATTGATATATTGTTCAGTCTTGAAAATTTTGAGAAGTGATTTTGTAATAGTGATTACATTGAGAACTATTTTGCAATCTATTATAGTAATATTAATTGATGTATCAAATGCAAATGTTATCAGTCTTATATAACATCCTCCTTTGTGCTTATTGAAAATTATTTTTCACAGTCTTCTATTAAGGCACTAGGAATGCTAATTTTCATTACTAGGGTATTGATAGAACATTGATTGATTATATACATTGGATTTTGTGGAGTTGGTGCTCCTGTAACTTTGGAGTTGGTGCTCTTGAACTCTTTAGAGTTGGTGCTCTATCTAAATAAAGTGATATATTTTTCAAGTGGTTTGTTTTCCCCAAGAGTATTTTCCACTCAGGACATATAATGTGTTATGTGATGAGTACTTGTGTGATTGTATTTCGTGTCTATCTGATTTTCATGAGTTATTAGAGGCATTAATGTCTATTATTAGTTCTTATTTTTGTAATTAATGAATTCCACTGTTACAAGTATTTTCACAGTCATGTGTTGCAAACTAGTTTAAAAGCTTTGTTTAACCAAACATGTTTTGCATGTTGTGGTGAAAACCATTTAGTCTATCAATTCATATGTTCTTCCATTATTTCATAGTTCAAGATTGTTATGTTTCAATATGGCATAATGTACTAAAGCTCTCTGTTTTTCAATGCTTATCATATGTCATTCAGTTGCACAATTGTTATAGTGTCTCATTAAGCCACATTGAAATCTGATGGTCTTAAAGTGATTCAATGATGTTGGTATTCATGTACACAGTCTTATGAGTTGCACCTATTTTGTTATCATGCTTTGATTGTTAAATAATGTTAGTCACATCTTTTTCAAGTGCAAGATATCTCACACAAGTTATATTGGAATAAGTTGTGTAAATGAACTGAGTTAATGTTGTCATATCTTTGTTTACCTCTTTTCATGAATTCTTTCAAAGTAATTACTCTGCTTTGTTATCAATTTAGAAAGGGCATCTGAACTAAAAGTATTTGTTGAAGTTTAAAAGGTTTAAATTTTAGTTCTATCTATAAGAAATTGATTCACCCACCCTCTTAGTGTTTTTCCATACTCCAACATGAGTCCCATCTAGGTGGGACCCATTTTGCCTATTTTCAAAGTTTTAAGTGAGAAAATTTGATTTTAAGTTCAAATTTCCTCTATTTCAGCCTTGGGGATCTAATAAATGGTTATTTGAGTGGTTTTCCTATATAAACAAGCTTACAAATCCTTATGTCACCTAAGAAACATAAGCATTCATGTTATCAATTCAAGCATTCAAGAGTTAAGAATTCAAAAACTTCACAAGATCATCTAGAGATCATTCAAGATCACTTTTAAGGCATTCAAGGGAAAAATTCTTCATCAATTATTACAAAAATTAAAGATCTATCATTCATTTCAAAGATATCAAGAATCAAGCATGTTATTGAGCTAGTGTTTTGATGTAGCATTGAAGATCCAAGATCAAGCATTTTTCTACTCCTATCATCAAGATCAAGATCTACATCCTTCATGGCCATTTCATGTTGAGTTGCAGATTTACAAGACATAATTTACAATAAATGATTCAAGGTATTATTGTCCATGATTCATGTTATTTGTTTCATGTTTCATGCCTTCATTTCATTGTCTCATCATGTGGTTTAATTACCTAGTGTAGTGTAGGAAAATGCATACCCTTGCATTTTCACACTTGTTTGGGCTCTTCTTTCTTTTTTTATCCTTATTTATGCCTTAATGGGTCCTATTTTGCATCCACAAGCCAAATAAATTATATCCTTTTATGGCTAATCCCAACAAACATGAAAGGATAAATGATAATTTATTGATTTTAGTTGTGTCCTTGATTTTTGGACTGAGACTAAGATGCCACCTAGGGTGTCATTGTCCTCCAAAGGTCTTGGGACCCTCTTTTCAAATGTGCCTTAAAGGGGCCCCTTTTTGGATTCTATGCCCCGAGTTTCAAGCCTCAGGACTAAGATGCCACCTAGAGCATCTTAGTCCCCCTAAAGTTATTTTTCAAGATTTCATTTCAAATCTTGGTGGGATTTAGCCTCCTTTACTTAATGAATTCATATGTTGGCTTGGTGTGGTGTAATTTCAAGATATTAAGCATAGATAAGTATAAATAAAAGGTTCTTTCACTCATTTTTCATATCCAAGCATTCAAGTATTCATCCTCATATCAAAATTATGTTCACAAGAGAATTCAAGAGAAATTCACCAAGAATTTGGAGCCATAATCAAGATTCAAGTGTCATTTCAAAGATATTCTTGAATCATATGTGTGTTTCTAAGCTAACATTTGTGATGTAGGGTTTTTATTCAAGCAAGCAATTCAAGTCAAGATCTATCAAGCATTCATTTGATTCAAGATCTACATTCAAGCTAGCTGTTTCACACAAGTTTGCATATTTTATAACAAAGGTTTGGTGAGTTACAATATAGCACTTTGTTCATTCATCATTTCCCTCCTTTATTTCATTTCATCACAAGGTTTAATTACCAACAAGGGGTTTGACCAAGGAAAATCCCAATTTACTAAAAATCAACAAGTTTTTCTTCCTTTATGTGTTTATGTTTGCATATTTAGGTTGAAGATCATTTTAAGTGAAAAGTTGCAAGTTGCATTGCAAAGTTGTCATCTTCACAGAAAGTCACCTATAGACTACATCTGGAGGTTTCAGGACCTGAGATTTGAGAAGGAAGTGCAAACATTGAACCTTAGGATCATATTTCAAAGTTGTAGAAATTCAAATCGAGACTAAGTCAATAGTAAAGGTGTCTTAGTCCTCCAAGTGGTAATTTGTAGAGATTATTTAGTATTTTGTTCTTGTTGATGCCAAAAATTAGCAAGGTAACAACCTTTATGGGAAACTCAGTTAATGGGGGGACCAATTGCACTAAATTGAGTGACCTCCGAATTTTTAAAGAAGTTGGTTTCTTTTGTACTTGGGGTTTTGGAATTAGAAGAGGAAGGAGATATAAAAAATAAAGATCTAACTAAGGTGATGTGCCAATATTTAGGTGTAAGGCATGATAAATCTATCTTTTGGATGCGATTTAAGACCTTGTTCAACAATCTTCTATGTCCTAGAATAAAAAAAATCAAAGATGAAAACTTGAATAATTTATTCAATGACATGAAATAATTATCATACACATTTAATGAAAAGAAGATTCAAAGACATGGTCTAAACCAGTCAACTTGTATTTAAATCATAGAAGTTCTGCAAATAAATAATTTAGGACAATAATGGCACAGTATAATGTTTTATCAAATAGCTTAGGAAAATAGAAAGGTCGAACAATGGCACAGTCTAAGAGTTTTATACAATAATCTAAAAGAAATACAAAAGGCCTAGTGTCTTTCCCATAATTTTTCTATATCTTTCGAAGTCATTTTTGGAAGAAAAAAAGAAGTATATATAGATAAAAATCACATTTCCTAGTGGGCTAGTAACACAAAATATTCCTTCATTATGAAAAATGATGCCTAGAGCAATGATTTCCCTTCACTGTTACAACAAAAAAAGATTCGAGCCATAAGCATGCTCACCATCAAGCTAGATGCATCCCCTACGAATGATGGCAATGGTTCCAAAAAAACCTTGTGTAGACATGTGTCACTTGCTCTTGAAGGTAGTCAGAGTACATGGCAATCTAGTGGGGCACACTACTCACTCTCTCCTTCCCTTCGATAGAATCTACATAGAGGAGACACTTGGTGATAGGTCGGAGCCTATCATTCAACCCTTTCATCATGCGATTAAAAGCTACATGGGGAAGACATGTGGAGAAGTCTTCGTTGCTAGCATTGATCGAGGTCCACCAAAAAATGAAAATGGATAGATGTTATGTGGAATGCAGACAGGGCCCAGTTATAAAGTGAAGGGAAATAGCCTTGAAGTTCCCACGGTGTTGACACATGGACATATGGTGGGAGCCATTATAAGAGTGAAGGAAGAAATTTTTGTGAAGAGCGCCTAGTTGGCACATGATGGCAGTGGATGAAGTTCTTCAAAAAGGGGTCCAATGATATTCAAATAGATGGGGCGTAGGATGGTACTTATTAAAAATAAAAACCACCCAGAGGGAGCTCGAGGAATTTTATGTCCACATATTTTGGTAACTACCAAGGGCGTTTTGCTTGCGGAATGCGGAACCTAAACAAATATTTTTTTCATAGACCAAAGTCCTATCCATGGGGCAATGCAATCAAAGCTTGAGAGAGTGTTCTACAAAGGCAGCCAGTCAGCCTCAAATGGTGTCGATATGTCACATAGATCCTCTTGTGCTCTGTATAGATTGATCATTTCTTTGTATGGAAGCATCATGGATATACCAACCTAGGACTCGAGTTGGAAGAGCATCCACGATATCAAATGGGTGATGCACTCAATATCTTCTATAGTAAGGGGTTGATTGAAGCTCTGAAAGGTGGATGCATCCTACTGCTTCTCTTCAATCTTTGCCACAATCTACTCTATTTTTTCCACCAATTCATCTTAAAGAAATGGGAAGGTAATCCCATCTGAGTTAGCTGGGAGAACCTCGCCCGCATTCTATTCATGGTTCGGTCTAGTGTGGCAGCACACTCACTAGCATGGAGGATGGATGTGTGGTAGTGGATGAACCTATTTGTTGCTTCTACAGTGAATTTCTAGTCTCTGATCCCTGTATTTGCTAAGTCCTCATCGAGGACCATGTATAGCTTATCCAACATTTTTTTCGCCTTAGGAGCCTTTTCCATGATGGATTGTGGGAATTGCTCAATCGCTCCACAAACTTCCATGCCTAAACTTGTTGCCTCCACCATGAATTTCAATGTCATCTAAAGAGTCAAGAAGAAAGCCTTGACCTTTTCCCAATATGGAACATATAATTGTTGAGCCACTGGAAGGAGATCCAACTAGGCAGTGGGGGTTTGTGGAAGATTCCTTAAAGAGCTGATCTTCGTATCCTTTGAACCAACATCTTGTGTTAGTTTCACAATATTTTTGTTTGCTTCTTAAAGTTGTCCTTACAAGATTCTCAATTCTACGGAGTAGTTTTCCTCAGCCCAGTTTTTGTTTGTGGATTCTATTTCAAGGGAAGACTTCATCTCCTAGACTTCATTCTCCAATTGAGAACTTCGATCCTCAAAGTCCATGCCATTTCACTATATTTTTTGCTCTAATTGAGCATGTTGATGGTCAAACTCCTCATTTTTCCATTACATCTCCTACTCTGCTAGAACCAACTGGTCCTGATATTCTTAGGTTTTTTCTTTTGTAGCTCGGTGAATAGGTTGGGATCATAGGATTGGAACTTTGCAACTTTCTCTTAGAGTTTAGCATGCTTTTTTTGCACTTTTTCTAATAAGCATGCAAATTCTGCATCTCTCACCTTGTCCTTTGCCAGCAAGACCTTGACTCTTTCCTTGCCAACTTTTAGCTCTTCTTCTCTCTTCTTTAGCTAGTGACTGGACTTGAGGAAGTTGGTGGTCACCACCCATTGTGTCTCCTCCATGAGCTCAATATTGTCTTGCGATCGCGCTATGCTTAGACCAAGTCCAATGGAATACATATTGTAATCATCATGTTGCATTTCTCCATGTGTCTTGATGATGGTCAGATACATGGTTGAAAAATGTAGTGATTGTTGAGCTTCATTGAAAATAGTTTGTACCTTTGTCTTTGCTAGATTTTTAGCATCGTTGGCTTTTGATTTTGATAGCTCATGCTTGCTTTGTTTCATCACCCTCTGACATAAACTCTACTGATGACCTAACTAGCCCACTTGCGAAAGGTGCATTGGGAGGAAGAGAAAAAGGGAATGAGAGGGTAGTGGTTCTAAATGTTTTCTTCCTCAGAAGATTGACTATTTGCGAGGAGAAAGGAGCAATATTCCAAAGCATGATTTGTGAACTAGCAAGAGGACTCAAGGGAAGCGGCAACAGAAGTGGAGACATGGCAGATTCCATCTATTGAGTGGATTGGTTTGAGGCCAATACAGTAGTAGCAAAAGAGGTATCAATGGTATCCATGGAGGTAAAAGGTGAAGCGATTGTGTACGTGGACTAAGCTGAGGTGAAAGGTGAAAAGGTCTACACAGTAGTAAAGGAAAATGGTCCCGCTTGGGAGAACTAGGAGAAACCTCCCATGACCATTGTGGCAGAAGAAGAAAAAGAAAGGTCAACACTTGAAGTGAGGGGCGATGTGGAAACAATAGGAGGAACTAAAGTTTGTGAAGCAAGAGAAGAGGGAGTGAAAAATACCTACTATTTAGATGATTGCAATCCCTAGCTCGCTACGGGCTCCTAGCTTGTTGTGGGCTCTTGTGAGCTCTCTCTAGAAGCTACTTCTATGCATTTCCATTTGACAGGTGGGGAATCATCCATGTCTATAGCCTCTAACTATTTTTGCAAGGTTGTTTTGGTTCTTTTCACAGTGCAACAGCAAGTCAATGAGGCCCTCACACACGATATGTTCACCCTCACATTTGAAGAAACCTTGATAGGATGCTTTGTTTCCTTCTCTTTCGGCTGTGCTAGGGCCATCTGTGCTTCTATTTCCTTCTCCTTTCTCTTCCCAGTATATGTTTCAGCCTCCTCTGTGTTAGTATCTTCATCATTACTTGCATTGGAATTAGTATTCTTGTTGTTCCACAATGTATCAAATCTTTCATCCATCTCTACGCTCTGATAAGGGGCATTGAGGTGTTGGATTTCTTGTTAGTAGATTCAAAAATCCCTAATTCTTTCCTCGCTATGTAGTTAAAATTCATCATCAAATTATTATGAAGAGTGGCCCCAATTTGATGCTTCTCATTATACTTTGCTAACCAAAAGTAGAACTTGAGCCATGGTGGCCTACTATCCTTGGTTTGAATATGAGCTAGGTCCACCAATAGATCATCTTGGTGCTTCAATGGGTTTCACCGCTTCTCCCAATAAAGCCGGGGACTGTGCATCACCTTGACATGCTCATTTGGCAAGTCATTGTTGGTTTTGTAATTCCATTTGTCGTAAATCCATACTAGCCCCATATGAGCCAACTTTACCTCTAGCAGCTTATGCATCTGCTTCTTGGCCATAACCACCATTTTAAAGATCAGCGGGCAGATGAAAAATACTTTCTTGTCTTTTCCTTTGGAAAAGGTATAGTTAATAATTGATACTTGTTGAAACATTTAAAGGGCCAAAAATTGATTTGTGAGGCATGTCAGAAGTCGGAATGGTTCCTCGGTAAAGTTGTGCATCTGAATGAATGTGAAATCTTCTTTGAGAAACCAATCACATTTTAGAGTGAAATTATGCATATACTTTGTCTATTCTAAGGTGAGCCAATAAATATTGTCATCCTCACTTAGATCTTGCAGATTCAGAGTAAAGAAATAATCTGAAAATTCATAATAATCATAAGTTGAGGAGAGGAGAGAATTCCATACAAAAATTGGCCTTCTTCTTCCCTTTTCATCAAATATATCCAACCTCACATGTTGTTTGAAGAATTCAGGTTTTCGATGCAAAAACATATGGGCAAGGAAATAATGAAACCTTAACCTCTATTGTGTTTTGTATTCCCTTATTTGGCTTAGCATCTCCTCGACTATGAATTCTAAGAAGTCATACTAGAAAAAGGAATGTTTCCTACACAATTGGAACCCTAGGCCCAGTTGCAATTCTTGAACGTATCTATCAGTGTCTAAGACACAAAATGCCATCATTCAGAAGGAATCCTACATGTTTGTGGGGAAAGAAATGTGACCTAATGAAATCTATGGTGGATTTTTATGATCTTCTTTGGGCCTTCTAGTTTCTTTGTTATAAAAATCCAGAGCCAAATTTATGGTTCTCCATATTTCCTCTCCCTTTGCTGGAGTGAATGACTCCATCTTGTCCACTTTGAAGTTTTTTTTAGCGATGCATAGCATGTTCTAGATAGCTTTTGTACAGATATTAACTCTCAACTCTCAGCCCTTGATGGTGTTAGTATCTGGGTTGAAATGATTAGTGGCCTTGTCGACTAGCTTCGAGCAGTAGTGCACAAATGAGACCATATACTGTGGAAGTTCATTGAACGATTACTTTTGCACCAAAGAATCTGGGTTGCTATTTTTCTTCATCCTCTCATAGGCCACCTCCCTAAGAGTCTTAGGGTTCTTCTTAAGGATGGGATCATGAATGTTATCCCATTCCTCTTTTATTTGGCTTTGGTCTCTTTGGGTTTTTTTCTTTTCTAAGGCCTGTGTGTTTACCCACTCTGGTTTCTCTGGTATCCCAAGTGAAGCATAAGAGACATCTTCAAAGGTATAGGTAGCTAGTACTGCATGCATGGCATCAAACAAGCTTCGTGTTGCCTCTCCTTGTGTTCTTGTTTCAGAACTTTTAGCCATTTTCCTTTTGTTGTAGATTTTTGCTATGCTGAAATTTTCTACAATTCACTTTGGCTCTATATGCACTCAAAAATATTTTCTCTAGGTAGCATGCTCAAGAAGCTTTCATAATGTTAGCTTCTTTCATGCAATACTTAGCTATTTCTTTCTTGGGGTAGCCAACAATGGTTTCCTTTTAGCATTAAATTTGGCATGTACTTCCATCTATTTTGCTTGTGCAAAATGAAGTCCTTGCTATTTTGAAATGATAATAATTCATAATGACATTTGGTAATGATGTCCTACAACACAATTTTCTTGGGAAATTGAGTTGGTGGTTTAGGCTTTCACTTTCTTTGGCAATTAATATCCGAAAATGAATTATTAAGCCAAAATATGCAATAAGTACTTGAAAAGATTAGTTTCCTATGCTAGAATTTCAAAATTCTTGCAACATGACACCTCAGCACCTGGTCGTATAGATTACCACTAAGGACTGCCACCAGCTTATGCTAATTAATTAGCTCTTATTAATTTTGCACACAACAAATTGTACCTAGTAGACGCAACTAGGTGGGAAATTCGAGCAAGCTCTAGTGGGATTTTTGAGTTGGTACTTGGTTAACATCATGTTTATGGCATGCAACTACCTCACATATTTCTATAAACAGGCCCTAAGATAGTAGCAAAATAACACTTAGCAATTTGAGAATAATTGGTATTAGGCAGTTAGGAAGAATTTAGCATTAGTAGTTGCGTAGAGCTAGACTTAGGTAGTTGTGCAAAGATTAGTACCATGAAAAATCTCGTTAGGCTAGTTTGCAACAATTCCTAAACAACATTCCTAGGTGAAATCTCAAATAGGCGACTGAATAGAATGACCAAGAATAAGTATTCATTGGCCATAGTAGCGATGAAGTGGGTTTTGAGGAGGGGTTGTATTGACTATGAGGATAAGTATAGAGTCAACACCAATGTTTGTTCTCATTTTGTCGTATCTCTACTTGATATACAAATTCCCAAGTGAATGATTCTTCACCTCGTGTTGGAAATCTTCCCGAAGAAGTACCTTGGAGGCCTCGTCAAGGTGGTGGTGAATGTTGTGTTTGGTTTGGGATTCCAACAATGAGTGACCTTCGACAATATATTGAAGAAGATGCAGTAGTACCATGAGTACCATTCTTGAGAGGGTTCTGCATTGTATCACATGAAGAGAATTATCAAATGGTGATTCGCACCTGCCACTTCCTATTTTGTTACAAAAATGTGGTTCCCTTCTACAATGTTGACTGGTACACCAACTTTAGGAAACTGGTGTTCCCTCTGCCACTTGCCATTGCTCTAGTTGATGCTACTAGTGTTGTTCTTGTTGTTGTTCCTAACACCCCTGTCGATGATGATGTTGTTTTGGATGTTGTTTTTGATGCTTCCATTGCTCTTGCTCGAGACTAAAAAACCCTTTTATGTTTTAAGAAATCAACACTTTGTTAGTCCATTTTTTGTATATATGCCCGGAAAAGGGCTTTACCATACATATATATGAAGAATCTATAGAATATATAGATATAGTTTCAAAAGTATGGTCTTAAAGCCATTTTGAAATGTATTACCAAAGTATTTATTTATATATATAATGAATATATAGCTTATATTAAATCCCTATCTCTTTTTCTTGTGATTCTGCAATATGGGATCTCTTTATTTCATTTCTTGAGTAGCTTTTCAATTTTGTACATATGGGTTTATTTCAATTCTCCGCACATGAGTTGATTTTTCTGCTTCATGGGTTGTAAGTTACCTCTATGTGCTCCTTGAAATAATGGGTTATATCTATTATCCTGCTCCCTTACACGATGGAATTTGTTGAAAGACCAATCAACAAAAAACATGAAGGAATATAATTACAATACTTACATATTTACATTGGTGGAATAAGACTGAAGCTTAATTAAACAATTTAAGGTGGATTGTGTTAACCAGAATCCACAATACTTCATTTTCCATGTTTTCTAATTCAAATGCATTATGTTTCTTGCATTGAATTATTCTAAAAGGGCCTTCCCACAGACTATCAATCTTTCCATGTTGGCCAGGCTTTGCAGCCCTCTCATTGAGCTTTAATACTATGTCCCTACACTTTAGACCTTGGTACGAAGCTCTCTTGTCAAACCATCTCTTTACCTCCTACTGGCAGTTGGACATGGCTATCAGGGCCTTTTCCCTTTTTTCTTCTACCTTTAGTAACTCAGCCAATCAAACCTCCATTGTGGTGTTTTCTTCAACTTTGAGATATTTGAGCAACTATAGTGCAAGAATATCCATGGAAATGAGAAATAGCGCTTCCTTGTTGTATACTAACTCATATAGTGAAGTCTTAAAGACTTGCTTGGGAGTTATGTGGTCTGCCTAGAGCGCTGCACAAAGGTTCTTATACCATTCCCTCTGATGTTCTGACCTGGTCCTTTTGATGAGTTGGACTAAATTTTTGTTAGTGGACTTGGCTAGGAAATTACCCTTTGGGTAGTAATTTCATGACGTTTTCAAGAATATTCCATCCACAAGTATGAATTAACATACCTTAGAGCCTAATAAAGCCTTGGAATTACAAGAGATGATGGTCTTTGGTGGGCCGAATCTTGTCACCAATTCTTCTAGGAAGTCCACAATCTCTGCCTTTGTCATATTTTTTAAGGGCATGGCCTCAGTGCATCTAGTGAAGTAGTATATGGCTGTTAGAATCCATTTATGTCCCATGCTAGAGGAGGGATTGATCATCCCAATGAAATCAAGCCCCATTGTGCAAAAGGCTCATCAACCACTATCAGGTATAGAGGCATTGCAAAGTTTTTCCTCCTTAGCATGAAGAATCAGCATTCCTTGCAATCTTTCACCAAAGAGTATGAGTCATTGAATAGCGTAAGCTAGAAGAACCCAACACACATGATTTTGATGGCTATGGTCTTCACAAAGAAGTGCCCACCCACAGGATTGCCATGGAAAGTGTTGAGGACCTTCTTCGCTTGCTACATGGTGACACAACACAATAGAATGTCGCGGAAGTGATTTTTGAAAAGGACCCCTTTGATGAGTGCATATCCATTGTTTTGTAGTCTGTAGAATCTTCTCCTCTAAGAAGGAAGGCCGAATGGATATTTTCTAGTATGTATAAACCTTACTTTGCATCCAACCAGCAGCCTTCAGACTTGGACTCATTTGTTAGAACTAGCTCCAGTTGCTCTTCTTTAGCCGCCATTTCCTCATCGTGCACCAGATATTCCCACAGTCCTCTTCCTCAGACGATCTCTATAGGCCTAAAATCAATGTCATATTCAAGTATCTTAGTGATCCAATTGGCCCTTTTTTCAGTGATTTCTCCTTCCATGATGTATTCGTTCACACTAGAATGCACAACATAAAAAATCACCTTATTGCAAGATAGAAGATATCAAAACTATTTGAGTCCCTTTAAAATTTTGAATGCTTGCCTCTCAATGAAGTTGTAGCTTCTCTCATATTCCTTTAAGGTCTAGGAGTGAAATTTTATCGGATGTTCTCCCTTTCCTTCATCATCTTTTTGAGTTAAGACAGTAGTGATGCTTGACTTGCTACTAAATACATACATTATAAAGTCCTTCAACATGTCTAGATTTACCAACACAGGAGCTGAAGAAATAGCATCCTTAACATTCTTGAAGGCTTCCCTAGCTTCTTTTCTCTATTTAAATAATTGATCCTTTATAGCATCAGGGTGATAGGTCTAATTATCCCTACTAAATCTGAAATGAATTTTCTTACAAATTTCACCTTTTCCAAAAAGGATTGGACTCCTTTCTTATTGACTAGTAGGGGTAGCTCTCTAATTTCCTTTGCTTACTTAGGATCAATTACAAATCCTTCTTTGGACACTACATGTCCCAATAATTTTCCTTGTGGTACTCTGAAGACACATTTTTTTGGGTTTAGGGATACCTCAAACTCTTGGAATTTTTTGAAAACCATCTCTAGGTGATCAAAGTGATCATCCTTAGACTTAGAGAATACAATCAGATCATCCAAATAGATTAGGATAATCTTGTTGATCAATTCACTGGAAGTGATATCCATTGCCCATTGGAAAGTGGCTCCTACATTTGAGAGGCTGAAAGGAATTTTAGCATATGCAAAAATTCCCAACTTGGAAGTGAACGTCATTTTGTGTCAGTCCTCTTATTTGATCTAGATTTGGTTGTAACCATAGAATCCATCCAATAGAAAAAACATTTATGATCCTACCACTATTTGCAAGATTGACTCCATAGAAGGCAACAAGTAGTGGTCCTTTAGGGATGCTTTGTTTAGGTCACAAAAATCAACACATAGGAAAATATCTTTGTTCTTCTTTTAGAATAGAACTAGGTTGGATACCCATGCATGTTTTGTTTGATTGAGAAGATGATCTGGGAATTAATTAGCTTTGTTAGCTCTTGCACCATCAAGGCTTCAATCTTTAGATTTACTAGCCTCTATTTTTGGAAAACTTGTTTTGCACCATCTGTCAACTCTATTGTATGTTAGATGATGTCGAGATCATATCCCTTAAGGTCATCATATGACCAAGACACTACTACTTCATACTTCTCATAGAAGTTGATGAGCCTTTCTTTATCAAGATGTGAGATATCCTTTCTGACTTTGAACTTTCTTCCATCTCTGACCTGAAGGTCAACATAGTCACTTTTGTCCACTACAAACTTTCTCTTATCATTCCTAGCATCGTCACAATTGAACAGGTTTTTGATGGATACCAACCCCTTTGGAAGCTTGTTATACCTCCGTTCAATGATTTGTTCATTGTAGGCCTCAACAATCTTTGGTTAGAGTTGGTCGGTGAAATCTCTTGAATATTGGATGAATGAGTTGATGTGTTCATCTCTCTCAAATACTTTCCAACTCTAATTGTTATCTAGAATTTTCGGTTGGACTATCACTTATATAGAGTGTTTTTTATGAATTAAGTCAAAGGGAGGGTCAAACTAAGATCCGATTGTGGCCATCTGATCCGCATCAATATTTTTTCTCAGGGCACTATCTAGATGTTGAAGGCTTCAAAACCATCAATCAAGTCCTAGACTCTATGTCTATAGGATCTCATGCGGGCATTCTTATCTATAGAAATCCCTTAGACTTGATTGACTATTATTTCAAAATCTCTAAACACCATTAATTGCTTGATTCCCATCCACTCCGTAAGGCTTAGACCTTCAACTAGGCCTTCATATTTAGCTTCATTGTTTGAACAAGCAAACTAGAAGTGGAAGGATCTCAATATCTTTTCATTATGTGGGGATATCTAACATATCCCAGCTCCTGCGCCAACTTTTCATCTTTCTCAATCGAAGTGAAGCGTCCATAACTCTAAGGCTTGATCACTTCTAGATTCCTTCATGACCTTCAAAATCTCTTGATCTTAATCATAGATGACATAGGTACCCAACCCTATATCATGGTATTTTTCAAAAGGATTGGTGTCTATGTATTCTCTCAAGAAAATCTCTTCTTGATCGGTCCGATCTCTAGTCACTTTTTCATCCTCTAGTAACTTGGTGCAATATATTTCTTCTTTGCTGAAAGAGGTATGGGAAACTTCAAATTTTATCATTGATTCAATGGCCACATGGTTTTCATGTAGAGGTTTAGATATTATCTTCATTTAGCTCTGTGCTTGGTCCTTAAGATCAGGTGTGACTAGTCCAAAGAAAGATACCCACCTATTTTTGAAGTGAATTCATGGGAGGAAAATCAACGATTACAATATCTTTTGGAACTGTGATGTTAGGGTAGGATAACAAAGTCAAGAGAAGGTCTTTAATGACAACTGTCATTTGAAATTTTTTCCCATAAAGCTACATAAACCCGCTTTTTAAAGGTCCATAGCCAAGTCCTAAGTTAAGCTATCTATTTGGGAAATACTGTGGTGCTAGTGATGGAGTCAATCATGGAATTATGCAGTAGTTTCTTCCTCTGTACTATTTGTGAGAACTTTGGCAGGAGGTGATGGGTCAATGGCCTTTCCCTTGAGTGATTTCTTTGTTGGCTCAATGATTAGATCTTCTTGGAGAGCTTTCTACAACAATGTCTTATGCTCCAAAATAGCTAAGATATCCCAAAGGGACACATAAGCAGATGACTTTTTCAATTGTTCCACCACATTCAATTGTGGCAGATTTGAAGGCTTTTGCTCCTTAGCTCTGGTTATAATAATTTCCCTTCGCAGTTGTATAACTATAGAGGTACTAGTTGTCTAGTCGAAAGCACTTTTGGGCTACGAACTGACTAGTTGTGGGGCAACTAGTTCACTCATGAGTCTCCTCTTTGAGTGAGTGTTATAATTGGATTTCACTTGTGGGGTTTTTGATGTGGAGGCATCCTTTTCAAAAAAATCCTCTTCTTGTTCTATCCATGAGAAGAGTGTGTGATCGGGAGCAATATATGTTTCTTGCTCCAGGGACATCCCTTCCATTTGTGCGGTGACTACAACACTTTTCCATTTGCAGAGAGTTATATACATAACCTCCATGGTCTGACATGTTGGACTTTCCATTGCACAAAAATGTCAACCTTTCAATGCTCAATACAAGCTTCGGTTAAGAACCAGAGGAGGCAGTTAGACCATGTCACAAACCCAAGTGCTAGTGCTACAAGGAATACCAAGGGTCACACCTTGCAACAATCCCCCCCAGTACAAGCACGGAGTTTGAACCTATGACCATCTCTAATACCAATTGTTTGACTTGTCATTGCACCAAAATATTGACCTATCAATGCCCAATACAAGCTTTGGTTAAGAACCATAGGAGGTAGTTAGACCATGTCACAAGCCCAAGCGCTAGTGCTACAAGGAAGACCAAGGGTCACACCTTGCAACAATGGGTTATGTTCCCACCATGCTGTTGGATGTTGTAGACATGGTTCCTAATATGTGGTTGTCATTGATGTCAACATTATTAGCATTTGGTGTATTGAAGGCTATATATGTTGAGGATATTGAGAAATTTTTAAAGGAAAGTATTTGAAGTTCCCAGCAGAACTGTGCAGGTCAAGAAGACATGTTTTGTACATTGAATATTAGCTAGTGTGGATTAAAGGGTTTATTGTTGAGTGTTTCTAGAACATCTACCATAATTTTTAGAGGTTTGCATGAAGTTTTGAGTGAGTTGTGGTTTTACAGTGTTTCTATGGTCTTTGTCAATCTTCCTAAATGAAGTTTTTGTAATTATGTTAATCTCAGTTGTTGTGGATGCTTCTCTATTGTTTCTAGGTGTTCTCTGATGTCTCTAAATCACTCTCTATCTTTGTGGTACATCCACATTTCTTGGAGAGCTCATGGTTGAAGATATTTTCTTGTGCATGTTTGGTTTTTCATGTTCGTGGCTGACATGTTGGTGGTAGCATGTGGTGGATATTCGAGGTGTAATTAATTAGAGTATTTTTTTATTGGAGATGTTAATTTGGATCTCCACTATGTTGTGGTCGACCTTGGTGGATTTGCATTGGAAATTTATTTGTAAAGTTGGGCCGACATTGAAAATATGTTTTATTTTCCTTTCCAACTAAGGTGTGGTGAAATCTCATGTTGCGAGTATATAAGAGTGATTGGTTGAGCGAAGTGTGTGCATAAGTGTGAATGCATGCTAGAGAAAGTGTAAATGTGTGAATATTGTTTCTATCATTCGATTGTAGAGCAAAGCGTGAAGAAGATTGACTGAAGTGTGAAGAAGGTTTTCTGAGCTTCATTGGAACTATAATCAGGCTTGTGTAGAAGCTATTTTCTCAGTTCACATTTTGGATGGTTTTAATCCAAACCCTATTGTTGGATAGTGAGTCCTCTTTTGTATTTGTGTAGTGACCTCTAGGAAGTGTTCATGAATGCATGTGCATTCCCCTTATTATTTCTCTTTATACTTCTAGCAAAGTATAATCTTGTGGGCTAACATCCACCATGTTTTTCCCCTAACATAGTTTCCACACAAAAAAATTGGTGTTATCTGTCTCTCTAATGTGTTAATTTTTTATGGTTAATTGCTTATTTATTAGATATGAGATTAGATTAAGTTAAGTACAAAAATTTTAAGTTTCTATTATGAATGATTCACCCCCCCTCTCAGTTGTGTGTCCTTATTTTTCCAACAATTGGTATCATAGCAGGTTCCTCTAAAGAAGTCTAAAATATTGACGTGATCCGAAATGGCAGCATTCAAGAAGGACAGTCCTAGATTTGATGGTACTAACTATTCACTATGGAAAGTTAGGATACGATGTTACTTAATATGTATTGGTGAAGCTTTCTGGAAGATTACAAAATATCGATATGTTATTCCTCAGAATGCTCCCTCCACTCCTAATGAGATCAAAGAAGATGAAAATAACATTAGGGCTCTTGAAGCTCTAGTGAGTGCTCTGACAGATTCAGAGATGGCTAATGTGATTAGACTATAGAAAGCTC
Organism: Sequoia sempervirens; assembly: GCA_007258455.2. NCBI lineage: Eukaryota > Viridiplantae > Streptophyta > Pinopsida > Cupressales > Cupressaceae > Sequoia > Sequoia sempervirens. Next base: position 171,524,380 of record VDFB02105785.1, read on the forward strand.
ATGAGATTTGGAAAAAACTAGAAACTTTGTATGAAGGAGATGCATAGGTGAAGATGGCTAAGCTACAAATCTTGAAAGGAAAATATGAGAATTTGAAGATGGGTGAAGATGAAAATATTACTTCTTTTATGTAGACAGTAAATGAATTAGTGATAGGTATTACATGTGTCAGTGGTTATGTGGATGAGGATGAAATTGTGGCTAAATTTCTTATATCCTTGCCTCCATCCTACAAAATGAAGGTTCATGCTATTGAAGAGTTCATATCAGTAAATAAGATGACAAGAGACGCGTTGATCAAGCAGCTTGTTGCTTTTGAAATAAGTGAATTTGGTGAATCTACACCAAAGACTGAATCTGCATTCAAGGCTACTATATTCAAAAGCAACAGACAAAGATATAGTATGGGAGAGAGTTCCAGAAAGGTATCCAAGTATGATGAAGAATTGAAACAACTTGAAGATAAAGAAAGAGAAGTTGAAGAATTGGAAGCATTGATTGAAAAACATGAAGGGGGAGGAAAAGGTAAGTATTAAGATGTATTTCATATTAAATGTTTTTCATGCAATAAAATAGGTCATTTTTCATCCAAATGTCCTAAAATAGTTCCTCGATCTAAGCCTTACAAGTCTAGATTCCAAAGGAAATGCTACTTTGTTGAAATAGCAATGACTAATGATGAGTCTGACAAAGATAATAGAAAGGAAGATGAATGGGCTTTCATTGCTACCATTGAGGATAATCCTATGGCTACTGAATCTACTAAATATGAAAGGCTCTTGTAGCCCAAGTTGAAGAAAAATATGAGTGGGTCATTGATAGTGGATGCTCACATCATATGACCAGTGATAAAAGAAAATTTGTGAGTCTAGAGAAGTATGACGGTGGGGTTGTAATATTTGGAGATAACAATGCTAGTGTGATTTGTAGCAGAGGATCTATTTTCCTTGGTGGTAAAGATAACACTAATGATGTCCTCTATGTTGAAGGCTTGAAGCACAAATTGTTGAGTGTTGGACATATGGTTCACAAGGGATATGATTTTCAGTTCAAAGGTGGAAGATGCAAGATTCGTGGAAGTTTTGGGAATATGATTGCAACAGGAAAACAAACAAAAGGTAATGTTTTTCACTTGACTATTGCTAGTGGGATTTGTTTGATTTCTCAAGTAGATGAAAGCTAGTTGTGGCATAGGATATTTTGTCATGTAAACTTTGACAACATTATCAAAATCAGTTATACTCAAGTAGTAAGAGATCTTCCTAAGTTAGTGAAGCCTGCTAATGTAATCTGCAAGGAATGTCAGAAGGGTAAACAAACTAGAGTCTCTTTCTGGAGCAAACAATTTCATTCAAATAATTTGTTGGAGCTGCTACATACTAACCTTTGTGGTCCCTCCAGAATCAGAAGTATTCATGGAGAAAGGTATTTTATTTTGATTATTAATGATTACTCTAGAATGATTTGGGTTTCCTTTTTAAGAGAAAAATGTGAAGCATTGGAGAAGTTAAAAAGTTTCAAGGCTATGGAAAGAATAAGAAAGGTCTAAAAATAAAGTGCCTGAGATCTGACAGAGGTGGTGAGTTCATCAACAAGGAGTTCAACTCTTTTTGTGAAGAGCATGGAATTAAAAGATAGTTATCTGCCCCCCAAACCCCTCAACATAATGGAGTTGTAGAGAGAAAGAATAGAACAATGATTATGGAAGGGAATGTATCCCAAATGTACTGGCGTGAAGCAATAAGCACTGCTGTGTATACCTTGAACCAAGTAAATGTTAATGGTAATTCTAGTAAGACTCCTTATGAGTTATGGTTTGATCACAAGCCTGCTATTAAGTATTTCAAGATCTTTGGAAGTAGGTGTTATATCAAGAGAGATGATGATATAGGAAAATTTGATGCTAGAAGCAATGAAGGAATTTTCTAGGTTACTCCACAAAAAGCAAGGCCTACCAATGCTATAACAAAAGACTGAGAAAGATGGTTGAGAGTGAAAATGTCAAAGTTGATGATGATTTTGTTAAATCATCTAGACATCATAGTTATGATTCTAATGAAGACATTACAAGCCAAGGGAATAATTCTAAAACACATAATCTACTTCAGATTATTCCATATGTTTTGGTTAAGAAAGCTCAATTTATTTTGGTAAATCAAGTCAGTCAGGAAGCACAGACAAGTGCAAGTGCAGAGGAGAAATCAGAAGAATCAAAAATTCAATAATGTCCCAAAAATCCAAGGTATGTAAAGTTGAATCATTCTAAAAATCAAATTATAGAAGATAAGAGTAAATGAGTACAGACTAGAAGAAAGATTGCAGATAAATATTGATTGATTTCCAAGATTGAACCTAAAAATGTCACTGAAGCCTGTCAAGATGAACACTGGTTGGAAGCTATGAAGGAAGAGTTGACACATGGATATTGGTTCCCAGACCTCAAGACAAGAATGTGATTGGTACTAAATGGGTGTTTAGGAACAAGCTGAATGAAGAAGGTGAAATGGTCTGGAATAAAGAAAGACTGGTATGTAAAGGATATTCTCAAATGAAAGGTATTGATTTCGAAGAAACCTTTGCTCTTGTTGCTAGAATTGAAGCTATTATATTATTTCTTGCTTTTGCTGCATACAAAGGATACAAAGTCTATCAGATGGATGTGAAATCAGCATTTCTAAATGGAGAACTAGAAGAAGAAGTATACATTGAATAGCTAGATGGATTTCAGCTAACTGAGTAGGAAGATATGGTCTTCCGACTAAAGAAAGCTCTATATGGTCTTAAGCAAGCCCCTAGAGTCTGGTATGCTAGATTGGACAAATATTTTCTGAAGCTTGGATTCATTAAAGGTACTGATGATAGAAAATTATACTTAAAATTAGATTGCGATAAAGAGTTAATTATAGAAGGTTTTGTTGATGATATCATTTTTAGAGGAGATGACAATCTATGTATGAAGTTTGCTAATGAAATGAAGAATGAATTTGAGATGAGTATGATTGGAGAGGTGAAGTTCTTTATAGGATTTCAAGTTACTCAGTTAAACAATGGAATTTCCATATCTCATTCCAAATATGTGAAAGAACTGCTAAAGAAGTTTCGAATGGATGATTCAAAGCCTATCGATACTCCCATGGTGACCAGATGTAAGCTAACACAGAATGATGATTCTCCTAATGAAAATCAAACTAGATACAGGTCAATGACTAGTGGATTGCTCTATCTAACTCATACTAGACCAGACATTATGAATGTTGTATGTATGGTTGCTAGATTTTAGGTTGATCCAAAAGAATCTCATGTGACTATTGTGAAGATAATTTTTTAGGTATTTGAAAGGAATAGTTGACTTTGAACTTTTGTATCCAAAGGATGTGATCTTATTTTGAATGCATATACTAATGTGTAGCTGGAGATGTAGATGACAGAAAAGGTACTAGTGGTGGTGCTTTCTTACTAGGGAAGAAGGTTGTGTCCTGGTCGAGCAAAAAGTAGAATTTCATTTCTCTATCTACTGCTGAAGTAGAATACATTGTTGCTACAAATAACTATACTCAAGTGATATGGATGAAAATGATGTTGAAAGATATTAGAGTGGTATATAAAGAACCTATTGCCATATACTATGAAAATTCAAGTGCAATAAATATTTCTAAGAATTCAGTGCTACATTCAAAGACAAAGCATATATCTATAATTTTTTATTTCTTGAGGGAGAAAGTGAATGAGAAAGAAGTCAAACTGGAATATGTGCCTACCAAAGAGAAAATTGTAGATATTTTCACTAATCCATTGCCAAAGGACACTTTTGAGTATCTTAGAGGAATGTTAGGGGTGATTACCCCTCTAGATATGAACTAAAGATGCTATTATTTGCATCAACCCATGAGCTTCATTGCTATATTATGATCCAAATTGATGTTTCCATGGCTTCTACTTAGGGGGGGTAGTTAGATGTGCAAATATGTGGTTCAAAGCATGTGTATGTGGATTGGTTATGGTTACCTTTTCCATTCATGTCAAAGGGGGAGAAGTGTATTGTGAAAAATATTTCTAAGGAGAAGATCCATGTGGGAGAAGAGTAGTTGAGAAGAAGAAGTCAATGTGTTGTGTTGATAGTATTTTTTACATCATGTGTTTCCATCAATGCCGAAGGGAGAGATTGTTAGATATTTTGGACATGGTTACTGATATGTGGTTGTCATTGATTTCAACACTATTAGCATTTAGTCTATTGAGGGTTTTATATGTCAAGGATATTAAGAAAATTGTAAAAGAAAGTATTCCCAATGGAACTGTGTAGGTCAAGAAGGCATTGTGCTTTGTATGTTGAATATTAGTTGGTGTAGATTAAAGGGTTTATTGTTGAGTGTTTCTAGAAAATATACCAAAATTTTCAGAGGTCCTCGTGAAGTTTTGAGTGAGTTGTGGTTTGAGAGTGTTTATGTGATCTCTATTAGTGTTCTTGAATGAATTTTGTGTAATTTTGTTAATCTCAATTGTTGCAGATGCTTCATTGTTGTTTCTTGGTGTTCTCTGATGTCTCTAGATCATTCTCTATCTTTCTGGTACATCCACATTTCTCAGAGAGCTTGTGGTTGAAGATATTTTCTTGCGCATGTTCGGGTTTTCATGTTCTTGACTAACATGTTGGTGGTAGCGTGTGGTGTATCTTTGTGGTGTAATTAATTAGAGTATTTCTATATTGGGGATGTTAATTTGGGTCTCCACTATGTTTTGGCCACCCTTGGTGGATTTGTATTGGAAATTTATTTGTAAAGTTGGGCCAACATTGAAAATATGTTTTATTTTCCTAGCCAACTAAGGTGTGATGAAATCTCATGTTTTGAGTATATAATAGCGATTGGTTCAGAAATTTAAGTGTGTGCATAAGTGTGAATGTATGCCAAAGAAAGTGTAAATGTGCAAATATTGTTTCTATCATTCAAAGAAGAGTGTGAAGAAGATTGAGCGAAGTGTGAAGAAGGTTTTTTGAGCTTCATTCGAACTATAATGAAGCTTGTGCATAAGCTATTTTCTTAGTTCACATTTTTGATGGTTTAATCCAAACCCTATTGTTGGAAAGTGAGTCATCTTTTGTATTTGTTCAGTGAGCTCTAGGCAGTGTGCCCAAATGCATGTGCATTCCCCTTATTATTTCTCTTTATACTTCTACTAGAGTATAATCTTGTGGACTAACATCCACTATGGTTTTTCCCCTAACATGGTTTCCACACAAAAATCATGGTGTTATCTATCTCTTTAATGTGTTATTTTTTTATGGTTAATTGCTTATTCATCATATATGAGATTAGATTAAGTAAGAAAAGTTTAAGTTTCTATTACAACTGATTCACCCACACCCTCTCAGTTGTGTGTCCTTGTTTTGGCAACATGACATTGTGCATTTGTTGCACTGTTCCACCACCTTTTGTTGTAGATTGTTGCACAGGTAGTTTCAGGGCATAGGTGCATCACCACAGGGGAAGCACAAGGGGTTGATGTCATTGACTATTTTTTTTTCCTACTGTCAACTCTCTACTTGAGCTTGGGTGAGCACCTTGTGGCGGAGTAGGTATAGACACTATCTGATTACTTGTATGCACCTAAAAATTTGTGCGTAAGCCACCTTAAAATTGATTTTGTTTGTAACTACCTTGATAATTTTGATGGGTTGGCTTTGGTGGCACAGACTGGTTTCACTTAATGACAATTATTTTGTTGGAAATGGTCTACAACATTTCCTTGACATCGCTCATCTCATCTTTTGAAGAGTCAAATGTAGAAGTGATGTTTTGTGGTGCACCCATATATGTGTACATGGATCGAGGTGGAGTAGACAAATTGGTAGGTGGCATTTGGAAGAGTGGTTCCACCGAGAGACTGCATCATCATCAAGATGTTAGTGTTGATGGATTTTAAGTAGAACATGAATACCAACTCAATTGATGGGCATATAGTAGCCTAAATTCTCTGCTAAGTTATATAGAACCAGGCATTGAAGTCAGTCATGGCTTCATATGGGGCCCACTTTATGATTTATAATTGATGATATTGCAAAGAACTCTCTCCATCATTCGATAATATTTCATAGAAAGGGTCTCCAAGTTGATCCTAGGTACCGATAGTGTTAGCTTGTAGAGTGCGGTACCAATCTAGCACTTTACCCCTAAAAGAGGTTGTGAGAAATATTAGCGCTATATTTTGGTCTCTAAATCCATACACCAAACACATGTCTGCCACATCTTATAAATGTTTGGATGGTGTTCTTGATCCATCTCCAGTAAATTTAGGTATAGCTTTTAAAGAAGAGACTGGGATAGGGGCCCAAATGACAGGTGCTACTAGTGCTACAAGGGGACTTCTGGCATCCCAAGCCACATAATTTTTACTAGTGATGGGTAACATGGCTAGTGGAGGGGGAAAAGCATTCACTATATTGGTTTCGGCTTGTACAGTTCCTAGTGACGATACTAACGAACCAGGGTTATTCACTCTTTGAGATCTAGTAACAGGACAATGGCTCATACACCCATTTTAGATTTAGGTACATTTGAGAAATCCCATTAGGTGTGCCAAAAAAATAAACTGTTGATACCAAATATTGGCAAAGTAACAACCTATATGTGGAACTTAGTTAATGGGGGGACCAATTCAGCTAAACTGAGTGACCTCTAGACTTTTAAAGAAGCTAATTTCTTCTATCCTTGGGGTTTTGGAATGGGAAAAGGAAGGAGATATAAAAAAAAAAAGATCTAACTAAGGTGATGTGCCAAGATTTAGATGTAAGGCATGATAAATCTATCCTTTGGATGCGATTTAAGGGCTTGTTCAACAATCTGCTATGTCCCAGAATAACATAAATCAAAGATGAAAACCTAAATAAATTTTTTAATGAAATAAAATAATTATAATACACATTTATTGAAAATAAGAGTCAAAGTCATGGTCTAAACTAGTAAACTTGTATTTAAATCATAGAAGTTCTACAAATAAACAATTCAGGACTATAATGGAATAGTATAATGTTTTATCAAATAGCTTAAGAAAATAGAAAGGCCAAACAATGGCACAGTCTAAGAGTCTTATACAATAATCTAAAAGAATAAAAGGCCTGGTGTCTTTCCCCTAATTTTTCTATATCTTTCAAACTCATTTTGGAAGGAAGCAGTATATATAGATAAAAATTCCCACCAGTAGGTCAATAACATAAAAATTCCTTCATCATGAATAATGATGCCCAGAGCAATGATTTCCCTTAGCCATTGCAATAGAAAAATATTTGATCCATGAACGTGGTCGCCCTCAAGCCAAATGCATCCCCTACGAATGATGGAAGTGGTCCCAGAAAAACCTTGTGCAAACATGTGTCACTCACTCATGAAGGTAGTTAGAATACATGGAAATCTAGTGGGACACACTACTCACTCTCTCTTTCCCTTTGATAGAATTCTTGTATAAGAGACACATGGAAGCAGGTCGGAGCTTGTGGTTCAACCCTTTCATCTTGTTATTAAAAGTTGCATGGGGAAGACACGTAAAGAATTCTTCGTTGCTATAATCAAGGTCCACCAAAAAGTGAACAGAGATAAATGATAATGGGTACATAGCGGGGCCAGCTTGAAAATAAAAGGGAAGCAACCTTGAAGTTCCCGCGATGTTGACATGTGGATGCATGGAAGGAGCAGAGGGTGATCCCATAATAGTGGTTTATAATTTTTGGCCAAACCGAAATTATTATTTTTAACTAAATCTTCACATTTGGGTACCTATAGGCTAAAACTGTGAGGAATTTGAAGATGGTGCAAACTAGAGTCTCATCAAATTTTGTCTATAGATTCTAAAAATTTTTTTCAAAATTTTTGGAATCAAATTGCACTTCTTTTTCCATCTCCCATGAAAATAGATTTTTCAGAAAACAACATTTTTAAAAATTGGCCTTAGGTATAACATAACTTTTTTTCCATGAAGGATAAAATTCTAATTCTTTCAAATTTAGATTTTAACTATGATATCTAGTGCTTACACTTGGTTAGATAGTCTTTTATTGAATATTTTTTCCTTAATCAAGTTTCAAAGTCAAACAATTACAATTCAGACACAGCATGACTGTATAACACGTAACTTTTTTTGTATATGTCAAAATTTAATTTAATTTTTTTTGTTGGATCAAGGACTTCAATATCTAGTGCACTCATATTTTTCAATTTTTTTTTTTGATAATCTTCTATTTTTCCACATGTGAAGAACAAAGAAATTCATTTTCGATGAAAAACCTATGTTTAATAAAACTTAAAAAACAAATACATAACAAAACCAAAACATATTAAAATTATATTCATTGGATAGCTTGTTCTGAGGAATACCATAGTCATTTGAAATAAATTTTAAATGAATTCATTTGATCCCCAAAAGCTAAATCAAAAGTGATTTTTTATCAGCATTTTGATAGGTGTAAAGGAGACGCATTTATAGGTATGGTTTAAAACTAGAGAGGTTCTATCCAAGGGGGTTTGATCTAAGGTGATTTGATCAAACCCTCTTCAATTGGAATCCTTAAAATGGAACTTTTTAAGGCTTAAATCATTATATTTTCTAAAAATATGTGATTTCAGCTAAAATTGTTCCTCTCGGGAATTGTAAACCACTAATACGTGACACCATAAGAGAGTGAAGGAAGAAATTTATGTGAAGAGTGCCTCGCAGACCCATGGCGGCAATGGATGAAGTTCTTCAAAAAGGGGCCCGATGATATTCAAATAGATGGGGCATGGGCTGGTACTTAAAAAAATAAACCAGAGAGCTCGAGGAATTTTATGTCCATAGTTCCAACATCTGAAGATTCTGCATTTTCCCTTAAAAATAGCAATAGGTCTAAGAAAATAGTAAGGGCTTCATAGTCCTCCCTAGCATATTTTGACAACATTTTTGCATTTCCAAAATCCTTATCACATTTCCAAACTTCCTAGGTACACAATCCTATCTTGTTGTTACTTAATTTTGTCATTTGCACTCATTATTTGGCTTGAATTTCTAGGTTTTGTGAGTTAAATATCAAGTTTTCTTCCAGGCCTTTGCTTGGTGCTAAACCCTTCAAAGCCTAAGGAATCTTCCTATCTCTCCTTTGTTGAGAATTCACTCACCTTTGTGTTGATAGTCAATCTAGTTTGGGATCATAGGACATCCTTCAATGATAATTGGAGAAAAGTGGTGTTCTATGAACTAGGTTACAAGGCATCCATTTTCCCATTATTCACCTACAAGGGGTTTGACCAAGGCAAACCCCTACTCCCTAAAAATCAACATATTTTCTCTCTCTTTGTGTTAGTTATTTTTTATGAACCAAAATTATTCTTACCACATACCTATGAACTTTCCAGAATTCAACTACTGGTAAGGGTAAGGATTGGCCAACACAACGATTTTTAGGCCTTTACTTCTTCACTTCAGGCTCTTTGAAACCAAAGAGCATAATCCTATTCATAGATAAATTCCTACAACTACAAATAAACAATAGTTATTAAAGATTTGGCTGACCTTCAACCTATTACCATCTAATGCAAGGAAAAAGGGTACTTTAGATTTGGGCGTTGTAATTGAAAGTTTATAATTGATTCTTTATTCTCATCCCAAGCCCTAGGTCAGGTGCATTACCAAGTCACTTATCATTAAGATAACCTAATGAAAAGACTAGTGTCTTATCTATTAGGATAATGGAGTCACATTTGCAATAAATAGTAATTCATTAGAAATTTAACTCTGTAATTTGTAAGCTATTGACATACTACCTTGTAGTATTCAACTCATTATTCCTATAACACACCTACTTGTTGATTTGATGCCTTTTCCTCAAAAACTTGTGACCTTACTTGATAATTTTAATCAACTCTTTGAATTGAAGGAAAAAATAAACCCACACATTCAAGTAAAACAATTGGAGACAAATGAAAATTATCATTAACCATTCCATTTATAATTTAAGAGAAAATTACATAAGAGAGCATATGTTTTAGAACTAATACTTTCCTCTTTTCCTTACTTTCTTCTCCAACTCAACCAATTCCTTCCCCTTAAACTTGACAATTTCTTCTAAAATGGTTTGTCTCCTTAGGTGGTAACTACTCCTTACACCATATTTCTTAAACTTCCTTCACCCTTTTTCTCTCCTTTGGTGTTTTAGGAGCTCCCTATGTTCCAAATTCACTTTTAGGTGCATTTTCCTTGGACATAATAAAATTAAGTCTCTTGGAACTCTAAACTGGCTTAACAGACTCTCTTGACTTACTCATTTTCACAATAATTAGAAAAAGAAAAAGAAAACTCCTTATTTGTAGAAAAAATCTCACCACCCCAGGGTTCTAAAAGCTATAAACTATTATAACCATAATTGAGAAGAGAAAGAAAAAGCACCTACTTACCTAGGGAAATTTTTATCACGATACCTCTACAACCTTCTATAAAGAAATTCCTTGCCAACCTGTTCTCAGAATTAACTTAATTTTCAACCTATGAATGCAAGATCTGAATGAAAAATATGGCCATTGATCCTCATTATATTGACACATGTGAGAGTACCAACTATTAATACTCAAGAAAATCTTGTGCAAGAAAGATGACAATCAGCTGCTTGATTTTTGAACCTCAGTTGTTGATCACACATTGAGATAAATCATCAGATAGTTACCATCAGAGTAATTAATTATGAAAAATGTTAATTGTACATGATTAATTCCTTTTCCTAATAAGAAAATCCCAAGTGGATATACATCCGCTTTGTCTACACATCTAACCACATACTTAGCATTAAATAAAGCCTATCATGTCATAGTTACCTGCTCGCCCTTGGGAATTAATACAATTGCATTTCATCGCAGCAAGACAACAAGGAGCGATCTTGATTCAATCTCAGAATATTGGCTCATACACTACCTTGCTTTCTTTACACCTTCCCTCGTATACCAACATCTGAAAAAATTGATGGCTGAAATACTGAACACATGCTAAAAGAATATGTTCTAATATTACACTTTTTTATCTTAATGCCATCTCGACCAAATTTAATAGTATTTTATCTCCATTAAAATCCATTAGATTCTTTTAAATATTTCATGTGGCAGTCACCCACTCACTCATTGAGAATGTGATATGCAATTGGGCCCCTCACGGAATGGTAGGGAGTGGTCAGGATTGACCCACGCCACCTGCCATCAACTATCGATTTCTATCCTCTTAAAACATACATTGTCTCTACAACCTAGCGGGTCGCTGCATGGAGCAACAGGTGTCCATATACCCACTAGCCTATGTGATCACTTCTCCTCAATACAAAGAAAGGACAAGTGCATAAGGAATGGCCCAAATGAAGAAACGTGTTGTGATATCTACCATTGATCTTTCTCAAAGCTCTTCTAGTTGACCCTTCGAAAGGAATAGTCCCACCACTAGACATGACACATGGTCATCACCCATCAGTGCGTGTGATTAAAATAATGAAAAATAAAACAACACGGGCATGCGGGGAGTGGCCAAAATGTAGCCACGTTACTCAATGACAACTTTTGATCTTCTTTTAATACCACCTGCTATCTTCATCGAGGAGACCAGGATTTCCAATGCACCATACACATGGATTACACTCACTCACCTGTGAAAATAAAATAATAAGTAATAAAAACACTCATGCACATGGGAAATGGTGGTGATCGGCTCGCAGTGATCTAACAGTTGGCGTAGAACCCATTTTTTGCATATGCCACAAATGTTAACTTTAAAAGAGGGCCATTACTAGGTTGATGATAACTTGACCCTTAGGAATGAAGACTTGAGACTTAAGTCATTAAAAATACAAATAGAGCCCAACCATAGGAAACTTTAAGAGCTAAAATGAAACTGACAAACCTCAACCCAGGGGATAGTGAAAATAATGATTCTAATGGCATAAGTGGTGACTTCAGCAACTGGAAATCGATATTAACAATTCAATGTAGAAATAGAACACCCAAGGGATTTTAGACTCATAGGTTAATTTGGAAGGGTTTTGACAACACAAACCCTTAATCAATGATAAGGAACATAACCCTAAGCCTAAAATGAGGGTCCCAACCAAGTATTACAAAATTTTAAAATGGAACCAAGAGAATTTTTTGAGAGGTTCCATCAGTGGGTCTTATTGGGGACATATTCCTCTTGCAGGAATGGTGAGATCCAAGAATCTTCGATGAAGCAAACCACACACATAAAACAAAACTAGGACATTCCCGGACTAGGCAATAAGACCAGATCAAAACAACCAACATATGTATAGTATTTACATAGATTACAAAACCCTAAAACAAGAGATTCCAACTCCATCTAGTTTGAAGCCTTCCTCTGAGGTGTAATTTTTCAATATATGCACCCTTCAATTCATCCAGGCTCCAACTTTACTTGGTGGCCCCAAGCCACTAAAATTAGGGCTCATACTTTCCTCTTTCAAAAATTAATCTATTAAAGGAACTAATTTCCCTCAACCCACATTTACCTCTACCATACCATTGTAACAAGTATAGCCTTTGTATAACAAGTAGAAATATGTGGTTACCCTTGAAATCTTCCTGATTACAAACATTGCCACTAACATCTCTCATAAATTTTATAAGCATACCATTTTTAGTGTAATCTTTTTCATTCTTTATTCTATAATCAAGTATAAATTGAAAATTTTCATCATCACATGACACATATGTGTTACATTCATCACATGAAACACATTCATATTGAAAATAACATTCCATAGTTTTCATCTCATTGTCATGCTCTACCAAAATACTCTCCAACTGAACTGGAAACTGAAAGTATTCATACTCCTCCAAGTAGATGGCATCATGATATTCAACATTAACTCCAACATTTGTTTCAAATGTAAAACAATCATAGGAAATGTCCTCAAGGAGCTCATCAATGTGTTACTCTATTTTCTCAATACCACACTCTAACCCTATACTAGAGGCATCATCAAAGATCTCAATAGAGAGTGGATTATCTCTACACCAATAAGGATCACCATTTCTCATTTCTAGTTAAGATGGAGACTCATTATAAGGGGTTTTCCATTAAATTCATTTCTATCATAAAATCCTCAGCCTCCTCAGAATGAAATTCTAAATCTTACAAATCATCATTATATTCAAAATCATTATAATCACTAGAAGAGCATATAGATATATTTTCAACTTCATTCTCATCATCAACAATCAACACCCTTGACTCACATTCTAAAAACTCTTCACAGGAAGAAAGTTGTTCCTTCTCAAGTAAACATGTGTTCCCATCATTATCAACATATTTCTCATTTGTAGAAAAATATTCTATCTCTACTTTATGAGGATAATCATGATCAACAGAGGAATGATCATATTTAATTCCTTCATCATCACTATAGCAAGGGGACTCATCAACATTGAAACTATGTTTAGAATCTTGAAATTGATTACAGAGTGTTATGTCTTCCATAGGACTACATGTGTTGGAATCTTTAAAAGAACTAAAACTACACATTAAATTTTCTTCACCAATGTATGCATTTTCAACCTTTTCTCTACTCTCTTCTCCTTCATGTGATATCTAACTACTTGACTCATATGGAGCAGAAAAATCAGTATCATTCCAAATTAAAAGTACAATAGCCTTTTGATGATCATATCTAATATTTTAAAAACAAGAAATACATTCACACAATTGGTCAAACCTAATAGGCTTCAATTCCTTTAGAAGAGCAGTCAAACTCAATTCATAATATTCATAAAATAAATCAATGCATACTAAATTTTCAAGTTTGTGACACTCCGGAATTGTAGCCAGAGAATCCATAAATCTTGCATAGATATCATATGATGATGCTCCTTCATGTTTCCTTATGCAAAAGAGGGATAAAACATAAACCATAGGATCAAAAATGCATGCAACTTCTTGACCATTTGTTTGGGGCTCTATGTGATTAGTATTGTGGAATGATGTGTAGGCTAGGACAATAGAGGTGTAAGTGTTATGAAATTCATTTTCAATTTTTGACTTACACCTTTCATCAATATTTGGTGTCTCAGGGCAACAAACACTTGTAGAAAAATAACTCCTTTGCATTCCATATTTTTTAGTTATTTTCAATGTTCATAGCTATCCCATAAGCTTGATGTAAGGTTTTAGGATCCTTATCTCTTAATAGATAGCTCATCTCATTATCAAAAGCTCCCAAATAAATAACTAAACACACTCCATCACTTAGACTCATTACCTCAGGAATATCCCTTAATATTTTAGCAAATCTTTAGTTAAATGTTGGAACTAGCTCATCCTCTTCTTTCTCAATGCTCATAAAATTAATGATCATAGAACTAGCATTGATTCTTTCACCAAATTGCTCCTTGAACACTATTTTGAACTCACTCCAAGAATAAATAGAGAATGTTGGTATGTAGGAGAACCAATCTCTTGCATCTCCCTTAAGAGACTGAAAAAATAACCTCGTGATCACATCCTCATGATCTACCTCATAGTCATCCATTAAATTATTGAATTCTTGAAAATGCTTACTTGCTGATTGTTGATGATGTTTTCTGCACAACAACTTAGACATAATATAATATCCTATCTCTCTTGAAAGGTAAATCTCTATCAGCAAGCCTCAAGAGATAACCCCAAGGTCTCTAATGTCAGGTATTGACAATGCATAAACAACTCAGTGATAAATGTGAAAATGTTGGTAATCACAAAGGGACCTTACTACAAGCAAATACTGGATCTTGAACTTATCAGATCTAGCAATGTAATGATACTTCAATCCTAAATCTAACTCAAATGATAAAAGAAATAACAAAAGATAAGGGTTTCAAAGAGATTTCTAAGATTAAAACTAATCCTAAGATTAACAATGGAAATGATGAAATACTTGAAATGCACCAATCCTTAAAACTAATTCTTGCTTAACCAAGATAAATTTGCAGTCTCATAGAAACAATGCAATCTTCTAAGGTATTAAGATTTTCAGATCATGAACATTCATCCAAGACAAACCAATTTCAATTGACATGAATAAATCTCCACAATTGAACTAAACACAATGAATATAAAGGTCCATGCTAACTTTACAAAGCAACTAACAATCAACTAGCTACAAAAAGTATGGACCAAGGACTAATGTAAACACTTCAAGCATCAAATCATGAACATCATTGAATTAGATCTAAATCTAAATCTAACATATATCAAATAAACTTGAGAAATTTGAAATATAGAATCATAAGAACCATGCAAGATAAGTCAAAACAAAAGAGATCACCAGCAAATCACAATGCCTTCAATTATATTGAATCACCGAATTACAACAACAATTCAAAAATTTTGTTACAACACTTGCTCAGAATGACCTAATTTCTACCTCTGCTCTACTACTTAATTTTCTCTAAGAAATATCTTCCTTTCTATTCTATGTCTATATTCTATCTATATTACAAATGAGGCAAAATGCCAAATTTATAGGAACCTCCAAAACATGTTGGCCTAAGGGTTTACAATCATAAAACAACCACAAACAAGTCAGCGCAATTAATGTTCACAATAATAAATGGCCATAAAACAGGTCAACCCAAGGAGAATTCAAAATAGGATAAATATGTTTTAAATGCAAGAACTCATCCAAGTTCGCCTGGGATCTTCAATGCAATTCAAACCAAGGCACAAATTTCAATGCAACCCTATATTAACTACCTCCTTCCATTCTTATCTTGAGCACACCTCCCAAGTTAGCCAAGGGGTGGAGTAACTAGTATTTTGAATTTCCATACATTAAATTTCATCTCTAGAACTTCCTTGATGACTCAGCAAAATTCAACTGATTAAGTAAAAACCACCATTAATATTCATTATAACACTATTATAACATGAAGATAAAGATTAGCCCATCATCAATAATATATTCATCATTCAAACGAATCCGAGCAAAGATCAAAATTAACTTAGAAACATTGTTAAATCATTTTCTACACAGTTTGGGATTTCAAGCCAACCACAAAATCCAGGCCAGAAAGGAATTATGGGGAAATCCAGGCTAGGTAGATTCTAGTGAAAAAGGCACAAAATCAACAATAGATCATCAAAAATGCAGAAAATATGTAGATAATAGTGCAATCTATCAATTTAGAGCATGGAATAATAAGAATTTATCATTAAAATCATCCAATTCAACCAATTTCACAAGTTTCGCCAAGCTTCCCAGAAAATCCAGAAAAATACGGTCAAACTAGATTTCTGTGAAAATGATAACACTGCATGAACTTTGGGAAAAGGAAGGGAAGAAGGAGAAACTGGGAAAATCTGACTAGATAGGAAAATCCCAAGGCTGGAAGAAAACCTAAATATCAGAAATCTCACACAACTTCGCTCAAATTGATCAAATGATCACAAATTTGAGGACCTGGACACAAAACTAGTTAACTTGAACCTCCTATAGATCTTCTTTGAATTCTAGGTTCATTCAAAAGCAAGTTAAGATGCAATCAGGATGCCCTAGGCATGAAACCCTAAATTTTGACCATGAACGCACAAAGCTAGCCACAAAATGCCCAAACACATAGGAAAC
>VDFB02105785.1:171541091-171665149 GCA_007258455.2 Sequoia sempervirens
TTGAAGAGAGAAATTACACACATACATTTTTGTGAGAAATTTTGGGAAAATATTGATATATTGTTCAGTCTTGAAAATTTTGAGAAGTGATTTTGTTTACATTGAGAACTATTTTGTAATCTATTACAGTAATATCAGTTGATGTATCAAATGTAGATGTTATCAGTCTTATATAACATCCTCCTTTGTGCTTATTGAAAATTAATTTTCACAGTCTTCTATTAAGGCACTAGGAATGCTAATTTTCATTACTAGGGTATTGATAGAACATTGATTGATTATATACATTGGATTTTGTGGAGTTGGTGCTCCTGTAACTTTGGAGTTGGTGCTCCTGAACTCTTTAGATTTGGTGCTCTATATAAATAAAGTGATATATTTTTCAAGTGGTTTGTATTCTCCAAGAGGATTTTCCACTCAGGACAAATAATGTGTTATGTGATGAGTATTTGTGTGATTGTATTTCATGTCTATCTAATTTTCATGAGTTATTAGAGGAATCAATGTCTATTATTAGTTCTTATTTGTGTAATTAATGAATTCCATTGTTACAAGTATTTTCATAGTCATATGTTGCAAACTAGTTTAAAAGCTTTTTTTAACCAAAAATGTTTTGCATGTTGTGGTGAAAACCATTTAGTCTATCAATTCATATGTTCTTCCATTGTTTCATAGTTCAAGATTGTTATGTTTCAATATATCATAATGTACTAAAGCTCTTTGTTTTTCAATGCTTATCATATGTCATTCAGTTGCATAGTTGTTATAGTGTCTCATTAAGCCACATTGAAATCTAATGGTCTTAAAGTGATTCAATGATGTTGGTATTCATGTACACAGTCTTATGAGTTGCACCTATTTTGTTATCATGCTTTGATTGTTAAATAATGTTAGTCACATATTTTTCAAGTGCAAGATATCTCACACAAGTTATATTGGAATAAGTTGTGTAAATGAACTGAGTTAATGTTGTCATATCTTTGTTTACCTCTTTTCACAAATGCTTTCAAAGTAATTACTCTACTTTTTTATCAATTTAGAAAGGACATCTGCACTAAAAGTATTTGTTGAAGTTTAAAAGGTTTAAATTTTAGTTCTATCTATCAGACATTGATTCACTCACTCTCTTAGTTTTTTTCCATACTCCAACATGAGTCTCATCTAGGTCAGACACATTTCGCCTATTTTCAAAGTTTTAAGTGAGAAAATTTGATTTTAAGTTCAAATTTCTTCTATTTCAGCCTTGGGGATCTAATAAATGGTTATTTGAGTGGATTTCCTATATAGAAAAGCTTACAAATCCTTATGTCACCTAAGCAACATAAGCATTCATGTTATCAATTCAAGCATTCAAGAGTTAAGAATTCCAAAACTTCACAAGATCATCTAGAGATCATTCAAGATCATTTTTAAGGCATTCAAGGGAAAAATTCTTCATCAATTATTACAAAAATTAAAGATCCTCCATTCATTTCAAAGATATCAAGAATCAAGCATGTTATTGAGCTAGTGTTTTGATGTAGCATTGAAGATCCAAGATCAAGCATTTTTCTACTCCTATCATCAAGATCAAGATCTACATCCTTCATGGCCATTTCATGTTGAATTGCAGATTTGCAAGACATCATTTACAAGAAATCATTCAAGGTATTATTGTCCATGATTCATGTTATTTGTTTCATTTTCATGCCTTGATTTCATTGTCTCATCATGTGGTTTAATTACCTAGTGTAGTGTAGGAAAATGCATACCCTTGCATTTTCACACTTGTTTGGGATCTTCTTGCTTTTTTTATCCTTATTTATGCCTTAATGGGTCCTATTTTGCATCCACAAGCCTAATAAATTATATCCTTTTATGGATAATCCCAACAAACATCAAAGGATAAATGATAATTTATTGATTTTAGTTGTGTGTCCTTGATTTTTGGACCAAGACTAAGATGCCACCTAGGGTGTATTTGTCCTCCAAAGGTCTTGGGACCCTCTTTTCAAATGTGCCTTAAAGGGGCCCCTTTTTGGAGTCTGTACCCCAAGTTTCAAGCCTTAGGACTAAGATGCCACCTAGGGCATCGTAGTCCCCCTAAAGTTATTTTTCAAGATTTAATTTCAAATCTTGGTGGGATTTAGCCTCCTTTCCTTAATGAATTCATATGTTGGCTTGGTGTGGTGTAATTTCAAGATATTAAGCATGGATAAGTATAAATAAAAGGTTCTTTCACTCATTTTTCATATCCAAGCATTCAAGTATTCATCCTTATAGCAAAATTATGTTCACAAGAGAATTCAAGAGAAATTCACTAAGAATTTAGAGCCATAATCAAGATTCAAGTGTCATTTCAAAGATATTCTTGGCTCAAATGTGTGTTTTTGAGCTAAAATTTGTGATGTAGGGATTTTATTCAAGCAAGCAATTCAAGTCAAGACCTACATTCAAGCTAGCTATTTCACACAAGTTTGCAGATTTTATAACAAAGGTTTGGTGAGTTACAACATAGCACTTCGTTAATTCATCATTCCCCTCCTTTATTTCATTTCATCACAAGGTTTAATTACCAACAAGGGGTTTGACAAAGGAAAATCCCCATTTACTAAAAATAAACAAGTTGTTCTTCCTTTATGTGTTTATGTTTGCATATTTAGGTTGAAGACAATTTTAAGTGAAAAGTTGCAAGTTGCATTGCAAAGTTGTCATCTTCACAGAAAGTCACCTATAGACCAAATCTAGAGGTTTCAGGACCTGAGATTTGAGAAGAAGGAAGTGCAAACATTGAACCTTAGGATCACATTTCAAAGTTTTAGAAATTTAGATCGAGACTAAGTTGATAGTAAAGGTGTCTTAGTCCTCCAAGTGGTAAATTGTAGAGATTATTTAGTATTTTGTTCTTGTTGATTCCAAAAATTAGCAAGGTAACAACCTTTATGGGAAACTCAGTTAATGGGGGAACCAATTGCACTCAATCGAGTGACCTCCAAATTTTTAAAGAATTTGGCTTCTTCTATACTTGGGGTTTTGGAATGGGAAGAGGAAGGAGATATAAAAAATAAAGATCTAACTAAGGTGATGTGCCAATATTTAGGTGTAAGGTATGATAAATCTATCTTCTGGATGCAATTTAAGACCTCGTTCAACAATCTTCTATGTCCTAGAATAAAAAAATCAAAGATGAAAACTTGAATAATTTATTCAATGACATGAAATAATTATCATACACATTTAATGAAAAGAAGATTCAAAGACATGGTCTAAAATAGTAAACTTGTATTTAAATCATAGAAGTTCTGCAAATAAATAAATCAGGACAATAATGGCACAGTATAATGTTTTATCAAATAGCTTAAGAAAATAGAAAGGCTAAACAATGGCACAGTCTAAGATTTTTATACAATAATCTAAAAGAAATACAAAAGGCCTAGTGTCTTTCACATAATTTTTCTATATCTTTTGAACTCATTTTTGGAAGAAAAAAAGAAGTATATATAGATAAAAATCATATTTCCTAGTGGGCTAGTAACATAAAATATTCCTTCATTATGAAAAATGATGCCCAGAGCAATGATTTCCCTCCACTGTTACAACAAAAAAAGATTCGAGCCATGAGAGTGCTCACCATCAAGCCAGATGCATCCCCTACGAATGATGGCAATGGTCCTAGAAAAACCTTGTGTAGACATGTGTCACTTGCTCTTGAAGGTATTCAGAGTACATGGAAATCTAGTGGGGCACACTACTCACTCTCTCCTTCCTTTCGATATAATCCATGTAGAGGAGACACGTGGTGGTAGGTCAAATCCTGTCATTCAACCCTTTCATCATGCGATTAAAAGCTACACGGGGAAGACACGTGGAGAAGTCTTCATTGATAGCGTTGATCGGGGTCGACCAAAAAGTGAAAACGGATAGATGTTATGTGGAACGCAGACAGGGCCTAGTTATAAAGTGAAGGGAAATAGCCTTGAAGTTCCCATGGTGTTGACACATGGACATATGGCAGGACCCGTTATAAGAGTGAAAGAAGAAATTTTTGTGAAGAGCACCTAGCAAGTACGTGGTGGCAGTGGATGAAGTTCTTCAAAAAGGGGCCCAATGATATTCAAATAGATGGGACATAGGATGGTTCTTATTAAAAATAAAAACCACCCAGAGGGAGCTCGAGGAATTTTATGTCCACATATTTTGGTAACTACCAAGGGCATTTCGCTTGCGAAATGCGGAACCCAAAAAAAATATTTTTTTCATAGAACAGAGTCCTATCCATGGGGCAATGCAATCAAAGCTTAGAGAGAGTGTTCTACAGAGGTATCCAGTCAACCTTAGATGGTGTCGATGTGTCACATAGATTCTCTTGTGCTCTGTATAGATCAATCATTTCTTTGTATGGAAGCATCATGGATATACCAACCTAGGACTCGAGTTGGAAGAGAATCCATGATATCGAATGGGTGATGCCCTCAATATCTTCTACAGTAAGGGGCTGATTGAAGCTCTGAAAAAGTGGATGCATCCTATTGCTTCTCTTCAATATTTTATGTAGTCTACTATGTTTTTTCCACCAATTCATCTAAGAGAAATGGGGAAGGTAATCCCATTTGAGTTATCTACGAGAACCTCACCTGCATGCTATTCATGGTTCGGTCTACTATGGCAGCACACTCACTAGCATGGAGGATGCATGTGTGGTAGTGGATGAACCTATTTGTTGCTTCTGTAGTGAATTTCTAGTCTTTGATCCCTGTATTTGCTAAGTCCTCATCAAGGACCGTGTATAGCTTATCCAACAATTTTTTCACCTTAAGAGCATTTTCCGTGATGGATTGTGGGTGTAGACACATAAAAATGTCCTAAGCCTTCGAGCGTCATTTTTCTTCATCCTCGTCCTTCGATAATTGAATAATTTTAGTTATTCAATTATGTTTGATTATATTCCTCTATTAATTAAATAATTTTTAATAATTATTTAATTAATTCACTTTTTAATATTTATTCTATCCCGACCGATTAAATAAACTAATTGCGCACTAATTTCTTCCTCTTCTTCAATAGTTAAATAAATTATTATTTATTTAATTATTTTGTCATCTTTCATCTATAGTTAAATAATTACCATTAATTATTTATCTATTCATGGTACTTTTAATTATTCCATAGTTAAATAATTATTAAAATCATTTAACTATCCCATGCCACTTTCCTATTAAATAATTAATCTAAATTAATTATTTATTCAATTTCTATTCCCATTTAATTAAATTAATAAATTTAATTAAATGCTCCTCTTTTCATTTTCTCCAAATAAATAATTTGAATAAATTATTTATTTTCCACTTGTCCATTTCCTTTATTTTCAAATAAATAATTTGAATAAATAATTTATTTTCCACTTGTCCATTTCTCCATTTTCAATAAATAATTTAAAATAAATTATTTATGCACCACTTGGTCAAAGATACCCTGTATAATCCCCCGTCATAACATTCATGGCCCTAGCTTGCATCTCTCATGGCTTGCATGTCTTTGCATGTCTTCTTGTCATGATTCCTCCAAGAATAGCATATTCTTGGTGCATCAATTCTGGACCATTGATCTTGGCATCTTTTCTGAGGCTTAATCTCAACCATCCATTTCATAACATCCCTCTCATGCATTCCCATTCATTGATCTTGGAATCTTTCTAGAAGATTAATCTCAACCGTCCATTCGAATGGTTGTCTATAAAAGAAACCTTTCTTCTCCATTTTCAGCTTAACAGCTATTCTTCTCCAACTTTCTACTTATCATTTGCAGGTATTTGCACAAGTTACACTACAAATCTGAGGGCATATTTGCAAAGGGAGAAATAGGAGAGCAAGAGAAGGAATCAACTACAATATGGGGAGTACTTTATTTTATTTGCTTTCATTTTCAAATCTCCATTTGTTTGTATTCTCTTGTTTGGATGAGGTTAATAGTTTAGAAGTGTTAGCTGTCATTTTATCTATCCTATTTGATTTCTAACCCCATCTTACATTTGGTGAACCCGACGTTTGCTTTCTTGCAGAGAAATTGGTTTGTTTGTTTTGGTTGTTTTGCAGATTACAGCCAAGAATGCATGCAAAATCCCGTCATCTTCATTTGATCACAAAAAGATGGAACCACCGAATATTTTAAAACATTTTCTGGGTTTTGTAGACCTTGTTTTCAGCTTTCCGAAACATTAAACGGTTTGAAATTTTGTTAAGATTTGAGAAAGTTATGGCAATTTTACTGATTGCAATTTTTTAAGATTTAGTTTTTCAAATCCGATTTTTCTTTTGTTTATAATATTTTTGTTTTGTAGAATTTTGCAAAATGTTTTTTTGGGTTTTCAAACTCTATGTCTTAGCTTTTCATAGATATTTACAATTTAAAGTTTTGTTTAGTTGTGAGAAAGTTATCACTATTTTTAGTTTGCTATTTTCATTCAAGTTTTTTTTGGTTTACTAATCTTTTGTTTGTAGCGTGTGGCTTTGGAATGGGGCTCCCAAAAATTGCTTCTTTTGGAGCAACAAAAAAATTTGAGCTTTTATTTTTATTTTTTAGTTTGCTTTGATTTCCTTTTCTTAGTTTAGTTTAGTCTTTTCATTTTCTAGTTTAGTCATTTACTAACTTTTAGTTTGGTTTTTAATCTTTTGTTCTGACTTAGTTTTTTTTGCAGCTTTCTCGTTGGTCCAAGGCATATATTGAAACTACTAATTTGTGGTTTTGCAGCTCCGTTAGTCGAAGACTCATTTCTCAAACAAGGTGTTTGTGATTTCTAGTTTAGGAACACTTCCATTGGTGCATTAAAATGAACATGTGCTTGATTTTGTCTGACTGTGCTTGAAGGTGGTAGGTGATTATGCTCTCACCTTGTGAAAACTAGGTGATCAA
Organism: Sequoia sempervirens; assembly: GCA_007258455.2. NCBI lineage: Eukaryota > Viridiplantae > Streptophyta > Pinopsida > Cupressales > Cupressaceae > Sequoia > Sequoia sempervirens. Next base: position 171,547,980 of record VDFB02105785.1, read on the forward strand.
AAAACCAGACCCACCTTATTTTTTGTCACCCTCACGACTTAATAATCTAAGTATCCTCTCCCCTTGCACTTTCGAGTGATCCTAGGTGTAAGAGAAACGGTTATTATTTCTAGAAATGAGCCTGCCTTAAGGGAAAAAGTACTTACCTTAAGGGACGACTCGACTAGTAACAGGCTAAAGCCAAGCCACTTCCAGCCGGGATATAAAATGGGTGCTTGAGGAAAGTTCAAGTACCACGAGTGCGGATGTGTCACACGGACGGAGTAGTACTCCCATAAACCCTGTTGAGCGTAACCTCTTCAGGCTGGAGTGCCACCTAATTGGTGATTAATCTCTCGCCCCATGTGTGGCCACTCGAACGGATGCCCTAACTAGACACCTTTTGTTTTAGAGGCCAACCATTTTCAGCCGTTGCTTGGTATAGTGCAGGGTACAGTATCATGCCCGAAGATACTCACTACTGACTCCCTTGAGTAGAGATAGCAGTTCTTGGGAAGTGATGACCCAAGAATCCGAAGTTGGTGTGCCCGAATGACGTTAATGAGCCGTGGAGGGGAGCCAGTGCCACCAAACTTCTAAGCTATCCGCTCTCGAGAAGGAGAGGTGTTCAGCACCAATCCGGGGTATATCGGTGGGCTATACCAAGTATACAAACCCTTGGCCTATTAGGATTGTGCTTGTCTCATGTGTGTTTGCGTACACCAAAACATTGTGCTTGTCAAGTGTTTTCTAAATTTTCAAACAATATACACAACATTCACAAATCTAGACACAAAACCTCAGCCAACTCAGACTTTTCAATAAAACATCAAAACAACAATCTTAGCCTAGAAGTCTTATGTCAAAACCAAATCATGAAATTGCTCAAATCTCTCATTTCTTGTGCACTTTAGCTTGCATCTTACCATAGGGTCATCTTTGCAAATATTTAGCTTCATCCTTAGGCTTCACCATTTGCATTTTCAATCATAAACCAAAAACTTAGGTCCTCATCTCATTTTGCATATTTTGGAGTAGGACAACCTTACCTCACTTTGCAAAATCTTGACTTTCAAAATTAGGTTATCATTGGACTTAGACATCATTATCTCCTTTAGTCATTATCTTTTTGTGAGATTCTTCCAACTCAAAAGTCTAGTTAGGAAGACTCATTTGTCATTTGTCCTTGTCATTTAGTCCTTCAAACAAGTCCATTGATATTCCAAAATTGAGATATAGATCAAGCATAGGGTGGTTAGGAAACCTTCTTCCAAATCATTTTAGACCTTTGCATTTGCATACCTTAGACATTCAAATCATTTTAGTCTTCTTTAAAATCCAAAATATTGTCATTATAGTCCTCATTTTGCATCTAGACTTTTCATTGGTCATTTCCTTAACCAACATTTTCACATTAGTCCTCACTTTCACCTTGGCATTTGACATCCTTTCTTAACAATTTATCACCTTGCATTGGTCATTTTCTTTAGGAAAACGTCATTATCACCTTGCATTGACATCCTCCAAAAATACAAAATAAAACAAAAAATAAATAAATTAAAATTAGTGTCATAACTTTTCATCCTAGTCTTCATTGTCCTTTGGCATTAGTCATTTTCTCTAGACAACATTATCATATTGCATCCCTTATTGTCAAAAAAAAAATCCAAAAAAATAGTCTTGCATTCTCATCTCTTTGCATCATCATCCTAGTCACCTTGGCTTTTGACATACTTGCATTATCATCTCTTTGCATTGTCATCCTTTATCACACAAAAAGACAAAAACATAGGGTAGTGTCATACTTGCATTGTCATCATCCTCATTTGAGAAATCCCCTTTTATGGTAGAAACAAGACTTCAAAGACAGAGAAAACAAATGGAAAACTGTGGACAAGATTTCAATCCCAACATTGATAATTACACCTATGACATGAACCAACATTGGACTTTTTCCGACCCATTTCACAACGTGAACATGCAATCTTCCATGAACATGCCATTTTCATCACAAAATCCTTCTGAACCATTCACACAAAGAGACCAAAACGGACGAGCATATGTAAAAGACTTAAAAGCTGCAATGAAAAATCCTGATATAGCCTCCTTTGTAGAAAAATTAGTCTTACGTGACCCTCAAAGGTATCTATCCATGCTTTTGGACCAAGGGGCTAAGTTACCACGAGGCTTTGACATAAATACTTTGAGACCTCCATCTGTCTACCCTCACCATCAACAGTCACTTAACATAAATCCTGCCATTAATTCACAACAAACATCCACTTATCACCCTTATCCTAACCTTGACAAGGGAAACCAACTGTCCACTAGTCCATTACAAGTCTCCACGTCATATTCTAGTCCTTCACCTACCAATCCCGTCCAACTCTACATGCCTTATCAACCATCTACCAACTCATGTCAAGTTTCTACATCATACCTTATTAATCCAGTCCAAGTCTCCATGTCCTATCCTAGTCCTTCATCCATTAATCCTTTTCAAGTCACTCCCTCACAAGCTACATTTCATCATGAAAATTCTATCATTGTCCAAAGTCAAATCCCATTGCCTAAACTTGAGGATACATGTCAAAATGAAAGCCCAAAGCATGACATTATAACGTCACCTTCATGTCAGGATCAAGGTAGTCCATCCCATGAACCTATCTTAAAGTCTATTCAAGAAGTCATTCAAGACAATCATGACATCCAAAATATACCTACCATTGACCAAGAAGTCCAAATCCATGACAACCCCATTTTTGACCAAGACCCTATCATTGACCAAGAAATCCAAAATGATCCACTCCTTGACCTTTACGCCATTTATGATCAAACACTTGACGATCCTATTCAAGCCCCCACTATTAACACTTTCCAAGATGAGACACTTGCCTCCATGACACACATAGATGATATTCCTCAAGAACAAGAGTCTTCCATTATGGACATATTTGCAAATGATGGAGCTATAGTTGAATTCATTGGACTCCATGACATTGACCATAATGATGGCTTCGACATTGACTTGCAAGCACCAATAGAATCATCTGAACCTAACATGTCACAAGATCATACCAAAGATATCAGTCAGAAATATGGCCAACATGACAATGAAGCTAAGACACTTTATCAGCTAGGGTCATCTATCTTTGTCAGAGCAGGTTTTCTTGTAGATGAAAATATTCCAAGTGACAGTGTCTACATACATCATGATGGGTTAGCATCTTGCTTTCAAAACAATAAATACCCCATCGCAAACAGAATCTGTCAGAGCATGCATTATCAAGGCAGAGGACTAGGCATACATGAGCAAGGCATTCAAGAGCCAATACAGCTTCAGACAAATCACAGACATCAAGGTCTTGGCTATTCTTTAGTTAGTGAATCAAATGATGTCAGTGGAACCTCCTCGATACTGGGGGCAACCTTTTCAGATACAAACTTCAAAATGGAGTCCATGAGAAATCCTTGTCATAAGATTGTTGCCAACACCTCGTCCACCCACACCATAGACCATCATTCTCAACAACTTAAACCTTCCTTTTGGAACCAACAAAAACAAAAGTCTTACAAAGTCAAAAATCAAATTTCAAAGGCCATCGAATCAGACAAAAAGACAAGTGGACAAATGAAATTAAAATGGATCCCAAAGAAAAGTGGATCAAGCAAAGAAAATATGTCAAAAGAAAAAGTTAATCAAAATGTGGAGCTGCAAGACAAGAGGACTCCCATATATAACACATGTCCACCTCCTTCAAAATGGTCATCAAGCAAGGCATCTAAAGGTGTTGGTTCCAAATTCCATCCCTCCAAAATCCATCATCCATCATACCAAGTTTGGAAAATAAAAAGTGATTCATCCAAACATCCAAAAAATCCATCCGTGTCTACCATCATCCACCATAATCCTACATCTCGCCTAAAGTCCAAAAATCCCATGTCACAAATCCATCGCATCTTGGCAACAACTCTTTATTATAAGGACTCTCATGGCACTCTATTGCGATGTGCATATTTTGATAAGGCCAACTCTAGTATCAGAAAGGATCACAATGACATCGATCAGTTGTATACAAGTGCTATGATCCTGACAAGACAACTTCTTCAGCAAGGTCATTATTGGCATATCATGGCACCAATCTCTACATTGACACTGTCAGTGGAATCAGAATAGTTAGTGGTCATCTAAAGCATCCAAGCTATCCGCAAAATCAAAAATACAAAAGAATTGAAAAAAAAAAAGTCAAGAAAATAGTAAAGAGAAAAATTTCATCCAATGGTGAAAACCTGGCAAACAGGCGCCCTGGATAAGTACCATGATGAAAACCTAGCAAACAGGCGTCATGTGTAAAATAAGTCATCTATGTGGACTTTTACACTTGGGGGAAAGTCATCTCATCTCCTATGCCTTCCTCTTAACATTGGCATCCATCCATTTCATCCATATTATTTCCCTCCATTTTCCCACCTACCTTGGTCTTGGCATAAAATTGGCACACATAAATCATGCTTTGGGGAAAACTCTTGACATGTCAATCCTTTTGTCACAAACTATTTTGTCATTTCTATCATTATCCCTATACGACATAGTCCTCGAAAATCATATGACAATTCCTTGAGTCTCATGTTTCTTGTCCTTTATCAAGGCCACCTATCAGTCTTTCATGTCTATCACCTATTTTGGCTTTCCCTTGTCAAATGGTCTAAGGATACTCCATCACTCCATCGTCCCAACCAAGTCATTCCAAATGTAATGAGTTTCATCCATATAAGCACATTATCCAAAATTTCACTTGACTGCGTTTCTGGCCCAGCTGTAGACCTCCATACTTTTATCACATTATTGTCATCGTCTTCACATTGTTTTGGGATGCATCCTTCCCATGTCAAACAACATTGTCATTACCTGTCAATTGGTATTCAGCTTGATTAGGGGCACAATCATGTTTTTCCTTGGATTCTCATGTGTAGGCATCAGTCATATGCATATGTCATGATCCTCTTAAACGTCAAAATCCAAAAAAAAAATCATAAAACAGCAAAAAGACCTAAAAATAAAAAAAATGTCCTGAAAAAAGACCTAAAAATTAAAATATGTCCTGAAAAAAGACCTAAAAATCAGAAAATGTCCTGAAAAAAGCCCTAAAAATCAGAAAATGTCTTGAAAAAAGCCCTAAAAATTAGAAAATGTCCTGAAAAAAGCCCTAAAAATCAGAAAATGTCCTAAAAAAAGCCCTAAAAAATCAGAAAATGTCTTGAAAAAAGCCCTAAAAATCAGAAAATGTCCTGAAAAAAGACCTAAAAATCAGAAAATGTCCTGAAAAAAGACCTAAAAATCAGAAAATGTGTCTTGAAAAAAGACCTAAAAATTGAAAAATGTCCTGAAGAAAACACAAAAATTCCAAAAAACAGAGTCATGTTAGTCAGCATAGTCACGCCAATTCAACTCTTGATTAGTCTTTGGTCATGTCGAACTACGTTGTCTCTGCGCATTTGCTACGTAGGCAAGGCTCATCTTCGAGCCCTCGAGACATTAGGTCAGTCCAATTAGGTTTGTCAAAATAAATCACGACTCAATCTTTCATCAACAAGACAAAGTCTTTGGTCGTGTCGAACTACGTTATCTCTGCGCATTTGCTACGTAGGCAAGGCTCATCTTCGAGCCCCTGAGACATTAGGTCAGTCCAATTAGGTTTGTCAAAATAAATCACGACTCAATCTTTCATCAACAAGACAAAGTCTTTGGTCGTGTCGAACTACGAGGTCTCTGAGTGCATGACGTAGGCAAGGCCATCTGTCGATGGGCCCCCGAGGCCGCACTAGGTCAGTCCATTAGGGTTCATTGCACAATTTTTGCACACACATGAAACAGTCCTTAAACTTGAATGAAAAATCTACCTAAGTGAACTTCGACAATCTGTCAATGGAACATGACAATCATCTTGGCATATCAAAATTAGTCAATCTCAGTCAAACTTAGTCAAGCTAGTCAAATCTTGCTTACTCTTCAGATGTGTCCTTCTGAAGGGTAGCCCGTCATTTAATCATTCCCTAGGATGTGTCCTTCCTAGGCATCGTCATCATCATTCAACATTTTGAGCAATCCTCTTGGCATTTAAGGATCGCTCCTCTTGACATCAATGTTCTTTTAGATGTGTCCTTCTGAAGAACAACCTCTATCATTTATGCCTTAGGATGTGTCCTTCCTAAGCATCGTCACTGTCACTTGGAATTTTGAGGGATCCTCTTGAATTTTGGGGGTTTCTCCTCTTGACATCAACATTATTCAGGATGTGTCCTTCCTGAATTTGGCAATCTTCAACACTCATCATCTTGGCATCATCAAAACCTTGACACCCTGGCATCTCGAAATCAAACCAGACATCTTGACATTAAAACACTTGGAAAACACTTGGCACTTGTCTGTTGATTTTTCATCATGTTACTAGTTTTTCAGCGAGATCTCGACAACAGGATTTAGAGAAGCAGCGATGTATCATGAGGTTTGTTTTGTATTTTGACACTCATGTTACTAGTTTCTCAGGGATGTCCTGACTCTGGGATTTAGAAAAACAGCGATGTATCATGATGATGGATTTGACTTTATTTTGTCCTTTTTGGTAATCATGTTGCTAGTTTCTCGAGGATGTCCTGGAAACAGGATTTAGAGAAGCAACGACGTTTCATGATTTGTCTTTCTTGTCTTTTTCTGCTTGTGGTTGGTTATGGCAAAAAGACTGGGGCAAATGTGCCTTTTTGTATAAGTCATGATCATCCTTGTCTGCGACTGCTTATCTCACGTGATGGTACAACCTTGTACACCTTGGTCTACGTCATATCATGGTGTTTGTTGGCCATTACAATAATCTGCCCAATGATGATAAATATAAAAATGTAAGTATGAAAGTTGGCTCCCCTATCTTGTTTTTCATTTAGCTTTTCATCCTCCCTTCTCTTCCACGCTAATATCCATCCCCTCCCAAGCTAACATTTCTTCTGTCTTTCATCCTCTAGTCTTCTCATCAATTTCGAGAGCACACCCGTGTTCTTGGAACTCATTTGTCCTCTCGAGGGGGCATACCGTAACCCTCCTCGTCATTTTTCCTCATCTTACTTTGTACTGGGGCATGACTTTGACTTGTTTTTCTTTGTCACAATGTGACAGGCTACATTATGACAAAGAGGGGCAAAATGTAGACACATAAAAATGTCCTAAGCCTTCGAGCGTCATTTTTCTTCATCCTCGTCCTTCGATAATTGAATAATTTTAGTTATTCAATTATGTTTGATTATATTCCCTCATTAATTAAATAATTTTAATAATTATTTAATTAATTCACTTTCTAATATTTATTCTATCCCTAATCGACAAATAAACTAATTGGTCACTAATTTCTTCCTCTTCTTCAATAGTTAAATAAATTATTATTTATTTAATTATTTTGTCATCTTTCATCTATAGTTAAATAATTACCATTAATTATTTATCTATTCATGGTACTTTATTCTTCCATAGTTAAATAATTATTAAAAATCATTTAACTATCCCATGCCACCTTTCCTATTAAATAATTAATCTAAATTAATTATTTAAGGTCTAATTTCTATCTCTCCATTTAATTAAATTAATAAATTTAATTAAATGCTCCTCTTTTCATTTTTCTCCAAATAAATAATTTGAATAAATTATTTATTTTCCACTTGTCCATTTCCTTTATTTTCAAATAAATAATTTGAATAAATAATTTATTTTCCACTTGTCCATTTCTCCATTTTTTGAATAAATAATTTAAAATAAATTATTTATGCACCACTTGGTCAAAGATACCCTGCTATAATCCCCTGTCATAACATTCATTTCCTGTCCTAGCTTGCATGTCTTATGGCTTGCATGTCTTTGCATGTCTTCTGTCATGATTCCTCCAAGAATAGCATATTCTTGGTGCATCAATTCTGGACCATTGATCTTGGCATCTTTTCTGAGGCTTAATCTCAACCATCCATTTCATAACATCCCTCTCATGCATTCCCATTCATTGATCTTGGAATCTTTCTAGAAGATTAATCTCAACCGTCCATTCGAATGGTTGTCTATAAAAGAAACCTTTCTTCTCCATTTTCAGCTTAACAGCTATTCTTCTCCAACTTTCTACTTATCATTTGCAGGTATTTGCACAAGTTACACTACAAATCTGAGGGCATATTTGCAAAGGGAGAAATAGGAGAGCAAGAGAAGGAATCAACTAAAATATGGGGAGTACTTTATTTTATTTTCTTTCATTTTGAAATCTCCATTTGTTTGTATTCTCTTGTTTGGATGAGGTTAATAGTTTAGAAGTGTTAGCTGTCACTTTATCTATCCTATTTGATTTCTAACCCCATCTTACAGTGGGAATTGCTCAATCACCCCATGAACTTCCCTACCTAAACTTGTTGCCTCCACCATGAATTTTAATGTCATATAAAGAGTCAATAAAAAGGCCTTGACCTTTTCCCAATATGGAGCATATAATTGTTGAGCCACTAGAAGGAGATCTGACTAGGCAGTGGGGGTTTAGGGAAGATTCCTTAAAGAGCTGATCTTTGTATCCCTTGAACCAACATCCTGTGTTAGTTTCACAATCTTTTTGTTTTCTTCTTAAAGTTGTCCTTGCAAGATTCTCAATTCTATGGAGCAGTTTTCTTCAGCCCGGTTTTTGTTTGCGGGTTCCATTTCAAGGGAAGACTTCATCTCCTAGACTTCATTCTCCAATTGAGAACTTCGATCCTCAAATTCCATGCCATTTTGTTGTATTTTTTTCTCTAATTAAGCATGTTGATGGTCAAACTTCTCATTTTTCCATTACATCTCCTACTCTGCTTGAACCAGCTGGTCCTGATATTCTTAGGTTTTTTCTTTTGTAGCTCGGTGAATAGGTTGGGATCATAGGATTGGAACTTTGCAAATTCCTCTCAGAGTTTAGCATGCTTTTTTTGCACTTTTTTTGATAAGCATGCAAATTAAACATCTCTCACCTTGTCATTTGCTAGTAGGACCTCAACTCTTTCCTTGAAAACTTTTAGCTCTTCTTCTCTCTTCTTTAGCTAGTGACTGGACTTAAGGAAGTTGGTGGTCACCACCCATTGTGTCTCCTCCATGAGCTCAATATTGTCTTGCAGTTGGGCTATGCCTAGACCAAGTCCAATGGAATACATATTGTAATCATCATGTTTCATTTCTCCATGTGTCTTGATGACAGCCAGATACATGGTTGCAAAATGTAGTGATTGTTGGGCCTCACTAAAAATAGTTTGTACCTTTGGCTTTGCTATATTTTTAGCATCGTTGGCCTTTTTCATCTGGATCCTTATAGCTCGTGCTTGCTTTCTTTCATCACCCTCTGACATAAACTCTACTAAGGACCTAACTAGCCCACTTGCAAAAGGTGCATTGGGAGGAAGAGAAAAAGGGAATGAGGGGGTAGTGGTTCCAAATGTTTTCTTCCTCAGAAGATTGACTATTTGCGAGGATAAAGGAGGAATATGACAAAGCCTGATTTGTGAACTAGTGGGAGGACTCAAGGGAAGCATCGACAACTAGATACATGGCAGATTCCATCTACTGAGTGGATTGGTTTGAGGCCAATACAGTAGTAGCAATAGAGGTATCAATGGTATCCATGGAGGTAAAAGGTGAAGCAATAGTAGAAATGGACTAAGCTGAGGTGAAAGGTGAAAAGGTCTACACAGGAGTAAAGGAAAATGGTCTCGCTTGGGAGAACTGGGAGAAACCTCCTCCGACCATTGTGGCAGAAGAAGAAAAAGAAAGTTCAACACTTGAAGTGAGGGGTGATGTGGAAACAATAGGAGGAACTAAATATTGTGAAGCAAGAGAAGAGGGAGTGAAAAATACCTATTGTTTAGATGATTGCAATCCCTAGCTCGTTGTGGGCTCCTGGCTTGTTGTGGGATCTTGCGAGCTCTCTCTAGAAGCTACTTCTATGCATTGCCATTTGACATGTGGGGAATCTTCCATGTCTATAGCCTTTGACTATTGTTGCAAGGTTGTTCTATTTCTTTTCACAATGTAGGAGCAAGTCAATGAGGCCCTCACACATGATATTTTCACTCTCACATTTGAAGAAACCTTGATAGGATGCTTTGTTTCCTTCTCTTTCAGATGTGCTAGGGCAATATGTGCTTCTATTTCCTTCTCCTTTCTCTTCCTAGTATATGTTTCAGCCTCTTCTGGGTCAGTATCTTCATCATTACTTGCATTGGAATTAGTATTCTTGTTGTTCCATAATTTATCAAATCTTTCATCTATCTCTATGATCTGATAAGGGGCATTGAGGTGTTGGATTTCTTGTCAGTAGATCCAAAAAATCCCTAATTCTTTCCTCACTATGTAGTTAAAATTAGTCATCAAATTATTATGAAGAGTGGCCCCAATTTGATGCTTCACATTATACTTTGAACCAGAAGTAGAACTTTAGCCATGGTGGCCTACTATCCTCTATTTGAATATGAGCTAGGTCCACCAATAGATCATCTTGGTCCTTCAATGAGTTTCACTGCTTCTCCCAGTAAGGCCAGGGACTGTGCATCACCTTGACATGTTCATTTGGAAAGTCATTGTTGGTGTTGTAATGCCATTTGTCACAAATCCATACTAGCCCCATATGAGCCAGCTTTGCCTCTAACAACTTATGCATCTACTTCTTGGCCATAACTACCATTTTAAAGATCAGTGGGTAGATGAAAAATACTTTCTTCTTGTCTTTTCTTCCACAAAAGGTATAGTCAATAATTGATACTTGTCAGAACATTTCAAGGGCCAAAAATTGATTTGTGAGGCATGTCAGAAGTTGGAATGGTTACCCAATAAAGTTGTGCATCCAAATGAATATGAAATCTTCTTTGAGAAACCAGTCACATTTCAGAGTGAAATTTTGCATATACTCTATCTATTCTAAGGTGAGCCAGTAAATATTTTCATCCTCACTCAGATCTTGTAGATTCAGAGTCAAGAAATAATCTGAAAATGCATAATAATCATAAGTTGAGGAGAGGAGAGGAGTCCATACAAAAACTAGCCTTCTTCTTCCCTTTTCATCAAATATAGCCAACCTCACATGTTTTTTGAAGAATTCAGGGTTTCAATGCAAAAATATATGGGCAAGAAAATAATGAAACCTTAACCTTTGTTGTGTTTTGTATTCCCTTATTTGGCTTAGCATCTCCTCGATGATGAATTCTATGAAGTAATACCAAAAAAGGAATGTTTCCTACACAATTGGAACCCTAGGCCCATTTGAAATTCTTGAATGTATCTATCGGTGTCTAGGCCACAAAAAAATGCCTTCATTGAGAAGGAATCCTACATGTTTGTGGGGAAAGAAATGTGCACTGATGAAATCTATGGTGGATTTTTATGATCTTCTTTGGGCCTTCTAGTTTCTTTGTTATAAAAATATAGAGCCAAATTTATGGTTCTCCATATTTCCTCCCCCTTTGCTGGAGTGAATGACTCCATCTTGTCCACTTTGAAGTTTTTTTAAGGGATGCATAGCATGTTCCAGATAGCTTTTGTGTAGATATTAACTCTCAACTCTCAGGCCTTGATGGTGTTGGTATCTGGGTTGAAATGATTAATGGCCTTATCAACTAGCTCTGAGCAGTCGTGCACAAACAAGACCATATACTGTGGAAGTTCATTGAACCATTAATTTTGCACCAAAGAATCTGGGTCTCTATTTTTCTTCATCCTCTCATAGGCCACCTCCCTAAGAGTCTTAGGGTTCTTCTCAAGGATGGGATCATGAATGTTATCCCATTCCTCTTTTATTTGGCTTTGGTATCTTTGGGTTTTTTTCTTTTCTAAGGCTCGTGTGTTTACCCACTCTAGTTTCTCTGGTATCCCAGGAAAAGCATAAGAGATTTCTTCAAAGGTATAGGTAGCTAGTACTGTATGCATGGCATCAAACAAACTTCGTGTTGCCTCTCCTTGTGTTCTTGTTTGAGAAATTTTAGCCATTTTCCTTTTGTTGTATATTTTTGCTATGCTCAAATTTTCTACAATTCACTTTGGCTCTATAAGCACTCAAAAATATTTTCTCTAGGTAGCATGCTCAGGAAGCTTTCATAATGTTAGCTTGTTTCATGCAATACTTAGCTATTTCTTTCTTGGGGTAGCCAACAATGGTTTCCTTTTAGCATTAAATTTGGCATGTACTTCCATCTATTTTGCTTATGCAAAATGAATTCCTTGCTATTTTGAAATGATAATAATTCATAATTGCATTTGGTAATGATGTCCTATGGCACAATTTTCTTGGGAAATTGAGTTGACAGTTTAGGCTTTCACTTTCTTTGGCAATTAATATCCAAAAATGAATTTTTAAGCCAAAATATGCAATAAGTACTTGAAAAGATTGGTGTACTATGCTAGAGTTTAAAAAATTCTTGCAACGTGACACCTCAGCACTTGGTTGTGTAGATTACCACTAAGGACTGCCACCAACTTATGCTAATTAATTAGCTCTTATTAATTTTGTACACAACAAATCATACCTAGCAAATGCAACTAGGTGGGAAATTTGAGCAAGATTTGGTGGGATTTTTGAGTTGGTACTTGATTAACATCATGTTTATGGCATGCAACTATCTCACATGTTTCTATAAATAGGCCCTAAGATAGTAGCAAAATAACAATTAGCGATTTGAGAATAATTGGTATTAGGGAGTTAGGCAAAATTTAGCATTAGCAGTTGCGTAGAGCTAGACTTAGGTAGTTATGCAAAGATTATTACCATGAATACTCCCTTTAGGATAGTTTGCAACAATTCCCAAACAACATTCCTAGGTGAAATCTTGAATAGGCAACTAAATAGAATAACCAAGAATAAGCATTCATTGGCCATAGTAGCAATGAAGTGGGTTCTGGGGAGGGGTTGTATTGAATATGAGGATAAGTATAGAGTCAACACCAACATTTTTTCTCATTTTGTTGCATCTCTACTTGATATCCAAGTTCCCAAGTGAATGATTCTTCACCTCATGTTGGAAATCTTCCCGAAGAAGTACCTTGGAGGCCTCGTCAAGGTGGTGGTGAATGTCATGTTTGGTTTGGGATTCCAAAAATGAGTGACCGTCGCAAGTATATTGAAGAAGATGCAGTAGTACCATGAGTACCATTCTTGAGAGGGTTCCGCATCCTATCACATGAAGAGAATTATCAAAGGGTGACTCGCGCCTACCACTTCCTATTTTGTTGCAACAATGTGGTTCCCTTCTATGATGTTGACTAGTACACCAACTCTAGGAAACTGGTGTTCCCTCTATCACTCGCCATTGCTCTAGTTGATGCTACTAGTGTTGGTCCTATTGTTGTTCCTAACACCCTTGTCGATGATGATGTTGTTTTGGATGTTGTTTTTGATGCTTCCATTGCTCTTTCTCAAGACTAAAAAGCCCTTTTATGTTTTAAGAAATCAACACTTTGTTAATCCATTTTTTGTATATATGCTTGGAAAAGGGCTTTACCATACATATATATGAAGAATCTATAGAATATATAGATATAATTTTAAAAGTATGGTCTTAGAGCCATTTTGAAATGTATTACCAAAGTATTTATTTATGTATATAATGAATATACAACTTATATTAAATCCCTGTCTCTTTTTCTTGTGATTCTACAATATGGGATCTCTTTATTTCATTTCTTGAGTAGCTTTTCAATTTTGCACATATGGGTTTATTTCAATTCTCCACACATGAGTTGATTTTTATGCTTCATGGGTTGTAAGTTACCTCTATGTGCTCCTTGCAATAATGGGTTATATCTATTCTCCTGCTCCCTTACACGATGGAATTTGTTGAAAGACTGATCAACAAAAAACATGAAGGAATATAATTACAATACTTACATATTTACATTGGTGGAATAAAACTAAAGCTTAATTAAACAATTTAAGGTGGATTATGTTAACCAGAATCCACAATAATTCATTTTCCATGTTTTCTAATTTAAATGCATTATGATTCTTGCATTGAATTATTCTGAAAGGGCCTTCCCATAGACTATCAAACTTTCCATGTTGGCCAGGCTTTGCAACCCTCTCATTGAGCTTTAATACTATGTCCCTACACTTTAGACCTTGGTCTGAAGCTATCTTGTAGAACCATCTCTTTAACACCTACTGGTAGTTGGACATGGCTACCAGAGCCTTTTCCCTTTTTTCTTTTACCTCCAGCAACTTGGCCAATCAAACCTCCATTGTGGTGTTTTCTTCATCTTTGAGAGATTTGAACAATTGTAGTGCAATAATATCCATGGAAACGAGCAATAGAGCTTCCTTTTCGTATACTAACTCATATAGTGAAGTCTTAAGGACTTGCTTGGGAGTTATGTGGTCTGCCTAGAGCGCTACACGAAGGTTCTTATACCAGTCCCTCTGATGTTCTGACCTGATCCTTTTGATGAGTTGGACTAAATTTTTGTTAGTGGACTTGGCAAAGAAATTACCCTTTGGGTAGTAATTTGATTATGTTTTCAAGAATATTCCATCCACAAGTATGAATTAACATACCTTAGAGCCTAAGAAATCCTTGGAATTGTAGGAGATGATGGTCTTTGGCGGGCCGAATCTTGTCACTGGTTCTTCTAGGAAGTCCACAATCTCTGCCATTGTCATATTTTTTAAGGGCATGGCCTCAGTCCATCTAGTGAAGTAGTCTATGGCTGTTAGAATCCATTTATGTCCCATGCTAGAGGAGGGATTGATCATCCCAATGAAATCAAGCCCCATTGTGAAAAAGGCTCATCAACCACTATCAATTTGAGAGGCATTGCAAAGTTTTTCCTCCTTAGCGTGAAGAATTGGCATTCCTTGCAATCTTTCACCAAAGAGTATGAGTCATTGAATAGTGTAGGCTAGAAGAACCCAACTCACATGATTTTGATGGCTATGGTCTTCACAAAGAAGTGCCCACCCACAGGATTGCTATGGAAAGTGTCAAGGACCTTCTTCACTTGCTACATGGTGACACACCACAATAGAATGTCATGGAAGTTATTTTTGAAAATGACCCCTTTGATGAGTGCATATCCATTGTTTTGTAGTCTTTAGAATCCTCTCCTCTAAGAAGGAAGGACGAATGGATATTTTCTAGTATGTATAAACCTTACTCTGTCTACCAACCAGCAGCCTTCAGACTTGGACTCATTTGTTAGAACTAGCTCTAGTTTCTCTTCTTTAGCCACCATTTCCTCATCGTGCACCAGATATTCCCATAGTCCTCTTCCTCAGACGATCTCTATAGGCCTAAAATCAATTTCATATTCAAGTATCTTAGTGATCCAATTGTCCCTTTTTTTAGTGATTTCTCCTTTCGTGATGTATATGCGCACACTAGAATGTGCAACATACAAAATCACCTTATTGCAAGATAGAAGATATCAAAACTATTTGAGTCCCTTTAAAATTTTGAATGCTTTCCTCTCAATGAAGTTGTAGCTCATCTCATATTCCTTTAAGGTCTAGGAGTGAAATTTTATCGGATGTTCTCTTTCCTTCATCATCTTTTTGAGTTAAGACAATAGTGATGCTTGACTTGCTACTAAATACATAAAATATAAAGCCCTTCAACATGTCTAGATTTACCAACACAGGAGCTAAAGAAATAGCATCCTTAACCTTCTTGAAGGCTTCTCTAACTTCTTTTCTCTATTTGAATAATTGATCCTTTATAGCATCAGGCTGATAGGTCTAATTATCCCTACTAAATATGAAAGGAATTTTCTTACAAATTTCACCTTCCCCAAAAAGGATTGGAATCCTTTCTTATTGACTAGTAGGGGTAGCTCTCTGATTTCCTTTGCTTGCTTAGGATCAATTACAACTCCTTCTTTGGACACTACATGTCCCAATAATTTTCCTTGTGGTACTCTGAAGACACATTTTTTTGGGTTTAGGGATACCTTGAACTCCTGGAATTTTTTAAAAACCATCTCTAGGTGATCAAAGTGATCATCCTTAGGCTTAGAGAATACAATTAGATCATCCAAATATATTAGGATAATCTTGTTGATCAATTCACTAGAAGCAATATCCATTGCCCATTGGAAAGTGGCTCCTACATTTGAGAGGCTGAAAAGAATTTTAGCATATGCAAACATTCCCAGCTTGGTAGTGAACATTGTTTTGTTTCAGTCCTCTTATTTGATCTAGATCTAGTTGTAACTAGAGAATCCATCCAATAGAAAAAACCATTTTGATCCTACCACTATTTGCAAGATTGACTCCATAGAAGGCAACAAGTAGTGGTCCTTTAGGGATGCTCTGTTTAGGTCCCAAAAATCAACACATAGGAAAATATCTTTGTTCTTCTTTTAGACTAGAACCAGGTTGGATACCAATGCATGTTTTGTTTGATCGAGAAGATGATCTGGGACTTAATTAGCTTTGTTAGCTCTTGCACCATCAAGGCTTCAATCTTTAGATTTACTAGCCTCTATTTTTGGAAAACTGGTTTTGCACCATCTGTCAACTCTATTGTATGTTAGATGATGTCGAGATCATATCCCTTAAGGTCATCATATGACCAGGACACTACTACTTCATACTTCTCATAGAAGTTGACGAGCCTTTCTTTATCAAGATGCAAGATATCCTTTCCAACTTTGAACTTTCTTCCATCTCTTACCTGAAGGTCAACATAGTCACTTTTGTCCACTACAAACTTTCTCTTATCATTCCTAGCATCGTCACAATTGAATAGGTTTTTGAGGGATACCAACCCCTTTGGAAGCTTGTTATACCTCTGTTGAATGATTTGTTCATTGTAGGCCTCAACAATATTTGGTTGGAGTTGGTCGGCAAAATATCTTGACTATTAAATGAATGAGCCGATGTGTTCATCTCTCTCAAATACTTGCCAACTCTGATTGTTATCTAGAATTTTCGGTTGGAATATCACTCATATAGAGTGTTTTTTATGAATTAAGTCAAAGGGAGGGTCAAACTAAGATCTAATTGTGGCCATGTGATCTACATCAATATTTTTTTCTCAGGGCACTGTCTAGATGTTGAAGGCTTCAAAACCCTCAATCAAGTCTTAGACTCTATGTCTATAGGATCTCATGCGGGCATTCTTATCTATAGAAATCCCTCAGACTTGATTGACTATTATTTTAGAATCTCTAAACACCATTAATTGCTTGATTCCCATCCACTCCGTAAGGCTTAGACCTTCAACTAGGCCTTCATATTTAGCTTTATTGTTTGAACAAGCAAACTAGAAGTGGAAGGATCTCGGTATCTTTTCATTATGTGGGGATATCTAACATATCCTAGCTCCTGCACCAACTTTTCATCTTGCTCAATTGAAGTAAAGCGTCCATAGCTCTGAGGCTTGATCACTTTTAGATTCCTTCATGACCTTCAAAATCTCTTGATCTTAATCATAGATGACATAGGTACCCAACCTTGTATCATGGTAGTTTTTGAAAGGATCGGTGTCTATGTATTCTCTCAAGAAAACCTCTTCCTGATCGGTCTGATCTCCGGTCACTTTTTCATCCTCTAGTAAATTAGTGCAATATATTTCTTCTTTGTTGAAAGAGGTATGGGAAACTTCAAATTTTATCATGGATTCATTGGCCACATGTTTTTCATGTAGAGGTTTAGATATTATCTTCATTTAGCTCTGTGCTTGGTCCTTAAGATCAGGTGTGACCAGTCCAAAGAAAGATACCCACCTATTTTTGAAGTGAATTCATGGGAGGAAAATCAATGATTACAATATCTTTCAGAACTGTGATGCTAGGGTAGGATAACAGATTCAAGAGAAGCTCTTTGATGACAACTATGGTTTGAAATGTTTTCCCATAAAAATACATAAACCCCCTTTTTAATGGTTCATAGCTAAGTCCTAAGTTAAGCTATCTATTTGGGCATGACTGTGGTGCTAGTGATGGAGTCAATTATGGAATTATGAAGTAGTTTCTTCCTTTGTACTATTTGTGAGAACTTTGGTAGGAGGTGATGGGTCAATGGCCTTTCCCTTGAGTGATTTCTTTGTTGGCTCAATGATTATATCTTCTTGGAGAACTTTCTAGAACAATGTCTTATGCTTCGGAATAGCTAAGATATCCCAAAGGGACACATAAGTAGATGATTTTTTCAATTGTTCCACCACATTGAATTGTGGCAGATTTAAAGGCTTCTGCTCCTTAGCTCTGGTTATAACAATTTACCTTCATAGTTATATAACTACAAAGGTACTAGTTGTCTAGTTGAAAGCACTTTTGGGCTACGAACTGACTAGTTGTGGGGCAACTGGTTCACCTGTGAATCTCCTCTTTGAGTGTGTGTTATAATTGGATTTTGCATGTGGCTTTTTTGATGTGGAGGCATCATTTGCAAAAACATCCTCTTATTTTTCTATCCATGAGAAGATCATGTGATCAGGAGCAATATATGTTTCTTGCTCCAGGGACATCCCTTCCATTTGTGCGGTGACTACAACACTTTTCCATTTGCGGAGAGGAATATACATAACCTCCATGGTCTAACATGTTGGACTTTCCATTGCACCAAAAGATCAACCTTTCAATGCCCGATACAAGCTCTGGTTAAGAACTAGAGGAGGTAGTTAGACCATGTCACAAACCCAAGCATTAGTGCTACAAGGAATACCAAGGTTCACACCTTGCAACAATCCCCCCTAGTAAAAGCGTGGGGTTTGAACCTATGACCATGTCTAATACCAATTGTTTGACTTGTCATTGCACCAAAATATTGACCTATCAATGCCCAATACAAGATTTGGTTAAGAACCATAGGAGGCAGTTAGACCATGTCACAAACCCAAGCACTAGTGTTGCAAGGAAGACCAAGGGTCACACCTTGCAACAATGGGTTATGCGCCCACCATGTTGTTGGATGTTGTGGACATGGTTCTTCATATTTGGTTTTCATTGATGTCAACACTATTAGCATTTGGTGTATTGAAGGCTATATATGTCAAGGATATTGAGAAATTTTTAAAGGAAAGTATTTCAAGTTCCCAGCAGAACTGTGTAGGTCAAGAAGGTGTTGTGTTTTGTACATTGAATATTAGCTAGTGTGGATTAAAGGGTTTATTATTGAGTGTTTGTAGAACATCTACCAAAATTTTTAGAGGTTTGCATGAAGTTTTGAGTGAGTTGTGGTCTGACAATGTTTCTATGGTCTCTGTCAGTCTTCCTAAATGAAGTTTGTGTAATTTTGTTAATCTCAATTGTTGTGGATGCTTCTCTATTGTTTCTAGGTGTTCTGTGATGTCTCTAGATCATTCTCTATCTTTTTTGTACATCCAAATTTCTTGGAGAGCTCATGGTTGAAGATATTGTCTTGCGCATGTTTGGTTTTTCATGTTCATGGTTGACATGTTGGTGGTAGTGTGTGGTGGATATTCGTGGTGTAATTAATTAGAGTATTTTTTTATTGGAGATGTTAATTTGGATCTCCACTATGTTGTGATCAACCTTGGTGGATTTTCATTGGAAATTTATTGGTAAAGTTGGGCTGACATTGAAAATATGTTTTATTTTCCTTTCCAACTAAGGTGTGATGAAATCTCATGTTGCGAGTATATAAGAGTGATTGGTTGAGCAAAGTGTGTGCATAAGTGTGAATGTATGCTAGAGAAAGTGTAAATGTGTGAATATTGTTTCTATCATTCAATTGTAGAGCAAAGCGTGAAGAAGATTGAGTGAAGTGTGAAGAAGGTTTTCTGAGCTTCATTGGAACTGTAATTAGGCTTGTGCAAAAGCTATTTTCTCAGTTCACATTTTGGATGGTTTTAATCCAAACCCTATTGTTGGATAGTGAGTCCTCTTTTGTATTTGTGCAGTGACATCTAGAAAGTGTGCCTAAATGCATGTGCATTCCCCTTATTATTTCTCTTTATACTTATAGCATAGTATAATCTTGTGGGATAACATCCACCGTGTTTTTTCCCCTAACACAGTTTCCACACAAAAATATTTGTGTTATCTGTCTCTCTGATGTGTTAATTGTTTATGGTTAATTGCTTATTTATTAGATATGAGATTAGATTAAGTTAAGTAAGAAAATTTTAAGTTTCTATTACGAATGATTCACCCCCCTCTTAGTTGTGTGTCCTTATTTTTCCAACAATTGGTATCAGAGCAGGTTCCTCTAAAGAAGTCTAAAATCTTGACGTGATCCAAAATGGCAGCATTCAAGAAGGACAGTCCTAGATTTTATGGCACTAACTATTCACTATGGAAAGTTAGGATACAATGTTACTTAAGATGTATTGGTGAAGCTTTCTAGAAGATTACAAAATATCGATATGTTATTCCTCAAAATGCTCCCTCCACTCCTAATGAGATCAAAGAAGTTGAAAATAATATTAGGGCTATTGAAGCTTTGGTGAGTGCTCTGACAGATTAAGAGATGGCTAATGTGATTGGACTGTAGACAGCTCATGAGATTTGGAAAAAAACTGGAAACTTTGTATGAAGGAGATGCATAGGTGAAGATGGCTAAGCTATAGATCTTGAAAGGAAAATATGAGAATTTGAAGATGGGTGTAGATGAAAATGTTACTTATTTTATGTAGAGAGTAAATGAATTAGTGATAGATATTACATGTGTCAGTGGTTATGTGGATGAAGTTGAAATTGTGGCTAAAGTTCTTATATCCTTGCCTCCCTCCTACAAAATGAAGGTTCATGCTATTGAAGAGTTCAAATCAGTAAATAAGATGACAAGAGACACGTTGATCAAGAAGCTTGCTGCTTTTGAAATAAGTGAATTTGGGAAATCTACACCAAAGAGTGAATCTGCATTCAAGGCTACTATATTCAAAAGCAACAGACAAAGATATAGTATGGGAGAGAGTTCCAAAAAGGTATCCAAGTATGATGAAGAATTGAAACAACTTGAAGATAAAGAAAGAGAAGTTGAAGAATTGGAAGCATTGATTGAAAAACATGAAGGGGAAGAAAAGGTAAGTATTAAGATGTATTTCCTATTAATTTTTTTTCATGCAATAAAATAGGTCATTTTGCATCCAGATGTCCTAAAAAATTTCATTGATCTAAGCCTTACAAGTCTAGATTCTAAAGGAAATGCTACTTTGTTGAAATAGCAATGATTGATGATAAGTCTGACAAAGATAATAGAAAGGAAGATGAATGGGCTTTCATTGCTACCATTGAATATAATCCTATGGCTACTGAATCTACTAAATATGAAAGGCTCTTGTAGCCCAAGTTGAAGAAAAAGATGAGTCCAGGTCATTGACAGTGGATGCTCACATCATATGACCGGTGATAACAGAAAAATTGTGAGTCTAGAGAAGTATGATGGTGGGGTTGTAAGATTTGGAGATAACAATGCTAGTGTGATTTGTAGTAGAGGATCTATTTTCCTTGGTGGTAAAGATTAGACTAATGATGTCCTCTATGTTGAAGGCTTGAAGCACAACTTGTTGAGTGTTGGACATATGGTTCACAAGGGATATGATCTTCAATTCAAAGGTGGAAGATATAAGATTTATGGAAGTTCTGGGAATATGATTGCAACAGGAAAACAAACAAAAGGTAATGTTTTTCACTTGACATAGATTGCTAGTGGGAGTTGTTTGATCTCTCAAGTAGATGAAAGCTAGTTGTGGCATAGGAGATTTTTTCATGTAAACTTTGACAATATTATCAAAATAATTTATACTCAAGTAGTAAGAGATCTTCCTAAGTTAGTGAAGCCTGCTAATGTAATTTGCAAGGAATGTCAGATGGGTAAACAAACTAGAGTCTCCTTCTGGAGCAAACAATTTCATTCAAATAATTTGTTGGAGCTACTACATACTAACCTTTGTGGTCCCTCCAGAGTCAGAAGTATTCATGGAGAAAGGTATTTTATTTTGATTATTGATGATTACTCTAGAATGATTTGGGTTTCCTTTTTAAGAGAAAAATGTGAAGCATTGGAGAAGTTAAAAAGTTTCAAGGCTATGGAAAGATTGAGAAAGGTCTAAAAATCAAGTGCCTAAGATCTGACAGAGGTGGTGAGTTCATCTCCAAGGAGTTCAACTCTTTTTGTGAAGAGCATAGAATTAAAAGACAGTTATCTTTCCCCGGAACCCCTCAACATAACAGAGTTGTAGAGAGAAAAAATAGGACAATGATGATGGAAGGGAATGTATCCCAAATGTACTAGTGTGAAGTGGTAAGCACTGCTATGTATACCCTGAACGAAGTAAATGTTAATGGTAATTTTAGTAAGACTCTTTATGAGTTATGGTTTGATCACAAGCCTGCTATTAAGTATTTCAAGATCTTTGGAAGTAGGTGTTATATCAAGAGAGATGATGATATAGGAAAATTTGATGCTAGAAGCAATGAAGGAATTTTCTAGGTTACTCCAAAAAAAGAAAGGCCTACCAATCCTATAACAAAAGACTGAGAAAGATGGTTGAGAGTGCAAATGTCAAAGTTGATGATGATTTTGTTAAATCATATAGACATCATAGTTATGATTCTAATGAAGACATTACAAGCCAAGGGAATAATTCTAAAAAACATAATCTACTTCAGATTATTCCATATGTTTCAGTTAAGCAAGCTCAATTTATTTTGGTAAATCAAGTCAGTCAGGAAGCACAGACAAGTGCAAGTGCAGAGAAGAAATGAGAAGAATAAAAAATTCAAGAATGTCCCAAAAATCCAAGGTATGTAAAGTTGAATCATTCTAAAAATCAAATTATAGGAGATAAGAGTAAATGAGTGCAGACTAGAAGAAAGATTGCAGATAAATATTGTTTGATTTCCAAGATTGAACCTAAAAATGTTAATGAAGCCTGTCAAGATGAACATAGGTTGAAAGATATGAAGGAAGAGTTGACACAGATTGAAAAGAATGACACATGGATATTGGTTCCCAAACCTCAAGACAAGAATGTGATTGGTACTAAATGGGTGTTTAGGAACAAGCTGAATGAAGAAGGTGAAGTGGTATGGAATAAAGCAAGACTAGTATGTAAAGGATATTCTCAAATGAAAGGTATTGATTTCGAAGAAACTTTTTTTCTTGTTGTTAGAATTGAAGCTGTTAGATTATTTCTTGCTTTTGCTGCATACAAAGGATACAAAGTCTACCAGATGGATGTGAAATCAACATTTCTGAATGGAGAACTAGAAGAAGTATACATTGAATAGCTAGATGGATTTCAGCTAACTGAGTAGGAAGATATGGTCTGCCGACTAAAGAAAGCTCTATATGGTCTTAAGCAAGCCCCTAGAGTCTGGTACACTAGATTGGACAAATATTTGCTGAAGCTTGGATTCACTAAAGGTGTTGATGATACAAAATTATACTTCAAATTAGATCACGATAAAGAGTTAATTATAGAAGGTTTTGTTGATGATATCATTTTTAGAGGAGATGACAATCTATGTATGAAGTAATCTGATGAAATGAAGAATGAATTTTAGATGAGTATGATTGAAGAGGTGAAGTTCTTTATGGGATTTCAAGTTACTTAGTTAAACAATGGAATTTTCATATCTCAGTCCAAATATGCGAAAGAAATGCTAAAGAAGTTTTGAATGGATGATTCAAAGCCTATCGATACTCCCATGGTGACCAAATGTAAGCTAACACAGAATGATGATTCTCCTAAGGAAAATCAAACTAGATACAGGTCAATGACTGGTGGATTGCTCTATCTAACTCATACTATACAATATGAATGTTGTATGTATGGTTGCTAGATTTTAGGTTGATCCAAAAGAATCTCATGTGACTATTGTGAAGATAATTTTTAGGTATTTGAAAGGAATAGTTGGCTTTGGACTTTTGTATCCATAGGATGTGATCTTATTTTGAATGCATATACTGATGCGAATTGGGATGGAGATGTGGATGACAGAAAAGGTACTAGTGGTGGTGCTTTCTTACTAGGGAAGAAGGTTGTGTCCTGGTTGAGCAAAAAGTTGAATTTCATTTCTCTATCTACTGCTGAAGTAGAATACATTGTTGCTACAAATAGCTATACTCAAGTGATATGGATGAAACTGATGTTGAAAGATATTAGAGTGGTATATAAAGAACCTATTGCCATATACTGTGAAAATTCAAGTGCAATAAATATTTCTAAGAATTCAATGCTACATTCAAAGACAAAGCATATATCTATAAAGTTTCATTTCTTGAGGGAGAAAGTGAATGAGAAAGAAGTCAGATTGGAATATGTGCCTACCAAAGAGAAAATTGTAGATATTTTCACTAATCCATTGCCAAAGGACACTTTTGAGTATCTTAGAGGAATGCTAAGGGTGATTACCCCTCTAGATAAGAACTAAAGATGCTATTATTTGCATCAACCTGTGAGCTTCATTGCTATATTATGATCCAGATTGATGTTTCCATGGCTTCTACTCAGGAGGCATAGTTAGATGTGCAAATATGTGGTTCAGAGCATGTGTATGTGGATTGGTTACGATTACCTTTTCCATTGATGTCAAAGGGGGAGAAGTGTATTGTGAAAAATCTTTCTAAGGAGAAGAGCCATGTGGGAGAAGAGTAGTTGAGAAGAAGTCAATGTGTTGGGTTGATAGTATTTTTTACATCATGTGTTTCCATCAATGTCAAAGGGGGAGATTGTTAGATATTGTGGACATGGTTGTTGATATGTGGTTGTCATTGATGTCAACACTATTAGCATTTAGTCTATTGAGGGTTGTATATGTCAAGGATATTAAGAAAATTGTAAAAGAAAGTATTCCAGGTTCCCAATGGAATTGTGCAGGTCTAGAAGGCATTGTGTTTTGTACGTTGAATATTAGCTGGTGTAGATTAAAGGGTTTATTGTTGAGTGTTTCTAGAAAATACACCAGAAGTTTCAGAGGTCCTCGTGAAGTTTTGAGTGACTTATGGTCTGAGAGTGTTTCTATGGTCTCTCTTAGAGTTCCTAAATGAAGTTTGTGTAATTTTGTTAATATTAGTTGTTGCAGATGCTTCATTGTTGTTTCTTGGTGTTCTCTAATGTCTCTAGATCATTCTCTCTTTGTGGTACATCCACATTTCTCAGAGAGCTCGTGGTTAAAGATATTTTCTTGCGCATGTTCAAGTTTTCATGTTCCTGACTAACATGTTGGTGGTAACATGTGGTGGATCTTTCTGGTGTAATTAATTAGAGGATTTCTATATTGGGGATGTTAATTTGGGTTTCCACTATGTTTTGGCCAACCTTGGTGGATTTGTATTGGAAATTTATTTGTAAAGTTAGACCAACATTGAAAATATGTTTTATTTTCCTAGCCGACTAAGGTGTGATGAAATCTCATATTGCAAGTATATAATAGTGATTGGTTGAGAAATTTAAGTGTGTACATAAGTGTGAATGTATGCCAAAGAAAGTGTAAATGTGTGAATATTGTTTATATCTTTCAATTGAAGAGAAGAGTGTGAAGAAGATTGAGCGAAGTGTGAAGAAGGCTTTTTGAGCTTCATTCGAACTATAATGAAGCTTGTGCATAAGATATTTTCTTAGTTCACATTTTTGATGGTTTAATCCAAACCCTATTGTTGGACAATGAGTTTTCTTTTGTATGTGTGCAGTGAGCTCTAGGAAGTGTGCCGAAATGCATGTGCATTCCCCTTATTATTTCTCTTTATACTTCTAGTAGAGTACAATCTTGTGGACTAACATCCACTATGGTTTTTCCCCTAACATGGTTTCCACACAAAAATCTTGGTGTTATCCATCTCTTTGATGTGTTAATTTTTTATGGTTAATTGCCTATTCATCATATCTAAGATTAGATTAAGTTAAGTAAGAAAAGTTTAAGTTTCTATTACAACTAATTCACCCACACCCTCTTAGTTCTGTGTCCTTTTTTTGGCAACATGACGTTGTACCTTTGTTTCACTATTCCACCACCTTTTGTTGTAGATTGTTGCACAGGTAGTTTTAGGGCATATGTGCATCACCACAGGGCAAGCACCAAGGGTTGATGTCATTGACTAATTTTTTTTTCCTACTGTCAGCTCTCTACTTGAGCTTGGGTGAGCACCTTGTGGTGGAGTAGGTATAGACACTATCTGATTAGTTGTTTGCACCTAGAGATTTGTGTGCAAGCCACCTTGAAATCGAGTTTGTTTGTAAGAAGATATTCTACCTTGATAATTTTTATGGGTTAGCTTTGGTGGCACGGACTGGTTTCACTTAATGAAAGTTATTTTGTTGGAAATGGTCTACAACATTTCCTTGACGTTGCTCATCTCATCTTTTGAAGAGTCAAATGTAGAAGTGATGTTTTGTGGTGCGCCCAAATATATGTACATGGATCGAGGTGGAGTAGACACAATGGTGGGTGACATTTGGAAGAGTGGTTCCACCGAGAGACTGCATCATCATCAAGATGTTAGTGTTGATGGATTTTAAGTAGAACATGAATGCCAACTCAGTCAACAGGTAGATAGTAGCCTGAATTCTTTGCTAAGTTATATGGAACCAGACATTCAAGTCAGTCATGGCTTCATATGGGGCCCAATTTATGATTTAAAATTGATGATATTGCAAAGAACTCTCTCCATCTTTCAATAATATTTCTGAGAAAGGGTCTTCGAGTTGATCCCAGGTACCGATAGTGTTAGCTTGTAGAGTGTGGTACCAATCTAGCACTTTACCCCTAAAAGAGGTTGTGAGAAATATTAGCACTATATTTTGGTCTCTAAATCCATACACCAAACACATGTCTACCACATCTTGTAGATGTTTGGATGGTGTTCTTGATCCATCTCTGGTAAATTTAGGTATAGCTTTTAAAGAAGAGATTGGGATAGGGGCCCAAATGATGGGTGCTACTAGTGCTACAAGGGGACTTCCGGCATGCCAAGCCACATAATTTCTATTAGCGATGGGTAACATGGCTAGCGAAGGGGGAAGAGCATTCACTATATGGGTTTTTGCTTGTACAGTTCCTAGTGGCGGCACTAACGAACTAGCATTATTCACTCTTTGAGATTTAGTAACAGGACAATGGCTCATACACCCACTTTAGATTTAGGTACATTTGAGAAATCCTATTAGGTGTGCCAAAAAAAAGAAATTTTTGATGCCAAATATTGGAAAAGTAACAACCTATATGCGGAACTTAGTTAATGGGGGGACCAATTGTGCTAAACTGAGTGACCTCCAGATTTTTAAAGAAGCTAGTTTCTTCTGTACTTGGGGTTTTGGAATGGGAAAAGGAAGGAGATATAAAAAATAAAGATCTAACTAAGGTGATGTGCCAAGATTTAGATGTAAGGCATGATAAATCTATCCTTTGATGCGATTTAAGGGCTTGTTCAACAATCTGCTATGTCCCAGAATACAATAAATCAAAGATGAAAACCTAAATAATTTTTTCAATGAAATAAAATAATTATAATACACATTTATTGAAAAGAAGAGTCAAAGACAGGGTCTAAACCAGTAAAATTGTATTTAAATCATAGAAGTTATGCAAATAAATAATTTAGGACTATAATGGAATAGTATAATGTTTTATCAAATAGCTTAAGAAAATAGAAAGGCCAAACAATGGCACAGTTTAAGAGTCTTATACAATAATCTAAAGCAATACAAAAATCCTTGTGTCTTTCCCCTAATATTTTTTTATCTTTCGAACTCATTTTGGGAAGGAAGAAGCGGTATACATAGATAAAAATCGCACTGCCTAGTGGGCCAATAATAGAAAAGATTCCTTCATCATGAATAATGATGCCCAAATCAATGATTTTCCCTTAGCCATTGCAATAGAAAAATATTCGAGCAATGAACATGGTCGCCCTCAAGCCAAATGCATCCCCTACGAATGATGGCAGTGGTACCAAAAAAACCTTGTGCAAACATGTGTCACTCGCTCATAAAGGTAGTTAGAATACATGGCAATCTAGTGGGACACACTACTCACTCTCTCTTTCCCTTTGATAGAATCATTATAGAAGAGACACATGGTAGTAGGTTGGAGCTTGTGGTTCAACCCTTTCATCTTGCGATTAAAAGTTGCACGGGGAAGACACATAAAGAAGTCTTCATTGCTAGCACTAATCAAGGTCCACCAAAAAGTGAACATAGATAAATGATACGTGGTACATAGATGGGGCCTAGTTGAAAAGAAAAGGGAAGCAACCTTGAAGTTCCTGTGATGTTGACACGTGGATGCATGGAAGGAGCCGTAAGAAGAGTGGAGGTAGAAATTTATGTGAAGAGCGCCTAGCAGACCCATGGAAACAATGGATGAAGTTCTTCAAAAAGGGGCCTGATGATATTCAAATAGATGGGGAATGGGCTGGTACTTAGTAAAAATAAAAACCAGCTAGAGAGAGCTCAAGGAATTTTATGTCCATAGTTCCAACATCTGAAGATTTTTCATTTTCCCTTAAAAATAGCAATAGGTCTAAGAAAATAGTAAGGGCTTCATAGTCCTCCCTAGCATATTTTGACAACATTTTTGCATTTCCAAAA
This sequence comes from Sequoia sempervirens, assembly GCA_007258455.2. Classification (NCBI taxonomy): domain Eukaryota; kingdom Viridiplantae; phylum Streptophyta; class Pinopsida; order Cupressales; family Cupressaceae; genus Sequoia; species Sequoia sempervirens. Next base: position 171,576,477 of record VDFB02105785.1, read on the forward strand.
TCCTTATCACATTTTCAAACTTCCTAGGTACACAATCCTATCTTGTTGTTACTTAATTTTGTCATTTGCACTCATTATTTGGCTTGCATTTCTAGGTTTTGTGAGTTAAATATCAAGTTTTCTTCCAGGCCTTTGCTTGGTGGTGAACCCTTCAAATCCTAAGGAATCTTCCAATCTCTCCTTTGTTGAGAATTCACTCACCTTTGTGTTGATAGTCAATCTAGTTTGGGATCATAGGACATCCTTGAATGATAATTGGAGAAAAGTGGTGTTCTATGAACTAGGTTATAAGGCATCCATTTTCCCATTATTCACCTACAAGGGGTTTGACCAAGGAAAACCCCTACTCCCTAAAAATCAACACATTTTCTCTCTCTTTGTGTTAGTTATTTTTTATGAACCAAACTTATTCTTACCACATACCTATGAACTTTCCAGAATTCAACTACTAGTAAGGGTAAGGATTGGCCAACACATAAGGATTTTTTGGCCTTTACTTCTTCACTTCAGGCTCTGTGAAACCAAAGAGTGTAATCCTATTCATAGATAACTTCCTACAACTACAAATAAACAATAGTTATTAAAGATTTGGCTGACCTTCAACCTATTACCATCTATTGCAAGGAAAAAGGGTACTTCACATTTGGGTGTTGTAATTGAATGTTTATAATTGATTCTTTATTCTCATCCCAAGCCCTAGGTCAGGTGCATTACCAACTCACTTATCATTAAGAAAAACCTAATGAAAAGACTAGTGTCTTATATATTAGGATAATAGAGCCACGTTTGCAATAAATAGTAATTCGTTAGAAATTTAACTCAGTAATTTGTAAGCTATTGACATACTACCTTGTAGTATTCAACTCATTATTCCTATAACACACCTACTTGTCGATTTTATTCCTTTTCCTCAAAAACTTGTGACCAACCTTGATAATTTTAATCAACTCTTTGAATTGAAGGAAAAAATAAACCCACACATTCAAGTAAAACAATTGAAGAAAAATGAAAATTATCATTAACCATTCCATTTATAATTCAAGAGAAAATTACATAAGAGAGCATATGTTTCAGAACTAATACTTTCCTCTTTTCCTTACTTTTTTCTCCAACTCAACCAATTCCTTCCCCTTAAACTTGACCAATTCTTCTAAAATGGCTTTTTCTCTTACGTGGTAACTACTCCTTACACCATATTTCTTAAATTTCCTTCACCCCTTTTCTCTCCTTTGGTGTTTCAGGAGCTCCCTATCTTCCAAATTCACTTTTAGGTGCATTTTCCTTGGACGTAAGAAAATGAAGTCTCTTGGAACTCTAGACTGGCTTAACAGACACTCTTGACTTACTCATTTTCACAATAATTAGAAAAAGAAAAATAAAACTCCTTATTTGTAGAAAACCTCTCACCACCCTAGGGTTCTAATACCCATAAACTATTATAACCATAATTGAGAAGTGCAAGAAAAAGCACCTACTTACCCAGGGAAGGTTTTATCACAATACCTCTATAACCTTCTATAAAGAAGTTCCTCGCCAACCTGTTCTCGGAATTAACTTAATTTTCAACCTATGAATGCAAGATCTGAATGAAAAATATGGCCATTGATCCAAATTATATTGATCCATGTGAGAGTACCAACCATTAATACTCAAGAAAATCTTGTGCAAGAAAGATGACAATCGACTGCTTGATTTTTGAACCTCAGTCGTTGATCACACATTGAGATAAATCAACAGATAGTTACCATCAGAGTAATTAATTATGAAAAATCTTAATTGTACATGATTAATTCGTTTTCCTAATAAGAAAATCCCAAGTGGATATACATTTGCTTTGTATGCACATCTAACCACATACTTAGCATTAAATAAATCTTATTGTGTCATAGTTACCCGCTCACCCTTGGGAATTAACACAATTGCATTTCATCATAGCAAGACAACAAGGAGTGATCTTGATTCAGTCTCAGAATATTGGCTCATACACAGCCTTGCTTTCTTTACACCTTCCCTCATATACCAGCATCTGACAAAATTGATGGCTGAAATATAGAACACATGCTAAAAGAATACGTTCTAATATGGCACTCTTTTATCTTAATGCCATCTCGACCAAATTTAGCAATATTTTATCTCCATTAAAATCCATTGGATCCTTTTAAATATTTCACGTGGCAGTCTCCCACTCTCTCATTGAGAACGGGATATGCAATTGGGCCCCTCACGGAATGGTAGGGAGTGGTTAGGATTGACCCACGCCACCTGCCATCAACTATCAATTTGTATCCTCATAAAACATACATTGTCTCTACAACCTAGTAGGTCCCTACATGGAGCAAGAGGTGTCACCCTACCCACTAGCCTATGTGATCACTTCTCCTCAATACAAAGAAAGGACAAGTGCATAAGGAATGGCCCAAATGAAGAAATGTGTTGTGATACCAACTGTTGATCTTTCTCAAAGCTCTGCCAGTTGACCCTTCGAAAGGAATAGTCCCACCACTAGACATGACACATGGCCATCACCCATCAATGCGTGTGATTAAAATAATGAAAAATAAAACAACACAGGTGTGTGGGGAGTGGCCAAAATGTAGCCATGTTACTCAATGACAACTTCTAATCTTCTTTTAATACCACCTGCTATCTTCATCGAGGAGACCAAGCCTGCCAATGCACCAGACACATGGATTACACTCACTCACCTTTGAAAATAAAATAATAAGTAATAAAAACACTCAGGCAAATGGGAAATGGTGGTGATCGGCTCGCAGTGATCTGACAGTTGGCATAGAATCCATTTTTTGCACATGCCAAAAATGTTAACTTTTAAAGAGGGCCATTACTAGGTTGATGATAACTTGACCCTTAGGAATGAAGACTTGAGACTTAAGTCATTAAAAATACAAATCAACCCCAACCATAGGAAACTTTAATTGCTAAAAAGACACCGACAAACCTGAACCTAGGGGGCAGTGAAAATAATGATTCTAATGGCATAAGTGGTGACTTCAGCAACTAGAAATCGATATTAACAAGTCAATGTAGAAATAGAGCACCCAAGGGATTTTAGACGCATAGGTTAATTTGGAAGGGTTTTGACAACACAAACCCTAAATCAATGATAAGGAACATAACCCTAAGCCTAAAATGAGGGTCCCAACCAAGTAATACAAAATTTTAAAATGGAACCAAGAGAATTTTTTGAGAGGTTCCATCAGTGGGTCTTATTAGGGACATATTCCTCTTGCAGGAATGGTGAGATCAAAGAATCTTCGGTGAAGCAAACCACACACATAAAACAAAACCAGGACATTCCCAGACTAGGAAAGAAGACTAGACCAAAACAACCAACATATGTACAGTATTTACATAGGTTACAAAACCCTAAAACAAGAGATTCCAACTCCATCTAGTTTGAAGCCTTCCTCTAAGGTGTAATTTTTCAATATATGCACCTTGCAGTTCAACCAGGCTCCAACTTTACTTGGTGGCCCCAAGCCACTAAAATTAGGGCTCATACTTTCCTCTTTCAAAAATTAATCTATTGAAGGAACTAATTTCCCTCAACCCACATTTACCTCTACCATACCATTGTAATAGTTATAGTCTTCGTATAACAAGTAGAAATATGTGGTTACCCTTGAAATCTTCCTAATTACAAACATTGCCACTAACATCTCTCACAAATTTTCTAAGCATACCATTGTTAGTGTAATCTTTGTCATTCTCTATTCTATAATCAGGTATAAATTGAAAATTTTCATCATCACATGACACATATGTGTTACATTCATCACATGAAACATATTCATATTGAAAATAACATTCCATACTTTTCATCTCATTGTCATGCTCTACCAAAATACTCTCCAACTGAACTAGAAACTGAAAGTATTCATACTCCTCCAAGTAGATGGCATCATGATATTCAACATTATCTCCAACATCTGTTTCAAATGAAAAAAATTCATAGGAAATGTCCTCAAGGAGCTCATCAATGTGTTGCTCTATTTTCTCAATACCACACTCTAACCCTGTATCAGATGCATCATCAAAGTTCTCAATAGAGAGTGGATTGTCTCTATACCAATAAGGATCACCATTTCTCATTTCTAGTTAAGATGGAGACTCATTAAATAAGATTTTTTCCATTAAATTCATTGCTATCATAAAATCCTTAGCCTCATCAGAATGAAATTCTATATCTTACATATCATCATTAGATTCAAAATCATTATAATCACTAGAAGAGCATATAGATATATTTTCAACTTCATTCTCATCATCAACAATCAACACCCTTGACTCACATTCTAAAAACTCTTCACAGGAAGAAAGTTGTTCCTTCTCAAGTAAACATGTGTTCCCATCATTATCAACATATTTCTCATTTGTAGAAAAATATTCCATCTCTACTTTATGAGGATAATCATGATCAACAAAGGAATGATCATATTTAATGCCTTCATCATCACTACAGCAAGGGGACTCATCAACATTGAAACTATGTTTAGAATCTTGAAATTGATTACAGAGTGTTATGTCTTCCATAGGACTACATGTGTTGGAATCTTTAAAAGAACTAAAACTACACATTAAATTTTCTTCACGAATGTATGCATTTTCAACCTTTGCTCTACTCTCTTTCAAAACTCTCTTCTCCTTCATGTGATATCTAACTACTTGACTCATATGGAGTAGAAAAATCATTATCATTCCAAATTAAAAGTATAATAGCCTTTTTATGATCATATATAATATTTTCAAAACAATAAATATATTCACACAATTGGTCAAACCTAATAGGCTTCAATTCATTTGGCAGAGCACTCAAACTCAATTCATAAGATTCATAAAATAAATCAATGCATACTAAATTTTCAAGATTGTGACACTCAGGAATTGTAGCCAGAGAATCCATAAATCTCTCATAGATATCATATGATGATTCTCCTTCATGTTTCCTTATGCAAGAGAGGGATAAAACATAAACCATAGGATCAAAAATGCATGCAACTTCTTGACCATTTGTTTGGGGCTCTATGTGATTAGTATTGTGGAATGATGTGTAGGCTAGGATAATAGGGGTGTAAGTGTTATGAAATTCATTTTCAATTTCTGACTTACACCTTTCATCAATATTTGGTGTCTTAGGGCAACAAACAATTGTAGACAAATAATTCCTTTGCATTCCATATTTTTAGTTATTTTCAATATTCATAGCTATCCCATAAGCCTAATGCAAGGTTTTAGGATCCTTATCTCTTAATAGATAGATCATCTCATTATCAAAAGCTCCCAAATAAACAACTAAACATACTCCATCACTTAGACTCATTACCTCAGGAATATCCCTTAATATTTTAGCAAATATTTAGTTAAATGTTGGAACTAGCTCATCCTCTTCTTTCTCAATGCTCATAAAATTAATGATCATAGAACTAGCATTGATTCTTTCACCAAATTGCTCCATGAATACTATTTTGAATTCACTCCAAGAATAAATAGAGAATTTTGGTATGTAGGAGAACCAATCTCTTGCATCTCCCTTAAGAGACTAAAAAAATAACCTCATGATCACATCCTCATGATCTACCTCATAGTCATCCATTAAATTATTGAATTCTTGCAAATGCTTACTTGTTGATTATTGATGATGTTTTCTGCACAACAACTCAAATAGAATATAATATCCTATCTCTCTTGAAAGGTAAATCTTTATTAGAAATCCTCAAGAAATAACCCCAAGGTCTCTAATGTAAGGTCTTGAAAATGCATAAACAACTTAGTGATAAATGTGAAAATGTTGGTAATCACAAAGGGACCTTACTACATGCAAAGAATGAATCTTGAACTTATCAGATCTAGCAATGTAATGATAGTTCAATCCTAAATCTAACTCAAATGATAAAAGAAATAACCAAAGATAAGTGTTTCAAAGAGATTTCTAAGATTGAAACTACTCCTAAGATTAACAATGCAACTGATGAAATACTTGAAATGGACCAATCCCTCGAACTAATTCCTGCTTAACCAAGATAAATTTACAATCTCATAGAAATAGTGCAATCTTCTAAGGTATTAAGATTTTCAGATCATGAACATTCATCGAAGAAAAACCAATTGCAATTGAAATGAATAAATCTCCACAATTGAACTAAACACAATGAATATAAAGGTCTAGGCTAACTTTGCAAGGCAACTAACAATCAATTAGCTACAAAAAGTATGGACTAGGGACTACTACAAACACTTCAAGCATCAAATCATGAACATCATTGAATCAAATCTAAATCTAAATCTAACATATATCAAATAACCTTGAGCAATTTGAAAGATAGAATCATAAGAACCATGGAAGATAAGTCAACACAAAAGAGATCACCAACAAATCACAATGCCTTCAATTGTATTGAATAACCGAATTACAACAACAATTCCAAAGTTTTGTTACAACACTTGCTCAGAATGACCTAATTTCTACCTCTGCTCTACTACTTAATTCGGTCTAAGAAATATCTTCCTTTCTATTCTATGTCTATATTCTATCTATATTACAAATGAGGCAAAATGCCAAATTTATAGGAACCTCCAAAGCATGTTGGCCCAAGAGTTTACAATCATAAAACAACCACAAACAAGTCAACGCAATTAATGTTCACAATAATAAATGGCCATAAAACATGTCAACCCAAGGAGAATTCAAAACAAGATAAATATGTTTTAAATGCAAGAACTCATCCAAGTTGGCCTGGGATCTTCAATGCAATTCAAACCAAGGTGCAAATTTCAATGCAACCCTATATTAACTGCCTCCTTCCATTCTTATCCTGAGCACACCTCACCAAGTCAGCCAAGGGGTGGAGTAACCAGTATTTTGAATTTCCATACATTCAATTTCATCTCTAGAACTTCCTTGACGACTCAACAAAATTCAGCTGATTTAGAAAAAACCACCATTAATATTCATTACAACACTATTATAACATGAAGATAAAGATTAGCCCATCATCAATAATATATTCATCATTCAAACGAATCTGAGCAAAGATCTAAATTAACCTAGAAACATTGTTAAATCATTTTCTACACAGTTTGGGATTTCAAGCCAACTACAGAATCCAAGCCAAAAAGGAATTTTGGGGAAATCCAGGCCAGCGGATTCTAGTGAAAAACACACAAAATCAACAATAGATCATCAAAAATGTAGAAAATATGCAGATAACAGTCGAATCTATCAATTTAGAGCATGGAATAATAAGAATTTATCATTAAAATCATCCAATTCAACCAATTTTGCAAGTTTCACCAAGCTTCCCAGAAAATCCAAAAAAATCTGGTCAAACCAAATTTTTGCGAAAATGATAACACTGCATGAACTTTGGGAAAACGAAGGGAAGAAGGAGAAACCAGGAAAATCTGATCGAACAGGAAAATCCTGAGGCTGGAAGAAAACCTGAATATTAGAAATCTCACACAACTTCTCTCAAATTGATCGAATGATCACAAATTTGAGGACCTAGACATGAAACCAGTTAACCTGAACCTACTATAGATCTTCTTTGAATTCTAGGTTCATTCGAAAGCAAGTTAAGATGCAATGGGAACACCCTAGGCATGAAACCCTAAATTTTGACCATGAATGCATAGAGCTAGCCACGAAATGCCCAAACACATAGGAAACCAAACTATAAGCAAGTATAAAATGCCAAAGCACAACGAGATTGAATATCACAACTCAGGAGAGCACAAACAATAATGCATAGAGGCACAAAGCTCCAAAAACAATCAAGTTCGAAAACCCGATGACAAGAAAAAAATTCTAGAAAAAATCAGCCTAGATGGAATTTCGCGAAGGCCAGAAATCTCCAAACCACAGTGTAAAGTAGACCGAACCAGACTCTAAGCGCAATTCGGGAAAATCTAGATGGGGTGAAAAATCCTGAACTCGGGTAAAAATCTGAACTTGGCCCAAAACTTAAGATTTTCAAAATGTAACTTGGGGAAGACACTTAGGCAAGCAAGATGAACACTTTAAACTTATTCCAAGGAAATTTAAATCCCAAAAATTGAAGGAGCAAAAGCACAAAATCGAAAGCAAAAGAGGGTCCCTGCTTTTAGCGGGGCATGTGTGCAAAAAGTACACAACAAATGTGACTCTGCTAAGGAAATGCTCCAAAGAATTTAATGATGGACAAGAATCATGAACCCAGAATCTCTGGTTTTGACCTCACTATCAGACAAACAAATCAAAATGCAAGATTAAAGAATCAGAACCAAAGGTGGACTGAACCTTCCATAGACTAAAAATCCAAGTGTGTGCACATGAGTTCATTTCCTCCTTGAGCTACTGCATAAACAAAGTTCAGTCAAGACAGGCTATGTAAAGATTCTAACTTCAAAAGAAACCTAGATAGAACCTTGCTGCTAGTCAGGCATCTATAGCCCCGATGAGGTTATCATTGTGACTCTCTCGAACATAGCTCTATTGGAAGTCAGACATCCATAGACCTAACAGAGATATTCAGATATCCCTGATAAGTTGAATTCGTTCTTTTGATTTTCAATATTTTCTCTTTTCTTTTCTTTTGATATTCTTTTCTTTTCACTTTTTTATTTCAACCTGTGAACAATGAAGATCACACTTAGGGTTGAGAACCACAGTGACACTGAAGTAGAAATAAGATTTTTCACCTCACAAGACCTTACAAGGATCCTACCGCAACCTCAGGATTTTTTTAAGATGTATAAGAGATATAAGATTTTAGAATACTTCAAATTCAGACCAAACCAGTGATCCATCTTCTTTAAATCAAACATTCAGATTGCATGATGATAACAAAGACCTCAACCATCCTTTCAAGACATAGGATTAAAGTTCATCAAGGAAATACTCAAAACAATCCCAAACAAAAGAATATTTGCTATGCAGGTGCAACACATCCGGAAGAAAAAAAGGTGACCTCTAAAGCAAGAGCAGAGCAAAACACCGAACCGAAAGGCAAACCTAAAATAACCAAAGAAAAGCAACAATAAAATAGAAAGGAAAACCTACTCTATCCAAAGAAAAGCAAAGTAAACAAAATAGAAAGGAAACCTACTATACCCAAAGAAAAGCAAAGGAAACAAAGCAACCAAACCAATCAAACCTAAATTAATCCTAAAGCAACCTATCCCAACTATACACAAAGAGACTCATAACAATTCATTATCAAACAAGGTGAACTGAGACCCACCCCCATACAGTTCATCAATGCTTGCACAAACAATAAGGTAATGGTAGTAGTCCTCAAGAATGCAAATTCATCTTTATACTCAGCAAAATAAAGCTAAAAAATGCAGCATTCAAATTCAACCTCGTAATCAAGAATAATCAGCAATTGAGGCAATTCATTGAAACCATGATCAATCCATATGGAAGTTGTCTTTCCTAAACTACCATAATCAAATTGATAAGCTTCATAATTTTTTGCAAGGAAAGAAACAACCTGATTTTGTACTGCTATAAACTAAATGTTGTGCTTAGCATCCTGGATTTATGAAAGGCTAATATTTATGTCATCAGGAGGTCTCCACTGATGGTACAACAATCCTCTCATGTTGGAAACATGAAAAATAGAATTGGAGGCATCACTATGTAATGGAAAGTGAAATTTAGATTGAACAAGTCCAGAATTATCAACATGAAACTTTTCACCTATTGAATTTTCTTCATGAGGTATCAATGACGAATGTGCAGAAGCATTGTCCTGTACAACAAATTTCTCAATAGGATGTTGATCAGAAGGCATCATAGACTAATCCTTAAACAAATTTTCTCCTACAATAGTGTGATCTAGCTCATCAATAATGACTTCATCTCCAACATCATTCAAGTTTTTCTGCATATCAATATGAACCACATTAGCTATCTCATCATTGATGCATAAAGTTTGAAAATGTTCAAGGCTTAATTCAACAATATATAGAGGAAAAGTAGAATTTGATAAATGAGAGAACTACCTAAATTCTTCCTCTATTGGCATTGGTTCAAACTCTTGATCACAATCATCAAGAATGTTGACCACCCTATTAAGTGCTTCCTCATGTTCTTCAAGACATTCATCAGCAGCTTGTTGACATTCTTCTATTAGGGACATGTTTGATGTATTTTTTTGTATATCCCTCATATGTTGTGGTAGCTACATTTTTTCTTCCACCTCCTTTATGGTTATCTAGCACTGGAAGCATGTGAATTCTAAATGCTCTTCCTCATGTATCCTACACCAAGATGGTAACAACAAATCCTCTAGGAAGACACCGTAACTTAGGTTTGACCAATATCTCTTAATTTTGTAAATAAACTCTTCAAATCTAATCTATATTGGATCTTCATCCTAGAAGGGAGGAGCTTGTATGGTAACTCCTTTCTCTTGCAACTCATCCTCCACTGCATTCTGAGACATTTGACTAGCCTCTATAAGAACATACTCCTTTACCTCCATGGGTAACTCTTTGCTTAAATATTCCTCTGCAAACTCTAATGCCTCAGATTCATCTTCCTTACACTTAGTCCCTTCCAGATCCATCCCCACATCAGCTGCAACATCATCTCTTGATCCAGAGTTTGTTGGCCTCTCTATAGTGCATTCCTTGTCTAACTTTTCTTTCCACTCCAAGTATCTTCTGACTTTAATGATAGCATCCACACATGATCGGAAAGTAATCTTTGAATGGGCAACATTATGAACTCTGCACCATTTAGATGAGATGAAATCTTGTAAACACATAGCACCAACAAGTTGATCTTCAACTATCCACATTAATGCCTCAACTGCAGTGTCAATAAACTCTAGATCTATAGAGGCCAATGGTTCAGGAAAATTCTGCATGAAAATGCCCCTTTGCAAAATCCTCTCGATTTGACCGAAAAAGTCTAGGCATTCCAACTCATTGTGCCTGCAAGTATTATGAATTCTGAACTTGTTTGGCAATGCATAGTGTTGCAAACCCCCACTATTCCAAAGATCCAATCTCTTATTCAATGACTCTTATTCAATGACTCACAAAGTTTACTAAAATCAATCTGAAGACCATTTCCATCATGAAAAACATAAGACTGCTTTTTCATCTTGACTCAGAATACATACTTTCAGATTTGGAGATATATCATATCTCATATTTTCATCATAAATATTCAACTTCTAATAAAGTCACCTTGGTTCTTCCCTCCTAGTGCCAAATAGGAGCTTGTAACTCTTGAAATTCCTCTTCTCCTATACTAGATCTAGTTCTAAATCTTTTAGGAGAGATGGCAAAAGAAATTGATCCAGCTTGCTTATTCAGGCCCTCCTTCTAGCGCCAATCTATCGATGACGTTTTCTGCACAACAACAACTCAAACAAAATATAATATCCTATCTCTCTTGAAAGGTAAATCTCTATCAGCAAGCCTTAAGAGATAACCCCAAGGTCTCTAATGTTAGGTCTTGACAATGTATAAACAACTCAGTGATAAATGTGAAAATGATGGTAACCACAAAGGGATCTTACTACAAGCAAAGAATGAATCTTGAACTTATCAGATGTAGCAATGTAATGATACTTCAATCCTAAATATAACTCAAATGATAAAAGAAATAACAAAATATAATGGTTTCAAAGATATTTCTAAGATTAAAACTACTCCTAAGATTAGCAATGCAAATGATGAAATACTTGAAATGGACCAATCCCTCATAAACTAATTCCTTCTTAACCAAGATAAATCTACAATCTCATAGAAATAGTGCAATCTTCTAAGGTATTAAGATTTTCAGATCATGAACATTCATCCAAGACAGCCCAATTGCAATTGAAATGAATAAATCTCCACAATTGAACTAAACATAATGAATATAAAGGTCCAGGCTAACTTTGCAAAGCAACTAACAAAAAACTAGCTACAAAAAGTATGGACCAAAGACTGTTGTAAACATTTCAAGCATCAAATCATGAACACCATTGAATCAAATCTAAATCTAAATTTAACATATATCAAATAACCTTGAGCAATTTGAAAGATAGAATCATAAGAACCATGCAAGATAAGTCAGCACAAAAGAGATCACCAACAAATCACAATGTCTTGAATTGTACTGAATCATCGAATTACAACAACAATTCCAAAGTTTTGTTACAACACTTGATCATAATGGCCTAATTTCTACCTCTTCTCTACTGCTTAATTTGCTCTAAGAACTATCTACCTTTCTATTCTATGTCTATATTCTATCTATATTTCAAATGAGGTGAAATGTCAAATTTATAGGAACCTCCAAAGCATGTTGGCCCAAGGGTTTACAATCATAAAATAGCCACAAACAAGTTGGCACAATTAATGTTCACAATAATAAATGGCCATAAAATAGGTCAGCCCAAGGAGAATTCAAAATATGATAAACATGTATTAAATGCAAGAACTCATCTAGGTTGGCTTGGGATCTTCAATGCAATTTGGACCAAGGGACAAATTTCAATGCAACCCTATATTAACTGCCTCCTTCCATTCTTATCATGAGCACACATCACCAAGTTGGCAAGGGATGGAGTAACCTGTATTTCAAATTTCCATAGATTCAATTTCATCTCCAGAACTTCCTTGACAACTCAGCAAAAATTTAGCTGATTCAGCAAAAACCACCATTAATATTCATTATAACACTATTATAACATGAAGATCAAGATTATTGCATCATCAATAATATATTCATCATTCAAATGAATCCAAGCAAAGATCAAAATTAACCCAGAAACATTGTTAAATCATTTTCCACACACTTTGGGATTTCAAGCCAACTGCAGAATCCAAGCCAAAAAGGAATTCTTGGGAAATCCAAGCCAAGCGGATTCCAGTAAAAAAGGCACAAAATCAATAATAGATCATCAAAAATGTAGAAAATATGCAGATAACAATGCAATCTATCAATTTAGAGCATGGAATAATAAGAATTTATCATTAAAATCATCCAATTCAACCAATTTTGCAAGTTTCACCATTCTTCCCAGAAAATATGGAAAAAACTGAATTTTGGCAAAAATGGTAACACTGGATGAACTTCGGGAAAATGAAGGGAAGAAGGAGAAACTTGGAAAAACCAACCGGAAAGGAAAATACCGAGGCTAGAAGAAAACCCAAATATCGGTAATCTCACACAACTTCGCTCAAATTGATCGAATGATCAAAAATTTGACCTGGGCATCAAACCAGTTAACCTAGACCTCCTATAGATCTTTGAATTTTAGGTTCATTCGAAAGCAAGTTAAGATGCAATGGGGATGCCCTAGGAATGAAACCCTAAATTTCAACCATGAATGCATAGATCTAGCCACGAAATGCCCAATGATGCAGAGCGGGATGGAGGAACAATCAACCAAGCTTTGAAAACCAAACACCAACACAAAATAAAATAACTAGCATAACTTCCATAGGGTTAGTTCTATGGCTTTCCAATTCACAACTGAGCAACTGAAAGACCAATTCGTCAAAGAAAACTGTAAGAAGACCCACTGATCACCCATATAGAATCCATATTCCATCAAAAAGACATTTCCAAGCTTACGAGTAAGATTCATTTGTCAAAACATAGAAAAACATTAAGTCACCGTATCTAAGGGCTAGTAGAATTAGCCCACTTTTACAAAGAAGGTGAACTTTAAACTCCACCAAACCTTTTGAAACCTTGGGGTAGATATTAAAATTCCCAAAAGCAATTAAATCCACCACTAGTTTCTAGAAATCACTCTTCCAACATAGCAAAACCAAAAACCCTTGATTCTAGGAATTCAAAAGGAGGGTTTATTGTAAATCATACCTCTAGACCTTTCTAGACCTACCACCTATTCAAACACTCATAATTATGCCTGCACAAGCTTTAAAATTTCATCACATAGGTTATTTCTTCCAGAAAACTCATAAACCATCATTTAGTTCCTCACTTTCACAAGGAAAATAACCCAACTTCAACCTAGGGCAACACCCAAAACCCAAAAACACGCTTCCTCCAACCTCCACAACATTTGTAAACCTATGTTACAACAAATTGGGTCATTCCACTGAGTTACAATTGCCACAGTAGGTGGAATGCCCTAAAAACTCATTTTATTACTTTCAAAACACCAACTTGCACCAAAATAGAGCAGTTTCAGGAAAACAGAGATAACTCACTCCAAAATTAATAGTTTTCAATCAAACCTAAAGAATTTGAAAGTAGACTCAATGCCCTAAAATACCATGTCAGTCTTCAACCAAGATCTGGAGTTGTACGGACTGTACCAGCCAAGCAAATTTTAGGAAAATAGGAAAAACATGGGATTTCAGACCACCCAGTAGTAAAATGAGGATATCTCACTCGATTCTCAATGAAATAACACCATTCCAACGCCAAAAGAAATATTATTCAATTATCTATCCATCCATTATAGGCTTGGAGTGTGGAACAATGTTTACAGGTCGTACAATGTACGTGATCAGCAATTTCTTAATGGAAAACACAAAAAACAGCAAATTTTTTATTAGAAACTCATTCCAAACTTCTTCAACAGCCTCCCCTTCAAGATATTACAACATTATATCATGCTACCACCTGAAAAATACCTCTTGGGGCATTCAAATACCACAAACTAACTTAACCCTTACATATGCTTAATTTTGCATTGTTTGACAATTTGTTAACAACAAACACAAAATAATGCAACCTTTTGCATTTTTGGAACAAATAACCTTAAAAACCCCCAAATTACATGAATAATAGTCTCAAAGACCTTATTTAACATTAATTTACTCAAATACCCCTAAATTTCTAATGCCTTCCTTCAAAGGATGAATTGTTGAAATTGTGTGTACTGGGTGCTCCTGCACCATGCATCCTGGCTTGAAAATTCTTCCAAGTCTCTTTGAAGCCTTCACCTGCAACAAAATTGGATCTCCATCCTCTGATACTCCTTGTAGATGCTTCATCTTGACCTTTGGCTTTGTCTTGTCCATGTGTAGCATTCCCTTGCTTGAATTAATTCCTTGGTTTTGCACTTTCAATCTCAGACCTACACTTACATACCTCAACCAATTGCTCCCAACATTCTCAACATGTTCACACAACAGCACACCATATGCTTCACCTTTCATTTTGACTCTTGGCTTAACCTCCATCATAAAAATCATAAAAACAAAGAAATAGCAAGCAATCCTCTTCATTCTCTGCCTCTCCATTTTCCTCCTCACAACTTTTCCCAGCTTTCCCATGCTCAAAACAATCTGCACAGTAGTATACACAACCCCTATCCAATCCATATTCTCTATTTTCTACTCCATCCCAACTAGAGACTTTCCAAATTGTTTTCCTCTAGCCTTCACTAGGCCATTCACCATCAACTCTTCCTTTCTTGGAAATTCACTTATCCATTTTAGTTGATCTTCTTCATCAGTCAAAGTGACTGCACCTTTCTCATTAACTTCACACTCTCCTACAAACTCACTCATTGCCCCTTCTTTTACTTTATCTTCTTCTTCTTCCAATAAGTCTTCATGAGCATCCTCAAAGACATCTTCCTCTTCCTTCATCTTCTCTACACCTTTAAGTTCCTTAACATTTACGCTTTGCATCAGTACCATTATTTTATTTTCCTCTGTATCCTCTATCACATAGTCCACTATATTCACAATCTCTGTCTTCTTACATCTACTGTTAAGGGACACTCTACTACCCCAATCATGATCTTGTTATAATCTTCAAGCCTTTCATGGATTTCTCCAACCTTTCCACCTGTCTTGTCTGCATCTCTTCTTTCTCCTTTAACATTCTTAGCCTTCAAAACTTCCCTGTCATCAGATGTTTTGCCCTGCTACAACTCATCTCCTTTGTTATCAGGTTTTTGTGGCTTCCCATTACCCTATCCATTCAGTAGACATTGCTTCTCACCTTTATAGACCTCACTAGGCCTTCCTTGGCTCTCCATTGATAACTCTCCTTCATTCTTATTCTCTTCTCTTTGAGAGATCTCTGCCCCAAGTGCCTTCTGCTCACAATACTTTGTCTCAGCTTCTTGTACCACTGTAATTTTCATAGGTGTCTACCCTAGAACACCATTAATCTGCAATGAACAAACTTATTTATGTCCTTTGTCTTCAACACAACCTTCAAGCTAACCTTGCTCTTTTAAGGTCATTTCACCCTTGACCTTTTCTTTCCCATCACCCTTCACACACTTTAACTTTGAATCTTCCTCTGCTTTTATTGTCTCAGTAATCTTTTTACATGTGGTGGCTACAACTTTGTCTTTGTCTTCTTCACACTCTCTATCCTTATCTTGTGCCCTCAAGGTCTTTTCATGTTTGACCTTCACTTCCCTTGTCTCTCTTATGTCTTCAATCTACATTGTCCTTCCCAATGCTTCTTCATGGTGTTTTCCTTTCTCCATTACAACTATACTATGCCCCATTGTCTCTTCCAGGTTCCCTTGTTCTATTTCCTCCAACATCTCTCTTTTTCCACACATACCTATCCTTCTTTGTGTCCCTTCTTCCTGCAAACAACTCAGAATATACCTTTTCCCATCCTTTTCAATTTCATACACATTAAGCCTCCCATAATGCATAGAAAATCTATCATATTGCCAAACCCAAGTTCCTAGTATCATATGACAATCCCTTATAGGCATAAAATCACATAATAGAACATCTTTATAAGGACCAATTTCAAAATCTACAAATGCTTGCTCTCTAACCATAACATGTTGACTATCATTTACCCAATATGCCTTGTAAGGTGATTCATGTTTTAACTTTGTCAAATGCAATTTTTCAACCATTTCTTCTGAAACAACATTACTTAAGGAACCTGAATCAATCATTACTTTACAAATCTTACCTCTACATTTGCATCTGGTCTAGTAGGTAGCATGTCTCATTTGTCCTTCTTTCTCATCCAACCTTCTGAAGTTCATAGTGCCTTGTATCTTCCAACGCTTCTCCTACAATCTTCAAGAGATCTACTTCCTGGCTCTGATCCCACTCTGATGCAAAGCAGGATGGAGGAACAATCAACCAAGCTTTGAAAACCAAACACGAACACAAAATCAAATAACTAGCACAACTTCCATAAGGTCAGCTCTATGGCTTTCCAATTCACAACTGAGCAACTGAAAGACCAATTCCTCAAAGAAAACTATAAGAACACCCATTGATCACCCATATAGCATCCATATTCCATCAAAAATACATTTACAAGCTTACAAGTAAGATTCATTTGTCAAAACATAGAAAAACATTAAGTCACTGTATCCAAGGGCTAGTAGAATTAGCCCACTTTTACAAAGAAGGTACACTTTAAACTCCACCAAACCTTGTGAAACCTTGGGGCAGCAATTAAAATGCCCAAAAGCAATTAAATCCACCACTAGTTTCCAGAAATCACTCTTCCAACATAGCAAAACCAAAAACCCTTGATTCTAGGCCTTCAAAAGGAGGGTTTATTAAAAATCATACCTCCAGACCTTTCCAGACCCTGCCACCTATTCAAACACTCATAATTATGCCTGCACAAGCTTTAAAATTTCATCACATAGGTTATTTCTTCTAGAAAACTCATAAACCATCATTTAGTTCCTCACTTTCACAAGGAAAATCACCCAAATTCAACCTAGGGCAACACCCAAAACCCACAAACACACTTCCTCTGACCTCCATAGCATTTTTCAACCTATGTTACAACAAATTGGGTCATTCCACTGAGTTACAATTGCCATAGTAGGTGGAATGCCCTAAAAACTCATTTTATTACTCTCAAAACACCAACTTGCACAAAAACAGAGCAGTTTCAGGAAAACAGAGATAACTCACTCCAAAATTAATAGTTTTCAATAAAACCTGAAGCATTTGAAAGTAGACTCAGTACCCTAAAATACCATGTCATTCTTCAACCAAGATCTAGAGTTGTATGGACTGTATGAGCCAAGCAAACTTCAGGAAAATAGGAAAAACATGGGTGTTCAGACCACCTGGTAGTAAAATGAGGATATCTCACTTGATTCTCAATGAAATAACACCATTCCAATGCCAAAAGAAATCTTATTCAATTATCTATCCATACATTATAGGCTTGGAGTGTGGAACAATGTGTACAGGTCATACAATTCACGTGATCAAAAATTTCTTAATAGAAAACACAAAAAATAGCAAATTTCTTATTAGAAAATCATTCCAAACTTCTTCAACAGCCTCCCCTTCAAGATATTACAACAATATATCATGCTACCACCTGAAAACTACCTCTTGGGGCATTCAAATACCACAAACTAACTTAACCCTTACATATGCTTAATTTTGCATTGTTTGACAATTTGTTAACAACAAACACAAAATAATGCAACCTTTTGCATTTTTGGAACAACTAACCTTAAAAACCCCCCAATTACATGAATAATAGTCTCAAAGACCTTATTTAACATTAATTTACTCAAATACCCCTAAATTTCTAATGCCTTCCTTCAAAGGATGAATTGTTGAAATTGTGTGTAGTGGGTGCTCCTGCACCACCCAAACACATAGGAGACCAAAATCTAAGAAAGTATAAAATGCCAAAGCACAACGAGATTGAATATCACAACTCAGGAGAGCAGAAATGATAAAGCATAGAGGCACAAAGCTCCAAAAATAATCAAGTTTGAAAACCCGACAGTAAGACAAAAATTCCAAAAAAATCTAGCCCAGATGAAATTCTGCAAAGGCCAAAAATCTCCAAACCACGGTGTAAAGAAAACTGAACCGGACTCCAAGTGCAATTGAGGAAAATATGGACGGGGCAGAAAATCATGAACTTGGGTAAAAACCTAAACTTGGCTGAAAACTTAAGATTTTCATTGTGTAACTTGGGGAAAACACTTAGGCAAGAATGATGAAAACTTTAAACTTATTCCAAGGAAATTTAAATCCCCAAAATCAAAGGGGCAAAAGCAAAAAATTGAAAGCAAAAGAGGATCGCTACTTTCAATGGGGCGTGTGTGCAAAAACTACACAACACTGATTTAGACTTGTCACCATTGAATTTTGGCAATTGTTCCCTGATTTTAGATGGTATGACATTTGGGAAACCACAATTGGAATCAAAATTCATGGCTCTATATCTTTCAATGTTGAAACTTATTTTAAAGCATGGTTGGGGCTGATCACAAACCATGGTTGCACTAGGAACCATACAAGGTTTCATATAATGATTCACTTTGATATGCCTTTTCAAAAAAATTCAAAATAATGAAACTAGCATGCACATAGTTCCTAGCTTTCTTATACAACATATCACCTTAAAACCTTTACAAAGTACAATATTTGGTTTCAACTATGTTTAAGGTCTATTCACCTTGAGTAGCTCTAAGAAAAGTAAGCATACTTATACATAATGCTAATTATAGCTTTTATCACATAAGTATGCAAATTCAATATTACTATCCTTTCCCTTTCTTAGTGCTATTTCACTCAATAGGGAACCAAATTTTTTTTCAAGAATTGAAGAATTCTCATAAACTACTTTCAAACGCAATAATACTTTTTTTAATTTATGAGAATACTTGGAAACTTGTAGCAACTGCTAACCTTTTTTCTTGACTAAAAAATTTGCAAATCTGGAACTCTCTTCACATCTTCAGTGTGTTCTTTAGACAGAGTCACCACCTCTCTTCATATAGGATTGAAATTCAAGTAGTATGAAGCTCCTTCAAAGATAAATTTCCTTCTAGGTCTTCTCAAAAAATAGAGTCACATAGAAATTCTTTTAAATCTACTGCAACACAACCACTTCCAAGTCTTGAAAATTTCTCAATATCTAAACTAGATGTTTAGATTCACCAAATAATATGACTGTGATATAAAATTCTACAACTAGAGATTCAAAGTTATCCCCAACAAATTCACCATTTTGTTTGTGACTTAGATAGGAAAATAAGATTCCACAATTTTCAAATCTCTAGTTACAAATTGTTTTTAAACTTCAATGACTCTTAAGGCTAGATGATCCTCTATCAGAGTTTTCCAAAAGTCTCCCTGGCAGAGTCACCATTTATGTTGGTTATTTTTTATGAACCAAACTTATTTTACCACATACCTACGAACTTTCTAGAATTCAATTGCTAGTAAGGGTAAGGATTGTCCAACACATAAGTAAAGATTTTTAGGCCTTCACTTCTTCACTTTGGGCTCTGTGAAACCTAGGAGGGTAATCCTAAATATGTTCATGTAATATTCACTTGATTAAGAACATTTCTATACAAAAATAAATTCATACAACTCAAATAGACAATAGTTATTAAAGATTTGGTTGACCTTCAACCTATTACCATCTATTACAAGGAAAAAGGGAACTATAGATTTGGGCATTGTAATTGAAATTTTATAATTGATTCTATATTGTCATCCCAACCCCTAGGTCAGGTGCATTACCAACTCGCTTATCATTAAGATAACCTAATGAAAAGACTAGTGTCTTATCTATCAAGATAATGGAGTTACATTTGCAATAACAAGTAATTCACTAGCAATTTAACTCAGTAAGTTGTAAGCTATTGACATACTATCTTGCAGTATTCAATTCATTATACCTATAACACACCTACTTATCGATCTAATGCCTTTTCCTCACAAACCTGTCACCTTCAACATTTTAATCAATTCTTTGAATTTAAGCAAAAAATAAACCCAAACATTCAAGTAAAATAGTTGAAGACAAATGAAAAATATCATTAACCATTCCATTATAATTCAAGAGAAAATTACATAAGAGAGCATATATTTTAGAACTAATACTTTCCTCTTTTCTTTAATTTCGTCTTAGAATCAACTAGCTCCTTCCCCTTAAACTTGACCAATTCTTTTGAAATGGTTCATCTCCTCAGGTGGTAACTACTCCTTACACTATATTTCTTAAATTTCCTGCGTCCCTTTCTCTCCTTTGGCATTTCAAGAGCTCCCTATGTTTCAACTTCACTTTCAAGTGCATTATCCTTGGACTTAAGAAAATTAAGTTTCTTGGATCTTTGGACTAGCTTAATAGACTCTCCTGACTTACTCATTTTCACAATAACTAGAACAAGAACAAGAAAAATCCTTATTTGCAGAAAAACCCTCACCACCCCAAGGCTCTAAAACCCATATACTATTATAACCATAGTTGAGAAGAGAAAGTATGAGTACTTACTTACCCAAGGAAATTTTTATCATGATACTTTTGGAACCTTCTATAAAGAAATTCCTTGCCAACCTATTCTCAGACTTAACTTAGTTTTCAACCACTGAATGCAAAATTTGAATGAAAAATATGGCCATCAATCCTCATTATATTGATCCATGTAAGCATGCCAACCATTAATACTCAATAAAATCTTGTGTGAGTGAGCTAACAATAGGTTGCTTGATTTTTGAACCTCATTCGTTGATCACACATTGAGATAAATCAATAGATAGTTACCATTAGATTAATTAATTATGACAAAGCTTAATTGTACATGATTAATTCCTTTTCCTAATCAAAAAATCCCAAGTTGATATACATCCACTCTGTATGCACATTTAACCACATACTTAGCATTAAATAAATCTTGTCGTGTAATATTTACCTGCTCACTCGTGGGAATTAATACACTTGCATAAGTGGTGACTTTAACAACTGAAAATAAGGATTAACAAGTCAATGTAGAAATAGAATGCCCAAGGATTTTTATACTCGTAGGTTAATTTGGAAGGGTTTTGACAACACAAGTTACCCTAAAAAAATGATGAGGAACATAACCCTAAGCCTAAAACAAAGGTCCCAACCAAGTATTGCAAAATTTTAAAATGGAACCAAGAGAATTTTTTGAAAGGTTCCATCATGTGTAATTGAATATCTAGATGTTTCAAAGACTTGAAGGATCATTGAAGATTAGGTTACAATCTTAAAGGAAGTTTGAGTTGTATCCTCAATTGCAAGGTTTTCACCCTCACAAAAAGTTACCTATAGGCTTGAAATTAATAGTTTCAGATTTGGAAATGAAGAGAAATAGTAAGAGAAGAAATTAAAAACTAGATTCAGACTTTGAAATTCTAGAAAACCCTAACTCTAGACTCATTTTCCTAGATTGGAAAATGAGTCCTATTTTAGGTCAATTTTGAGATTTTTGTAGCTTTGGATACCCTTTTTCCCCAAACCTATTCTTATGTAGAAACCTAGATCTAGGATTGACTTGCCCAAATTGGCGAATGAGTTCGAGTAGGCTAAAATGATAGGATTTATAACATTTTCATTCTTCAAGTGCACACTTCAAATTTATTTGCATTTCTAGTTCATTCATTCAAGTTTCATGCATCAATAGGTTTTGTCAATAGATCTTTCATTTCATTTGTTTTTCCAAGCCCTAGCTTGGTGGTGAACCCCTCTTGAAATCTGAAATCATACCCTAGGATACCCTTCTAGGAGATCTCTTACCTCTATTCCACTCTTGGGGTGAGATATATAGGGTTTCCTTAAATGTTAATTGAAGAAAAGTGATGTTCTATGTCTTAAACCATAAGCATCCATTTTTCTACTAAACAACTACATTGGGAGAAATGGAAAGAATGTTCAAGGGATGAGGAGGCATACTAGCTTCTCATTCTCCTAGAAACTTTCCTTCAATGATTTTATCACCTCCAAGCACATCTCTTCCACTACCACTAGCACTATAGTTGACAAGAGAGAAGAAGGCTAAATTTCAAAGAGCTAAGATATACCCTCCAATAACCCCTTCTATGATCTCTTACAAAAAGAATCTCCTTAGATAAAGACCATCTCCAAAGAATTCTATTGAAAAATATTTGTATTCCTTTCCATCACTTTCTTTCCTTCTCACTAAATCTCAATGTTGATAATTAACCTCAATAATATCATCATTACATGATATTTTCAATTGATATGAGGAAAATAAATAATTAAAATAAATTAACCCAACCTACAAGTCAAAAACACTTTCCACCAATGGGTGGTAGCCCACATTTAACCCAACAAACCACCCACCACTTAACAAAATTAAATAAATAAAGGAACAAGGTGAGTAAAAATTCAAGTTAACAATGAAAACAAATGTAAAAAAATAGGGAAAACTAACCAAAACCTGCTAGCACCTTAGAAAGTAAATCACAGAGGCCATAGTAATAAAGGGATAAAACATAGGTCTCAAAGAGCACTAGAATGAGAAAGAATATGAAATGATAATTCATCCCCTAAGCTCCTCATAGAGCTCTATTCCTTATAATTGAGTTTGAATCTTCAAAATTTTCACCATTCTATGTGTTGTTGTGTTTCTCTCCTTTCCTCTTCTATTTATATCCAACTCAACTTCCTTCGACCAAATAGTCACGTCCTTTAAACTTGGTTTTTCAAAATATCACCCTCTCCAAATATTTAATTTTTTCATACTCAAAATATTCTTCCAAGTCATTTATCAAATAAATCAATTCCCCATGATTCAAATATCCAACATAATTAGAAATCTCAATAATGGTTCTCTTACCAATCTCAGAAATAACTTTTAACATCTCAATCTAGCTTGATTCTTCTTTTTCTAGGGTTTCCTTATCCTAATCTTTAATTTATAATTCCTCATCATTTCTCTCATACTTATGTCTAGGGTTTATACCTATTTTCCTATCCTCTTCTATATAAACCAATCAAATCTCCATTTTTCTCATCATTTCTAACATTTATTACATTATTCTAGAAAAATTATCCATACTATCCATTATCCTTGGTGTTATGTTTCGTCAAATTTGATGCAACTAACTCAAGTTAGCAATATAGCTACAAGGTTTTAACTACCTCATATTAGGTGGTTTGTTGACAAACACTTGCAATCTACTAGCTAAATTTGTGGACCAGATATTTTTGTGTGGGGGTCTCTCTTACACTTGTATGGTTTTGAACCTAAAAGGAGAGAGGTACAAAAATCTTAATGGCTTGCTCAAGAACAAACCCTTGAGATTCCAATCCAATGGATATTGAAATCCATCAAATTGGATTGTCTTGAAGGAGGAAAATTGATAAAAGAGATTAACTAACAAATGTAAACTTAGAAAATGCAAGATGTTTGAAAACACAATATGATATGCAAAAGACCAAGAAATGTAAGTAAACTGTAACAAAAACTTATGAAATGGAAAGTGTGCACCTAGAGACTGGAAAGAGATGGAAAGGAGGTCTGGAATCCTGAAGAATTCATTGTTGATGCCAACTAGGACTCATACGCCAAGCTAGGCAGCTTAGTCTTTCTTTAGGAAGACTGTATCATAACAAGTTTCAAACAACTGGGTATTCAAATTTGTAAAATTCTTGTTTAAGCCTAGGTAGTAGGACTCATTCTCTACTAATGGTGAACCAATCCACCTCTGGATTTAAAGAAATTCAAAATAGGAAACTATATCCTTTTATCTGCTTTTGTGCTCTTGATTTAGATTAGGCTCTGAAATTTTCAATTTCAACCTGTAAGTGTTCTCCAAGATTCTATTAGGGTTTTGAAAACTTTTCCAATCTTTCTCTTTGACAAATCTACAACCTAGACCTACAAATCACATGGAAAGATAGGGAAAATTGATTGTAGAATTAGCGAATAGGGGTTTTCCTTGGTCAAACCCCTTGTTGGTAATTAAACCCTTGAAAATGAAATGAAATATGGAAAGAGAATGATGAATGAACAAAGACAATGCTACAACTCACCAAACCCTGAAGTAGAATTCTACAAACATGCAAGTGATAGCTCTAAAATGCTTGAATGCTCTTGTAAAAAATGTTTGAAATGCTTAGAATGCTTGAGTGATTGATTGATTAGTTGGTTGGGGGTGAAATGAGTAAAAGTCCTATATTTATACTTAATTATGTAATAATTCCTAAAAATACATCACATGTCAACCTTAGATCTTAGAAAATAAAAACCCACTAGAAATTTGAATTGACTTTGAATTTTGGGCCAAAGGGTACTTATTCACCCCTAATGGCGAATAGGTCCCACCTAAGGCATTTAAAGTGGGTTTCAAAATTTAGATATTTTAGATAATGTTTATCTTTATTATTTTCAAAAATACACTTAAGGTTTGTATATGTAAAATGGGGCCAATTAAAGTATAAGAAAGGTCCAATTATTAATGACAACCCTAGAAAAGTGTGAAATTTTGTTACAACACTTTGAAATAAGGCTTGGTAAATGATGAAAATAGGTTATCTAGGTGAAATATATTAATAAGATCCTAGAAAAGTGTGAAGGTGTGTTATAACACTTCACAACACTTTTACAAGGCATCATAAAATTCTTATTAGTTCACAAGGTCCCAAGACCTAATGTGAATGTGTTAACCACATTAGAACACTAAATCAAGGCAAAACTAAGCCAACATCCACAAGAAGGACCCAAATGAGTGTGAAATTGTCCAAAGATCCATTTTTCTATGCTACAAGTTGTAAATTGTTTCACCCTTGAATATTTCAAAATTGAACTCCCATAGAATGAAAAACTTCTGGAATACCAATTGATGTAGTCACATATGGAGGGTCCAAGGACTTGATTGTCTAACTCCTCAATTAGAGTCAATGAAGAAAAAATAACATAGAATAGAAATGTGAATTTTCATTGAATCAATATTATAAAATTATTACAATGGATCATGGAAATAATACATGTGAATTAGGCACTAAAAATTGGTTCATAATCACCATATCCTTATTATAAGACTATATGTAAGATATGAAAATTAGGCTCGCAATCAACTAGCTAACTCTCTAAACACTAACTTTAAAAAAAAAAAATCTTCAACTAAATTTTAAATAATTTATAGAGATATTTTGATATTGACTCGAAGAAAATTTAGGAATTATCTTCATTAACTAAAAGGTGTCCCAAAACATAATGTTCAATGATGTGTAGGTTGGAGAATAAATTGATGAAGCTTTAGGTGTTGGATAAATTTACTATGGTTCGAATATAAGTTAAATTGTGTCCCATAATACCTTAATATATATTAATTTAGCTAACAAAAGGTGTGGGAAGGTTTCTCAATCCATTCATAATGAGTTGCAGCCCAATATTTTTAAACTATGATCTTTTGGCAATGATAACTTTACGTACTTTGCTCAAAAACTTCTAGAATCTAAATATGATATTCATGAGCTACTATAGGATTATCTAGTTCTCAATGATGAGCCATAATGAGATTATGTGGTGAAATTTGGTAGCTTTCTCTAGGATTCTCTTGCATCAATTCTATAATATATTTTCTTACCCATGTTTTAAAACCATTTTCACTCAATTGACCTAATCTCAAATGCAAAAATAACACTAAATTAAGTGTAGGTATGTTACCACAACCAGATATATTTTTTCAGCCAACCTATATACACCACAATGCAAAACTCTGTTCTTATGTGTCAAATTAAATCTTCCTAATCCACAACCTTTACCAATGAATGTGACATAAAATCTTGAGAAATTCATGCCTATTAGATATAATATTACCAGCCAAACATGAAATGTGGATTATGTCTAAGAGTATCATTACTTTAATCTCTACGAATGATAATTTGATGTTCTTTAGCCAACTGTTGGTTACTTTTCTAGAACCAAACAGATCTCTAGAATTACCAAAGGACTTTTCCATTTCCAATTATTAGTATTTCTAAAGGGATTTTCCAATGAAGGAATAGAAGCTGCAAGACTTCTATTCCTAATCTTTGGGCTCTATGAAGCCCAAGAGGGTGAGCCAACAATGTATACTAAAACACTTCACACAATTACAATCAAATGCATTCCCAATAACAAAATTCTCTCATAAAACCATTCAATAATATGCATCAAATAAGTTGGTAGCTTATTAATCAACGTCATATATATTGTGCATGACAGGATGTAATTTTAACTGTAGACACTGAAAATTGACCTAGGCCTACAAGCTCCATTACTCACCACTTTCGTCCTAGCATAATTAAGATACTTAATTATGTTATCTGGTCCATTTTCATCTATTAATTAAATAATTTTAATTATTTAATTAATTCATGTCTATTTATTCTATCCTGATTGATTAGATAAACTAATTGAGTCACTAATTTCTTCCTCTTCTTCAATAGTTAAATAAATTATTATTTATTTAATTATTTTGTCATCTTTCATCTATAGTTAAATAATTACCATTAATTATTTATCTATTCATGGTCCTTTAATTCTTCCATAGTTAAACAATTATTAAAATCATTTAACTATCCCATGTCACCTCCCCTAATTAAATAGTTAATCTAAATTAATTATTTAAGGTCTAATTTTCATCTCTCCATTTAATTAAATTAATAAATTTAATTAAATGCTCCTCTTGTCCATTTCCTCCATTTTCAAATAAATAATTTGAATAAATTATTTATTTTCCACTTGTCCATTTCCTCCATTTTCGAATAAAATGTAAGATGGGGTTAGAAAATCAAATAGAATAGACAAAGCGACAGCCAACACTTCTAAACTATTAACCTCATCCAATAAAGAGAATACAAACAAATGGAGATTTCAAAATGAAAGAAAACAAAATAAAACACTCCCCATATTGTAGTTGATTCCTTCTCTTGTCCTCCTTTTTCTTGTTATGCAACTTTGCCCTTAGATTTGTTGAAATACTTGTGCAAAACTTGCAAATGGTAGCAAGAAAGTTGGAGAAGAATAGCTGTTAAAGTGAAAATTGAGGAGGAAGGTTGTTTTTGTAGACAACCATTTGAATGGATGGCTGAGATTAATCCTCTAGAATGATTCCAAGATCAATGGTCCAGAATTGATGCACCAAGAATATGATATTCTTAGAAAAGCTATGACGCTGACGGCTATGATGCCTGACAGCTATGATAGACATGCAAGACATGCAAGCTATGACAAAAATGAATGTTATGAAAGGGGATTATGACAGGGCATCTTTGACCAAGTGGTGCATAAATGATTTAATTTAAATTATTTATTCGAAAATGGAGGAAATGGACAAGTGGAAAATAAATTATCTATTTGAAAATGGAGGAAATGGACAAGTGGAAAATAAATTACTTATTCAAATTATTTATTTGGAGAAAATGAAAAGAGGAGCATTTAATTAAATTTATTAATTTAATTAAGTGGAGAGATGGAAATTAGACCTTAAATAATTACTTTAGATTAACTATTTAATTAGGGGAGGTGGCATGGGATAGTTAAATGATTTTAATAATTGTTTAATTATGGAAGAATTAAAGGACCATGAATAGATAAATAATTAATGGTAATTATTTAACTATAGATGAAAGATGGAAAAATAATTAAATAAATAATAACTTATTTAACTATTGAAGAAGAGGAAGAAATTAGTGACGCAATTAGTTTATTTAATCGATCAGGATAGAATAAATAGACATGAATTAATTAAATAATTAAAATTATTTAATTAATAGATGAAAATGGACCAGATAACATAATTATCTTAATTATGCTAGGACGAAAGTGGCGAGAAATGGAGCTTGCAGGCCTAGGTCAATTTTCAGTGTCTATATTTTGCCCCTCTTTGTCATAATGTAGCCTGTCGCATTGTGACAAGGACAAATAAGTCAAAAAATATGCCCCGGTGCAAAATAAGATGAGGAAGAATGACGAGGGTTATGGTATGCCCCCTCGAGAGGACAGACAGGTTCCAAGAACATGGGTGTGCTCTTGAAATTGATGAGAAGACTAGAATATGAAGAGACAAAGAAATGTTAGTGCAAAAGATATGGATGATGATATGGATGCAATGCCTCTATGAGATGGGCAAGGGAAGATGACAAAAAAGAAGGAGACGCATGTTAGTAAGACAAAAAAGATCCTTCAACACATTTCCATAGGACTACTAATTGTTGCTCTTAATCATCATTGGGAAGATTATCGTGATGGCCAACAAACACCATGATATGACATAAAACAAGGTGTGCAAGGTCATACCATCACTTGACTTAAACAATCACAAACAAGGATGATCATGACTCATACATAAAGGCACATTTTCCCCATTCTTTTTGTCATAACCAACTGCAAGCAGAAAAAGACAAGGACAAATCATGAAATGTTGTTGCTTCTCTAAATCCTGTTTCTAGGACATCCTTGAGAAACTAGCAAAATGATTTCCGAAAAGGACAAAATAAAGCCAGAACCATCATCATGATACGTCGTTGCTTTTCTAAATCCTGGAGTCAGGACATCGCTGAGAAACTAGTAACATGAGTGTCAAAAGACAAGACAAACATCATGATACGTCGTTGCTTCTCTAAATCCTGTTATCGGGATCTCGCTAAAAAACTAGTAACATGATGAAAAATCAATAGAAAAGTGCCAAGTGTTTTCCAATTGTTTTAATGTCGAGATGTCTAGTTTGATGTCGATATGCCAGGGTGTTAATGTTTTGATGATGCCAAAATGACGAGTGCCGAAGCTTGCCAAATTCAGGAAGGACACATCCTGAATAATGTTGATGTCAAGAGGAGAAAGCCCCAAAAGTCAAGAGGATCCCTCAAAATGCCAGGTGATAGTGATGATGCCTAGGAAGGACACATCCTAAGGCATAAATGGTAGGGGTTGTTCTTCAGAAGGATACATCTGAAAGAACATTGATGTCAAGAGTAGTGATCCTTAAATGTCAAGAGGATTGCTCAAAATGTCGGATGACGATGATGATTCCTAGGAAGGACACATCCTAGGGCATGATTAAATGACAGGCTACCCTACAAAAGGACACATTTGAAGAGTAAGCAAGATTTTACTAGCTTGACTAAGTTTGACTGAGATTGACCAATTTTGATATGTCAAGATGATTTTCATGTTTTGTTGATAGATTCTCGAAGTTCACTTGGGTAGATTGTTCGTTCAAATTTAAAGACTATTGCACGTGTGTGTGAAAATTGTGCAATGAACCCTAATGGACTGACCTAGTATGGCCTCAAGGGTCCATTGACAAATGGCCTTGCCTACATCATGCACTCAGAGACCTCGTAGTTCAACATGACCAAAGACTTTGTCTTGTTGATGAAAGATTAAGTTATGATTTATTTTGAAAAACCTAATAGGACTAACCTAATGTCTCGGGGGATCGAAGATGAGCCTTGCCTATGTAGCAAATGCACAAAGACAATGTAGTTCAACAATGAAAAAGACTAATCAAGACTTGAATTGATGTGACCGTGTTGACTGACATGACTATGTTTTGGAAGTTTTGTGTTTTCTTCAGGACGTTTTTCGATTTTTAAATCTTTTTTTAGGACTTTTTTTTATTTTTAAGTCTTTTTTCAAGACATTTTTTGATTTTTAAGTCTTTTTTTAAGGACATTTTCTAATTTTTAGGTCTTTTTTCAGGACATTTTCTGATTTTTAGGTCTTTTTTCAAGACATTTTCTAATTTTTAGGTCTTTTTTCAAGACATTTTCTGATTTTTAGGTCTTTTTCAGAAAATTTTATAATTTTTAGGATCACATGCGGTACCCACTATAGTCTCATGATAAAATTTTTCCCCTAGTCAAGTTGAGAATGAGCCAGGCAAAATGGAATGAAAAAGACATGATTAGTATGGACAGTTGATAGTACACAAGACTTGATTTCAACCATTATCAGCCATGGATGGAAATGTCATGATGTCAAGGTGAAGTGTTACGGAAAATGTCAAAAAGAGTATGTTCATTAGGGACAAAGGTAGATAGAGTGATAGTACATGGCACAGTAATGACTAACTACACATGGCGCCTATTTTCCAGGTTTTCACCATGGTACTTATCCAAAGCGCTTGTTTACCAGGTTTTCACTATTGGATGAATTATTTCTCTTTATTTTTGTCATTTTACTTCTTTTTTTGATTTCACTAGGATGCCTATTTGCTAGGTTTTCATCAAGGTGACAATTTTTTGCATTTTTCTTTTTTTTTTTGTATTTTTACTTGTTTTTGGATAGGCTTTATGATGCTATGCATATAATTTGTGCAAATGTAGACTGTTGATTGGCTGTCAATTGTTCACCTTTAGGAGTAGTTAACTGATATGATCTGGAACAAAATGATGCTATGACGATGTAAGGGCCCAGCCAATTGGGGTCAAATTTTCCTAGATTTTCTCTATCTGACTGATTCTTGGGATTCTGCATGAGAACTAGGTCACCAATGTCAAACTTTCGAGTCATCACCCTTTTGTTATAACTTCTGCACAGACGATTTTGGTATGCTTGCAAATGATTCAATGCATTGTGTCTGCATTCATCTAGCATTTCTAACTCATGCAGTCTTGATTGTTTGTATTCTTCATCAGTGGTAAGGCCTTTCATGGAGACTCGCAAAGATGGAATTTCAACCTCTATGGGCAAGATGGCTTCGGCTCCAAAGACAAGGGCGAAAGGTGTCGCACCAGTGGGGGTACATATGCTTGTGTGATATGCCCACAAAGTAGGGTTGAGTTGGATATGCTAGTCACGGCTAGCGTCATTGACAATGTTTTTAAGAATTTTGATAATAGTTTTATTAGATGCCTCAGCTTGACCGTTTCCTTGTGGGTAATAAGGTGTGGAAAAGTGGTGATTGATATGGAAATGTTGGCACAGTTCACGGAGCTCCTAATTTTTGAAGGGACGACCATTATCCATGATGATGGATTGTGGAATGCCATATTGACAAATGATGTAATTGAGGATGAACTTGGAGATCTATTTTTTGGTAATGTAAGTGAGTGGAATGGCCTCTATCCACTTAGTAAAATATTCAGTGGCGGTGATAATGAATTTATGTCCATTGGAGGATGTAGGGTGAATCTTTCCCATGAGATCAAGTCCCCATTATGTGAAAGGCCAAGGAGAAGTGATTAGCCTCAACTCTTGTGCTGGAGCATGAATTAAATCACTATGAATCTGACATTGGCGACATGTTCTTGCAAATTCTAGTGCATCATTTTCTAGTGTCGGCCAATAGTACCCAAGTCTCATAATATTTTTAGCTAAGGTTGGGCCACTCGAATGGGACCCACATATACCCGCATGCACTTCCCGTAAGGTCATTTTTGCTTCATTAGTGTCAAGACAATGGAGAAGGGTATTGTCAAAGCTATGGTGGTAAAGGGTGTCACTGATGACAGTATAACGTGCAACTTTGCAGATAAAGGACTTCTTTTGGTTATTAGAAAGGTTTTGAGGAAGGATTTGCGAATGAAGGTAGTCAAAATTTTCCTTATACTAGGGGCAACTGGAACCAACAAGCTCATAAACCATTTCAGATTCGGGGACATCATAAGCAGGAACCAATAACTGCTCAACCAAAAACTCAAATTGTGGGACATTGCTAGGAATATCAAGCAAAGATCCAATTGTTGCCATAGCGTTAGTAGCCTTGTTTTGTGTTCTTGGAATCAATTCAAAGGATAGCCTATGAAAATATGTAAGGAAACTATCAACCATTAGTTTATAAGAGATTAGCTTCTCATCTTTGGTTTTGTACTCATCATTGACTTGGTTGATAACTAACTAAGAATCACCGAGGACTTGCAAATTCCTGATTTTCCACTTGATAGCCATTCGAAGTCTTGTAATTAGTGCTTCATACTCTGCCATTTTATTAGTGCATGGAAATGCAATGCGGAATGACCTTGGGATGGAATCTCCTTGTGGAGTAATGAATAGTATTCTAGCTCCTGAGCCATGATTAGTGTGAGATCCATCGAAGTATAATTGCTAAGGTTGTTGGGGCTCCGCTTGAAATACAAACTCATCTAGAAATTTTGTTATAAGAGGATCGCTATCTAACATTGTTGCATCTACAAGCTGGTCTGCTATTACTTGTCCTTTGATGGCTTTTCGCTTGACATATTGAATATCATATTCACTGAGGACTATGACCCATTTTTCCAAGCGTCATATCAGTGCTGCTCGACTCAAGAGCTACTTCAAGGGATCGATCTTGGCTACCAAGTGTGTCTTATGATTTAACATGTAATGCCTTAATTTTTGGGCAGTGAATACAATTTCCAAACAAGCACATTCAATGGGTGTGTAATTTAGCTCATACCCCACCAGTGTTTGACTAATATAATATATAGCTCGTTCTTTTTCTTCATAGTCATTTTGTGCTAGTAATGCCCCCAGTGCTGAAGTAGTTGCAGAGATGTACAAAATTAATGGTTTTCCTTGGATGGGAGGCATGAGAACTGGAGGAGACAATAAGTATTGTTTAATCTAGTTGAATGCTTCTAGACACTTATTTGTCCACACAAAGGGGATCCCTTTGCGTAGAAGATATTGAAATGGTTGACACCTATCCACAAGTTGAGTGATGATCCATCTGATAGATTGAAGCCTGCCTTGTAGCATTCTTAGGTCACTGATTCACTTAGGAGGAGGCATATCCAATATAGCTCTAACTTTGGCGGGGTCAACTTCAATGCCTCTACAGGAGACTATGTACCCCAACAACTTGCCTGATGTTACACCAAAAATACACTTTTTTGGGTTTAACTGGACCTTATACTCTTCCAGCCTCTTGAAAACTTTGTCTAATACTAAAAGGTGGTCTTTTCTTGTCAATGACTTTGATAGAAGGTCATCCACATAGTTCTCCATTAATGTGTACATAATGTCATGGAATATTGTTGTCATTGCCCTTTGATATGTAGCACCTACATTTTTAAGACCAAACGGCATTACAATCCAATAGTATGTACCCCAAGGGCATGTGAAAGCAGTTTTGTGTTGGTCTTCAGGGGCAATACAAATCTTATTATAACCAGAAAAACCATCCATAAGGGATAACATCTCATATCCAGTTGTAAGGTCCACAATGATATCGATATTCGACAAAGGGAAATCATCTTTAGGGCATGCTTTATTGAGATCTCGAAAGTCTATGCATATGTGAATCTATCCAGTAGGACTGGTGACAAGGACGAGGTTGGATATCCATTCAACATAGTCAATTGACCTGATAAAACCTACATCCAATAACTTTTTCAGCTCAGCTTTAACCAATAATGCAACTTGCGGGTGCATTTTTCTTAGCTTTTGTTTTATTGGCTTGGTATCTGGCAATAATGGCAAGTGATGTAACACTAACTCAAGATCTAACCTTGGCATATCGACATAAGACCATGCGAAGTTTATCTTGTGTTCTAAGAAGAACTTTTGAAATCATAGGTGTTCAACTTCTGTCAATGATGCTGCAAAGAGAACCATTTTGGGGTCTTCCACAGTAGCTATATTAACTAGTATGGTGCCCTCTATGAGCATTGCTGATTTTTTCTGTCTATGGGGAGAAAGTTCAATCCTCCACCCTTAGGTGCCTCAGGGAGGTTTTCACCCTCAAGTACGTCCTTTATTTTTACTATTTTGTTGTCAAAAGGTGCCTTTCGGTTTTCACCTAGAGACATGTCATTTTCTGTTTTATTTTTCTTTTTAATTTTGCAACTAGAGGATGGTACAATCTCCCCAAAATAAGCAGCACAATCCAAGTCAATAGAAATTCCAACTTTGTGATCCCAATTTGGAATGCCTTCACGTAGTCCTAGAAATTTTGCTAAAGCCTCATCATTTTGAAAAATGTCCATTATTGGTGGGCCTTGTTGGTTCCAATCAATAAGGTCAGGGTAAACTAAGGATATTCCATCATCAACATTTGTAAATTAAGGAGATGACACAGAGAGCATGCAAATGGATGCGAAGACGTTAAAAATGAAGTTGTCATCATCTAGCTCTATGTCAGATTTTATCCAGTATTCTCCTTCACTTGTTTCATACTCACTAGTGAAGTAAGGGAAAAAGGGAGTAGTATTAGAGTTAGGATCAGTAGTGGCAAGTGATGGCTTGGGCGATTTTGAATGATGGTTGTCAGCTTGGGATGACTGGGATGGTATGTTGGGGCTAGGACGAATGGGAATAGAATATGATCTGGACTTGACATCATTTAGTGTTGTATCAATCTTAAACATTTTCCAGAATCATTCCTCAAATGTAGGCTCGCTAGGTTCAAGGAATAATTCATCAAGGAAGTAGTCACTTAAGGATCACTGAGAGCCAAATTCCCATTCATGAGAGTCAATTTCAGAGGAGGTGTTCTCAGTTGTCTCAACACAATTTGAAGCATACACTAACTCACATGGAAGTACATTGGTACTTGGATCGCCAGATTCTCATGGACCTAACCCTAACCCAAGATGTTTTTATCTTTTTGAAACTAATAGTGGCTCATGCCTTCCATTTTTATCCTTGCCAAGACCACTTTTTCCATCATAACCTTTTGCTTTTATCATGCTATATCCTTTTCCATATATTGTTACTAGCAAGGGAGTTAAGTCTCAAAGTTCTCTATAAATCCAGGATGGTATATCATTTGTGTCCCCTTGATTCATTTCACCCCACTTTATGAAAACTATATTTGGAGGAACCATGAAAGTTTCTTTTTCTTGTATTCTAAAACAAGGTTTGCCATAGACCTGGGGAGACTTGGGCATATTTGTTATGCAATAGGCCATATTCAACTTGTACTCTCCACATCCTTGGTCCTGAATTTGGAGCCTTGGGTCGAAGCTTGGGGTGATACATGAAGTGGAAGGTCTTATGGAGATGGTTGTGGTGGTGGAAGAAGCAAAAATGGATGTGGTTGGTGAAGAGGCGGGAGACTTCACGAGTGTTGAGGGATCAATGAATTTGGAAGACAATGATGTCAGAGCTTCTCTATTGATAGGGACTTGGTGTTCTGAGACACCTCGTAAGTTGGTACAATATTGGAATGGATCAAGGTCTCCATATATAGTAATCTCAGTGCTTTCAAAAGGAAATTTTAAGCATTGGTGATACATGGAAGGGATGGCCTTCAGAGCATGGATCCAAGGTCGACCAAGTAAAATGTTGTATGGCAGGTCTAAATCGAGAACTTGATAAGTGGTGTCGACAATGACTAGTCTGATTTGAATTGGGAGTGTAACTATGCCCCGAGAGGAACGTTCTTCATCATCATATGCCTTGATAACTATGCTTTTTGTGGTGTCTACGCAAGCATCAGAAAAGCCTAGTGCCTTGACCAATTTTAAAGAGCATATATTTAGTCCTATTTTGCCATCCATTAAGACTCGTCTGACCTTATGTTTATCAACAAGGACTTCGATATGAAGGGCATAATTATGGTTGGATTTGGATAACGAATAGTCTTAGTTAGAAAAGGTGATATGGTGGGGTGTCATGAGATATCCTACGATGGCTTCAAATTGGCTGACATCAATATCTTGGGGAACGGAGGATTCTTGCAGTGTTTTATCTAGGATGGCCTTATGGGAAGGTGAGATGCATAACAATTCAATAATAGAGATTTGTGTAGGTGTTCTTCCAAGCTGATCAATAAGATTAAAGTTTCCTTTAGGTTGGGATTGCTTGTTTTGTGGATGCGATTGTGACTGTGAAGTGAATGGGCTAGCTATTGTTACCTTTGGTTGTCTAGGGGGAGGAGGGCCGGCTATGGTGACCTTTCTTCCATGGGTGGTGACATTGCATTCAAGGGCCTTTATAATAGTGACTGTGCAGACATGGTCATCGGTTGTTCTAACATGATGTATGATAGGTCCCCCAGAATAGTCATACCCAATACGGGCATGGTTGGCTCAATTATTTGTACTTGACATAGAAGGGTTTCCAGAACCATGATCCTGCAGTGGGTTTTTTTGTATTGTATGATCTGTATTAGAAGCAAACTATGGTCTGTCAACTTCAATGATGCACTTTTCAATGAGGCACTGTACCAGATTTTTCAATTAGGCCATGTACCAGATTTTTCAATTGTTTATAGGAAGAATCTTTGTGTCCTTTTATTTGGTGATAGTCACAAAATGCATTATCATCCCACCAAGATGGTTTGAATTTCCCAGGGTCATATGGTTTGGGGTCTTGAAGTGTGATGACACCATTCTGAATTCATTTCTTGATGACTTTGTCAATAGGTTCACCTAGAGGGGTATATGTTCGACTTCTAGGGAATTGTCTTGGTTGTCTAGGCTGCCCTTGAATTTGATTGTTTTGATTGCCTTGGTTATTCTAATTTATATGGATAGCATTATCAGCATAGGTTTGTGTCATCATCTGTGTGTTTTGTGGTTGTGTCCCTTTTAGAGTAATCATAGGACCCATGTGTTGACGGCTTTAGCATCAACTACACCATCGTTGGTGACATGTTTGTTTTTAACCCAAAATTTGGTTTTGTCAGCAGAAGGAGGGTTTGCATTTGTGCTTTTAGGACCATATTTTAGTCTTCCTTTGGCTATGAGGGCTTGTTCAACTTGGACACCCCGTTCAACTAGGTCTGCAAAAGTTGTGCAACAATGAACACGCAAGCCATTTTTCAGTGGGCCTAATAACGTTTGTACGAACATGTCAACCTTTTCCTTTTCAGGTATGTCTATATGATAGGGACTCACTAGGCCCCTCCATTTTTGAAAGAATGGTAAAAAGGTTTCACCTGAATCTTCTTGTGTGAGCTGGCATAGATTGGTAATGGAGGTGTCTGTGTCAATGTTTTATGTGTAATTTTTCATGAATTTTTCAGCAAGTTCTTTTCATGATTGAATTCTAGGTTGCAGTGTATAGAACCATTCTAGGGCTGGTCTTGTGAGGCTTTTAGGAAATAGCCGCATTAGATATGTGTGCTCATCAGCTATATCCACACAACTTGTTACAAAATCTCTGATGTGGTCAAGTGGATTTGTTTTACCCTTGTATTTGTTGAAGTTTGGAGCCACATAACCATGTGGAAATGGTGGCATGTACAACATTGTATCAAAAGGATATGGACATAAGTCATATGGAATTTGCATCTTCTTATCATATGTTTTCATATTTTCCATCTTTTTTTGAAGGTCATCCACTTTTACTAGCAAGGTGTATACAACAGGATCATTGGTTGCCTGAAAGTAAGGTATGTTTTGTTGATATTGCCAGTTGTGATTGGGGGTATGTTGTTGAGTATGAATCTAGGATGAGTACGTAGGAATATGTGACCCAGCCATGTTTGTTGGTATTTGAGGTCCCTGACTTATTTGATGTCCAAAGGTATGCATTTGTTGCATCATTTGAGTTCCTTGTCCTTGTTGAAAGAATTGTCTGTGTGGCATGGTGGTGTGTGGTCCTTGAAAGTGTCCATGTGATATATGTGTATTGTGCCCTTGTCCATGTGGGATGTTCATTTGTGATGATGTGTTAATGTTGTGTTGAGGACCTTGGACAAAAATGCGTCATGAATTTCGTCCAAAGGGATTAAATGAGGTTCCACAGTAAGGATGTGATGAAGATGCCCCCATTGTCATAGATGAAGAACCAATCATAGGATTTGAGGAGGTGGTGCCTACTAATGTAGATGCAAAGGTGGCTCCTATCATTTGTAAAGATGATGTGGATGTTGTAGGCATGGACTATGAAAAGGTAGCTCCTATCGTTTGTGAAGATGATGTGGACATTGTAGGCATGGTCATAGTAGATGTTCCTCCAATAGATGTCATATTAGTTGAGGTGGAGGTGTTTTGATTTATGGTGCCACTAGATGTCGCATTAATGGTGGTAGTAGCAACTTGTGTAGTAACGACAATGTTATTGGTTGAGGTATTGTTCGTGTCATGTTGGGATGTTGTGTTTTGTGTCATATTATTAGGAGAGACAGGTCGTATGGTATTAATGTCGAAGCCTTTTGGTAATTTTGCGCCTTGGTCTAAAAGCATAGCAAGGTATCTATCGGGATCGTTCAAGACCAATTCTTCTACAAACGAAGCAACTTCAAGATTTTGGGCTGCTGCCTCTAAGTTTTCAACATAGACTTATCCATTTTGATCTCTTTGTATGAATTGTTCAAAAAGTGGATTTTGAAAGGAAGTTGACATGTTCATGGAAGACTGTGCATTCAAATTACCAAATGGGTCATCTAAGATCCAGTCATTGGGATTGGTGTTGCCAAATTTGAAATTTCCATCAAAGATCTCTCTCATGTTTTCTCCTTTGCTCTCCATTATTTCAAAAAATTTGAGGGAAAAGTTGCAAAACAAGGAGGACAAGAGAAGGAATCAACTACAATATGGGGAGTGTTTTATTTTGTTTTCTTTCATTTTGAAATCTCCATTTGTTTATATTCTCTTGTTTGGATGAGGTTAATAGTTTAGAAGTGTTGGCTTTCACTTTTTCTATTCTATTTGATTTTCTAACCCCATCTTACATTTGGTGAACCCGACGTTTGTTTTCTTGCAGAGAAATTGGTTTGTTTTTGCTGTTTTATAGGTTACAGCCAAGAATTTATATAAAATTCGTCATCTTCTTTTGAGCACAGAAAAATTGTCTCATAAACTATTTTAAAATGTTTTCTGGGTTTTGTAGGCCTCGTTCTTAGCTTTCCGGAACTTCAAACAGTTTAAACTTTATTAAGATTTGAGAAAGTTATGGTTGTTTTAGTATTTGTTTTTTTTTAAATCTAGCTTTTAAAACCTGCGTTTTGTTTTGCCTATAACAATTTTTTCGTGTAGAATTTTGGAAAAATACTTTATGGGTTTTGAAGGTTTGATTTTCAGCTTTCCATGGATTCAAACGATTTAAAATTTTGCTAAGTTTTGAGAAATTTATCGCTTTTTTAATTTTTTGTTGTCATTAAACTTTTCTTTTGATTTACTAATCTCTTGTTTTCAGCATGTGGCATAGCTTGGAAGGAATCTAAAAAATTGTTTTTATAGAAACAAAAATTGAGCATTTTCATTTCTTTAGGCATAATAAATTTTGTTTTTTTTTTTAACAACAACAAATTGCATTTACACTCATGAGGATAAAATGAACCACAATTTGCATGTCACTCATTTGGTCTTCAAATGAACAACAAATTGCATATTTTATTCATGGGGCTTAAAACGAACAACAAATTTGCATGAATCACTCATTGGGCCTAAAATTTACAATTACAACTTGCATTTTCATGTCATTGGGCTAAAATGAACACAAACATGCATTGAAACTCACATGGTTAAAATAAACTTGCATTCTTATGACATGAGTTTAAAATGAACTTTGTTTTTCATATTTCAAATTAAAATTTTAGAAAGAATAATGTGTCTTGTGTGTCATCCTCACATTATCATTTGGTAACTAAAATTTACAAGTGTCTTCAAATTTTGTCACCTTGATGCAATAATCAAAGTATCCTCTCCCCTTGTGCATTCATGCGATCCTGGGTGTAAGAGAAATGGTTATTGCCTCTAGAACTTGGGCTTGCCTTGGTGGGAAAAAGTACTCACTCCAAGGTGACTCAGACTGAAAACATAGCTTTTTGGCCAAGCTACCCCCGACTGGTATATAAATGTGAATGCTCAGGGAAATCCTAGGGTTACGAGTGCGGATGTGTCATACGAACCAAGTAGTACTCCCCAAAATCATATTGAGCTTAACCTCTTAAGGCTGGAGTGCCTCCTAAATGGAGCTTAATCTTGTGCCCCATGTATGGCCACTCGAACGGGGGTCCCGAATTAAACACCTTCGTGTAGTAGCCAAAAACCTTCTATTTGCTAGCAAAACACCAGTTGGTGTGAAGGCATCCACATCTTCGTAGTCTGTAGTAGAGGTGATCAATCTACCATGGCAGTTTCATGAGGGTTGGAAGCTTGGTTGTCCTGAGAAGAGAGTGCACTATAAGGGGGAGCCTGTGCAACCAAGCTTCTAGATTCACA
The DNA here is from genome assembly GCA_007258455.2 of Sequoia sempervirens. Lineage (NCBI taxonomy): Eukaryota > Viridiplantae > Streptophyta > Pinopsida > Cupressales > Cupressaceae > Sequoia > Sequoia sempervirens. Next base: position 171,617,203 of record VDFB02105785.1, read on the forward strand.
CGCTACTGATATGCGGTTAGGGAAACCCACGTGGAATCTAATGAATATTGTCCTGGACTAACCATAAGATTGTGTTTGTCTCATGTGTGTTTGCATACACCAAGACATCATGCTTGTCAAGTGTTTTTTTGATCTTCAAACAATATACAAAAACATTCACAAATTTGGACACAAACAATCAACCTTAGACAACTCAGACTTTTCAATAAAACATCAAAACAACAGTCTTTGTCTGCTATCAAACATCTTTCGTGAGAAGTCTTATGTCAAAACCAAATCATGAAATTGCTCAAATCTCTCTTTCCTTGTGCATTTTATCTTGCATCTTACCATAGGGCAATCTTTGCAAATATTTAGCTTCATCCTTAGGATTCACCATTTGCATTTTTAGTCATAAACTATAAACTTAGTTCCTCATCTCATTTTGCATATTTTGGACTAGGACAACCTTACCTAACTTGGAAAAATCTTGATTTTCAAAATTAGGTTATCATTGGACTTAGACATCATTATCTCCTTTAGTCATTTTCCTTTTGTGAGATCCTTCTGACTCTAAAGTCTAGTTAGGAAGACTCACTTGTCATTTTGTCCTTGTCATTTAGTCCTTCAAACAAGTCCTTTGATATTCCAAAATTTAGACATAGATCAAGCATAGGGTGTTTAGGAAACCTTCTTCCAAATCATTTTAGACCTTTTCATTTGCATACCTTAGACATTCAAATCATTTTAGTCCTCACCTTTCATATCTTTAAAATCCAAAATATTGTCATCATAGTCCTCATTTGGCATCTAGACTTTGCATTGGTCATTTCCTTAACCAACATTTTCACATTAGTCCTCATTGTCACCTTGACATTTGACATCCTTTCTTAACAATTTATCACCTTGCATTAGTCATTTTCCTTAGGAAAACATCATTATCACCTTGCATTGACATCCTCCAAAAATACAAAAAAAAAAATTAGTGTCATAACTTGTCATCTTAGTCTTCATTGTCCTTTGGTATTTGTCATTTTCTTTAGACAACATAGTCATATTGCATCCCTTATTTTCAAAAAATTCAAAAACATAGTCTTGCATTGTCATCCTTTATCCAAGAAAATCCAAAACACATAGTCTTGCATTGTCATCCTTTATTCAAAAAAAAAAAAATTCCAAAAATAATCATTCATCCTAGTTGTCATTTTGAACCTAGAACTTTCATTAGTTTTATCACCTTAGTCCTCATTTTTCACCTTGACCTTGCAATTTTCCTAGTCCACATTGTCATTTTCCTAATCAACATTGTCATCCAAGTCAACATCATCATCCTAGTCACCTTGGCTTTAGGCATACTTGCACTATCATCTCTTTGCATTGTCATCCTTATCATACAAACAGACAAAAAAACATAGACTAGTGTCATACTTTCATTGTCATCATCTTCATTTGAGCAATTTCCTTAATGGTGGAAACAAGACTTCAAAGAAAGAAAAGACAAATGGTAGACTTTGAACAAGACTTTGACAACAACACCAACACCAATACCAATCCCAACATTGACAATAACACTTATGACACAAACCAACACTGGACCTTTTCTAACCCATTTCACAACCTGAACACACAATCTTCCATGAGCATGCCATCTACATCACAAAACCTTTTTGAACAGTTCATACAAAGAGACCAAAATGGACAAGTCTACACTAAAGACTTGGAAGCTGCAGCACAAAATCCCAACATAGCTTCCTTTGTGGAAAACTTAGTCCTACATGACCCTCAAGGGTATCTAGCCATGCTCTTGGACCAAGGGGTTAAACTATCACATGGCTTTAAATTTAAAACTTTGAGACCAACATCACCTACGTACCCTTCCTACCAACAACCCATCAGTCCAAGTCCTCCATCCATCAACCCTCACTATCAAGAATCACTTAACAAAAAATCCTACCATTAATCTCCAACACATGTCTAGTTATTACCCTTATCCCAACCTTGACAAGGGAAACCAACTATCCACTAGTCCATTACGAGTCTCCACATCATATTCTAGTCCTTCACCTACCAATCTCGTCCAAGTTTACATGCCTTATCAACCATCTACCAACTCATGTCAAGTCTCCACATCATACCTTATTAATCTAGTCCAAGTCTCCATGTCCTATCCTAGTCCTTCATCCATTAATCCTTTTCAAGTCAGTCCCTCACAAGCCACATTTAGTCATGAAAATTCTATCATTGTCCAAAGTCAAATCCCATTGTCTAAACTTGAGGATAAATGTCAAAATGAAAGCCCAAAGCATGACATTATAACGTCACCTTCATGTCAGGATCAAGGTAGTCCATCACATCACCTTATCTCAAAGTCCATTTAAGATGTCCTTCAAAATAATCATGACATCCAAAAAACACCTATCCTTAACAAAAATTTTATTTCTGATTGTATCATCCATGACAACCCCATCTTTGACCAAGACCCTACCATTGACCAAGAAGTCCAAATCCATGACAATCCCATCTTTGACCAAGACCCTACCATTAACCAAGAAATCCAAAATGATCCACTGCTTGACCTTTATGCCATTCATGATCAAACATTTGAAGATGACCCTATCCAAACTCCAGGCATATCCATTTTCCAAAATGAGACAATTGCCTCCATGGGACACATAGATGATCTTACTCCAAAACAAGAGTCTTCTATGGACATATTTGCAGATGATCAAGCTATAGCTGAATCTGGTAGACTCTATGACAATGACCATAAAGACGGTTTCGACATCGACTTGGAAGCACCCATAAAATCATCTAAATTTGACATGTCACAAAATCAGACCAAGGATGTTAATTAGACCAAAGACATCCCACATGTCAACGAAGTCACAACATCTTATCAGCTAGGGTCATCTATCTTTGTCAGAGCAGGCTTTCTTGTAGACAAAAATATTCCAGGAGATAGTGTCCACATACATCATGATGGGTTAGCATCTTTCTTTCAAAACAATAAATACCCCACCGCAAATAGAATCTGTCAAAGCATGCATTATCAAGGAAAAGGACTAGGCATACATGAGCAAGGCATTGAAGAACCAATACAACTTCAAGCAAATTATAGACATCAAGGTCTTGGATTTTCTTTAGTTAGCAAATCAAATGATGTCAGTGGAACCTCCTCGATACTTGGGGCAACCTTGTCAGATACAAACGTCAAAATAGAGTCTATGAGAAATATTTTTCATAAGATTGTTGTCAACACCCCATCCACCCACACCATAAACCATCATTCTCAACATCTTAAACCTTCCATTTGGAACCAACCAAAAAAAAAGTCTTACAAAGTCAAAAGTCAAATGTCAAAGGCCATCGAATTAGGCAGAAAGACAAGTGGACAAATGAAATTAAAATGGATCCCAAAGAAAAGTGGATCAAGCAAACAAAATATGTCAAAAGAAAAAGTTAATCAAAATGTGGAGCCACAAGACAAGAGGACTCTCATATATAACACATGTCTACCTCCTTCAAAATTGTCATCAAGTAAGGAATCTAAAGGTGTTGGTTCCAAATGCCATCCCTCCAAAATCTATCATCCATCATACCAAGTTTGGAAAATAAAAAATGATTCATCCAAACATCCAAAAAAAATTTCCATGTCTACCATCATCCGTCATAATCCTACATCTCGCCTAAAGTCCAAAAATCTCATGTCACAAATCCATCGCATCATGGTAGCAACTCTTTATCACAAGGATTCTAATGGCACTTTATCGCGATGTGCGTATTTTGATAAGGCCAATTCTAGTATTAGAAAGGACCATGATGACATCGATCAGTTGTATGAAAGTGCTACAATCCTGACAAGGTAGCTACTTTAGAAAGGTTATTATTGGAATATCATGGCATCAGTCTCTACATCGACATTGTCAATAGCTTCAAAATAATCAGTGGTCAATTAAGGCATCAATGCCATCCTAAAATATCAAAAATATCAAATAAAAATGAAAAATGTAAAACATTGTCACCTTGATGAAAACTTGGCAAACAGGCATCTTGGTGACACCTAAAAAAAACAAAATAAAAAAAGTTAGAAAATAGTAAAGAGAAAAATTCCATCCAACAGTGAAAACCTGGCAAACAGGCGCCCTGGATAAGTACCATGATGAAAACCTAGCAAATAGGCATCATGTGTAAAATAAATCATCTATGTGGAATTTTACACTTGGGGGCAAGTCATCTCATCTCCTATGCCTTCCTCTTAACATTGGCATCCATCCATTTCATTGATATCATTTTTGTCCATTTTCCCACCTACCTTGGTCTTGGCATAAAATTGGCACACATAAATCATGCTTTGGGGAAAACTCTTGACATGTTAATCCTTTTGTCACAAACTATTATGTCATTTCCATCATTATCCCTATATGACATAGTCCTAGAAAATCATATGACAATTCCCTTAGTCTCATGTCTCCCGTCCTTTACCAAGGCCACCTCTCACCCTTTCATGTAGGTCACCTATCTTGACTTTCCCTTGTCAAACGGTCTAAGGATACTTCATCATCCCTTCTAGTCCTAACCAAGTCATTCCAAATGCAATAAGTTTCATCCATACAAGCACATTATCCAAAAAATTACTTGAATTTGTTTTTGGCCTGGCTGCAGACCTTGATACTTTCGCCGCATGATTATTATCCTCATGTTGTTTCGGGATGCATCCTTCCCATGTCAAACAACGTTGTCATCACCTATCAATTGGTATTTAGCTTGACTAGGGGCACAATCATGTTTGTCCTTGGATTCTCTTGTGTGGGCATCAGTCACATGCATTTGTAGTGATCCTCTTAAACCATTCAAAATTTCCTAAAAATCATAAAATGTCATAAAAAAAAAGGACCTAAAAATAAAAAAATGTCCTAAAAAAGACCTAAAAATCAAAAAATGTCTTGAAAAGAAGACCTAAAATCAAAAAATGTACTGAAAAAGGACCTAAAAATAGAAAAAATTCCTAAAAAAAGACCTAAACATTGAAAAATGTCTTGAAGAAACAAAAAAATAAAAATCAAATAACTCCCAAAAATCCCAAAACAGAGTCAACATTCATCACGCCAGTCATATAAGTCAAACATAGTTACATCAGTCAAATAAGTCAAACATAGTGGCACTCGAACAAGACAGTCATTCAAACGTCAACATTCCAATCGTGACCTAATAGACAACATAAGTCTATCAATCCTATGGTCAACATCAGTCAACTGGCCAAAACATTAATCACAATGTCAATCTCATCACTCTTTGGTCCTCTTCAAGATGTGTCCTTCTTGGAGTTTGACCTCATCAAAATGTCCTTTTCCTTTTCAGGATGTGTCCTTCTTGACAATAGGCCCTGTCAAACCATCAACACCGTTAAATTGGCAAAACTGTCAAACCAACACGAAATCAATCTTTGGCAAAATGAACATTGGCAAACAAAATTAAATGGCTGTTAATTTGTCTAGTCTATCTTGTTTTATCTTTTGACTATTTTGTCTATTTTGTCTTATCTTTTTACTGTCTTTTCCTTTTGGTCATGTTATTAGCTACCTCGAGGATGTCCCATGAATGATTTAGAGGTGCGATGATGTCTCTTGGCCTATTTTATTTTCTTTGACTGATGTCTGTGGATTGTATTTACTAAAATACTAGGGAAACTTCACCCTTAGTATGAGTTAGGACATTCCTTGTCTATGATTATCTGTTTTTCAAGTGGATGACCTTGCACACCTTGGTCTATGTCATACCATGGTGTTTTTTCTCCATTTCTATCATTTTTACTGCCCAATGATGATTAAGAGCAATACATATTAAAGTCCTATGGCAAGTTTTTAAGGATTCTTTCATCTAGTCTGCATCCATATCTTTTGCACTAACATTTCTTTGTCTCTTCATATTCTAGTCTTCTCATCAATTTCAAGAGCACACCTGTGTTCTTGGAACCCATCTGTCCTCTCGAGGGGGCATACCACTACCCTCCTCGTCATTCTTCCTCATCTTATTTTGCACTGGGGTATGACTTTGACTTATTTTTCTGTGTCACAATGTGACAGTTTGCATTATGACAAAGAAGGGAAAAATGCAGACACATAAAAATGTCCTAAGCCTTCAAGCATCTTTTTTTCTTCATCTTCATCCTTTGATAATTGAATAATTTTAGTTATTCAATTATGTTTGATTATATTCCTCTATTAATTAAATGATTTTTGATAATTATTTAATTAATTCACTTTCTAATCTTTATTCTATCCCAACCGATTAAACAAAATAATTTATTTAATTATTTTGTCATCTTTCATCTATAGTTAAATAATTACCATTAATTATTTAACTATTCCATGCCACCTCCCTTGTTAATTTAAGGTCTAATTTTCATCTCTCCATTTAATTAAATTGATAAATTTAATTAAATGCTCATTTTGTCATTTTCTCTAAAAAAATAATTTGGATAAATTATTTATTTTCCACTTGTCATTTTCCTCCATTTTGAATAAATAATTTAAAATAAATTATTTATGCACCTCCACTTGGTCAAAGATACCCTGTCACTATTTCATGTCATAGTTTGCATGTCTGTCATAGCCTGCATGTCTTGCATGTCTGTCATAGCCGTCAGCGTCATAGTTTTTTCCATGCATGGCATATTCTTGGTGCATCAATTCTGGACTGTCGATTCAATCTTCAATCTCTTCCGTCCATTCAAATTTGCCTTTTCTTATAAAATGGCAATTTTGAATTCATTTGTTCTTCTTCTTCCTCTTCTCTCTCTCGAGCATTCAGGCGAACTTTTGATCTTTATTTTCACAACACATTTTCATGCATACTTAAAACTTCTCTTAGGCACTTAGAGTCATCTTTGCATAGTAAAATCCTTCAACACTTATGTAGGACATGGCATAGTCTTAAGTTGCTCGAAGAATCTGAGGGCACTCTTCAACTTGCAGCAAGCTAGAAGGTGTAATGGAGACTTGTCAGCCATGGAGATTGAAATTTTATGTAACTTTGTTTTATTTATTTTCATGTTTTCTCCTTTTCTCTCCATTATCTCTTTGGATTTTAGATTTAGAAATTCTAACATAATCAAACATAAATTTCCAGAGATACATTAACACATAACAACAACATCATTATCCATTTGATATTTTATGATTTAAAATTTAAGTAGCAAATGAATCAACACCAAAAAATGAACCACAACTGCTCTGCATGAACCAGTGCCTTATGTCCCAAGAATAGAGTCAATATCTTCCTATATGACCTAATAACAATTTAAACAATAGGACCTATATCCTCAAGAAACCTTGCATTACAATATTTCTCTATGACGTTCACAAATATTACTACTTATAACAATCCTAGCAGTTAGTTTTAATAAGTTATTAATATCACCCCAAGCATTTACATCAATTCATTGAATCAATAAGCAAGCATGAAATTAATTACCCATCAAGAAATGATAGAGACAAACGAAAGAAATCATGGATTAATTTCACTCATAACTTATGTAATGGGAGAGACAATATCCATGAAACTAATATTACTCTATATTATAAATGCTCTATTGTTATCAAAGTTACATGCAAAAATATGAACTCCAAAAGAAACTTAAAACAAAACTCTAGAACTTGCTTGATATTTGTCTTGACAATTTCACAGTGTTAACTCAAAATTTTCAACTAACTCATGCTTCTGGACCTGAATTCCTTCTTATAGAGAAGAAAGAGGAAAACAAGCTTTAGACCAGAGAACACACATGTCAAGATTTCATTGTACCAATGCAACAATATTCTATTTTTAGTTACACTCGAGTCTTCAAATGAAGCAAATAAACATGAGGCTAAATTGGCCTCAACTCATTGTAGAAAATAGGTGTCCCACCTCAAAAGACATCATTTTTTTGCTACAACAATCTGAAGATATTCACCATGCACTTAAGAAATTCCAACCGTGGAAAATCCAAGACAACAAAACTTATGAAGCAAGACAAGGAAAGTAGAAAAAAGTCAAAATTTTCTTATTCGCATTAGCACCACGTGCTATCAATTTCAGATTAGGTAGAGAATAATATTTTACAATGTTATATCAAAAGCCTAATCTATACTGTATTTAGGCTATGTATTATTCTTTTCCCATCCATTATTCATCTTATTCACTAATCCCTACACAAGTTCAACCTATGTATTTCTCCAACCAGGTGTTGTATTCCTCCTCAGTGGGCCATTTTTCATTCAAAAAATCTTGCACCTTTGTGATGTACTAAGAATATTTGGCATCAATTAATATCCTGACCTCTTTAACAAATACTTCCATCTTTGTTTCAATCTCCACCATTGTGTCAATATTTGAATTGAGCAAGATGCAGTCGATGATAGTCAAGGTCATCATAGTTGTTGCAAGCATTCCTCCCAAATATTTCTTCAAGGTGTCAAATGGATGTAGTTCACCTTTTGAACTCAATATATGAGGCATACCACATTCCTCCATTTCTTTTAATAGCTTTAACTTACTCTAGAGTTGTATACCTAACTTTCCATGGAAATTAGTTATCTCATTTAGTGAGTCAATGATCTACAAAATGTTAGGAATATTGGTAGGTTCCTCGAGGTCCTCGTTCATTTTTGGCATCATTTCTTTCAAATAATTTACCTTAGTAATCCAATTATTCCACTCATTCCTGAAGTCCTCTTGTAATTGCAAATACTTTGTATTTTCCTCATGAATATTCCTATAAGTGGCCCAAACATCATTGGCCTTATGGACCAACTTGGTCAGCCTATTCTTCAGTACATCCTTAATGATTTCATTCGCCACCTTAACTATTTCAAATTTGACCTGCTTAACACTTTCCTTCTCAAAAGTCAATTTACCTTTCAAATCATCAATTCTTAATGCCAAAGTCTCCCTATCCTGTGTAACATATCAAATCAAGAAGAGAATGGCTGAGTTATTATCTTTTGAGTGGCCTGAATATTGGATCTCATCTTATTCAACTCATCCAAGGCCTTATTGTATTCCTTAACCAAAGAATCATATTTCTTCTGAGAAATATGTACAATATCTACACTAAGCATTGCAGAATGAGAAGTGAACTCAGCTGCCTAGATAAGAGTTATGTTAGTAGCTCCTTTTACCACCAATGAACCAATAACTTCTTCAATTGTCCTAGAAACATCATGTTTTCCAATATTAGGTGCCATAGAACAAATTGCAAGAGTATGCAACTTTGGACTATATTGAGAACCAAGCACTTTATCCTCAAATTGATCTTTAGATATTAAATATTGAGTGATGCAGGAGCATCCTTGGTTCTTGGAAATCTTGCATCAACCAACAAAGAAATATTTTCTTTTAGTTTTTTCTCTTATTCTTTTCTTGCTCAGTTCAAGTTGGTGGATCCATGATATTTTCTCACCAGACCTAGTGGATCTACATTTTCATTATGGACATGTTCATTTTCCTCATTCCAAGATTTGAGCATGATTGGATCTTTTTTTGGCAAGTTATCACTTCCAAATTTAGTGGTAGTTTCTTGAGCTAACACCAAAATAAATTTCAGCCTAACAGTTAATTTCATCATTGGTGGATCGTTCCTGTAGCTTGTTGATCTTAACAGTGTAATTTTAAATGTTTCATGGAGTGTCCCTGACCTTAATTATAGGTCCACACTTCATCCTATGCATCCATCGAAGAGTAATTCATATTTGAGGCCAACCTATTCATGGACACGTTATGTTTTCTTTCATTGGATATTGTAATAATGTTTGGCCGACGCGAATGATTCTAGATCTCAAGATGTGGTATAAATCATTGTAATAGATGATTAGGAAAGTAGTTAGATATAATAATAGATTTGAGATGTTAGATTTCAGCCTACACTAAGGAGCATATTCTAATGTTGTATATTGAACATGCTATATCAGGCGTGTGAACTGAATCTATAAGTCTGGATGTTGCCACTTGACTGTAACTGAGATTTTTGTTAATAAGAATATTTGCATCTGCATTTTCCTCCATATTCTATGTTTCTTTTTTTGTGTTACTCTTTTTGCACATTCTATATTGTTCTCTTTGAGGACCCTCCTACCGTCGTTGCACCAGATTTGTATAAGAGCGAGATTCGATCCATGTGAGGTCATCAAAATTCATAAAGTATTTTGTCATGGGATGGCGGATTGAGGATCCAACCTACACCTAGAGAGGACTTGTGTAAAGATGGCAGGAATAAGAAATGTTAGAGGAAATGGAACACATGGAAATGCAAACCCAACTTTAATGGAGATGTTAAGAGGAATTTCTACCAAATTAGATGTAGTTGAAACGGCCCAAAGAAGAGGTTGATTAGTTGATGATGTCAGTGATGAAGAGGTAGAAGTACAGGAAGCAAGAGGAAGAGAAGAGAAACCTAGCCTTGATCATGGAGAAGAGAGGTTCATAAGAGCCCTAACTAGAGAGAATACAAAACCACATTTCAATCCACCAAAATATAGAGGTATGTTGGATTCAGAAGAATTGCATGATTAGATAATCAAGATGGAAAATTATTTTTATTTTGAAGGTACCACTGAAGATAAGAAGGTGAAATTTTCTTGTACAAAGTTGAAAGGACATTCATCCCTTTGGTGGGAACATTTACAGACAAATAGGAAAAGAAGAGGAAAGGAGAAGATAAAATCATGGGATTAGATGGTGAATAACTTGAAGAAAAAAATTATGCCTACAAATTATCAAATTAGTTTGCTCTGAAAGTTACAAAATTTGAAGCAAAAAGAATCAAGTATGGTAGAGTATACTGAGGAGTTCTGTAAGTTGAATATCAGATCTAGACATTTGAAGGATGAGATTGAGCAAGTAGATAGATATGTGAATTGTTTGAGGTCGTCTATACAAGATGAGATTAGTTTGATCAAGTTGTAGATTGTGGAAGAGGCATATCAGTGTGCCCTAAAAGTAGAGGAGAAGCTGAATAAAAGACATGAGCAAAGACAGAGAGGAAGAGGTGCAAGATTTCAAAGAGGATGAACTTTTACTAGAGCAGGAAGAGGACCTTTTTCTAATAAGAATAAAGATAAGGAAGTTAGTAATAATGATGGTTTAGACCCTAGAGGTGATGGAAACTATTATAGGAGAGGAGGATATGGTGGTTACTGAAATGAGGGTTATAGAAAAGATGACAGAGCACAGGAGAAGAGTATTTAAAGGAACTTTATTTAAATGTGGTGGAGAAGGCCATAGAGCATTTGAATGTAATCAGGGAGTGACAAGCAGAAAGATAGAGAACAATAGAAGAATAGCCTTTGTTGAGGAAGATCATGTTGGATCATCTAATAAACTAGAAGATGGAGAAGTGTTGGTGAATAGAAGAGTATTATATCAAAGTGAGGTGGAGTAGGAAACCTTGCAGAGAAACAATTTATTTTGGACTAGATGTAAGGTAGCTGGTAAGTGTTGCAAAGTGATTGTTGATATTGGAAGTTCTAAGAACCTAGTTTTGAAGAGATGGTGACCAAATTGAATCTAGAAAGATTGAAACACCTGAATCTTTATCAGATATCATGGATTTAAGATGAGCATAATATTTTGGTAAGTGAACAATGTTTGGTGAAATTAAAGATAGGAAATTACCATGATGAAGTTTTGTGTGATATGATGCCTATGGATGTATGCCATGTTTTCTTGGGAAGACCTTGGAAATATAATATATAGGCTACTCATGATGGAAATAAGAACACGTGTACCATTGTGGCTAATGGGATGAAGCATACTTTGCTACCATTGGAAGATGTTCCTAAATTTGAGGTTTGTACGAGTGCTAGAGTTTGTTTGGTTCACAAAAGGAGATTTCTAGATGGATTAAGACATGAGAACATGTGCTATTGCTTGGTTCCTAAGAAGGTTGAAGACTTGAAGTATGTAGAAGAACAAGCGAAAGAGATAAAGGAGTTGTTGAAAAAATATGGGGAGATCATTTTAGACAATGTACCTAATGGATTGCCACTTGTGAGGAGTATTAGTCATTGTATGGATCTGATTCCTAGAGCTAGTTTTCCTAATAAAATAGCACACTGAATGACACCTACAAAGAATGAGGAGTTGAATACACAAGTGCAAGAATTTTTGAGGAAGGGTTTGATTAGAGAAAGCTTAAGTCCTTGTGCAATACCTATTGTGCTAGCACTTAAGAAGGATGGATAATGGAGGATGTGTATAGATTCTAGAGCCATAAACAAGATCAAGATGAAGTATAGATTTCCTTTTCCCTAGATGGATGACATTATGGATTGTTTGAATGGAGCTAAATACTTTACAAAGATAGGTTTGAAGAGTGGATATCATCAAATTAGAATCAAAGAAGGGGATGAATGGAAAAAAACATTCAAGACAAATGAAGGATTATATAAGTGGTTGGTGATGCCTTTTGAATTGACAAATACACCGAGTACTTTCATGAGGCTTATTAATGAGGTATTGAAGAAATTGTTGGGTAAGTTTTTGATTTTTGATTTGGATGAAATCTTGATTTTTCAGTAAGAGTAGAGAACATTTGTTGCATATAAGACAAGATTTGTAGAGGTTGAGAGAAGAGTAGTTCATGATAAACATTAAGAAGTTTAGTTTCATGAAGGAGGAATTGGTATATCTAGGATTTGTGATATTTGTGGATGGATTGAAGATGGATCTTGAGAAGGTAAGAGAAATTTTTGAGTGGCCTAAAATAGATAACATTGAAGAGGTAAGATCATTTCATGGATTGGCTATTTTCTATAGGAAGTTTATTAGGAATTTTAGTTCTATTTGCAGTCCTATGACAGTGACAATGAAAGGGGATAAGAAGGATTTTAGATGGACATCTTGAGTAGATCAAAGTTTTGAGTTGTTGAAACAAAACGTGACTGATCCACCTATGTTGGCTTTACCATATTTTAATAAGGTATTTCAAGTAGACTATGATGCAAGTGTAAATGCAATTGGAGCAATATTGAGTCAAGAAGGGAGACCAGTAGCTTATTTTAGTGAGAAATAGAATGATGCTAGGAGAAGGCATTAAGTGTATGGTCAGGAGTTTTATGCCATAGTTCAAGCCTTGAAGAAGGGGAGATATTACTTGTTGCCTAAGGAGTTTATGTTGTATACAGATCATCAAGATTTGCAATGCTTGAATAGTCAAGGTAAGTTGAATCAGAGACACATGAGATGGGTAGAATTTTTGTAGAGTTATACTTTTTTTTTCAAGCATATGAGTGGAAAGTCAAATAGAGTTGTTTCTTTGAGTAGGAGAAGGAATTTACTGACAGAGATGAGAGTGGAGGTATTAGGCTTTGATGAATTGAAGAAAGTTTATGAGGAAGACATAGATTTTGCAGAACCATGGAGAGCTTTTAAAGAACTAGTTTTGGAGGATAGGAGTCAATGGTTAGATTATTTCATTCAGGAGGATATTTTTTCAGAGGTAATCAGTTGTGTATACCCCAGAGTTCAATGAGGGATAACTTAGTGAAAGAAAAGAATAGTGGAGGATTTTTCAGGACACTTTGGAATTGATAAGATAGTAGCATTGTTAAATGAGAATTATTTTTGGCCTCAAATTCATAAGGATGTTAAGAGATTTGTGTAGAGTTGCAAAGTTTGTCAAGTTGAAAAAGGGATTAGTCATAATGTTGGATTGTATAAGCCTTTGACAGTTGCAGAGAGACCTTGGGAGGATATTAGTATGGATTTCATAATTGGTTTACCAAAGACACGACAAGGTAATGATTTTGTATTTGTGGTGGTAGATAGATTTTATAAGATGACACATTTCATACCTTGTAAGAAGACAATAGATGCAGTACATGTAGCAGATTTGTTTTTCAAGGAAGTGGTCATATTGCATGGGTTACCTAAGAGTATTATTTCAGACAGAGATGTAAATTTTGTTGGTTACTTTTGGAGGACACTTTGGAAGAAGTTGAAGATAGATTTGAATTTCAGTTCTACGTTTCACCCATAGACTAATGGATAGAAAGAGGTAGTGAATAGGAGTTTGAGGAATTTGTTAGGATGTTTGGTTGGAGAGAAGACTTGAAGTTCATATTTAGTCCTTGCACAAGCAGATTTTTCTTACAATAAATCAGTGAATAGGTGTACCAGAAAGACACCTTTTGAGATTATTACTGGAATTCACCCTAGAGGTGTATTATAGTTGAGAGACATCAGTATGGAAGATAAAAGGAGTGGAGAAGCAAAGTAATTTGTAGAATATATGAAGAAAGTACATACTCAAGTGAAGGAGTAGTTGGAAAATATGAACCAAAAGTATAAGGAGAAAGTAGATGAAAAGCGAAGACATAAGGAGTTTGAAGTTGGAGATGAAGTAATGGTATACTTGAGGAAGGAAATATTTCTAGTTGGCACATACAATAAGCTAAAGATGAGAAAGTTTGGACCCTGTAAGATCTTGAAGAAATTTGATTTAGGAAATGCATATGAAGTGGAGTTACCAAATGACATGGGTATATCACCTATATTCAACATTGCAGATCTACATCAGTACCATGAAGCATAATTCAATGAAGACAATACAAAAAAATTGGAGAATTAGTTTCCTAAAGAATAATCTGATGAGATATAGGAGATTTTGGATATCAAAGATGGGAGGAAGACTCGTGGGAAATAGTATAGAGAATGTCTTGTGAACTGGAAAGGCAGACCAATGGAGGATTCTTCTTGGATTTCTAAGGTTGAGGTAAACCATCTTGGTTTTCCTTTAGCCCTTAAAAAGTGAGGGAATCTCTTTTCAATAACCCTAGATGTCTAATACAGGAGCATCCTTGGTTCTTGGAAATCTTACATCAACCAAAAAAATAAAATTATTTCAGTTTTTGTTCTTATTCTATTCTTGCTCAATTCATGTTGGTGGATATGTCATATTTTCTCACTAGACCCTATGGATCTACATTTTTATTGTGAACATATAAATTTTCCTTATTTCAAGATTTTAGCATGATTGGATCTTTTTCCAACAAGTTATCACTTCCAGATTTAGTGGTAGTTTCTTGAGCCGAAACTAGAATAATTTTCAGCCTAACGGTTAAAATGATCATTGGTGGATCATTCTTGTAGCTTATGAATCTTAATGGTGTGATTTTAAATGTTTTGTGGAGTGTCCCCAACCTTAATTATAGATCCACAATTTATCTTATGCATCCATTGAGGAGTAATTCATGTTTGAGGCTGACCTATTCATGCACACATTACATTTTCTTTCATTAAAGATTGCAATAATCTTTGGCTAATGTGGATGATTCTAGATCTCAATATGTGGTATAAATCATTGTAATAGATCATTAGAAAAGTAGTCAAATAGAATAATAGATTTGAGTTGTTATATTTTAGCTTGATCTAAGGAGCATATTGGAATGTTGTATATTGAACATGTTATATCAGGCCCATGAGACGAATTTATAAGCTCGAATGTTTCTAGTTGATTGTAACTGATATTTTTGTTAATAAGAATATTTGCATCTGCATTTTCCTCCATATTCTATGTTTCTTTTTTTATGTTACCCTTGCTACACGGTCTAGATTTTTTTCTTTGAGGACTCTCCTACCATGGCTGCTCTATTGAGGGTCTCTTCTCACTGCATCATATGCTATGGAAGCAATGATAGTACATCCTAGCAATAACATGATTCCCCTATCCTTGAAAATATTTCTAGCCTTAGTGGGAGTAATGGCTACAGTTTTGACCCTAATTTTCTCTTCCTCTTCTTTCTCAACTTCCTCTAATGAGAAGGTTTAACATTAGCTAGGGTTGATTCAAGTATCTCTTTTATCTCCTTACTCCATTATTGAATCATAAGCTCCTGAAATTCCTTAATATGCACAAATTATCATCAACCAAAACTTCATCACACTCCATTATTTTGGAATCATCATCATTTTCTCTGTCATTTTTCCATTTGACAACTCTATCAGGGGGAAGATCTAAACTATGAGTCTCTTCAATATGCAGAGGAGGAAATTTCTGATCCACTTCCTCATTTCCTGGCACATGTCCAGCCATTTGTTCTTCCCTAACTTCTTGAACATCCACAGGTTGTTTTGGGATATCCATAGCTGCTTATTGTTGTTGTTCCAGGAGAACCTGTGCTTTGTCAACATCCTCCTTTACCTTTACTTTAAACTCTCTACATTGACAATCCCTTATCAGAGTGAAGGCTCTTTCCAAGGGGTTTGTAATCACATTGTATGGACTTATGTAAAAGGCATTCCTTTTCATGATTATTTCCTCAATGTTCATTATAGCTATCCATTCCTTCTATCTAGTCATGATAGACTCATCACTTGTCATATTTCTTGACACATCATCTGTGTACAAGAATTCATGATGTATGATGCCTAATATTTTTTGTCTTCTTCTTCCTACCACAAATCCTTCAAGATAAAAAATTCTGATCTCATTAATAAGCATTGTAAGATTATTCACCATAATGCCCAAATTTTCATACACTTTAGGGGCACTGACTTTGAAGTAAGCAAATTCACATTGGGGATGTGCCACATTACCATTCCTAGGCTTTCTAAACATCTCATAATCCATGATATCAATTTTCCACATGAGCTCCATAAAATCCAATCTGTTTGAGACATACAAGGGGTAAACAATGAGGTGCCACCTTAGCTCAATAGGCTTTGATCAAAGTATATTCAGAATGTAAAACCCAATCTTCCTAGTTATGTGTGACTTTTAATCCTGGTATATATTTTGGGTGCATAAAACTTTTGATCTTCGGAGAAATATTGAATATATGTGCCACATCCAATGTCTCCAAGATACCATATCTTACAGTATTAACAAACAAGATATAATTGGAATTGGATCACTCCTTATCCCAGATGTATGTCCACATCTGTACTAGTAGAACATTATTTTCACTGTCCCTAAGTTCTAGATCAAATTTTCTTTTCCATTCATAATCACCCTCCCATAAGAGCATATGCATCAACAAAGAGTAATGGGGAAAATATAAGGTAAGCATCCCCTTCTTCAAAATTTTTAAATCTTCATGCATTCATTCAGCAACAAAATTGGCATAATCAAAACCAGTATTTTGATTATGACCTTGTATATCCACCACCATCACTAACAAATCAGGGACTATCCTAACATCAAAATCTTGAGCCAATACTTGGTTTAAAAAATAATAAATGTTCTTGAAGTAATCTTCAAACTCTTCACACTCAAAGGGGTCAACATCCTTAGCAGTGAACCTCTGCTTGCTCCTTCTGTGTTGCACAAGTAGTCTTTCTTTGTATGCAATTTTTCTCTTCTTAATTTCAACATACAACTCAACACACCTAAACTTTATAGTATAATTAGGATTTAACCCAAATACATCTATCAATTTATCCTTTGTTACTTCCAAAATTAAATCAACAATTTCACTTATGATTGTCCTGTTAGTAGGGTTATAGTGCTTAGCCATTTCCATAATTAAGTCCACTTCTACAAACACATTCAAGACCACCAAATTCCCAAGGTTTAGCCCCCATAGATAACATGCGGGCTTTCTTGAATTTTTCCTATTGAAATCATACCAAAACAATTGCTATTTTCTCTGAGGTTGGGGTTTCTCACTAATTTCACCAGCACTATCAATCAACCTACTGGTCACAGTAACTTGAACTTTGGGTCTTTTACCAATTCATGACCCTCCTTCTTTTACATCCCTAGAGGCTTCTTGCATAAATTTTTTATATTTCCTTCTTGGAACTTGTAGACCTAGTGGACATTGCAAGAGTACTTGGTGAAGGGTTGGATACAACTAATGGATTAGACTTAAATTCAGCTAAAACATCCCAATTTTTAAGTCGTTTAACCTTCTTTTTTTGTGGTTTCCTCTCTGGTCTAATACTTGATTCACTAGGCTCCAAGTCACTCATGTTTTCAAAGCAATGGAACTAGGGTTTACAATTTCTTACAATCAAAAGAAACCCTTCACAATTATGAGAGGACAAAACACTACCTTTCAACATAACACTCTCCTCAAAATTTATCTAGTGTTTAATCACCCAATAGTTATCAAAAGTGAACAAATGGACAATTCTCCAATTTCTTATCAGCTCTCTAAGGTATTTATCTCAATATTTCAACTAGAAAGAAATATCAATTTTTCTTACCCAGGTAAACCCTATGCCACACATGTTTCTAGTAACTTTTGAAGCTTCCCTCAAATTTTCTTTAGCTCCTAATAGCTCTTATGCATTCCAATGAGATCAAGTGCATGATCAACCAAGTATCTACTTTCTCTTATGGCTGAGAGAGAGGCATTCCACCATCAATGCTTGATAGTAAGTTCATGTGAGTGAACTGACGATTAGTTGTTCATGTTTGAACCCTGATCATTGATCATTTAGCTTTAAAACTACATCAATGGTTATCAATTCATCTCGCCACCTTCCTCTTTGCTTTATGCAAAGTCCTCAGGATTCTACCATGTTGTTTCTTCATGTAGTAGTTGTCACTTATCACTGATATACCTTATCAGCATCCATCTCCATCAATGATGCAAGTGTTTTATGTGATGAAATCTCAACCCTTGGTCCTGTGGTCGATTCCTTGATCATGTTCATCTTTATCAATCATCACTAATATAACTTCACACCCAGGCTTCTATCAACAATGTGAGATATAGTGAAGGAATCAAATTTGGACATGTACACCTGTATGAAAATTAATGGCACAAAAGGTATCACAGATAAGATATACTTAGATTAGTGAAAGAAACTTTTAAAATAAGGAAATCTATCACTTATTGCTAATCAAGGTTGAAATCTTTGGAATGGATCAATGATGAATGATAGAAAACATCGGGCCTTTGCTCATCGATAATTCTCCTCATATGTTTTTCAAGTAATTAGCGATGAGAAATCATCATAGCACAATTTACATATGGCATATCGCTAATATAGATCTTAGTACTTTAAAAAAAATTGGGAGATGCAATACAAAGGAAACCCATCCCATCGCTCATTGCTAATATGAAATTATCATTTCATAACATACCTAGAATAGGCAATAAGATCATAAGGCCGCAAGACATCACTTATCACTATTACAACACAAAAGGATAAAAAATTATTGGCACTAAGTGATCCCTCATTAATACAAAGGAGATCACTCATCGTGCATTCAATTTAAGAGCTTCACAACTATTCACGATGAGTGATATCAAAGAGATACTACCTCATCACTCATCACTGATTTGGAACATACACTTCAAAAGTAATCAGTGATGAGTGATAAGACAAACAAAACTTAAGTGAAAATCATTTAGGCACATGCTCATAAGTTGTTTTAATGGACAGGACCCTCTAGCATGATACAATAGAAAGGGACTCAAAAATATCTAAGCCATTATAATTCAAAGGATGTAAAGGCCAAACAATCCTTCAACTTATCCTTATCAAAATTAAGATTATTGGACTTGGGATTGGGGAACTGGTTACCAGATGATAATGATAGACACAAGAAGTTTTAAGATGACCAACAATGGGAAATTGGGAGTCAATAGTAAAATAGAACATTACAAGTGCTTATGAAAAATGAAATCTAAACCCTCATATACTAGACCTACATCTAAATGTGACAAGGGTTTAGGATGGAACAAAAAAAATTGTAGGTTCCATCAGTGGCTCCGAATAGGGATGTATTCTTCCTATAGGCATAGCGAGATCCCAAGAATCTTATGTTGAAGCAGACCAAAAATGTGGATAAGAACAAGAGGACAAAAACCAAGGAGCTACCCAGACTAGGTAGCAACAAAAAATCAAATGCGCCTATATACATAATATACAAAACCAAATCGTACATGAAAAATAACATACTTAGGAGAAGTATGGCTTTAAGAGCTATCCATGTACTGGAAACTCAAAATGTTCACCTGTTAGGCTCTAAAGGAAATATGAATCTTTCCCATGAGTGTTGACTATCAAATAAGGACCAGTCCATAATGCTTCAAATTTCCCATTCTTTCCCCTATCTTGAGCTCTTTCATTCTAGGATAACACCATACTATCCACTTTGAACTTTATGGGAGAAGATTTATTTTCATATAGATGCTTAACTTGCAATTGTATCGTCATCTTTTTAACTTGATCTTCCCTCCTAGTCTCATATAGTTGCACTAGATTATTTTTTCTGTGTTGCATATCATCACAGATTTCTTCATCATATTCCTGCACGAACTTATACATCTTGAATAGGTTATTCTATGGAAATCTAGCATATAGACCATATACTAAGCCAAATGGTTAATAACTAGTAGCCTTTTCCATAGTCACTCTATCTACCTAGAGTTCCAATTTTAGCTTTGAGTCCCAAGACCTTTTTTTCTTTTCTATAACTCTCTTGATTATCTTCATCAAGCTATTATTGCTAGACTCATCTTGACCATTTCCCTATGGATGGTAAGCTGAAGAGTAAGAGATTTTTATGCCATTCTTTTCACAAAATTTCTTTAATTATTCTAACCTAAAACACATGGCATTATCTTGGATAATCCTCTCAGGGACTCCAAATCTAATAAGAATATTATTTAATAGAAAATCAACTACCACCTTGCTTGTTGCCTTCTTTGTGAGTATTTCTTCCACCCATTTTGTAAAGTAGTTAGTGGAAACAAGAATCTATGAGTGGCCTCCACCAGATTTTTCTAGTATTTCTCTAATGAAATCAATTTCCCATTGTTGGAAAGGGGCTTCAAGTTTCATGGGCCTAAGTGGTAAATTTCTTGAGAACTTCAACTTTCCTGAGAACCATTGACAAGCATCACAAGTTTTAACAAACATGTGAGCATCCTTAAAAATAGTAGGCCACCAAAATCCATCTATTAAAATCTTGTTTCTAGTGGTCTTTTCCAAGTAATGACCACCACACACCCCACTATGCATTTCCTACAAAAGCTCCAATTCCTACTTTCCATCAACACACTTAAGAAGTACACCACCTAGGCTTCTCCACCATAACTCATTGTCAATAATCACATACTTGATGGCATGCAATTTCAATGTTCTTTTATTGTTGTCAGCCATATCAATAGGACCTTGCAAGGTTTGTAAATAATGGATAATTCTTCTATACCATATGCATGTTTTCATATCACACAAAGGTGCAACATCAATCACTTCAGTTTGATTAACCTGACTAGCTTTCAATTAGCTTTTTCCATTAATTTGGCTAGGACCTATACTCTTACAAGTTTAGTAATATAAACATCAATGTTAAATTTATAAATCTTGTTGATCCATCTACACCTTCTACCTATTGTCTCTTGTTGAGTAAAAATATCTTTCACAGTAGAACTTCGTACAAAAGCTATGAAATTTTCCCCTTGTAAATAAGTCCTAAAATTATTTATAGCCTTTACCAAAGCATATGCCTATTTCTCAGTAGTGTCATATTTAAATTCTAAAACTTTTAAATATTTTCTAAAAAATGCAATAGGTTATTCAAAACCTTCCTCATTCTTTTGTACTAAGACAATAGCAATGGTATGAAAAGAAGCACAAAGAGAAAATGTGTACATAGGTTTAAAAAAATTGGGAGACTTCAAAACTAGAGCCTCCTTAATAGCTTGTTTTATTTTCTTGAAAGCCTAACTAGGATGTTCACTCCAAAGAACCTTTTCACCCTTCTTGAGCATTTTGGAAATAGGTCTTGTGATTTCTAAAAAATTGGTGACAAATCTTCTCAAAAAGTTTATTTGTCTAAAAAATGATTGGATGCCCTTGACATTTTTTGGGTGAGGGATATTGTCAATGGCTGCTACTATTTCAGGGTCTATTCTTACTCCTTTTTTGGACATAATGTTCCCTAACAACTTTCCCTCAGTGACCCCCAAGACACATTTCTTTGGATTTAGAGATATCCCATATTATAATGATCTAACAAATACCTTTTCTAAATGCATACAATGATCTTCTTATTTCTTGGAATAAGTGGTTAGGTCATATTGATATACAACCATAAATAAATCAATAAAATCTAAGAAAGCTACATCCATAGCTCTCTGAAAAGTGGCACCTGTATTTGTTAAGCTGAAAGGCATCCTAACATAAATGTAGGTACCCCAAGGAGTAGTAAATGTAGTCTTGTACTAATCAAAATCCTTTAATTTTACTTGGATATAACCTAAAAAATTGTCCATCATTGATAGTAGCTTACAACCAATTACCTATTGTAACATAGCTTCCATGTTTGGTAATGGATAATTTTCCTTTAATGAGGATACATTCAAATTCCTAAAATCAACACATAATCTTATGTCACCATTTAGTTTTCTTACTGGTACCAGATTTGATACCCATGAGGAATGTCTAATGGGTTTTATAATACCAACTCCTCTTGCATCTTGGGAGCTAAAGTAGGATTAATTGGTGTTTTCTTTTTCCTAAAAGGTTTTGCATCATCCTTTAAAGGAATCTCATGTTGAAACAATTCCTTCCTGTAAGCTTTTAGGTCAATGTATGACCAAGAAAAAACATGTCTTTATTTTCTGAGTAAGGAAATTAACATTTCCTTCACCTTTGGCTTCATCTTCTTTCCTACATAGACTTTCTTAGGGGCACTTTTTGTTCCTAAGTTTTCTTCCTCTAGGTCTTTTGGGTGAGTAGCAATTGTTTTGACCTTGCTTGTACCTTGAATATCAAAGACCCTTTCAAGAGCTACAAGCCCTTTGGGGATTTTATTTATCTTTAATTGGATGACTTATTTTCCTCTTACCATGTCTTTTCCATCAATATTCTCAACAAATCCACCAAACTTAATCTCCTAAACTTCATATTTATCAGCACAATTTAGGAATATGAGAATATCCTCATCATCATTAAAAATTTGCAAGTTGTATACATTGTCAGGGATGGGCGTCCTTGTCTGTATCTCAACCTTAGAGAATCCTATGAAAGTTACATCATCAGGTCTTAAGGAAATATTATCAAGTAAATCAACTACTCTATTATGTCCTCTTTCTATCCAATCAATCCCAAAGGCATCAAACTATTCAATGGAATCCCATACATCATTCCTATATTGTTTTAGTCTATTATTCTTGCAAGCATACTTAGCTCAGAATCACCAATCACTATTAGATTTCTTATTACATGCTTCTCGGTGAGTCTCAATCGCAATAATAATGCCTCATACTCTATCGCATTATTTGTATAGATAAAATACAATGTAAAAGAGAACTTATAAGTATTTCCAGTAAGTGATACTAATAAAACTCTTGCACCAGATCCCTCTTTGGAACTTGCACCATCAAAGTACATTTTCCACAGTCCCTCTTTATCAGATACTTTTGAAACTTCATTTTCTATAGGTACAGGACGCCTCTCAACCTCTCTTGGTACCTCTTCTACCTTAAACTCACCAATATCAGTATCTATGAAAATAATTGTGTCATCTTTAGGAATATGCTCCAACATATGTGGTACCCTAGGTTCTCTCATTACTTGGACATTCTTACCATCAATGGGAAATGTGTCATAAGATATGTCACACTACATACTGCCTCCCATAGATGCACTCCATTTTCATGATAACAACATTCCATAATTAGGTAGGATATCTACCACTACCACACTCATTTTAAATTCTTTTTCAGTCTAGGCTGCCAACCTAAGGAAGTTCATGTATCACACCTATAACAGGAACTTATCTGGCGTCCATGGCATAACACTTTCCATTAGTGTTATCAACCTTCAACCCTAGTGCATCCATGATTTTAACTTGCATGATATTGTTAGATGCACCAGATTCAATGATACAATTCTTTATAAAATTTCCCCCAACCATTAGGGTAAGGAAAAATGGATCTATCTTATCAGGACAAGTATTTATAGAATTTCCTAGGAAAATAAGGGGAATCTCAATAATTACTCCCTAAACGTCTTTACCCTTCTTATCATCTTCACTCAATTTGGGTGGAGTGGGTATCCCTAAATCATTACAGGCTATAACAACACCATTCATGAGGGCTACTACCTTTTTTTTATGTTCCTCTATCCTCATCATTTCAAGAAAAGTCACAAATACTTTAACCTCACTAAGTAATTGAAAAATATCAACAAGAGTATACTTGGGAGGTTTGATTGGGGACATACCTTATTTGTTGCTATTATATTTTTTTTTTTTGTTTTATTGCCTCAGCCTTTTATTTAGCATCCTTCCTTGTGGCTTTAGGAGCTTGCTTCCAATTATTTAATTTCTCAATAGGGGATTTGTGTCCTTAAATAGCTTTTGGCTTTTCTACTCTCTTGGCCCAAATTTTATCTCCCCTGCCTTCTTTAGCTTTAACTGCTTCTACCTTTTCATCAGGCTCATTTTTTTTTCCCTTGGTGTTTTGTTCCTTGATGAATAGACTAGTAGGACTTCCATGTTCACCTCCAACAGTTTTATTCCTCAAATGATAGGAACTTCTAGCTTGGGCAACTAAGATTGTAGTATATTTTGCAATCTCCTTATCCAAAGGTCTCCTCAATGAAACGCCATCTTCAATTTCCTCCAAGTTGTAAACCTCATCATCAATGCTAGCATCCTCGTCTAAAAGAACTTGTTGATGATATGTATTAGCAAGTTTCCTTTGATTATCTACATCCACTTCATAAGAACCTTCATCAGAAGAGCACTCATTGCAGGAAACATTAGAATCCCCCATAATCATAAGTACATCACCATCCTCTTGATCTTGTTGATCACAGTCCTCTGGTATGTCATCCTCTACTTCAACCATTTGTGCTACTGCACATTGCTATGAGGAATGTGGCATTTGGAAATTCATACACCAAGGATTATCCTCAACAAATTCCTTGAATTCTTTTGTAGCGGGCCTGGAGGAACTTTATTTTGGGTGTTTCTTTGATTATTTAGGATAGGCTTCCCATTATACCAATTGGTATTGTATGCGTGATCTTGCAACCTAGGGGGTCTTTTATTCCTTTGATAGTTTTTTGGATGAGCCTTCTCTTGTTTCCCAATCTTATCATTGATGATTTTCATAAAACTATCAAGCTTGTCCTCAATAGTCCCTCCTTTAGCATTTGAACTCTTATCTTCATTTTTTTAACTTTTGAAGAGTTTTGGATCATCTCTTATGCCAGCTTTACCAGTTTATCTACTAATATTTTCAATATGCTCTGCCATTTTAAAGGCTTCCCTTAATGATTGAGGATGCTTATCTAGCAAGTGGTAACTCATTTTTGCATTAAAAGAATTGCAGTAATTTTCCATACACACATGATCATTTAGTTGTACACGAGGAGGAAACCTTTACCTAGACTTCTGGAACCTTGTGTTGAACTCAACAATAGATTTATTAAATCCATTAACAATATTATTAAATTGATTCAATAGAAAGCTTGAATCAGTCTTGTCACCATATTGTTCTCTAAAAACCCTTTTGAATTCCTCCCAAGAGCCTATTCTCTCAATAAGAAAGCTTCTATACCAAATTTGTGCATCCTCGATAAGATATTTCATGAACAACTTCATCATAACATCTTTTGGGTCCACCTCAAAATCATACATAACATTAGAGAATGATTTGAGATGGTCTTCACCACTTAAGGCATTATTTCCAGAAAATTTTACTAGGGAAAGCATGAAATATTTAGGGAATTGGTTAGGGTAACTAGGTATTCTAGT
Organism: Sequoia sempervirens; assembly: GCA_007258455.2. Lineage (NCBI taxonomy): Eukaryota > Viridiplantae > Streptophyta > Pinopsida > Cupressales > Cupressaceae > Sequoia > Sequoia sempervirens. The sequence continues at coordinate 171,642,893 of VDFB02105785.1, forward strand.
GAAACACAATTGTTGGTATTTATCTACTTGGAATGGCCTATTAGTACGTCAATCCCTATGATCATCTTTGTGCTCATCATCTTTCTTGTTGTTAGAATGGCTACTATCTTTACCCTTTCCACTTTCACCATCACCTTCCCCTTTCTTACTTCCCTCATCATCTTCAAAATAAGGATTATCATTCTTATTTTTTCCTCCACCACCACCTCTTTGATCTCCACCACACCCTCCACTAGGAGTATGCTGGTGTAGGATCACCTTGTTCATTGAATACCTTTGAAAGGCCAACTTGCAAAATTTGAGTTTTCAATTGTAAAAAAATGTAAAGCAGTCATGTAAAGGTCAATTCCAATGTATTTGAGTCTTTTATAGGTCTCTAGGTGGTCAAAATAATAGAAAATGCAAAACTTGCAAAATTTGCAAAGTTGTTAATTATGTAAAAATGCAAAAAAAAGAAAAAAAACCAAAGAATATGAAGAGTCAATTGGGAAAGTAGAAAGTTTCTTTCAACAAGGAAAATGAAAATCCTTTAAAAATGCATTTTACATCATTCTGAAGGAGGAAGGGAAGTTGGAATATGAAGAAAATCATGTAGACACCCCATTGCATGTCTAAACTTTGCTTTTTATATATTTCAGACTGGTAAAAATGTGTACCCCCTTCAACCAATTTGGTCAACTCTTTGACCATTAAGGGCTCAAGCTTAAGATTTAAGGGCCTTTGTTTCTGCCTTACTGGCTTAGCATCAGGTTCTAACTCAATGGTGTGTTGAGCAATATGGGGATCAAACCCCTTCAAATCTGAATACTCCCAAGAAAAGACATCATGAAACTCTTGGCACAGGGCAACAAAAGATTGTTTATCTTTATGTGAACAAATTTTTCCTATCTTGAGGAGTCTCCCTTTGAAAATCTTGAGTTCTTCATAATGTTCTTGTTTGATTTGCAGGCCAGCTTTACCCTTTCTAAGCTGATCATCAGTAATGAAAATTGACTCTAAGGTAACCAGACCTTTGGGAAACTTATTCGTCTTCAGCTGTATGACTTGATCATCATACAACTGCATAAGTTTTACTTGATTAGCCATGGAAAACTGATCCTCTTACTAGAAAAAAGAAAGAATTTGTTCATCACTGTCAAATACTTGCCAGTGGATGTTGTTATTAGGAATTGATGGCCTGACTACAACCTTTGCATACTGCTGCACTTTCTCTTTCCTAATGTCATCTGGAATGTCAAACTGCACTCCAATGGCTGCAAGCCTATCAACATGATTGTTCTGGTTCCTTGGGATAGACACTAAATTAAAGGCATCGAAAACTTCAAGCATGTTCCACACTCTGTTTCTATAAGACTTTAATGTGTCATTTTTAGCAACATTTAGGTCTCTTACTTGATTAACAATTAATTCACTGTCCCCATAGACCTTCAAACTGGTTATTCCTCTCTTCCTTGCCCATTCCAGACCTTGAACAAGGCCCTCATATTTAGCAGTGTTATTGGAGCATGCAAAAGCAAAACAGAATCCAGAGTAGTACCTATCACCTTATGGAGAAATCAACATTGCACCTCCTCCTACTCCATTCCTGCTTCTGTAACCATCGAAGAACATCTCCCAAAGTTCATCTAGTGGTTGCAATAACTGATCTGCACCTTTCTCCAAGTTTGGAATCTCTGTGTCAGGCTCAAGAATGACATAGTTACCCTTATCAGCATCTTGAATGAAGTCCCCAGGACTGTCAAACACATTTTCAACTGCCCACTCATGTAACAGCATGTCAGGAACAACTTCTTATTGGAGTTCTTGAGCAGCAACTAGTTCACTATCAGAAAAAATGACACAATTTGCATCTACAGCAGTACAATCAACATTAATGGGACTGGGGTTATATGGCTCAATGTGATTCTTAGCCAATATTTCAGACTTAATGGTAACATTGGTTCCATATCTTGTTCTAAATAGCATATGTGACCAATCAGCTGATAAGTAACCACCTATCTTGGCTGTAAAGTCTCTAGATAAACACAAGGAAAAGAAAGGTTGGAGGTCTATGACACATATGTCTTGAGGGACTGAAACATTTGGACAAGAATGAAGGGTGAGATTTAAATCCTTAATAATACCCAAAGTATTAACCAAAGTACCATCCAATTGGATCATTCCCTTCTCTAAAGGCTGATACTTTAGTCCTAGCTTGTCAGCAATTTGCTTTGGCATCACAGAGCTACTAGCTCCACTGTCTACCATACAATTATGAACCAACTTGTCACCTATGATCACTAATACATAGAAAGGAGGTGGTTTAACTCTCTTTTCAATCTCTATGCTAGGTTGTTGATCATTTTCTTGAGGATTATTTGTTAACACAATTTTAACTTGACCTATTAGGGATTCAGACTCATGAGACATTTTCAGACTTGACAGGGCTGACTGTAACATATCTTTTTGACCTAGGATGGCTAATGAGTCTCACATGGATATTGTAAAATTCATTTTCTTCATACTATCAAGGATATTATAAGGTACAATTGGATTTACTTTAGAATGTACCTTTATGCCAGTATGATTAGCTTGCAGGTGTGACTGCTCCTTGTCTGGGGGTTGTTGATTCCTTTGCCAAACAGGAGCCACTCGTGAGGTAGATGGTTCTGCAATCATTGCCTTTCCTTTGTCAGTTGCCTGACCAAGCTCAAAAGCTCTCTTCTTTTCCCTGGTGTTAGCTGCAACTGGAGAACTATCCTCATTCAACCCACAGAATTCCTGACCTTGCCAATTAAGTAGGGTAGTATCATTATTAAGTTGGTCTGGATGTTGTGGAGATGCATCATTGCTTGTACTCTGCTGCAAACTTCAAGCATTTTGTACCATCAATGCCTAATTGATCAGTCCATTTGAGCAAGTAGCTTGATTATGTGGCTTAGTACATGGATAACACCATTCATAATCAATAGCCAGGTTGTTTTGAATAGGAACAAGCTCTTTAACAGTACTAATTAGAGCTAGATTATAGGCCTAAAAAGGCCTTGTGTTCACATTCTGTCTTGGGCCTTGGTAATTGCCCTGATACTGTTGCCTATTTCCTTGATATGCTTGTTGCTGACCTGGATTCTGCGGTTGATAAGGCCTACTATAAGATTGTTGTTGTTCTAAACTAACAAGTTTATTACCAAAAGACTGTAGTAGACTTTTGATTGCCTGCAACTCATTTGGAGAACTTGAGACAATATTTTCTTATGCTACAACAGTTGGAATAGATGGAAAGGGCACAAAAGAAGGTATTTGCAAGGGAATATTTGCATGAATTTCTAGAAATATAGGCATTGGTGGCTTGGGAGCAAGCTTACTAGCTTGTATTAGGTTTTTTTTAGCTCTGATAGCTATTTCAAAGGCATCTGGTAGAGAAACCCCTCCCATTGATTGTATCATAACAACTATATCACTGTTAAGAGCCCTTAAGAAGTATAGAAATGCATACTCTGGAGGTGGCCTCACCGTTGTAGGGATTCTATCCCAGGTTCTTAGGAATATGAAGTTGAAATCTTTCATCTACTCTTGTGGAGCCCTCTTAATTGTGGTCAGTTGCTCTAATAGAGACAAGTTGTCAGACATGTCTTGAAATTGTTTATGTAGCTTATCTCCAAATTCATCCCATGTTGCAATTGAATTGACTGGCAAGCTTCTATACCATTGCACAACTCTTCCTTTCAGTGAGGCAGCTAGTAATCTCACTGCAATATCCTCTTGGGTTATATGATGGACTCCACATAATGAAGCCACATCTCGCATGTGTTCAATTGGAGTAGTTTGATCTTCTCCTGTGAAAGTTGGTAGGCTCTTCACGGATGCCATTGGAATATCATTGTTTTGTGCTAGATTCAAGGGGATCACTCCATTAAAAGTAACGAATGGTTTATTCCTTGGAGCGGCCATTAGAGGTGGCTATGGTGGATTTACTGGTACTCTAGATGAAGCCAAGGATGAGACAACAATGTGTGATCTCACAGACAGAGGAGTGGATTGAGTTCTTCTAGAACAGATAATTGTTGTTCCTCACCTTTCCTCTACTCAACCTTGTCTTCTTGGTGGTGACAGCTGCAAGTATTCAAAGGGCCTGAGCTGCTTCTTGTTCAAACTCTTTTCATAAACTGGAGAAGGCGTTGATTTCTAGAGTTATTCCTCTTTGTGGAGTTTCCAAGTATGCCAGAGGACTTCTATAAAGTTTGGAATTCACTGGTTGCATACTAAACCAGTAGTTCAATCTAATTTCTATCCCACCGGTCATGCCAGAAATTGTTGTCACCTAGAAATGCACCCTATGCAAAGTTGTAAAACTGAGCTTTCTAGTGAAACATTGGATCACTCCAAGGTTGTGGGTCACCTGAGATTGGAGTGAACCTCCTGAGAAGGTCAGATTCCTTTGGGTATCACCTAAAACTACTAATTTCCTTGAAGGGAAAGAGAGAAGAGATGCATAAAGTAAAAGGCTACACTATGGTGATACACCGAATTGATGAGAAATCATGAAAATGAAAATAGGATGAAATACACTGAAGAATACTAGACTGCAGCTATTCTTTACTTACTTAACATAACCCTATTCAGTCTTATGCATCACTCTTGGCATCTACATACATATCTCAAGAAGGAAGGAATAAACTTCACAAATTTGTGGTATGAATGTAGATTTAGTACAAACACTGCTGAAGAAATACATGCATGAGCTAACATACATAAAATGAGAGTAATACAAACATTAATAGTAGCTTCCCAGGTAAACTCTATGCTATATTCCATATTTTGATTGAGTCACAAAACATACATTTAATTGAGAAAGGATTGATGAGAAAATCACTAACTCCCTTGAATGCATAATTCGAACTACTTACAAAAAGGCAAAAAAATGCCTTATATACACTAGACTGTGTCGGCCCCTTAGGGCTTACAAAAATATCAAGTTCAGAAAGATCTATCCTCATATCTTTTAGATGAAGTTAATGATGCACCCTACGTGTCCTTACTGTGTGTGTCGGTGAAGAACTACACTCATAGAAGCCTTCTAATATTTCGCAGCTACCACATTCATTTTGATCCATCGTGTCCTCTTTGAGCTACTCCAGTTGAACGCCTTGAATGCCCTGAGCTCACTACCAATTTGCATGGGATTCATCTAGGGTTGACATTCCTCATTCTAGTCAGACCACCATGACTCACCTCAGCCTTCTATGATTGGTTGGGCACATTCTACATGGGTTCCACTTCGGTCAAGAGCTCTTTCAGTTGAAATCGCATCTTAGTGAGACACTGGAAGTGTCTCACCGATGTGATTAGGTGTCTTTGTAGCTATTGGCATATCATAGAATAGTCGGTGAGAGCTCTTATCAACCCACCAAAGTTATATTGAAGTGAGCTTTGTCATTGCTCAGAAAATCAGCAAGACACTATCGAGTCGGTAGGATCTCATAGCGATGCCGGATCCTTCTTTGGTCAGCGAGACCTCTCGCTGAGCTTCCTCTTGCCTTCTTTTCCTTTGCATTTTTCCATCTCCCTGGGCTCCTCTTCAGTCAGCAAGACTCTACCAGGTCAGCAAGACATTTTACCGAAGGCAAAACGTTACCCCGGGGCCCTTCATCTTTGGCAGGAGTTGTTTGATGTTACCCCGAATACATGCCACCCCACCGAATTCCACATTCCTTTCACCGAGACATTATCAAGTCAGCAAGACCTCATAGTGAGCTCCCCCTGTCATACCGATATCTACTTTTGTCATTGAGATGCCCTCCATTTGCTGAGACCTCTTGTCGACTTCCTTTTCCTTCGGTGAACTCTTCATTTGGCAAGACACTCGGCGAGACCCTTCGTTATTGGTGAGACATTGTGTCTTCACTAAGACATCATGGCGAAGTTATTTTTCTCTCAGTGAGCTTCCCCCATGTCACTTAGACTTCTCTCTGAGACTCTTTGTTATCTCAAAAAATGCAGTTGGTGTGAATTTTCCTTTTCGATGGGACTTCTCACCGAGTGCTATAGGTTATCCCAAAACCCACTTACATACGCCTAAGGGATCATGCTTTTCTTTGTCGGTGAGACCTAATACATACCCAATACTTCTTTCCAAAGAAAAGAAATTCTACCAAAATGAATATCCTTTTGTTTCCAGGACGATGGTCGATTTCTTGCCGATAGGGACCCGTAGGTGAATTCCACTCGCCGTGACATTCCTAGGGTCTTGGAAATTTTGTCCTTAGAAGATTTTCATGCCAAACCTGAACAAGGCAAGCTTCGTCACTGAGTTCCCTGTGACCTAGCATCAGATTCATGACTTTTTCCCTAGGCCAAAGATCCATTTGGCCTTCTCGAACCTGTTAAACACAATTTTCCTTGCCTGATTGAGCTTGAGGGTGAAAATTAGGCAACAGGTATTAGTATTGGTATTGAATGTAGTTTTCTTGGGTTGGTCAATAGGTCTCTTCCCATGATCTAAAAATGATGTCTTCTTAGTATTAACAGGAGGATCTGAGGCTCTAGTAGTTGAGACAGATGTTGTGTAGGTATCAATAGTTGAGGTTCCCATTGAGACTATTGCTTCAAAAATATCATTGGCCATCTTAGAGGTAAATTTATAAATATTTTCCTCAAAATTCCTATGCCTTGTGGCATCTTCTCTCATTTTCTCCAAATTTTTCCTTCTAGCATCTCTCTCAAGTTGCTTATCTCTAATCATATCTTCCCTCTCTTTTAATTCTTTCATTCTTTTTCCTTCTTGTTCTTCAAGCCTTAGCTCTTCCTCCTCAATAGCTTTCATGTCATTATCAATGTCTTCCTCATTTTCTAGAACATCCCCATGCTCACTTGGGGTAGGAGTAAAGTAGCACTGATCAACAGGGTCTTCCTCAAGAGAAAAGTGGATTGGCTCATCAAGAGATTTACCTCATGGCTTAAATTTTTTCCATTAAAAATGGAGCCCAGTCCAAGAGTTGAAGGATTAGAGAACTTGTTATTCTTTTCCCAAAACTCCCACCTATCTTCCTCTCTTGAAATATTTAATTCACTATCAAACATTTGTTCAACTAGAAATTTTTCTTGGTCTATACTAGACCCCTGAACTTCATGTCCTTCTTCATGGATACTAGCACTACTTGTATCAATATTGAAAGTAGGAGATGCATCATGAGAGGAATCAATAGACTTACTTGATTCAGAGTGTTTAATGATCCATTTAGGTTGCTTCTCTTTTGTAGGTTCTTATTCTACCTTCTACTCAGGGTACTTCTTCGCATGACTTTTGGTCTTCCTCATAATGTTGAGTATTGCAAAATATTTCTTCTTATCTTCCCTTTGAGAACTAATCTTTACACTGGTACTAGAGAACTTAGAGTCGCCACCCAGAATAATGGGAAATAAAAAGTGATTTCACTTTGATTTTGTACCTATTACTTTAGAAAAGACATTGAACATTACCCAACAAAAAGTGGTAGAATGGAATATGACTTGACACATAAGACACGGTATGATGGGACCAATGTAACATAATTAAAACTGGTTATTCTTCAAACAGTAAAGAATATCATAACTAACAACTGACTATGACTATACCAGATCTCAACTAGAGACTTTGGATTTAGCTAGTCCCCAGCAGATTCACCAATCTGTTGGTTATTTTTTTAGAACCAAATAGATCTCTAAAAATACCTATGAACTTTTCCATTTCCAGTTATTAGTATTTCTAAAGGGATTGGCCAATGAACGAATAGAATTTGCAATACTTCTATTCCTACTCTTTGGGATCTGTGAAATATGGGAGGGTGATCCAACAATGTATACTCAAACACTTCACACAATTAGAATAGAATTCATTTCCAATAAAAGATATCTCTTATAAAACCATTCAATAGTATGCATCAAATAATTTGGTAGCTTATTAATCAATTTCATATATATTGTGCATGAGAGGATGGAATTTTAACACATAACAACAACATTATCCATTTGAGAGTTTATGATTTAAAATTTGAGTAGAAAATGAATTAGCACCAAAAAATAAACCACAACTACTCTGCATGAACTAGTTCCTTATGTCCCAAGCATAGAGTCAATATCTTCCTTTGTGACCTAATAACAATTTAGACAATAGCACCCATACCCTCAAGAAACCTTGCATTACAACATTTGTCTATGGCGTTCATGAATATTACTACTTATAACAATCCTAGCACCTAGTTCTAATAATTTTTTAATCTCACCCAAGCATTTACATCAATTCATTGAATCAATAAGCAAGCATGAAATTAAGCACCCATCAAGAAATGATAGAGACAAATGAAAGAAATCTTGGATTACTTTCACTCATAACCTATGGAATGCTTATAAGAAGAGACAATAGCCATGAAACTAATATTAATCTATATTAAAAATGCTCTATTGCTATCAAATTTGCAAGCATAAATAATAACTCCAAAAGAAACAAAAAAACAATACTCTATAACTTGCTTAGTATTTGTCTTGAAAATTTCACAGTGTTAACTTAAAATTTTCAACTAACTCATGCTTCTGGCCTTGAATTCCTTCTTATAGAGATGATGGAGCAAAACAAGCTTTAGACTAGAAATAACACATGTGAATATTTAATTGGACCACTGCAACAATATTCTATTTTTAGTTACACTCGAGTCTTCAGATGAAGAAAATAAACATGAGGATAAATTGGCCTCAAATCATTGTAGAAAACAAGTCCCACCTCAAAAGACATCATTAGTTTGTTACAAAAATCTCACGATATTCACCATACACTTAAAAAATGCCAACCATGGAAAAACCAAGACAACAAAACTTACGAAGCAAGACAAGGAAAGAAGACAAAATTCAAAATTTACTTATCCTCATTAGCACCACGTGCTATCCATTTCAGATTGGGGAGAGAATAATATTTTACCATGTTATATCAAAAGCCTAATCTATATTGTATTCAGGCTATGTATTATTCTTCTCCCATCCATTATTCATCTTATTCACTAATCCCTACACAGGCTCAATCTATGTATTTCTCCAACCAAGTGTTGTATTCCTCCTCAGGTGGCGATTTTTCATTCAAAAAATCTTGCACCTTAGTGATGTACTGAGAATATCTAGCATCAATTAATATTGTGGCCTATTTAACAAATATTTCCATCTTTGTTTCAATCTCCACCATTGTGTCAATATTTGAATTGAGCAAGATGTAGTCGATGATAGTTAGGGTCATCATAGTTGCTGCAAGCATTCCTCCCAAATATTTATTCCAGGTTTCAAATGGATGTAGTTCACCTTTTGAACTCAATATATGAGGCATACCACATTCCTCCATTTCTTTTAATATCTTTAACTTACTCTAGAGTTGTATACCTAACTTTCCATGGAAAGTAGTTATCTCATTTATTGAGTCAATGATCTGCAAAAAGTTAGAAATATTAGTAGGTACCTCAAGGTCCTCATTCATTTTAGGCATCATTTCTTTCAGAGAATTTACCTAGTAATACAATTATTCAACTCATTCCTAAATGCCTCTTGTACTTGCAAATACTTTGTATTTTCCTCATGAATATTCTTATAAGTGGCCCAAACATCATTGGCCTTATGGACCAACTTGGTCACCTTGTTATTTAGTACATCCTCAAATATTGCATTCACCACCTTGACTATTTCAAGTTTGGCCTTCTTGAAACTTCCTTCTTAGCAGTCAACTTACCTTTCAAATCATCAATTCTCAAGGCCAAAGTCTCCCTATCCTATGTAGACATATCAAATGAAGAAGAAGATGATTGAGTTATTGTCTTCTGAGTGGCCCGAATAATGGATCTCTTCTTATTCAACTCATCCAAGGCCTTATTGTATTCCTTAACCAAAGCGTCATAATTCTTCTAATAAATATGTGCAGTATCTACACTAAGCATTTCAACATCAGCAGTTAACTTATTTTCCTGGATAGGAATTATGTTAGTAGCTCTTTTGACCACCAATGAACTGATAACTTCTTCAAGCAACCTAGCAACATCATGTTTTCTAAAATTAGGTGTCATAGACCAAATTTCAAGAGTATGCAACATTGGACTATATCTAGAACCAAACACTTTATCCTAAAATTGATCTTTAGGTATTAAATCTTGAGGGTCTCTTCTCACTACATCATATGCTATGCCAGTAGTGATAGTACATCCTAGCAATATCATGATTCCACTATTCTTGAAAATCTTTCTAGCCTTAGTGGGAGTAATGGCTACAATTTCAACCCTGATTTTCTCTTCCTCTACTTTCTCAGCTTCCTCCTGATGAGAAGGTTGAACATTAGCTCAGGTTGATTCAAGTCTCTCTTTTATCTCCTTACTCCATTGTTAAATCATAAACTCCTAAAATTCCTTAGTCTTCACAAATTTATCATCATCCATAAATTCATCACACTCCCTAATCCTAGGATCATCATCATTTTCTCTATTTGATTGCCATTTGACAATTCTGTCAGGGGGAACGTCTGAACTATGAGTCTCTTCAATATGGGGAGGAGGAAATTTCTGATCCACTTCCTCATTTTCTGGCACATGTTCTGCCATTTTTTCTTCTCTGACTTCTTGAACATCTACAAGTTATTATGGGATATGCATAGCTTGTTTTTTTTGTTCCATGAGAAACTATGCAAGTTATCAACAACCTCCTTTACCTTTACTTTAAACTCTCTACATTGATAATCCCTTATCGCAGTGAAGGCTCTTTCGATGGGTTTGTAATCACATTGTATGGACTTTTGTAAAAGGAATTCCTTTTCATGAATATTTCCTAAATGTTCATTATAGTTGTTCATTCCTTCTTTGTGGTCATGACAGCCTCATCACTTGTCAGATTTCTTAACACATCATTTGTGTATGAAATTGATGATGTATGATGCCTAAGCCTTTTTGTTTTCTTCTTCCTACGACAAATCCTTCAGGATAAAAAATTCTAATCTCATTAATAGGAATTCTAATATTATTCACCATAATTCCAAACATTTCATACCCTTAGGGGGCAGTGACTTTGGAGTATTCACATTGGGGATGTACCGCAGTACCTTTCCTGGGCTTTCTAAACATCTCATAATCCATGACATCAATTTTCCACATGAGCTCCATAAAATCGAATCTTTCTGAGACATACAAGGGTAAACAATGAGGTGCCACCTTAGCTCCATAGGCTCTGATCAAAGTATATTCAGAATGTAAAACCCAATTTGCCTAGTTATGTGCATCTTTTGATCCTAGTATATCTTTTGGGCACATAATACTTTTGATCTCTAGTGAAAACCTGAATATAGGTACCACACCCAATTTCTCCAAGATACCATATCTGATAGTATTAACAAACAAGATATAATTGGAATTGGAGCACTCCTTATCCCAAATGTATGTCCACATTTGTACTAGTAGAACATTATTTTCACTGTCCCTAAGTTTCAGATCCAATTTTATTTTCCATTCATAATCACCCTCCCATAAGAGCATATGCATCAATAAAGAGTAATGGGGAAAATATAAGGGAAACATCCCCTTCTTCAAATTTTTGAAATCTTCATGCATTCATTCAACAACGAAATTGGCATAATCAAAACCAGTATTTTGATTACGAACTTGTATATCTGCCACCATCACTAACAAATCAGGGGCTATCCTAACATCAAAATTCTAAGCCAATACTTGGTTTAAACAATAATAAGTGTTCTTGAAGTAATCTTCAAACTCTTCACACTCAAAGGGCTCATCATCCTTAATAGTTAACCTCTCCTTGCTCCTTCTATGTCACACAAGTAGTATTTCTTTGTATGAAAATTTTCTCTTCTCATATTCACATACAACTCAGCATGCCTAAACTTCATAGTATAATTGCGATTTAACCCAAATGCATCTATCAATTTATCCTTTGTTACTTCCAAAATTAAATCACCATGTTCACTTTTGATTGTCTTATTAGTAGGGTTATAGTGCTTAGCCAGTTCCATCATTAAGTCCACTTATACAAACACATTTGGGACCACCATCTTCCCAAGGTTCAACCCCAATAGATAACATGTGGGCTTGCTAGAGTGTCGCCTATTGAAAGCATATTGGAACAATTTACATCCGCTATGAGGCTGGATTTTTTCACCAATTTCACTAGCACTATCAATCAACCTAGTGATCACAACAACTTGACCTAAGGCTCTTTTACCAATTTTTGACCCTCCTTTTACATCTTGAGAGGCTTCTTGCATAAATTTTTTTATTTCCTTCTTGGCACTTCTAGACCTAGTAGAAGTTGTAGGAGTAGTTGGTGAAGGGTTGGATACTTCTAATGGCTTAGAATTAAACTTAGTTGAAGCATCCTAAGTTTTAAGTCATTTAACCCTCTTCTATTTTGGTTTCCTCTCTGGTCTAATACTTGATTTGTTGGGTTCTGGGTCACTCATGTTTCCAAAGCAATGGAACTAGGGTTTAAAATTTCTTATAATCAAAAGAAACCCTTCACAATTATGAGAGGACAAAATGTGCTACCTTTGAACATAACACTTTCCTCAAAATTTATCCAGTGTTTAATCACCCAATAGTTATCAGAAGTGAAAAAATAGACAATTCCCCAATTTCCTATCATCTATCTAATGTATTTATCTCAATATTTCAACTAGAAAGAAATATCAGTTTTGCTTACTCGGGTGAACGCTATGTCACACATGTTTCTGGTAACTTCTAAAGCTTCCCTCACAATTTATTCAGCTCCCAGTATCCCTTCTCCATTCTAATGAGTTCTAGTTCATGATCAAATATGTATCTACTTTTTTTTATGGCTGAGAGAGAGGCATGCCACCATTAATGCTTGATAGTAAGTTTGTGCGAGTGAATTGACAATTAGCCATTCAAGTTTGAACCCTGATCATTGATCATTTGGCTTTAAAACTACATCAATGGTTATTAATTCATCTCGCCACCTTCCTCTCTACTTTATGTGAAGTCCTTAGGATTCTGCCATGTTGCTTCTTCATGTAGTAGTTGTCAATTATCACTGATATACCTCATCCTCATCTAGCTCCATTAGCATTGCAAGTGTTTTATGCGATGAAATCTCAGCCGTTGGATTTGTGGATTGTTCCTTGATCATGTTCATCTTTATCATTCCTCACTAATCCAATTTCACACAAAGGCTCCTATCAGCAATGGGAGATATAGTTAAGGCATCATATTTAGACACATACACCTATATGAAAATTAATGGCATAAAAAGTATCGCAGATAAGATGTACTCAGATTAGCGAAAGAAACTTTTAAAATAAGGAAATCTATCGCTCATTCCAAATCAAGGTTGAAATCTTTGGAATGGATCAATAATGAATGATAGAAAACATCAATCCTTCGCTCATCGCTAATTCTCCTCATATGGTTTGCAAGAAATTAGAGATAAGTGATCATCATAGTGCCATTTACATATCACATATCAATAATATAGATCTTAGTACTTTAAAAAAATCCACGAGATGCAATACGAAGGAAACCCATGCCATCGCTCATCACTAATTTGAAATTATCATTTGATAACATACCCGTGATAGGCGATAAGATCATAAGACTAGAGAACATTGTTTATCGCTATTACAACACAGAAGGATAAAAAATTATTGTTGATAAGAGATACCTCATTAATACAAAGGACATTTCTCATCGCACATTCAATTTAAGAGCTTCACAACTATTCATGATGAGCGATATCAAAGAGATAGTACCTGATTTCCCATCGTTGATTTGGAACATACACTTTGAAAGTAATCAGTGATGAGTGATAAGACCAACAAAACTTAAGTAAAAATCCTTTAGGCATGTGCTCATAAGTTGTTTAAATGGAGGGGACCCTCTAGGATGATACGATAGAAAGGGACTCAAAAATTTCTAAGCCATTATAATGCAAAGGATGTAAAGGCTAAACAAGCCTTCAACTTATCCTTTTAAAAATTAAGATTCATGGACTTAGGATTGGGGAATTGGCTTCTAGACGATAATGATAGATGCAAGAATTTTTAAGATGACTGGCAACACGCAATAGGGATTCAACAGTAAAATATAACATTACAATTGCTAATGAAAGATGAATTCTAAACCCTCATATATCAGCCCTACGTCTAAATGTGACAAGGGTTTAGGATGGAACAAAAAAAAATTGCAGGTTCCATCACCGACTATATTTAGAGAACTATCTTCACCAAGGAACACTTTCCCCTCATTACTCATGGTATAGTTATAGTATCACTCTATATGACATGTCATATGAATAGAAAAACTTGAGTGAATCAAATAGGAAATGTAGACACATAAAAATGTAATAATCATTTTTATCCATTGCATATTTCATATAGTCATCTGCATAAATCATTTAACCATTTGCATAATCATTAACTCATCCATTTCATTAATCATTAATCCATAATCATTTAAATACATTTGTTACATATTTTATACATAATCATAAATGTATTTTATGAATACATTTGCATGATCATTTTTCCATTTCATAAACCAATTTCATTAAACAATTTAAATAATCATTTATCCTTCTCCTATTCATATCATCTAATAAATCCATTATCCTTAATCTCCAACATATCACAAATTACATTTAATTAAAATGGGGTAATTGTCATTTTTCCATCTCATTCTTTAAGAAACATAAGCTTCATCACTTTCATTTCCTTCATATCTCTTTTTATCTATCACTTCTTCCATGATCCATTTCCTTCATTTCATTTTCTTCGTGCTCCTTATTTCAAAGGGTAATTAATATATTTATCTAAATGATGCTTGTCTTTTAATCCAACTATCAAATCAATCAATCTACTCCTTGATCACTCAATCTATTAATCAAACATTGTTTTGTGCTAGCATCAATCTCAATCAACTTAATTAGCTCATCAACCTAGCTATACTAATCATTTACATCAATTTTTCAGTTACACCCATCAACTATGCACTTTCATCAAATGTGCATCTCTGCTTAATCACTCACTCTATATCAATTATCAAATTTTATTCTTGTGATCTATCACGAGATTAATCTTATGACATCTTGTTTGATCAATCTCTCAAGGGCCCTAAAATTAATGTGAATAAGTAAAACACATTAAAGCACTAAATCTAGTCAACGTTATCACTCATGCAATATCAATTATCAAATTTTATTCTTGTGATCTATTGTGAGATTAATCTTATCACATCTTGTTTGATCAATCTCTCAAGGGCCCTAAAATTAATGTGAATTAAATTATGTGGGAAAATTTAACTCGAGAAAAAAACACCACCAAAAGGAATTTATAGTTGTAGTAACAAAAAAAGTATCCCTTTTCCCTAGTTAATTTAGGAATAATTAATAATAAATGAACTTAACGTTGACTAGATTTAGTGTTTTAATGTGTTTTACTTATTCACATTAATTTTAGGCCCCTTTTCATCTAAATGGGCCTAATTTTTCCTTAATTTAGTGTTGTAAAGTGTATTTATTTACATCTTCACACTAATTTTTGGGCCATATTGCATTCATGACCTTCAAATCATCATTAATAGGCCCTTAATACCCTTTATTATGTATCTTAGGTCTTATTTCAACTAAAATCCCAACAAATTCAATAGATACATTTGATATTTCAACCCCTCGATATTTACTCACCCCAAAAATCTAGAGTGGAACCCATACGCTAATTTGGGAATATGAGTCCCATTTGGGGCATTTTTAGGGTTTTGAGTTGGAAATCAAGGTTTTCAATTCAAATTTTGTGAATGTTAGCATTTAGGATCTAATAAATGGCAAATTAGATTAAATGCCTATATAACTAAGGTTTTAGATCATTATTTCACTAAGAATCTTCAAGCAAGAGAGTTTCACCTAGACTAGAGCTTTCAAGAGAGTTTTAAAGCATTCAAGAGCATTCAAGAGATGATTATCAAGCATTTTGGAGCATCAATTCAAGAGTCAAGCATCATGTCAAGTTCTTCATGCATCATGTGTTTTTGTGAGCTAACATGTTGATGTAGCATTTGTGATCCAATTTTAAGCATTCAAAGTCATATTAAGTTTCATGATCAAGATCTACATCCATTGAAGCCAAATCATACAAGTTACAAATCTACACTCTAGGGATTCAACAAAGTTTGGTGAGTTGTTACATTCATTTTTTCATTCACCACTCCCTCATGTTATTTCAATTCATTTCAAATTTTAATTACTTAAATGGGGCCTGACTGAGGCATACCCCATCTAACGAAACAACATTTCTCTCTCCCTCTCTCTTGTGATGTGTCTTTTGCAGATTTATGTGAATGGGACTCATTTTCCCAACCTGGTGATTTAGTCCCTAATATAGCCTTTTGACAACATCCAACTATGTTAAATCTAGTTTCAAAAGATTCATAAAGATCCTAAAAAATCCTATAGCATGACTCATAAGCCCAACCTGGCATATTAGTCCTATTACAATTTTTTGTCATCGTTCAATAGATCGTAATCAACACTTAGAGAATCCTTGATTCTTCCCTAAAAACTATAGAGTGGGACTAAATTGCCCAATCTAGCGTATCAATCCTAGTACAATCTGAAACAAAATTTTTGAGGGTTTTCAGATCTTGTTTTGACCTCTCCACTCCTCCAAGTACCTTTTTGTTTCATTTTGTCTATTAATTTGATTCCATGCTTACAAGTTTGAAGTAGGATTTTGTGCATAAGTATTTTCATTTCCCGTTTGAAGCTTGATTTTATGATGAACCCCCATTTAATCATACAAGAAATCCCCTAGTCCATCCCTCAATCGAGTCATTGGGTTAAGGGATCTAGGTTTCCTAATGAATTTGTTAGATTAAATTGCATTTACACTTAATTTTACTGAGGCATTAGTTTTGTATTTATTTAGTTGGGTGGTTTTTTCCCGTTTCGAGTATTTTTATACCCGCTCTATATTTTCATGCCTTTATAAGGCACTTTGTACATTGTGTAATATATCTCTCATCTCAATGTATTTTCTCTGGTGAAATAGCCTGGTTTTCTTCTCTCATATTCTATTGAAGTTTATTTGTAGATGATTTTCCTAAGCTATTTACTCTAAGATGGTACCAAAGCAACCCATTCTACACTCCTTCCTGTGAGAGTTTTCATTTGGATATTTTTGAGATCATTTATTTTTGGAGATCATTCAACATTTTTTTTTTTAAATTTCAAAATTGCCTCATTTTCGATTGTTTCATTTTTTCACTGTTGGGCTCATTTTTTTGTGCTAGGCACGATTTTGCATCTAGAGGTTCTAAGGCCAAAAATAATACCTGGTGGTTGTGAATTTCCTTTGGTGTGGCTAAACCTGTGATTTTATTCTGATTGGGGATAATTTTATCTAGTGAGAAGCAATGATTCATTTTCATGTTGCTAGGCTACTGAATACACATTGAATGAGGGTTATTGAAGGTAGTTTTGACTACAAAGGTGCCACATTCTTTAAAATTTCATAACCTATGAATTGAAGCCAATTTTCTCTTCATGAGAATCATACTTGATTATCTCATTCTCAAAGTTGGATGTTCTAGAACGGACTTAGGAATAGTCTACAAGCCTCTTCCTTAAAAGGAATGCACCAGGCCGCCAAGTAGAGGCATGATTCTTGCTGAGGACACATCCCTTTTTTTGGTTATTCAAGCCCACAATTTTCATCTTTGAGGAGGTGTGTTTTCTTTGAGGTTGTCAATTCTTTGCTCTAGGCTATGAATCCTTTTTTGGAGGTAGACATATCCTTCCTTCTATGAATCATTTTTTGTTGAGGAAGGAATTTTTTTAACTATTGCTTCTAGAGGCATGAATTTCCTTCTTGAAGGGTGATTATTCTCTATTCAAGAGCACGATTCATCATTTGGAGGCCACTATTTCCTTTAGGAGGCATTTTGGAGATTGTTGGAAGCAATACTTTCTTTAAACTTTATATTTAATAAAGTCTTCCCCTAAAATATTTAGGGTTTCCAAAGCTATGCAAATGAAGTGGAGGTGGGCCACCTGTGTTTGAAGTGGTCCTTAGGAAGAAATTATCTCAAACATAGAGGCTTTTGGTGTGGGATTAAAAATTTAGTTGGTGCGAGATTCTATTGCTACAAACAAACAACAAGGTGCATAATTTTTTTCCACTTCAGAAAATTAGCTTTTCTTGCTTGAAGTATTTTTGGAAAGTGGGTGAAATTAAAACACCCAAGCAAGAAAAGCTGAGCAAATTGGAAAAAAATTATGCACCTTGTTGTTTGTTTGTAGCAATAGAATCTTGCACCAAATCAATTTTTAATCCCACACTAGAAGCCTCTATGTTTGAGATAATTTCTTCCTAAGGACCACTTCAAACACAAGTGGCCCACCTCCACTTCATTTGCATAGCTTTAGAGCCAAGTTTGAAGAGAAGTATTACTTCCAGCAATCTCAAGGCCACCTCCTAAAGAGGAAATAATTAAGCCTCAAATGATGAATCCATGCTCTTCAAATCACCCTCAAGAGGAAATATGCCTCTAGAAACAATGGTGTTCCTTCCTCAACAAAAAATGATTCCTAGAAGGAAGGATACATCTACCTCCAAAAAAGGATTCATAGCCTAGAGGAAAGAATTGAAAACCACAAAGAAAAACACACCTCCTCAAAGATGCAAATTGTAGGCTTGAATAACCAAAAAAAGGGATGTGTCCTCGAATCATGCACCTCTGCTTGGCGGCCTAGTGCATTCCTTTTAGGGAGTGACTTGTAGACTATTCCTGAGTCGGTTCTAGAACATCAGCTCACAGAGATGAGATAATCGAGTATGATGCTCATGAAGAGAAAATTGGCTTCAATGCATAGGTTATAGATAATTTCTAGAAGCTACTTTATTGAAAAAAAAATTAGCTTGATGTAATTTTTTGCATTTTCTTGCTTGAAGTATTTTTTGGAAAGTGGTGAAATTTAATTTCTAGAACCTACTTTATTGGAATTTTTTTTTTAGTTTGATGAATTTTTTTCCTTTTTTGTGCAAACTTTGGTCATGGCTACTCCTGAATCTATTGAATTGTTAACTCCCCATAATTACCATACATGGAAGATGAAAATGTGTAGGTTGCTTTAGTCTTAAGGTCTATGGTCCACACTGAGCAATATCCAACCCACTCTTACCAAGGACTTGAAATATTTTCCTATAAAAATAAGTGTGACCAAGCTATGGGTTTGATGAAATTGAATGTTTTTGATAGTCTCCTCTTTCATATTGATGAATTGGATACACCTAAGGAGATATGGGATAAGTTACATAACCTATTTGGTTAGATTAGCAAGTTTCGTGTCCTACAACTCGAGGTTGAGTTAACCACTATTACCTTTGAAGAATTTCCTTCTATTGATGACTTTCTAGTAAAATTCAAATCTTTAAGGTCATGGTTAGTGGGATGTCTAAGTTGAGAGGCCCATTTGTTGTGTTTTCTTCTACCTTCTACTCCACAATGAATTCTTTGGGTAGTGCATTCCAAATGCCTTCTTTTGAGACTTTCTATGATCAGTTGACAAGGGAGCAAGTCAAACTTGTCCAGTTGGAGGGGGTCCCTATAAATCATGCATTTGTTGCATATAGCTCTTAGAGTAAAGGGAATAAGAATCCTAAACTGAAAATAGATTCAAATGTGACTTCCACCTCTTCAAAAGAGGACAAGCTTCCTAAGAAGGAGAAATTCAGCTGTGTATATTGTAAAAAGAAAGGGCATGATGAGCATCATTGTTATATGAATAATATTGATGAGCTCTCACATATTCTTCAAAAAAACAATATTTAGTTTCCCTTGCCTGTAACTACTCCTACAGCCTTTGCATCTTCATCTCCATCATCATCAAACCCTAAGGAATGTAGAGTTTGCAAGTAGTAAAGAAGATAAACACGACATGGGTAAAGGACATGCATTGGTGACTTCTACAATTCATTCTGGTCATGACATATGGTTTTTAGATTCTGAAGCATCTCACCACATGGCTTATAGTCCCTATCCTTTTCTGGATCTTCATCCTACTAACACTTCCAAAAATAATTTGGGAGATAATAAGCTTTTGGATATTGTGGGGGTAGGAAATGATGAGATAGGTGATGGATTTTTTAGGGATGTACTGTGTATTCTAGAGTTGCACACAAATATTCTATCCACCTATTTGATTACACATGGTGAGGTCTCGAAGATTGTAGAATTTATTGCAGATTCTATTTTCATGAGAGAGGCTAATATTGGAACAGTCATTGTAGTTGGTAATGTTGATCATGAGTCTCATTTGTATACCTTCTCTCATTGTGTTGATGATGATGACTATGTACCTCGTACCCATCTTGCTAATGTTGCTAGAAATTCCTCAAGACAGATTGGTCATCTAAACTTTGGAGTTCTTCAGACTTATGTTGATACATCTCCTTTTGCTTTAGAGGTTGATCTTTCAACGCAACAAGATATTTTTTATCCCTCAAATCTTGTTTTATTGGATGAGTATTTGGAAGGCATCTCATATTTGTTTGTGGATTCTCATCTTATAGATTTGGGAGATATACTTGAGGGGATTTCTCTCCTCTTTGATGATAGTTTTAGCATGGTAGTTGATACATTTGGATTGTCTTTGGAGGTTGATATTGTTGAGCCTTCACTTTCACTTGATTCATCACATTTCTTGGTTGATTTTTATCATGATTATGTGATGGATTATTCTATTTGGGTATTTCCTTCCTTTTCTCAATTGGATATGGAGTGGATTCTTCATCATCTAGTGGAATTTTTTCATCCTAAAGGAAGAGGTGTTAGTGGTAGGCATTGGATCATCTTTTATTTTTTAGACACATTTCATTGGCATTGGAGCTTCTTCATTATGGGGGGGATATGATATCTCCTTTTTTTCCTTCCTATAGGGGGATAGTTTATTGTATATAAATGATGTATGCAGTCCTTTGAGGGTGTGATTGAGTCCTCCATTCATGCATCTAGTTTTTGTTTTTCCTCTTCGATCTTTTCCAGAGGGGTTTTTTCCCATAGGTTTTTTCTCCGCTTATGAGAATTTTTCTTTTATGCATTGTAAATGGGTACCCAACATGGCTATGTAGTTAGGACCCATATTGCAATTTTTTCATTTTTGCATCTTAATTCTCCCTAAGTTGCACTTAAAGTGGGGTGTTAGAGTAAATTGCATGTACACTTAAGTTTACTTAGGAATTAGTTTTGCATTTATTTAGTTGGGAGGTTTTTTCCCATTTTGGGTAGTTTTACACCCGCCACATATTTTCATGCCTTTATAAGGCACTTTGTACATGGTGCAATATATATCACATCTTAATGCATTTTCTCTAGTGAAATAGCCTATTTTTCCTTTCTTGTATTCTATGGAGGTTGATGCAAGACAGGGTGGTAAAAGACACAAACAATCACTTTGTAATAGTTTAGAAGGGTCTCAAACTAGTTCAAGGGTGTCTTTCTTTGTTAAGCTACCTTTTGGCTTGTAGCCATGGAGATTCACTATTTCACCTATAACTCCACCTTTAGGACTTTTCCACTCTTGATGAACCCACTTTCAGGGAACCTTTATATTTCCATACAACATGTCAAACCCTAGCTTGGGGTTGTTTTGGACCAACCTTCAATAATTTTATCAACAACCTTGTTTTTAGGCCTAATTAGGCCTCTTTTCCAAAGGAGGTCATTGTTATTCTTCTCAAGTGACTTAAAAGCACTTACCAATAGGACCAACCAATCACCAAACCTCAAATTTCATCAATAGTTTTCATATCCTTCAACAGTTCCTTGCTACTCAATTCAAAAACCAATGATTTCTTCTCTTGACATTCAAATTGTCAAGCCTATACACGTGAAATTCTCTCTCCTTCAACACCAACCTATCTCCAAACCACTAAAATCATAACTCTACACTCTAATAGGCCCATTCCACCCATTTCCTAAGTTACCCTATGGTGGAATAGCCTTAGAAATCCATTATTATGTCAAAACCCTACAAAACCCTAATTATCAGACAACTTCCAGAAATCTAATTTTTTCTTCCTTAAAATCTAATGAAACCTTCTCAAATAGGATTCAAATGAAATCTAGTTTAAAGCTCCACCAAAATTTGAAGGTATTACATGAATTACAGACTATACAGGATCGTAAATATTCAAGAAAAAAATAATTAGAAAACAACACCAAAATAGAGCACTATGGTATTATTCCACCAGAATATTTTCATTCC